>WNWU01000019.1:10199341-10314526 GCA_012654045.1 Ptyas mucosa
GGGCAGCTTACAACGCGCTAAGCAATAGCCTTCATACTTTTGTATATTTTATACAAAGTCAGCTTATTGCCCCCACAAACTGGGTCCTCAATTTACCTACCTTAGAAAGGATGGAAGGCTGAGTCAACCTTGAGCCTGGTGAGATTCGAACTTGCAGTAATTGCAGGCAGCTAGTGTTAATAACAGTGTGCTTTAGTCCACTGTACTACCAAGGTCTATCGCCTTTAAATAAGCTGAAGGTGACACTTGACATTTCAAGAAGCTAAAAGCTTTTCTTGGAACGCAGATAACTCAAAAAAATAATTGGATGAGCAGTAATTTGTCTAAAAAAAGTGATGGACCTGTGAAGATACCGTATTCTGAAGGTGAGATGGATGCTGATTTACATTCTTGACCTTATCTATAATACTTTCATTGTTTGATAACCTGCCTTTAGACCATTAAAGACCAAGCAAAATGTTGAGATGAGGAACTTGCACTTGCTGATTTACATCAATTTGGATCAGTTTTATTACTGAATTGTTTCAGACTCCCTTGCTTGGAAAACTTAATAGCTGGCATATTTTAGAGCTTCCTCCAATGAAACATGAGATAAAATGTATCCCTGTCAAATTGGAGATAAAGGTTATTCATATCGTTTCCTTGAAATGTTCCCAAAGTGGAGCATGTGTTAAAAGCATCTTTATTCTACCAGCTGCATTTGGTCCATAAGGAAGGGGAAATGCAAATTCCATAGGAATCGGGGCACAATACAACAAGCAATGCAGTGCACAGTGTGTAGCTACTGCATCATCTTCATCCACCACAGGTGAAATAATTGATTGTAGAGCATCCATAGTGGATATGTGCAAGAAGTCAGGAAGGAGGATAGAGTTCAAAAAGTACTACAAATTTATTTCATGCTGCCTATACACAGGAATCTGAACTTCTAACGGCCAAGGTAAATTGGCACCAGCTAAGAGTCAATGGACTTCAAAGGAGGCTAGACTTAGGTCTCTTACAGGGGCATAAAGACTCCAAACTGATGATCTGTTTGACTCTGCCCTTGGCCTTAACCTAGTGATAGTTACCACTCCACCTCCAGTTCAGGACCTGTCCATATTTCAAATATGGGCTAAGAAGTTTAAAATATCAAAAATTGGAAATAAAATAAAAATGAAAAAAAAATCATCCCAAAATATCTCAATCTTATTCTTATAACTTCTTAGACTATACCAGTGATGGCTAACCTTTTTCCCATCGCATGCTAGCAGTGTGGGGGGAGGTTCACACACACGTGCATTCCCACATCCATAATTCTATGCGCCCCACTCCTGCGCATGCGCGTGTGAACCCCCCACAGTCCCCACGCTCCTGGTAGGTCTGTTTTTCTCTCTTCCCAGGCTCCAGAGCCTTTCTAGGAGTCTGGGGAGAGCGAAAACAGCCTTCCTCACACACACCCCGGAGGCCCTCCAGAGGCAGGAAATAGCCTGTTTCCCTACTTCTGGTGGGCCCAGAAGGCCCAAAAACCAGCTGGCCAGCACGCACATGCGTGCTGGAGCTGAGCTCACGTGCCCACCAATAGGGCTATGCGTGCCAGCTGTGGCACGTGTGCCATAGGTTCACCATCACGGGACTATACAGTGCATTCATAAAGTATTCAGACGCCCTTCACTCTTGTGAATGTTGTTTATGCTGCAGCCTGGTTCTACAGTTATTTGAAATTCATTTTTTTCCTCATAAATTTACACTTACTATCCCATTATGACAAAGTGAAAACAGAAGTTTAGAAATGTCTGTAAATTTTAGATTTAAAGGTCTGTTAGGGCATAAGAAGAAAAAGAAGCTTGTCTTATGAATGCTAACAAGACTGGAACAATGGCAAAATATGTGGTTGAAACATTCTGCAGTGAGTTGGAAATGTAATCCAACTTTGACACAGGAAATTGACCCTGCAGAAGCCATGTCTTAACTGAGTCTTAGAAGACAGGATGGTTGGTACATCTGCAATGCAATTCCTAAATCTCAGTTTGTTGAATCAGGCATTTAATCCTGATTAAACTAGGGGTTTAAGATCCTTCCCCCCCCTTTGGCTTCAAGTCATTATGGATTCTTGGTGATGACCCAAGTCCATGCAGTTTTCTTGACAGCATTTTTGGAAATGGTTTGCCATGTTGCCTTCTTCTTCCTAGGGCTAAGAAAGAGTGACTACCTCAAAGTAACCCAATAGTTTTATCCCTAAAGGAGGCCTAGAATTCATGTTTTCCCACTTTCTAGCATAGGACTTATATCCACAGCAACAAAAATTGGTTTTCAGTTATAAACTAGCTTCCCCTAAACTAACTTTCTCTGATTAATTAACTCACCTCATGTAATCTAAACTTTTTTGCCTGAGAGGATTAATCCCTTACAACATCCATGTCTGAGACACTATCACTTTTGCTTTCAATGCCTACTTTAGCAGTCATATGAAGCTAAAAATAAGCATTGTTGCACCAGCACGGAGCTATTTTTTGCATCCTGAGGGAGAAGAGGCATTTTAAAAAATCAAGAAGTGGGGAGGGAACCAGAGAGAAATTTTTTTTCTAAAAGAGAGAGTGGAAGAGGGAGAGAGAGAGGGAGAGGGAGAGGGGGAGAGAGATAGATGAGATATTTGGGGGAAAAACAATGTCAGAAAGAAATAATAGTAGTACCTGTTTAACCATGGCTTCATCCTCATTTTGCTTTGGCCACATCACTCACTGTCAGCCTTGAAAAAAATCGATCCTATGGCAGTGAGGCCTCAAAACATTGCCCACCCCACTTTAAAACAATGGCTTTATATCCTTTTCTTAGCATCTTGGGGTTTATCACTTAAATTCTTTCTTCATCTTTCCTGTATTTTACTGAAAGTACTAAAGGCTCACCTTGTCCTTTAGATATGACACTTTTATCCTTAAAAGATAACACATAAGAACAAAAAAATATCTTGTTATAGAAGACCTACAAAAGATGATCGAGGAGGGGTCAACATAAGATATTTAGAAAGATAATACCAAAAGATAGATGCTGTGTTTCCTTTCTTTCCACATTATGACTCCAAAGAAGAAAATGAAAGAGTGAGCCAGGGCTACCTTCTAAAGCTCAGAGATGATATCTGTTTGATATATCCTTTATCCCATGATCTGTTTTTAGGAGGAGCACTGGAGAATTGGAAATCATATGCCATCCTCGTCCAAAGGAGAAAATGATGCCCAGAGAGAAACAGAGAAAAATGTAATAAAGAACAACCCTGTACAATTGGTTGAAGACAATGCTCCCCCTACTATCGTGGAACAAATTCAATCTGTTGCAGGGGATAAAGACAACTGTACATTCATGTATGTAATGTATCTCAAAGCTGATGCAAAATGACATATTTTTGAGAGACTAGACTATTAAGAGAGAGTCAAAACGTTCCATTATCAGGAGCTTTCTTTCTCAGGAAATATGGTGCATGCATAGCAGGTCAAGGTCAGTTGCCCTGATTCAGCTACTTGGTTTGTGTTCTGGAAGACTTGGACCTTTAACTATTAGTCTTTGCTAGTTTGTTTTATACAGGCTAATGGGACTTCTCTGAAGAAAGGCTAGACTATTTTATGGTTTCAATCTAGGAAGGCTGAAATAGTAGCCATTATTTCCCTTTGTTTTGTCCTTAAAAGATTTAAAGGTAAAGGTTCCCCTCACATATATGTGCTAGTCGTTCCTGACTCTAGGGGGCAGTGCTCATCTCCGTTTCAAAGCCGAAGAGCCAGCTCTGTCTGAAGATGTCTCCGTGGTCATATGGCCAGCATGACTAAAGGCCAAAGGCGTGCGGAACACTGTTACCTTCCTACCAAAAGTGGTCCCTATTTTTCTACTTGCATTTTTTACGTGCTTTCGAACTGCTAGGTTGGCAGAAGCTGGGACAAGTAACGGGAGCTCACCCCATTACGTGGCACTAGGGATTCGAACCGCTGAACTGCCGACTTTTCAATTGACAAGCTCAGCATCTTGGCCACTGAGCCACCTGTCCCCTTTAAAAGATTTGGCAAGGGTTTTTTTTGAACAAACAGATCCAGTAGAAGAATAGAAGAATCCCTCACCCCCACATTCTCTCGTCCCTCGTCCCTCCCTCGTCCCTCCCTTCCTCTCCCCCACTCTCATAGAACATAGAATAACAGAATTGGAAAGGACCTTAGAAGTCTTCTAACCCAACCCCTCCTCGAGAAGGAGACCTTATATCATGTCAGACAAATGGTTGTCCAATCTCTTTTTGAAAGTCTCCAATGATGGAGCACCCACAACTTCGGAATGCAAGCTATTCGATTGGTTGATTGCTTCTCACCGTTGAGAAAGTTCTCCTTAGTTCTAGGTTGTTTCTCACCTTAGTTTCTATCCATTGTTTCTTGCCTTGCCTCTCTGGTGCTTTGGAAATAGTTTGACCTTCTCATCTTTCTCTTTCTTTCCCATTTTTTTTCCTTTTAGCCCAAGTGACAACAGGAACTTTTGGTCTTTTTTTTAAAAAAAGAAATCTGTCCTCAAAGGAGATATATCCACAGAATAGAAAGCAGTTAGTACTTGTTTCCCTGACAGGCATGTGAGTAGAAAAGAAGTAGGGAAATCCATCAATTAGGGGCCACGTTAACCACTGTCTGGATGTAATACCTAAAGGCTACTGAGGGCAAAGTGGAGGAAGGCTTCAATAATGGATTAAACTCCAGATATAAGCATCAAACTGCCTGAAGAGGTTTCTCTCCATCTCAACATCTTTTTTCTTTTTTTCTTTTTCTTTTTTCTTTTCCTTTTCCCCCAAAAATTGATGAAAATACCAGGTAGGGTGTATTCTTTCAAGGTTATTAACCATTCATTTAGATTCCTTCCAAGGTTTCACTACAATAAATATCTGAAATATTCCCCGTTACTCTTCTAAAGTAGAAGAACATGAGGTAGAAAAGAACACAGCACCCCTCAAGCAGGGGTGAAATCCAGCAGGTTCTGACAGGTTCTGGAGAGCCAGTAGTGGAAATTTTGAGCAGTTCAGAGAACCAGTAGCGGAAATTTTGAGTAGTTCAGAGAACTGACAAATGCCACGTCTGGCTTGCCCCAGAGTGGGGTGGGAATGGAGATTTTGTAATATCCTTCCCCCAGGAGGGGGGAGGGAATGGGGATTTTGCAGTATCCTTCCCCTGGAGTGGGGTGGGAATGGAGATTTTGCAGGATCCTTTCCCTGGAGTAGGGTGGGAATGGAGATTTTGCAGTATCCTTCTGTGCCACACCCACCAAGTCATACCCACCAAGTCACAACATGCCCACCAAGCCACGCCCACAGAACCGGTAGTAAAAATATTTGGATTTCACCACTGCCCTCAAGTGATTTTGAAAATAGCCTACAGTGGAGCTTCCAGTGGGACAGCGACATCGCCAGACGCTTCTTTTTGAAGCGCCAGCCCAGGGCTCCGTAGAACCGCAAAGAACAGCGACTATCAGCTGTCTTGCGGTTTGAAAACTTTCCCCCTGGTATGAGGGGGGAAAGTGAGTAGACGGGTGGGGTAGAGCTCCCTGAAAGTGCCGGATTTCACACATAATCTGGCGCTTGAAGATGAGAGCTCCCCGTTAAGCCTGTCAGTACTCCGGACCCTGGATGCCTCTGCTTTGCAGAGCTAGATGTCGTTAACCATTCCAGCACCAACTTTAAACAGATATTTTTTGAATCGAGCTGGCGGAGCACAAACAGTATGAATCAAACAGCAAGTATTTTTTTTTCCCTTTTAACTCCAAAGATTTACTTTCTTTAAAAGATGCTTCCTAAGCTGAAAGTGAAAGCAAGATGGCGTTTGAGTTTTAACGGGGCGTGAAGAAGTGAAAGCTAAAAGTAATTATTGACAAGCCCCTGTTTGAAACGTAAAACTCCTTTTTGAAAAGTGGATGTAATAAGAAAGGAATAATAATAATTGAAGCAGCAATACAAATTACAAATTGTAAAGGATTCCCTTTTTTTTTCTTCTTGAAACTTTTTTTTTCTTTTCTCTTCCCCCTTTTTTTTTTCTGTCCTTCTGGAAGGGAAGGAAGAAGGGGGGCATGATGGCTGGGCTTTCTGAAAGCAAAGGAGGGTTATTTAACCCTCAATGGTCTGAATTTGAGGAAGCTTTGAGTTCAATTACCTCTGCTTTATTGAAAAGAATTGATACTATATTTCAAGTTTCTCAAGCTGGAAATAATGAAATACATGGAAATACTGAGTTGCAATCTAGCAGTGGGGGATTGAATGAAGAGTTGGGAGATGCAAAAAAACAACAACAAATTATAGCAGATTTTACTGAGGAGAGAAAGATGAATGTGCAAAATAAGGAGCAAGGTGATGAAATTTTGGTTTCACGAATTTTTTTTTATAAAACTCAATCTGCACTTAAAGAGTTGTTTCCAGAAGAAGCTACATTTCTGCAAAAATTTTATAATATGCAATCCCAAAAACCGCAAAATTTTACTGGAGCTAAAAAAGGCAGAGGGATCAAAGTTAAGAAGAAAGTTCGTAAAAAGGAAAAGAAGAAAGACTGGAGAAATGGAAAATAACCCTGCTTGATGAGATGATAGTCCTTAAAAAGTACTGTTTAACTGTTTAAAGATTTTGAATTTTTTGGAAAAAGAAAAAAAAACAGACAGCAGTTTAATGCCAGTTAACTAAGCGATGAGCGACGATGAGGAGGCAACTTACAGCTGTATTGGAATATTTGAGAAGAATAAACAGATCACAGCAATGCTGGTGTATTGGGTTGTGAAATATGCCCTGACTTGAATGATTTGGATTATTTTATTAAGGACTGCAACAAATTTGGACTTAATTGCAATCGCAGAAGTTCTACTGAATATAGCAAATTGAAGTTTCCTGCTTGATGGTAATGAATACAAGGCAAAAGGACTATGGACCTAGGGCAATTGCAGTTGATCTGGTGGTTTCCCTAACATGTCTGACGAATTTATTAATCTAATTTTTGACTGGATTTGATGGATATCATTTCAAATATAATTACAATTACAAAGTCACTCGGGGGGCTTTTTTTTTATATATATAGAAGCAATTTTTATTTAGGTGGGTAGACGTAAATGAAGATATCTTATATGCTGTTGGAAGATGTGAAGACAAGAAGATTAGCAATTGGTTCAATCTAGTATGAAGAATTTAAAGGATTGATAAAGTTCTTAAATGAAGTTCTTAGTTGATTTGTTAATATGTATTGATATAAGAGGTTTGACTATTAATTAAAAATTATTGTTAATATTATTTCTTATTAAGTGTTTTAATTATAATTGGACCTTGATGGTTTAAAAGTGAAGGACGGAAGAGTTTATATAGTAATTTTTTTTAAAATTGGGGGTTTTTTGAGTGAGGGTTTCCTTTCTTTTTTTCTTTTTCTTTTTGTTGTTGTTGTTGTTGTTTTGTTTTAAATGAAAGAAGTTATAAAATATTTTGTTAAATTGTATAGACCTAATAATTTGTTAAGTAACAATTAGCCAAATTGAGTAATGATAGGTTTGATTAGATAACACTTAATTGTTTTAATTGCTGTAATTATAAATGGAGATAATTTTGTTGAATTAGATGGAATAAGGAGAAAAAAGACTTGCTTTCCTTTTATCTATTTGTTTAATGATCATGATTATAATAAGTGTGAAATGGAGTTTAATTTAGAGAATTTAAGCTGTATTTTATTTTGTACTTGCTCTGGGAAGTCGGGGGAGGTGGTTGGGGAGGGGGGGAGAAAGTGTATGTAAAATTCTTAAAACTTTTTCAATAAAAAAAAAAGAAAATAGCCTACAGTTATGCTGAATCAATTCAAAAGTTATGCTGAATCAATTCAAAAAATGTCCTACTCTGCTACTACAGATCTACATATACAGTATGTACTCTTATTCTACTCTGCTCTGCTCTACCTTACTGTAATCTGTTGCTAGAGATTGACAAATCCATCACCCTTTGATACCTTAACCTTCCAGGTTGTTAGAATTTCTGGTCTTCAAGATTATTTTTTCAATTATGTATTTTATCATCCTCCTTTAACGACCTCATAATCCCTTGCAGTGTGGAATCTGGGCAACTGAATGGAGCTAGCAGAGCGTTTACTGGCTGGATGCCCTTCCTGACGCCAATGTGGAGATTTGTTCAGCAGATATATTCTCATTGTGCCCAGAGAGAAATATCTGCCTCTACTAGGATCGAATTTATAGCCTCCTGATTGTGAGGCGAGAGTTCCACCTCTAGTACACCGCACGACTCCTCAATGCAGTATCTTCTGCTGCTTAAAAAATACTTTGAGACTGTCTGTCTTATCAGTATTGTGTATATAACATACAGTGATTTAATGTAATTGTATGTGATATTGCAATAGTCTACCAACACTTATTTTAGATCTACTCACACAACAAATACGATTGTGAATAAATTAATTATTCATTAAAAGGCAAATGATGGGGAAAAACAGAGGGCTTGTTTTTAATATATTAATATGAGACAATCTATCAAATAACAGGGGTTATAGTAAGGGTCACTGCCAAATAGTTTGAGAACTAAGGAAAGTATAAGAGCAATATAATAATTTTTCTCAGTGCTTCCCCCTGAATCTGTTGGGATATGTTCTAACAGAAGAATAAACCAAACAGCAAAGGTCCTTTGATTGGTAGAGTTTGTTGACATGACAAATCACTAGCTAAATAGATTTCATCCAGGACCATGGTTTGGACATGCACCAGATCCAGCCTAGCTGCTGTAGTTTTGGGTATTGGAGTTGGGATGGAAACATCTCTACATTGTGAGGACCTTCCAGTTCTTGTCCTCCTTTGGCCAGCTCATTATATTGGCAGGATATCTGAGGACTGAAAGAGCCTAGTGTTGATGGCATGGATTTATTTTTCCTATTGAGTTGGCTCTTCAGGGCTTGTCTGATTCTTTGGTGGTACTTAAAAATTGTGGCTTCCTTGCTTCCTCATTGTGATTCCCATGTGACTGTGTGATGCCAAGATACTTGTAGCTGGTTTGTTATGTCGCCTGCTGATAGTTCCACCCCATCAGTCTCTCTCTTCACTAGCTTCCTGCCACATCTCCAGTCTTAATTATATCCCTGTAGATCCATGTCAGGTGGATCAAGAGGTGAATGTCTCATTCAACTTGAGCATCAACTTGATGTCATCCATGCAGAGGAGTTGGTTGATGGTAGTTCTACTCCTGAACTTGTATCCATATCTAGTCCTTGTAATTATTTGGCTGAGGGGGCTCAAACCTATATAGAACAGCAGCACTGCATCACTTGGTATATGCTACACTTGATGACCACTTGTGTAACCTGTCTTGAGTTGACTTCCAGTGTTGCAATCCACACCCCCATTGAATTTTTGAGGAAGGTCCTTAATGTTCTGTTAACTTTGTATAGCATCAGGCATTCACAAATCCATGCATGTGGCATTCAGTCACAGACATTCCTGTAGTCAGTTCAGACTGCTCAGATTGGTCTATCTACACCTTGAATCTTGGATGACTGCTCTATCTATGGGCAACTGGTGTTTTGTGATTCTGGTGATGTTTCCATTACTTCTCAGCCATGCTAATATATATGGTTGTATAACTTGGTGGTTATGATGCTTTATAGGACTTTCCATTTTGCGGGGAGGCAGGTTACTGGCTGGTAGATAGATGGTACTGTTTGCTTATAGGGGTCTTTTATGATCAGTACTGTCCTTGTGTTAGTCAGTCTGGGTGGGAGCCTGATGCTAGTAGTTAGTTCATCTGTGCTGCTAAGCATTCATGGAGTACTGTTAAGTTCTTTAGTCAGTAGTTGTCAGGTACTATACAGGTCTTCTCACTGTTGGATGTCTGCTAATATAATGGTGACTGGTTTCTGTTCTGAGAGATTACTAAACTGGTATGAGTCTTTAGTTTGTGTTACTCTCATAACTAAGGTAGTCAGGTGAAGCATTAGAGATTCGAACCTTGGTCTTCCACTTCCAAGAATGACATTCTGCTGTCCAGCCAGTCCACACATAACATAGATATACTATGTAAATTATCTATCTATCTATCTATCTATCTATCTATCTATCTATCTATCTATCATCTATCTATCTATCTATCTATCTATCATCTATCTATCTACATACAGTGTATCTAGGATATATTTATGTATTCATATTCATATGCATGTGTGTGCATGTGTGTATATATGTGTGTATACACTTTTAAAATCCTCCCAGCCCATCAAACTTCAAATCACATTCTAATATCTCCAAAGCTATTCAAAGTGATACATTTCAGAAATAAGTTTGAGGAGGTAATTCAATCTAAGATCATTCTAACTGAAGAATCCTTTAAGAGCTTTTTACATACTTACTAACATTTAAATCCTCTGCCATGTGTGTGTGAGTGTATAAAAATAGGGCTCAAAATATTGACGAAGAAATGCAAAAAATAAGAACTTTTATTGGTCTCTTGCATTGTTTTATAGCAGTCTAGTACCCAAAAAAAAATCTAGCATCAAGAAATGCATCACCTGAAAAATGCATCTCTACCTCAAGTTATTAAAAATTCAGGAGCACAGTTTTGGGAGAAAGGGGACTAACGTATCTGTAGATTTTCTGTGGCAGCTTATTGTGTTGTGTTTTAGAAACACAATTTATGGGTTTTCCCCTCCCTTATCCTAGTATATAAAAATACACTGAATAAGTAACTGGTATAACTTTGTAATTCTGTTGCCAAGAATTAAGATGTGTATGAATTTGATTTTGAGTGACTTCATATATGGCAAAATGCATAAATTATTTGTGGATCTTTGTAAAATATGAAAACATAAATATGGTAAGTTAAACTCTGGCTATCTGCTTCCTCACTTTAACTCCTTTGATATAACATAATTAAGCTTCTGTATTATTAAACATGCTAATAACCTTGGGCAAAACAAAGTAACCTTCATCTACAGGGACAATGCAAAGCTAAATACAGCAATAAATAATAAAATATGATGCTTTTCACTACAATTGCAGTGTTACAAGGCTGGAAAATGTTGTGCAAGCTACATTGCCATGTCCATCCAATTGGACCAGTGGTGGGTTGCTACCAGTTCTCCCCGGTTCTTGCGAACCAGTAGTGGAAATTTTGAGTAGTTCAGAGAACCGGTAAATACCACCTCTGCCTGGCCCCACCCGCAATCTATTTGCTGCCTCCCGAGTCCCAGCTGATCTGCTAGAAGGAAAAAAACTGTTTAAACTCTTGCTGCAGTGCTTCAAAGGGCTGCCCTAATCAGTGTTAAAAGGCAGTGTGGTGGTAGACCAGTGCGCTCCAAAAACAAATGGGTAAACCGGTACGGCTTTGCAAGCAGTTAAAAGCCTGGTAGACTAGTACCTCTGCTAAATCCTAAAGAATTGTCACATGACCATCAAGCCACACCCACAAATAAGCCACACCCATAGAACCGGTAGTAAAAAATTTTAGAACCCACCCCTGAACTGGACATGTATGATTATGGGTACAATTGGAATTCTGATATTTTCAAATTCAAAATTAATCATTTGGGGGTGGCAATAATCAAAGGTTTTTCTTCTTTTCCTCATAGCTGAAGGGAAGCCTTCCCTAAACCTCTAGATCTGTTGAGGTTGCAATTCCCAGAATTCTTTTATGGGGAATTTGAAAAATTGCAACTGCAATACAACTAGAGGTGGTTTGTTGATTGGTTGGTTGGTTGGTTGGTTGGTTGGTTGGTTGGTTGGTTTATTTATTTATTTATTTATTTATTTATTTATTTATTTATTTATTTATTATTTATTTTTTTATTTGTTTCTTTGTTTATTTATTTATTTATTTAAATTGTGGCTAATGTCATTCATCTCCCATGTGTCTCTGGAAGATATTCACAGTATTTTCATCCATGTCTCCTAGTATATCTGTTTCAAATTATAATGGAAAATATTAAAAGACCACTACATAGGGCCCTATGGAGGAACAGATTTAAAAAAACAAATAGAATAAGTGTGCTAGCTCAAATCAAATAATAAATAGTTTATGCTGCATTGTATTTCCTACGGAAGCCAACCCAATGCATCCAAACACAGGAACTGTTTGATATAGACCTTATCTCATCCAATGGTTGGCTTAACAACATAAGATGTCAAGGATATATGCATTGTCTACATGACTGGCAACTTCATTCATGAATCTCAAGCAAAGGGTCTTTTTTACCACCTGATCATTTTAACTGGAAATACCAAGAAATGAATTTGGAATCTTCTGTGTAGAAAACACAGGCTATTTAATTGAGTTATGACCCCTGTCAAATTACATTTCAGCTGTAGTTAATCATCCCATGGTACATGGGCTTTTCAGTTTTTGCCAATTTTCAATGTGTTCAGATTAAACTTAGTGACTGAAGATTCAGATAAGGTAGAAGAAGATGGATGGAGTGCATGGGAATCAATATTTGGATTGGGAATTGTAAAATAATATAGTTTTCATCACAAAAGTCTACAACCTACTTTCCTTCCTTCCTTCCTTCCCTCCCTCCCTCCCTCCCTCCCTCCCTCCCTCCCTCCCTCCTTCCTTCCTTCCTTCCTTCCTTCCTTCCTTCCTTCCTTCCTTTCTTCCTTCCTTCTCTTCCTTCCTCTTTTCCTTTTGGGCTGTCCTGTGGCCTGTTACACATTTCTCTAGAACTCTGAGCCACTTTTGAACCAAAAAAGGCTGTGCACCAATGGATAATATATATCCAATCTATACCAGAATTTATGAAGATTGGAGAATATTCTGTTTGTTTGTTTATTCAAAATATGGCCTCCTGTTAAAATCAATGACTCCAGGTGGCTTACAATTCAATTTTAGAATAGAATAACAGAGTTGGAAGGGACCTTGGAGGTCTTCTACTCCAACCCCCTGCTCAGGCAGGAAACCCTCTACCATTTCAAACAAATGGTTGTCCAATCTCTTTTTAAAAACTTCCAGTGTTGGAGCATCCACAACCTCTGGAGGCAAGTTGTTCCACTGATTAATTGTTCTAACAATTCAATTGTTTCGTTAAGATAGAACTGTAAGTAGCCATACTCAAATTGAATTTGAAGATTTTTTTTGTCCAGATCAATTTCCTTAATGGCTATTAGTGAAGCTAGAACTTGAAGAGAGGTTCTGAAATGCAAAGCAGAGAAAGCTCAACTGTCTTGTCTAAAATGGAAAATCTAGGTTCTGTAACTTATAGTTGGCTAAATGAAACTATACCTCTACATTCTAATGAAACTGTAGTAATGACAAATGTCTGTATGTGCTCGAATCCTAAGCCACTTGGAACCAGATGGAAGACTCATAATTGAACTCTGTTTTTTTAAAGAGGGAAAACCATCTCTAAGTGATAATTTGCTTTGTGGCCAGAAAGTCTGAGATTTAAGCCCTGGCATCTGCTTTTTTAATGTACTAAGTCATTTCCAAGACCTCTGTATATCATGCTGCAAATTATATTGCTACTGGGCACAATTATGAGACTAGAGGCTTTCATTTTTCTGTGTTCCGAGTAAACAACTCAATATAAATTGCATGCAGATGTGCACACAAGATAGCTGACAGCATGAATGGAAAACTGATCTTGATGACATATGATGGCTTCATCATTCTTGCTTTTATGAGAAACATGTTCCTATTTGTGTTTGCATGGATGTAAATAGAACTCCCTGCACAGTTAAGAAACCTGAATAAACAGCTATTCATTAGTGCATAGGAGACCTATATCCAGAGGATGCAGAGAGATGGCTCCTTCAGACATTGCTGATCAATATTTAAATGAGACATATGAGGTAGGACTAGTGCAAAACAGAGGTTCCAAAGGAGTTTAATTCAGTTCCTGAAAGGCAGTCTCCAAAGGTGGTATTCAAAAGGGCAAATTTATTATATACACAGCTGGACCACAATTTTTCAAACTATATTTAATTCCTAATACGTTTAAGTGTGAATCAATACAACCACATTTAGCTTTCATCCTGGTTCTATCCATTTTTTTAGGAGTGGAGCCCCAAGCATGTCACTCTAGATCAATAATTGTGGGCCACCAACTCGATCTAACCTTCTGATTACAAAAGTGTTGGAGCATAATCGTTCACTAGGTTAGTTCCCTCAAAACACAAGTTCAGTCTCCATAATGGTTGCATCTGCTATGAAAATTTACTGCATGACACACAGGGTTTTATGACAATTCATTGTTCATGAAGAATAAATTCAGCTGGCACAAGTGAGCAGTGCACCAATGCCAACTTTACTGCTATCAAATGTCATGACTGATGATTGATATTTCTTCTTTGTAACCACTGGTATTTTTATTTTTTTTTATTTTACTTTTGAGGGAGGAATAGCAAGTTGAAGTTCTCCTCATAAAAGTAGAATTGACAATTATGACAAAAAACTAAAGAACCAGTGAGCAATCCATTTCTTTAGAACTTCTCCAAATACTGTAAGTAGAAGATAGGAGATCACCTACACGTGGTCTGGAAAGCTGCTCTTCATCAGAGAACCACAGAACAGGAGTCTTCACTCAGTTTCAGCACGAGGAGACAACAAGATCAGCCATCTTGCTTACAACCATGGTGGAACCTTTTAAAGGACACTCACTTTCAAATTTGGAAATTCCTATTAACCATCTTAAAACTATGGATAGATTATGTCCAAAAGATGTCAGTGAGGGAATGACAGACATGGAACAAATTTTGTTTGACAAAGACAGAGAAAATACTGAAAGTGGAATTACAAATAATAAACCAAGAGAATGATTTGAAAAGGGAAGCTTTACTGCATATCCAATGGAAACTGGCTGAAGTTTTAAAAATTAAAGGTGAAAAACAAATGATAGTCCAAGAAAATGACCTGGAAAATATTTTCTGATTGGATCTACAAAAGATCACACATAGTTCTTTAAATTATTAAAGAACTCTATGTGAAGTGACAAAGAAGAATTGAAGAAAAATCAGATCCTATGATAATATTTGCCAATATTCATACAATAATAAACTAAAATTACGACAATTAATTATATTCCTTCCTTTTGATTACAATTAAACTGAAGGAATACAACACTGATTTATTTGATTAACGTTAAAATAAGACATTTGTTTGCAAAGTTCTGGCAATCCTTTATGGGCTTTTAGTTACACCAGGATTGAAAAACTGATGTTTTATAATGCTTATACCATGTTTCCCTGAAAATAAGACTGTGTCTAATATTTTTTAAACCCTGAAATAAGCGCTTGGCCTTATTTTCAGGGAGGTCTTATTATTTTGGGGCGCATGGAGCAAGACGGGGCTCCTCTTGCCATCTTACCTGATTTCCAGCTCTTTCTCCCTAATTGTGGGGGGGGAGGGACCGGCTGCGCATGCACTTAAATATTTTTTGGGAGGTCTTATTTTCTGGGGGGCTTATTTTTGGGGACGGCTTATTTTAGTGCATGAGCTCAAAAGCCTGATTAGGCTTATTATTTGGGGAGTTCTTATTTTCGGGGAAACAGGGTTGATAATACATGAGATACTGTAAGCATGTCTCCCCGAAAATAGGACCCTGTCTTATAGTTTTTGAACCCTGAAATAAGCGCTTGGCCTTATTTTCAGGGAGGTCTTATTATTTTGGGGTGTGTGGAGCAAGACGGGCCTCCACTTGCCATCTTGCCTGATTTCCAGTTCTGTCTCCCTAACCCTAACCAGAGGAAACGGCGGGGACCTGCTGTGCATGCGTTTAAATATTTTCGGGGAGATCTTATTTTCAGGGAGGGCTTATTTTCAGGGGAACACGGTAGGGAGTGATGAGTTACTAAATTTGTATATACTTGTAATGAAGTTTGGAAGACACATCTTTATATATTTATTATATTTTTTATCATATTCCTTCTTTTCTTCCTCCCCCCCTTTTTCCTTGCAGTTTTTATTTTTTTACCATTGTTGTTTCTCTTTTAAAGGTTAGTTTGTATTAGTTTTTATTGTGTAATCAAAATCCTTTATAAAAATTATACACAGGAAACTGGTATTTTTTAAAGCTTGGGGTGTGCGTGTATGTGTGTGCACAGATAGTTAGACAATCTTGAACTGACTCAAAGTCATCCAGAGATCAGGTTAGACTTGAAGCTGAGCTTCCCAATTCCTAATTTAGCATCTTAACCATCTAACTACATTGGCTGTAACTTTCTATCTTAAATTATAAAGATTCTGATACAGATTTTTGTTCTAAGCTAAAAATTAGTGTTTTTTATTCAATGTACTTAGGTATATATTTAAAAGTAGGTTATGTGGGGCAAATTACTACACAACATGCTAAATCCAATCATGTACTAATTCATGAGTTTTTCCCATGAGCTCTTGCACCAAGAAAGAACTGGCAAGGCTTCAAAACATCATTTGTTTTGAGGCACAAGACAAGGGTGTCCACTATCTCCATTGTTATTCATCTTAACTTTAGAAGTCTTGTTGAACACAATACGGGACTTGAACTCTTTGAATGGAATAGTCATAAGGCAAGAAGATTATAGGACTAGGGCATTTGCAGATGATCTGGTTGTTACCCTAACACAATTGTTTCTATTGGGTATAGTTAAGGATTTTACAATGGGGGAAACAAAATTGATATTGTATATGGTGACAGCAGCTAGATTATTGGTTGCTCAATATTGGAAGAAAGATGTTTTGCCTACTATTGATCAATGGACTCAGAAGATGGCCGGATTTGCAGAAATGGCGAAGATTTCAGCTTTTTTAAAAGATCATACTCAAGAGAAGTACTTGCAGGAATGGAAAAAGTGGATTGATTATGTACAAAATAAATATCAAACCAGAAAATATCACATAGCTTTCAGCTGAGGGAGACTAGACGAATATGGTAACGCTGAACAGAATGCAGGGGGTAGAATATGAAGGGGATGAGTAATATATATTGTGTTTGGGATTACTAGGGTTTTATATAGTGGAAGTCAGAGGGGTTGGGGGGGAGAGGGGTGGTTGGGGAGGGTTGGGGAGGGAGGGAAAGGGGGGAAATTGTACTTTTTGGCTTAACTTGATTTTTGAAATATATATTATGTGGAGGGGGTAAAAGGGGTGGGAATTTGTATTTGAAAAACCTTTTCAATAAAAAAAAACATCATTTGTTCTTTCTCCATCAGTCTAAAAGGGAGAAGACATGACTTGGTCACTGTAGTTAATCAATATTTGGATAGTACACTGTATAGGCCAGGCCTGGCACTGACTTCTGTAAACAAATTTCTGAACTATTCTTTCCCTTCTGTTTTTCTTCCTGTAAAATTAGGAATGCAAAAACAATGCCACCAATCTAGTTTGTGTCCCATAACATAGCTTTTTGGATGGAGTTAATTTAACCTGTTCATCCCTGAGACTTTTGAGGCATAATTTAATTCTATGAGAATTAAGTGACTGTATCAATTTATTAGGTTTTGGTGCATATATGTGTGTGTGTATGTGTGTGTGTGTGTATGTATGTGTGTGTGTGTGTATGTATGTATGTATGTATGTATGTATGTATGTATGTATATGTATATGTATATGTATATATGTACCAGTGGTGGGTTTCAATTTTTTTTACTACTGGTTCTGTGGGTGTGGTTTGGTGGGTGTGGCAGGGAAAGATACTGTAAAATCTCCATTCCCTCCCCACTCCAGGGGAAGGTTACTGCAAAATCCCCATTTCCTCCCAATCAGCTTGTGGCCAGTCAGAATTTTTACTACCAGTTCTCCGAACTACTCAAAATTTCCGCTGCCGGTTCTCTAGAACTGGTCAGAACCTGCTGAAACCCACCTCTGATATGTACATATGTATTTAACCCCACTTTTATTATTTTAATAAATAACTCAAGGTGACTAACATACCTAATATTCCCTTTTCTCCTATTTTTGCACTACAACATTGCATTGAGCGAGAGTGGAATACTAGAACACACAATCTGCTGGTTTCTGGCCTGGTAGGTTAACCACTACACCAAAGTAGCTCTCATGAAAGATTAATGAGTTCTCATGATTAACTCATTAATTCATTTAACTCACATGTTCTCACAATAGGAACAATAGTCTCTTCACATCAACCCACTGAAATACGTCGTGGAATAAGGCTTCTAGTGTTACAATGGGAGTAGACTCCTTCATGCATGCAATCAAGCCACAGTTTTATCTTGTAGCCGAACACGGATAGAGTTTGAGAAACCAACTCTTTTTAAAAAGAATATCCTTAGTGTAATCACATCAAAATTGTAATTCAGTACAAAAGTACATGTCATAGTCAACCAGACTAACTGCTGTTTTATTGATAGGAAAAACTGCTGCTAAAGTTTTGAGGACATAATGAGATGAGAAGAGATGGGACAATGATTAATCTCCCCCCCCCCCATATTTTTTTTCTTTATTTTAAATGGCCCTTTTCATGATTTTTCATCCTTCAGGGTTCTGAAAAAATGTGTTTGCAAGGGCAAGCGTGTGTTTCAAATTCAACAGGCAGATAATTCACTTGGGGAGCAATTTGGAACAGCAACGCAGCAAGTTGGCAATAAGGTTAAAAACTGTGCCCTCTACCCTGTCCCTCCAGATATACCTTTTCATTAAAAAACAGACACACTGTTCTTCTATTGTATAATTTACTCTACTTTTAACTGATTGGAAACTGATTTGCAAAACATCCAGTTCAGTTTTTTATTGTGTTCTTTTGCGGAGATTGAAGGTTGCGCATAACCATTTGACAAATGAATAAGCAAAAGTCACCTCTTATATTTCAAACAGCAGCATGTTATTCCTTGAGTATTTTTCAATGGCTGAGTCCTTGTAAGATGGAAATAAATGTTGTTGTTGTTTTTTGCTCAGTTACTGTGATGTGTGGATTTTAAACAAAAGAACGGTTTTTAAAACAAACAGAAACTCACACAATCTTCCAATTAAAAATTGCCTTGAGGTGCAATAACAAAAGATGTATTAACCTACATTATTACAACTTTTTGAACATTTGTCCAGAAAAACAATACTATAGAAATGAATGTGTGTTTAACTTTCAAATAAACATTCTATTTATGAGTAGGCTTTTCCTGTGTGTGTTTGTATACCCATAAATAAAATAGAAAACTCTTTTATGAATCTCTCTTGAAAATTCTTTGATTTTCCTACCTTGCATTTGACTTTGAAATGAAAGGTGGCCCATTCCAAATTCAACTCCTCATCTTGAAGGCTTCTGCTTGACTATTATAAACACCTCAGAATTGGCACCATGGAACAGTTTATTTTGCTGTTTCGCTTGGGACATTCATTTGATTCATTCAGCCCTATAGAGCCAACCCAAGGAGAATGGATAGCAAGGTTCATTTCAGAGCAAAGTTTTCTTTTGCCCTGTGGTCCAATCATTCTGCTACCTTGTCTTGTTAACTGTCAATGGTAGACACATCTTCCAAACTCTTGCTTCTTTGTACAAAAAAGAGCAATTGAAACAAAGCAAGATCATGTCAAAAATATTTCATTTTGTTTCCTATTTCTATCCATCTAGGGGAAATAATATATGGGAGAACACAATCCTGGGGAAAAAATTCCAAGAGAGACAAAATGAGAAAGGAAAGAAATACAGTCTCAGCACTAGAATGACTGGGATAAAACCATCAGGTATGCTATATTCATTGTTAGGAACATTGAAGTATTATTATGTACTTTCATATACTGTATCTACCTTACCATTGTACATGTACAATGGTGTCTTCATTGATTTGGGGGAATACATCTAGTCTGTTGCTAAAAGAAAGTTCACAGAGCAAACTGTGGAAAATATTGGAGAAGCAATGGGAGGTTCAAACCTCCAAAATTGTCATGCTTGATAAATCAGGCTAGGACCTTCAAAGGCCCAGAATTGGCTTCCTGCTGCTTCCTTTAGTAAAATCCTACCATAATTCATCATGGCCACCATTGATGGATCTAAATTTAGGACATAGGCAGCCTATTTTTGGTACTTGGAGGGTTGCAGTGAGTGAAATGATGACATGAAATGGATAGATTCAGAAAGCAGATAGAATGAGATTGGGATTTCCAATAGTTTTTCTTCTCTAATGTGGCTATTTCTCTTCTTCCCCCTCTTCTTTATTTAAAGTCTCACTTTAAACCTATTTTAGGGATTTTATGTTACAATTTTTGTGCGCTTTCTACCTTAAAATTGGGAAGAAACCAGTAGTGAAATTCAAAATTTTAAACTACTGGTTCTGTGGGTGTAGCTTGGTGGGTGTGGCTTGGTGGACATGGCAGGGGAAGGATACTGCAAAATTTCCATTCCCACCCCACTCCAGGGGAAGGATACTGCAAAATCCCCATTCCTTCTCCACTTCTGGGGGAAGGATATTGCAAAATCTCCATTCCCACCCCACTCTGGGGCCAGCCACAGGTGGCATTTGCCGGTTCGCCAAACTACTCAAACTTTCTGCTACCGGTTCTCCAGAACCTGTCAGAACCTGCTGGATTTCACCCCTGGGAGAAACCCCCACCATGCAAGCTTATGTATGATTGACATAGTCACAAGAGGTTCTGAGGGCCACAGAGAAGATATTTAGGGACACAAGGCCATCTAACTCTGGCCTTGAGTTAGATAAGAATGCTGGAGTCTGTGAGTGGAAGGTGACTGGATGTGTCAGCAGCAAATTTCGTGTCAAATTGGACTTCAGGCCAAAGATGTGTTTTATACAGCTTTCTTGGAAAAATTGCCATTTAATTAGAATTATGGGGGATTCTAGAGCAATTGGTCTGAGGATTGGTGTTCTAAGACTCTTTATTTAACTTATGGCTGAACATTTTTAGCCACACAAATGGCTTTAATGTGATTAGGTGATTTTACTTCAGCTGGAATTTGCTTTTGGAATGATCCTTTGGTTCCGGACAAGTTGTATTTAGGTCACTGAAGATTGAAGCCCTGAAGGAGATAACAGATATGACTGAGCTTGAATTATTTTTGCACCCTGACAAATACTCTGGGGAGAAGTTAGCAGAGAAGTCTTCTAAAGATTTAAAACTACCTACTTTTTCAGCAAGTAAGTAGATATTCATTATATTCTCATTACACTGAGTCTCATAGGCGAGAGGCAAAAATTAATACCACTAGCTTATCTCTTTTAAGAAGAGAGGAAGATAATGGGAAGGTCTTGGATTTATTGTGTGGCCTGTGGGAGTCCTTTCAGGAATTAAGAAAGCTGGAAGACTCAGAAAATCTGTGATCCAAAGCTGTAAATGATGTTTGACATGTACCAAAGTCAGAAAGCTCAGGCACTTTTAAAAACTCTAGTGGATATTAAACTCTTTGCACATTTATGACTACATTAGAAGAAGATCAGGCTAACTCTCACTGGTTTTATCCTCTCCATTTTGTGTTGGTACCCTCCATGTAATTTATCTTTCATTACATTTACATCTTGTTTTCCTCTGGATGGAAGTTGACAGCCTCATTGAAACCCTGGGAGTGAGTATTTATTTTATTTTTTTTCTTTAGTTATAGAACAGGGGATTCCCAATCTCCGGGCTATGGACTGGTATCAGTTTGTGGCCTGTTAGGAACCGGGTTGCAAGTTGGAAGTGAGCAGCAGGCAAGAAAAACTGTACATGCATGGGATGTAGGTTGCACATCTCCCACCCCGCCCAGGTCCATGGAATTGTCTTCCACAAAACCAGTCCCTAATGCCCAAACTGGTTAGGGACCACTGCTACAGAGGGCTTGTCTGGTGACTTAGAGCCCTGGAAGGTTTGTGGACTGATGCTTGGAGAATGTGGTCCTTTAACCACTATCAGCCGGGGTAATGCTGACCACTCCAGGGTAGAGCAGGTATGGTAGTGCCTGTTTGGAGGATCTGAGTGGGGATTGATTTGTCATGTGTTCAGGGATGGGCTTCTGGGGGTTCGTAGGGGTTCGGGAGAACCTCTAGCTAAGATTCTGTGCAGTTCGGAGAACACCCAAATCCCACTCCTGGCTGGCCTTGTCCATCCCTCTCAGGAGTCCCCACGCAGCCTGTTTTGGATGCAGGTAAGTGCAGGGCACACACGGAGGCTCGGAGAGGGTGAAAAACAGGCCTCCTGGAAGTTTGGGAAGGGCAGAAAGCCTGTTTCTGGCCTCCAGAGGGCCTCCAGAGCCTGGGGAGGCCGTTTTCACCCTCCCAGAGGCTCGAGGAAAGCCTCCAGAGCCTCGGGAGGGCATTCCACTGTGGTGCAGGAGGCTGACTAAGCCATGCCCACCATGGCCACACCCACCGAGCAAGTAGGCAGAGAACCCCTAGGTAAAATTTTTGAAGCCCACCCCTGCATGTGTTCATTGGTCTCCCATAAGAGCTGGAATCAAGATAACTGGTCTAATAGTCTTCTAGAATGGTTGACGCATTCTAGATTCAACTCCTTTTCTCTTCCCTCTACATAAGTTACCATGGAAAGAAAAGGGAAGAATGAGTCTTAGATGGTGCTACTTTGACAAAAATAGTGATTAATCTGTGACTTTGGGAATTTCAGAAGTGTTATGAACAGATTTCTTCCTTGCTGCCTGCCTTGTTCTAAATTCCTTAATGTATTTCATTTCCAGCATTCCATAAATGAAGAAGACATATTTATTTGCTAACATTCATCTTGATATCTTTCAACAAATTAAGAGAGAGGATTTAATCAGATAAAAGAAATATTGTTTGGGACTGTACAAACAGAATATGATATGTGATTTTTTTCTTTTGATATTCAAATAGTGCCTTTGGAGGATACTTGAGCCAAAAATATCCATATCAAATATTAGAATAGAGAACCTTTATCATAAAGGCAGCATTCTTGCCAAGACCTGAGATCATTCATAGATTGCCAATGTGAATGGAATAGGATTAGCAATAAGACTACTTTCACATATTAACATCAGCACTTTTGATGGTAGAAGAAAAAAACAAAACTCTTACCTCTTCAAGCTGTGTATTAACAACTGGGAATTAAATGGAAAGTAACTGAAAAACAAAAAGAGTGAAACTGGAGTTATGTTGATGATTCATCATAAACCAAGAAAAAGATCCTGCTCAGCTCCAAAAACCAATTTTTCAAATTAAAAATTACCTTTTTGGAAGTCAGATCAATTTCCAAACAGCTTCTTGATTACTGTAGCTAGGCATATGATCTCAGTTGGCAAAATACTGATTTTCCAGACTGTTATTAATCTTGCCAGACAGTTGAATCTCTCCTATTTCCCTGGAGCTTTCGATATAAAATGCTATTCTTAAATTTATATGAAGCACTTCAGAATTCTCTCATTAATCCTTGAAAAAAATCCTATTTTTAGACAATGGAGAAAAGCCAAAATGAGGTAAGCTTTAGTGTTAACTCTTTGGTTTGAGAAATTTGGAAGCATTATTTTGCACAGAAGGGTGACTAATCCAATATAAAGGTAAAAAGAAAAACAAATCAAAAGGCACAATATTTGACAGATCTTGCTGACATTGTTGTATTGTATGTGTTTGTTTCTTTCACCAATTCCCCTTGGAAATGTACAAGTTAAATCAACCACAAGGTTGGGAAAAGAAAAATACTGTAATTTCCTAATGTCATACAGTCAAGATTTGACTTGAATTTTGACTTTCTGGTCTGAGATTGTTACACTATATAAGTACCCAACATATAATCTTAAATTGGTTGCCAAAAGTATTCTTTCCCAAGGCTTCTCATGAAGGTTGGATTTCCCACAAATCCAATACAGTGATGTTACCAAGATGCAGAGGACTTGGGGCAACAGAATTTAGAGCATAGAATATCAGAGTTGAAAGTGACTCTGGAGATTTTATAGTCCACTCCCCTGCTAAAGCAGGAGAGCCTATACCATTTCAGACAGGTGGCTGTCCAGTGTCTTCTTAAAAGTCTCCAGTGTTGGAGCACCCACAACTTCTGAAGGGAAGCTGTTCCACTGGTTGATTGTTCACACTGTCAAGCAATTTCTTCTTAGTTCTAGTTTGGATCGCTTTTTGATTAGTTTTCATTCGTTGTTTCTTACCTTGCCTTTGGGTGTTTTAGTAAATAGGTTGACCTCCTCTTCTTTGTTTTTTATACGGTATATTATTGTTTATGGGAGCCAATGTTTCCTACTGCTGGTTTAACATTCATTTTGAAATGAGGTGCCCCAGATTTGGACTTAGTAAGCTACTGTGAGATGCTTTGTGATCATAATATGATCACTGTGTATAGTGACCATAATTAGCAATCATACTTAGACTTATATACGCTTCACAGTGCTTTACAGCCTTCTCTAAGTGCCTTACAGAGTCAGCATATTGTCCCCAACAATCTGGGTCCTCATTTTACCAATCTTGGAAGGATGGAAGACTGAGTCAACCTTGAGACTCGGCGAGACTCAAACTGACAAACTGCTGGCAGTCTGCAGTCAGCAGAATTATCCTGCAATACTGCATTCTAAACACTGAATCACCATTACCTTCTTCTGTCAATCACAGGCTTGGCAAAATAAAGCAACATGTTGTAAAATTGATGGTTATGTATGATAGATAAATGACCGACTCAAAAATAAGATTTGTCACTAACATATTTATTGCATATTTATTTATATTTATTAAAATACATATTTGTTGAAATAAAGACTTTGTTTCATTTGGTCTGCTAGCTCTGAAAGCTGCCTTTGATGAAAAGAACTTATTCCCCAAAGAAATTCTGGACCGTGAAAAATGGTCAAGACAGTTGCAGGAAGAAATGTGTCCCAAAGATAGGATAACAAGTGAGAGAAAGCAAGGGAAGGTGAAACGAAAATGAATCATTCATGATTTCAAAAGGAAGGTAAGAATGAAGGATACGAGCCTTGACAATGTAAGAGCTGCAACTTTTGTTTCCTCCCATTCAGAAAGACATATGGTGGAGAAGATGCTAAAATGAGAAAAAGGTACATGGTAAATACTATAAAGAAAGCATGAAAATGTAATGGATGATTTAGCTTTTTTTATGTTTAAAATTGACTCTTTCCACTTTGGAACTGCACAAAGAACATGTCAATGAAGTAAGACCAGATGACAATGCACGTTAATCAATCACTCTTAAAAGGTATTAAGAAAGAATAACTGTGCCTTTTCCTTTGAGGATGAGCTGAGGAATTTTTTTTTAATAATACTAATGGTGTTTATGATATAGCTAGATTAAAGCCTTCAGGACATTTACATAGTTGCCGATGTTGCCATGGAGGAAAATAAATCCAGAGCTGCAAAGATAGAATAACAGTTGAAATGTGGAACATAATAAACATGAACACAGGGAAGCTCAACATGGTGAAAGATGAAATGAATCAACTAAAAAATTGACATCTTAGGCATCAGCCAGTTGAAAAAGACTGAAATCGGACACTTTCAGTAAGAAGATCATACTGCGTACCTTGATAAAGTGTCATCAAATAATTGAAACTCTTAGTGACCACATATTTAGAGTCTCTCAAAGGGACGCGGTGGCTAAGTGGCTAAGATGCTAAGCGTCGATTGAAAGGTCGGCAGTTCAGTGGTTCGAATCCCTAGTGGCATGTAACTGGGTGAGCTCCCGTTACTTGTCCCAGCTTCTGCCAACCTAGCAGTCGAAAGCACATAAAAAATGCAAGTAGAAAAATAGGGACCACCTTTCGTGGGAAGGTAACAGCATTCCGTATGCCTTTGGCATTTAGTGATGCTGGCCACATGACCACGGAGACGTCTTCAGACAGTGCTGCTCTTTGGCATTGAAACGGAGATGTGCACCGCCCGCTAGAGTTGGGAATGACTAGCACATATGTGCGAGGGGAACCTTCACCTTTACTATAGAGTCTTTCAAGGACAATCTGACCCTAACCTGGCCTTTCACTCTTCTATTGCTACTGTAACAGAATCTATCCAGTTTCCTGCTGGTCATTCTGTTTTCCTTCCTTCCACCTTCCCCAGTATTAGAAGAACCTTCTCCAGGAATCTTGATCTTCACATAAGATATCTAGACATGCTTTAACAGAATAGAGTAATTCAAGTCATTCATTTATCCCTTTACTGAGTTGATTGCTGATGCATTTTTTCTTTTGCTTTCTTTTCTGTTGGCTGTCTATGGCATTCTCAGAAGTCTTCTCCAATACCAATGTTCAAAAGTGTCAATTCTCTGTCAATTCCACCTCTTCAAAGTCCATTCTTTGCTGCCGAAGATTGTTGCAATGAATATCATTGCTTGCATTAAATGCATCATGACATATGAATATCTTTTCCAAGGCCTTCATGGCTGCTCTGCCAAGTGCTAATTTGTGATGGACAGCTTGCTTGTTTGCTTGCTTGCTTGTCCCTTTGTTGTTGATGGTTGAGTCTAAAGGGCAGAAGCTATGTACCTATTTCAATATCTTCATTATCAATTCTAGGGCAGGTTATTGGATCTGTTGTCATTAGGGAATCATCCTTATTGTTGTTGTTGTTAGTTGTGAAGTTGTGTCCAACCCATCGCGACCCCATGGACAATGTTCCTCCAGGCCTTCCTGTCCTCTAACATCCACTGGAATCCATTTAAGCTCATGCCTACTGCTTCAGTGACTCCATCCAGCCACCTCGTTCTCTGTTGTACCCTTCTTCTTTTGCCCTCAATCTTTCCCAGCATTAGGCTCTTCTCCAGTGAGTCCTTCCTTCTTATTAGGTGGCCAACATATTTGAGTTTCATCTTCAGGATCTGGCCTTCTAAAGAGCAGTCAGGGTTGATCTCCTCTAGGACTGTCCGGTTTGACCACCTTGCAGTTCAAGGGATTCGCAGGAGAATTCTCCAGCACCATAGTTCAAAGGCCTCAATTCTTTGGCACTCAGCCTTTCTTATGGTCCAACTTTCACAGCAACAGCACAAATTATTGCAGTCCCTTCCTCCAGTTTTAAAACTATGCTTATTTTCTTTCAAACCAGCTTTCCTTAATAAATATTCAGCATATAGCTTAAATAAATAAGAAGATAAAATACAGCCTTGTCTCAGACCTTTGCCAACCTGCAGCCAGTCTGCTTCATTATGTACTTCCAAACCTGTGTGTAGGTTTCTTGTCTTTTTGAGGACAATAAGATGGGTTTTTTCATTCTTTTTTTCTAAGCATATTCTAGAGTTTAATATTGTCACAACTGAAGGCCTTTCTGTGACCAATGAAGTACATAACGACTTCTTTTTGGTATTTCTTGATTTTCCTAATTATTCAGCATGTATCAGAAATAATGTCTCAAGTTCTTCTGCCTTTTCTAAAGCCATCTTGAACATCTAGCACCTTTTGTTCCATACAGGGCTCCTATATACATAGCAGAGTCCTAAGCATGATTTTCCTAGCATGTAATATTAAGGACATTGTGTAATAGTTTGTATGGCGTCTCTTCCAATCTGTTGGCAAATGCGAGCTTGTAGTACTCCTTGAAGGGAAAAGTCAAAGGATGGATGTTACACATGGTCCCATTTCCACTGATGAGAGAGACATTAAAGATTTCAGTTCAAGGGAAGAAGGCAATACAAACGAATCTGACAGTGGAAAAATTCTCCATAAAAAAGTCATCAAACATACGAGTAAGTCCAGTGGATGAGCTATTCTGTACTATTAAAACTCTAAAACAGTTTTCAAGCCCTCACAAATAACACAGGTTGATAATTACCTCTACCTACTAATGCATGTATGGAGAAGTAGAATTGCATGGTACAGGACAACTATATTACCATGGACTTTGACCATTTCAAAAGGGTGATACTCTAATGGAATTAATGGAAGGGGAAAGAGAAATACCAAAAAAAAAATCAGTATCCTAAAGTTCAAATTATGTTGATGGAGAGATTTGGTTTAGAGCAGGGGTTTCATTGAGGGCTGCATCAGGGTTGTGTTTGATGTCGAGGGCTCAGGTGGGCATAGCCAGGGTGGGGGTGGCCAGCTCAATGTCACTCGTGTCAGGGGCACCTATGGTGGCCCAAGCGCTCTGCCAGCGAAAATGGGCTCCCGAGCTCCATTTCCAACTGCGATGGCCTCCTGCAATCCTGTGCCAGGGAAAATGAAGCCCAGGAGGGCCTCATATGGCTCTCTCTCGAGCCCCATTTTTGCTGGCAGGGGCAATGCAGGCCAGTCCTTTGTTGTTTCCAGGGCGGTCCCATGGGCCAGATCTAAGCACCCTGTGGGTCAGATCCAGCCCCTGGGCCCTGAGTTTGACAACCCTGGTTTAGAGGATCATAATCTGAGTTATCTAGAAGATATTCTCTCAGCATGAGATGGGTTGCAGCATTTTTTTAAAAAAAAACTGGTAAAGCTGTATGTGATAGAAGTATGGTTGGTTTGAGTCAGGAAACTTTAATTTCTATAATATAGTACCTTTCATTATAGTTTGTTATAGTTGAAAACCATGACGCAATTGATGTATAGTTCTTCAGTATAGTAAAAAGCAGGAGTATTGCTAAAATGAAATTTATTAAACCACTTGATGAAAATCAGAAAGGAAATGGCTTAGCATGAATTACCTTAATTCTTTATACATTAATTGTCAGAGCACGAGAAATAAACAAGTCAGTACAGCGAGGCAAATACCATTTAAGAAGTATGATAGATATTTGGTGAGGTGAGACCCTTGATTGAAATACAATGGTTGACTCAAACAATTAGTTCAGAAGGAACAGAAGCAATAGATGGAGGAATAGATTGCATAACATCCATTCCTTCTCAGAAACCCAAATAAAGTAATTGGCAAAACAGCGCAGAACCTCTGGATTAAAATAAGCAGACAAACGAATAAAAACAATACACCTGTGGATGTCTATTATTGTCCCCCTACCCAAAGAGAAGATGTGAATGATGCATCCTGAAAGAAAATTGCAGATCTTTCAAATATGTATGAAGTAGTAGTGCTATAACATTTTCCTCACTTGTAGATATTTTGAGAGATGAACTCTGCCAAATCTTTCTGGGAAATTCCTGACTCGTCTTGCTGACAGATGTCTTATTAAAGGGCAAGGAAGGTATAGAGGACCTTCTACCCTTGAGCATTCCCAATACAGAAATTAAGTTGAGGAACTGGAAGTAACAAGTAGATTGGTGGGGAAATGATAGCGCAATGCTGACTTGTTTTAATTATAATGGAAACTAAAGCAGCATGCAGTCCAATGCATATCTTGGACTTAAGAAAAAGAAGGTATTAATGAACTCCAGCATCTGTTCACCATAAGTCAGATAGCACAGGAGGAGAAGCAGGATAGCATAGAGAACTCCAGTGTTCTCCTGATAAATAGGTTAACATTAATTGAGAAACTAACGAGAACGGGAAGAAATACAGTATGTCGATATGATGTCAGAAAAACTAAAGCTCAGAATGGTTGGTATGATTGGTGAATGCAAAAAGAGTTTCTCTAGATACAAATTAAAATGAAAAGAAAAACATTAGAGTGTTGTTCAGTCAATGAAGATGGAAACAGTACTGTCTGCAAGGGGATAAAATCCTGACTATACTTGCCACCTATGAGCCCAATGTCTATAGATTAGTGGTGAAATGTAAAATTTGTTACTATTGGTTCTGTGGCGTGGCTTGGTGGTGGTGGTATTATGACTGAGTGGGCGTGGCCAACTTTTTTTTTTTAACTTTTAAAGCCATTTTTTCTACAACCTCTTCAGCTGAAGAGGTTGTAAAAAAAATGCTTTTAAAGCCTCTGATGATCCCAGCTGACTTGCCTGATTGGCAGAGGCTTTCTTTTCCTTTAAAAACATTTTTTTAATAACCTCTTTGGCCAAAGAGGTTGTAGAAAAATGCTTTTAAAAGCTTCTGATGATCCCAGCTGAGCCGCGCGATCATCAGAGGCTTTTATTTTGTACTTTTAAAAGCATTTTTTCAGCAAAGAGATTGTAGAAAAAATGTTTTTAAAAATAAAAAAAAGCCTCTGATGATTGCACGGCTCAGCTAGGCAATGGGGGTGGGGGCAGGGATTTTTGCTACCGGTTCTCCGAACCACCCACCTCCATCGCTACCGGATCGGTATATAAATATAATATAAAATAGGTTAAAAAGAACTGTAGTTATAAAAATGTATAAAAATAAAAATGTACTATAAATTAATATATATGTATTTGAATAATATTTATATATGCAGATGGCCCTCGACTTACAGTTCATTTAATGACCATGCAACACTGCAAAAAGTGACTTGTGGCCATTTTTCACTCTTATGACCATTACCAGAGACCCAAAAATGTGAACAAAGTTTAGGTGCTTGGCAACTGGTTCATATTTATGACGGTTGCAATGTCCCGGAGTCATGTGATCACATTTTGCAACCTTCTGACAAGCAAAGTCAATGGTAAAGCCTGATTCACTGAACAATCATACTAATTTAACAACTCCAGTGATTCACTGAACAATTGTGTCAAGAAAGGTCATAAAATGGAGCAAAACTCACTTAACTACTGTCTCGCTTAGCAATATAAATTTTGAGCTCAATTTTGGTGTTAGGTTTAGGGCCACCTATAGATAAGTATACACAGAATTGTAACTGTTAATTGCTGTAATGATATATTATGCTTTGCTTCTTTTCTTTTTTTCTGCTATCTTTTCACATTTTTGAATACTTTCAATGCATAGTTTTATTTGCATTATAATTATCTTTGTCTTCTTTTTCTGGGTTTTAAAAGTGGGGACAAAAACAGTGAAAATGGCAATTAGTATCACAACAAAAGTGCTGCCTCTTTGTAGGTATATGTCAACTTTTTCCTTCTCTCCTGCCCCCTCTCCCACCCTGCTACAGATGCCGTTGGATAGACAATGTTGTCTTCTTCAACAAAAAAGGATATGCTCCGCCAAGAAATGTTAAAGAATGGGATTGAAGATGCTTAAATTAGAATGATCAGAGAATAATTCTTCTTTGAATGCATTTAACTTTCCAAGATCAGATGCACTGCACTGTAGTATTCTGAGGGAAACTGCTGAACTTATATCCAACAGAACTCCTGACAAACTGGATGACCGAATGACTAAAAGAAAGAAATGTCTTGTCATCATAAAGATGATCCATGGAACTGTAGACCGGTCAGGAACAGAATAACAAGAGTTGGAAGAGACCTTGGAGGTCTTCTAGTCCAACCCACTGCTCAAGCAGGAGACCCTGTACCATTTCAGATGAATGGCTGTCCAGTCTCTTTTTAAAAGCATCCAGTGATAGAGCACCCACAACTTCTGAAGGCAACCCTTCCATTGGTTGCCTTCTCATTATCAAGACATTTCTTCTTATTTCTAGGTTGTTTCTCTCCTTGATTAGTTTTCATCCATTGCTTCTTATCCTGCTTTCTGGTGCTTTGAAAAATAAATTGACCCCTTCTTCTTTGTGACAAATATTGGAACACTGCTATCATGTCACTGCTGGTCCTTCTTTTCACTAGACTAGACCTACCCAATTCCTGCAACTATTCTTCATATATTTTAGCCTCCAGTCCCTAAACATCTTTGTTGCTGTTTTCTGCACTCTTTCCAGGGTCTCAACATCTTTTTGATATTGTGGGGACCAAAACTGGTTCAGTATTTCAAGTGTGGGCTTACCTAGGCCTTATAAAGTGGTACTAACACCCTCAAATCAGTCTGGTAGTGATTGCAGCACTTGTGATTACTGTGATTATTTGGCATGACTTCCTAATGTTTTCAACAAATCTTCCTTATCTGTAGTGCTGGGGTTGGTGAACTTGTCTAAGTGGTTCATTCCTGCCTGTTGGGTGAAACCTGATATCTGCTTAATCTTATCTCAATTTTTTGATAAGGTAGCTTCATTGACTGATAAATAATGTTGCATCTAAGTTTTAACAAAAATAGCCTGTGATGTTTTGATTAGCAAGATAATTAAATGTGTTCTGGTAGCTTGACAAGTGGATATATACTTGGCCTGAAATACCACACTCAAAGAGTGTCATCAATAATTTTTCATCAAAATGGAGTTAGGTATTAAATTGGATGCCTCCAGCTTCTGTCTTGGGTTTTCTACTCTTCAATATTTTTATTAATGACTTGATTGAAATGGTGAACTGACTGCTTAGTGAATAGAATAGCTATTTCAGAAGATAGCTGATATCCTATAAAACACAACTAACAATTAGAAGTGAAAACTTACAGAAAAGGGTGGAAAGGAAAGAATTTCTAAATTATAGGAAGGAACTATTCCACTCCATTCTGCTTTTTTGTCTTTTCCTCACTGAATATGTTCAAACAGAAGGCAGACAGACATCTATCAAGAGATCCCTTAATTTGGCATCCTGCGCCAGGCGAGAGTTAACCAAAACATCTCTTTTGGGCTTTAGGGTTTTAAAACTGGCAGAAAAGTGGGCTAGAAACAAAATGTCAAAAACACAGATTTCTCATAACAGTACAGAGAACAGTAACATGGACCAGAAGTTTGATCTGATGTAAAATAGTTTCCTATGTTACTGATATATAGTAGTACTAATAATTACATCATTAACATAGTTATATGCAAACTAGGACTCTTTTGTTCCTTTGTTCAGTAATATTAATATTTATGTGTAGAAACACTAATAAACTTCAAAGGAACCTTCTTTTTCCTGGAACTGAGTTTGAAAGAAGTTCAAGTAAATAGTAAGAATTATTTAATGTACCTTTGTGTACTCATATAATTTTAGAGTTTGTGGATGCTCAGATGAGGTTCTAGCATTGCTAATGTTATTATTCCATTGTAGGTTATTGGAAATCCAAAAAGATCCTCATGTCTTTAGAAGTATTCAAGAATAAAAATAAGAACTTTTATTTTTAAATGTTACTTATGACATTTTTTTAAAAAAATAGGAATATTCAGAGCTGTGAATACGATATGCATTAAACCAGTGAATAAATCTTAGAAAGTCCAAAGTAAACAATGTATTTAAAAAATCTAAGAAAATTACAAATATTTGCCACAACATTTATGTTTATTATTAACATTGGAACTACTTTGTCTGATTTTTAAGGTTTAATGGTGTAAGGTTTTCTGTATTTTTTTTACTGCTATTTAATGATCAACCATTAAGTCTTTGCACCTCATATATGTTAACTTTTATAAAATATAACTGAAGAAATGAAATTGCAAACTAATTTGAAATATCTGTTACATTTAAGCACTAAAAATAATTATTGCTTGAAATACATATAGAGGGAAATTGAATATTAAGCAGCGGTGGGATTCAGCCAGTTCTTTCCGGTTCAGATGAACCGATAGTGGCAACTGCGGGAGGCTCCGCCCACCCACCCGGATATAATCTGCGAGCAAAGAGCATTTGTGGAAGGCTGTGCACATGCACAGAAGAGGCACGTGCTAGCACGTGCGCTCTCACATTTGTGAACGGTAGGGAAGGTAAGTGAATCCTATCTCTGATATTAAGTATTGTACTATCCATAAAACAAAGTAAATCAAGAGTTTAAAAAGTCAGTATAACTTTAAATGACGATCAGAGTACATTTCAGAGACATTATAATTCACTGTAAGCCTTGCAGAGTGACTTTGTAAAGAATAGAATAGAATAGAATTTTTTATTGGCCAAGTGTGATTGGACACACAAGGAATTTGTCTTGGTACATATGCTCTCAGTGTACATAAAAGAAAAGATACGTTCATCAATAATCATAAAGTACAACACTTAATGATAGTCATAGGGTACAAATAAGCAATCAGGAAACAATATCAATATAAATTGTAAGGATCCAAGCAACAAAGTTACAGTCATAAGTCATAAGTGGGAGGAGATGGGTGATGGGAACGATGAGAAGATTAATAGTAGTGCAGACATAGTAAATAGTTTGACAGTGTTGAGGGAATTATTTGTTTAACAGAGTGATGGCATTCAGGAAAAAGCTGTTCTTGTGTCTAGTTGTTCTGGTGTGCAGTGTTCTATAGCGTCGTGTTGAGGGTAGGAGTTGAAACAGTTTATGTCCAGGATGCGAGGGGTCTGTAAATATTTTCACAGCCCTCTTTTTGACTCATGCAGTATACAGGTCCTCAATGGAAGGCAGGTTGATAGTAATTGTTTTTTTTCTGCAGTTCTAATTATCCTCTGAAGTCTGTGTCTGTCTTGTTGGGTTGCAGAACCAAACCAGACAGTTATAGAGGTGCAGATGACAGACTCAATAATTCCTCTGTAGAACTGTATCAGCAGTTCCTTGGGCAGTTTGAGCTTTCTGAGTTGACTTTGTAAAGTGAGATGACCAGTGTATAAATTTAATAAATGAATACATAAAGACATCTTAGAAAAGAAGATTGTGAAATACACTTCTTGAATTTTGTCTGAGGGCATTGTGTAGGCTAGCAGATTTATGTTTGGGGACATGGTGATGAGTGCAGTTTTAAAATTGGAAGAAGAAAGATAAATAACTGTGCTACATTGATAACACTTTTCTGAGAGCTGAAAATGCAGAGGATTTGCAAGTTCTAGTAATAAAAATCAGAGAGCACAATGAAAAAAAAGGGACTAAGATTAAATATAAAGAAGATCAAACTAATGGCAACAGATACAAGAGCCAGCCTTGGAACTGACAATGAAGATACTGAAGTGTAGATAGCTTCTGCCATTTAGGATCAACTAACCAGAATAAACATACAAGCAGTTAAGAAACACACCACAAAATAGCACTTGATAGAGTGGTTATGAAGGCCTTGGAAAAGATACTTACATGATGTGTTGTATTTATGCATACAAAGATCATTATTGTATAGGCAATGGTATTTCCTATGAGATTCTATGGAAATAAAAGTTGGACTTTGAAGAAGCAAGATGGAAACAGAATTGACACTTTTGAATTTTGACTTTGGGGGATACCACTAGGAATAAAAAGCGATCCAGAAAACAAACAAATGGATCGTTGAATAACTTGAGATAAAGTCTTACTCAAGGCACAAATAACCAAGATCAAATTATTCTAGTTTGGACATGTTATCCAAAAGTCTCTGGAGAAAGCTCTAATTTTGGGGAAAATGGAAGGAAAGGGAAGAAGTGGACAACTAGCAGTGAAGTGAATGGATTTACAATGATAATGAATGCATTGTTGGAATACCTGAAGGACCAGGCTAGGAGACAATCTATCGATGTGATTACGAATCAAAGCTTGATGGCACATAATCAATACATAAACAAGTTGGTAATTCATATGTCATTATCAGAGGGAATGTACATCACAAAGAAAGAGGAGATAAGTGAGCATTTGTGCATAATTTGTGCCTCTGGATGTCCACCAAATAGTTAACTTAAATATAAATCCTATTTTGAGTCTATTCTTTTCCAAGTAAACTTATTTTGTGATGAGTGTATGAGAGTTGACATAAGAAAGGAGAAACCTTACCAAGCTTATTTGCCCTGCATCCAAGGTTCAATGGACTTGGAATTTGGATCCTTCCTTGGCCAGTTCATTGGTTCAGAGGGCAGGGTAGTCTCTCAGTATGCTTTTTTCATGAATTTTTTTTTTAAAAAAGAGTCTTAGAAACACAACTTTGTTTTTCCTCTAGAGAATTCTCCCAGGAAACCAAGTACAGTGTAAATCAATTTAGAGAAAATAAAACATCAGACAGCTTTAGATGCTCAGCTGGACTATTGATCTCCATAAGATGGAGAAGTAGGCACAGCTTTCTGCTAAAATAACCTGAGAGCTGATATGTGAGATTCTGCTAATTAGAAAAGAAATAGTAAAGTTTTGGCGATAAATTCACATTGCTTTTCTAGAAGTGAGGGATCATTACCCAAACTACATAACATCATCAGTGTTCATCAGCTCATCATCAGTCTGCAAGAAAACAACCAACCTCAGAGACCACCAAGGACCCCTCATTTCAACCCTGAGCTACAAATATTCTCCTTTGTTGTTATAGAAATACTCATATAAGGGTTTTTGGAATCTACATGGTGAAATTTTGGGATTAGGGCAATATGCTTATGTTCAACTAAGAAAGTTCCCAAACTTGGAGAAAACCTATCTCAGTTTACTTTTTCCTCTCTGGTTCTATTTCATTCCCTTTGACATTTACAATTACTATAGTGAGGAAATTCTATTTGGACTTAGAATAGTGTTAATTGTTATCAGTAAGTGGGGAATTCAAAATTTTAAACTACTGGTTCTGTGGGCGTAGCTTGGTGGGCATGGCTTGGTAGGCATGGCAGGGGAAGGATACTGCAAAATCTCCATTTCCACCCCATTCTGGGGTCAGTCAGAGGTGGTATTTGCCGGTTCTCTGAATTACTCAAATTTCTGCTACCGATTCTCCAGAACCCGTCAGAAACTGCTGAATTTCATCCCTGGTTATCAGTAACTATCTTTGTCCTCTGAATTCATTCTTGGATGTCATAAATAAGGAAATGTATTTAAGAAATTCATATTTTCCATCATATTTGGGGGGGGGGGCAGAATGTATTTTAAAGATGCACCTGAAGATATGAAGTATAAGGATGTTAAAAAGTCTGGATTTCATGTAGGAATGCTGGTTAAGAGACCAGATTTGGCTACACACAAATTTGCACACTTTGTTATATTTTGGCACATATTTGAGGGCAGACTCTGAAGCGAATGACTCCCCCCCCCTTTTTTTTGCTATGTGGTATGTAAATTAGCATTTTTGCTCTTTCTGTTTCTCCATTCAAAATCACTTAGTACATATAATGGGCTAGAATTTTATTCATATTTCTTTTGAATGACTCATCTAGGGACTATTAAAAACCCCTTTGTGGACTGAATCTGATTTACTCTATGGCATAACATTTTATGCCCTGCTTCTTGGGGGGAAAAAACAAGCCGTACAGCTTGGTTACTTTTTTAAAAAAAGAAATCTGCACCAGATTCAGAAGGCCTCATGGATTCTGTTCATCCTCTAACAACAACACAAACACCGATTGTGATAAAATGCTCTTGGGCTTTCCAACATTTTTTGAGTCATTGTACAAAAGCAATCACCATGCATTTAGCTCTAGTTGAGTGTGAATTGCTTGCTCTTTTATTTTTAGCTGTCACATCTGGCTGATCTTGTCTTTGCTCAGAAGCTAAGTATGGCTCAGCCTGATTAGTATTTGAATGGGAAATCTCCAGAGAATCCAAAGTCTGCAGACTAGACTGGGAAGTTGGTTTTTTTTTAAAAAAATCTTGCATTAAAAACTTCTTGCATATTTCCATATTGTTAAGAAAGAATAAATGTTTCCATGTAGTCAACGGGGTTTTTGCTCAACTCAATAAAAAACAAACCCCATTTGTTTGTGATTATAAAACAAAGATTAGGGGGGATTTAAAAAGCCCAGCACCTTTATTTTAATAGGGATTATATTTATTTATTCCAAAACATTTTACTAAAGCTGGACCCAAATGGGTTCTCAACATTCTCTACCATATTTGTAGGCAGGAAAATGGAACAGATAGTGTCTCTGACTTTTTCAGGAAGAGGAATTCATTATTAATAATGAGGATGGCATGGAAACGGAAAGAAAAAAAAGAAAGAAAGGAAGATTTATCTCATGGCGTTACCTCTCGAAGCAGGGAAAGCCAGAGAGGAACTGTAGTCTGCCTGAAATAGGATATTTAGTGAGAAGTGAAACATTCATGCTAATACTTTGGCAAACTATGTTACTTGACGGTACTTTGGGCCACCATTCGTGTGGGGATCGCTGCTTTGCTGCTGCACACTTTCGCTGACAACCCTTCCTGTGTGCCTGCTCTGCTGGGTCGTCAGCCCTGAGGCATGCCTCTAACTTCCCAGCCGCATGCTAGATAACTTCAGGGGCATGCACTGAAGTCGTTTCTCACCATCCATCACTCTAAGGAAAGCTGAGCAACACAGAACTGGAGCGGCTTGCAATGGATTGGGGAGGGAGAGGGAGGATATGGGTTGATTGGATAATTGAGTGATTGCACTGGGGTGGAGCTGTATGCTGCTTAAAGGGTGATGGGGAGCATGGAGCATCAGCTCCAACAAAGATTCCTTTCTGTAACACTTTAAGGTGGTCAATTAGTACTGATATCAGGATAAACAAATTTCGTTACTGCTTTTGCATGCTGAGGGGTTTTTTCCATACTTTATGGAACCTGACACCCCACTTGGTGATTCAGATGGACTCCTGCTTTCTCCTAAAATATTGTCAGGTCCTCCAGCAATCTTACAGTAGCTGGTATATGTATGCTATGTTCCTAGGAAGGTACTGGTTGTCTCTGGGGTAGTCATTTGGGTATTTTGCTCTTTCTTTAAAACAACTTTGTCTGCTATATCTAATAAATAATACAGTGTATATAATCTGAACTTGAATGCATTGATCCTACATCCTGTTATAATATCTTATGATTCTTTTTACAATATCTTTGTATCGGTCTCACAAATAGAAGAAGATTGCTGACCCAGATTTTCTAGGTTTCTTGACCATTTTTGTTAAGCAAACTAAATGAAGTATTAAGGATAGATGAATCTTGGAATGAATTTTTGAATCCTTTCTGATTTGTTTTCTTTTATGTGCATTTACTGTATGTAGTTTTGGCATGCCTCTGCACACGCATTTTGCTTCACCTCAAAATAGGTTTTATCAGGGTTTGAAGTTATCTTCATGCTAGATGGGTCTCCATCATTTCTAAGAAGTTGCTCAGATAAATGAATTCATAATCACTGATTTCTTCATAAGCGATTGTTGATATCTAGTTTTTTGTAATCAAACTTTGGTAACTTGACCATTAAGCCCCCTTAAACCTCCATAAATGTGTATTTGTAGAACCCACTTAGGACACACTAGATTTATCTACCTACATGATCAAACTGGTTCATCCTAACCTTGTTTGTTTGGAGTTGGTTTTTTGTTTTTTTTTAAGGTGGGTAGCTTAGACAGTTGTGCAAATAGTGAGTTTGGGGTTTAATGCATTCGGTGTACCCAAAATAAGGTTTATTTCTATTATTAGATTAAGAATATTTTACAAATGTAAACCATGATAAACTTTTATTTCATCATAACAGGAACAAGCAATCGAGAGCCTTAGGCATTTTACATGCTACCATTTTACATGCCATTGGCATGTCTGCAAACCATACCTGAAATCAAACCCTTATTCTAATTAATTGTAATGATTCCTTGCTGCATTCAGGCAACACACTTAATCAGGGTATTAAATTAATTCATTTTTTCTATGTTCGTATCATACATTAGACCACAAATTAACCAAACAAGATGAGATGACACAGCTTGTTTAGCCACTAAGTATTAACCAAGCTTAACATGTTGTGCAAATTAATTTCCCAGGTTTTTATTTGGCCTGGTTAAATGTGTTTTGTGAATACAGCCATTCTGTCTGCACTCAAAGAACAGTGGTTACTCTTATCTATCATAAATCAATTATCTATATAACTTCATTTGATTTTCTACAGTGAGATTTTGCACAGTGGTGATAAAAGCAACCAACCAATTAAAAATAATATTTTAATCAACCAGCAGAGGCAAAGAACATGGGAAGCTTTCAAAACTGAATTAGAAAAATTGGCAAGTGCACATTTTGTCTTATAATAGAATATAACTCCAATCCTTTAAATTTATTATAGATTAAAGATTCCTTTGCTGTAGAATGAAAATTATGCTGAACATTTGATCCACCAGCAGGTTAATAAGAAGGATGTCAACACAGCAGGTTTACATGCATATAATTATGTTAATCTGCCATATACTTGTGTCTTGTTTATGTATTGAGAAAACATGCCTAAGCCCTTTTACTAAAACTCAACAACTTGTCTTTATATATATAAAAAACCCAATAAAAATATTATGCATTTCCCCCATGTAATAAATATTTAACTATTCTGAAAATATAAGGGATAAAAACTCTGCAATCTTAACTAGATACCATATCTGAATGCAAAGATGCACAACTGTATAGAGGATTGCAAGATTATGCACACAAAAGCCACAAATTATACTACTGAATTTCACCAGGAACTCCTTCTATTCTTAATTCCGTACATTCTGGTGAAACTTAACCACAATTACCTATTTTTAAATACACCAAAATCAGAAGAGTGTATATAACTGCACAGAACCCACATCGCCAAATGCTTGACTACTGCTTATATATGACTGAATTCAGATTTTTAACCTAAGGCATTTTCAGAGACACTTCTAGGATTCTAAATGCTGGGAGTTGCAGACACAATTTATTCCTTAAGAGAGCAAAAGATACTATCTAGTGTGTGATTTCCAAATTTCCTATGCTTAAGGACAAAATCTCTCTTGCTCTTGATATGGAAATGTAAAGGGGAAGAAGCTCTGGAAGATTATGAGGACTTTATGGAGGTTTCCTATGATCAGGTCATAATAAACTGAGATTAGTTCAGATGAGTAATGACCAGCACCTGGAATCCAAGGAAAGAAATGATCTTATCCAGTGGTGGAATGCTGCCAGTTTAACAACCAGTTCGGTGATTCGCTGTGTGCACAGTTTTACAAATACTAACCTTCTGTGTTACCACTTGGGAGTAACACAGGCTGAGTTGCAGCAATCCGCTCTGCCATGCCAATCAGCTGAAAAGATAAAGGTAAGTAAAGGGCAGGGGTGGGTGGGCAGGCCGACCTGATAGTCGGAGAAAACCGGTTCATTTCCAGTTGATTGTTGGAGCTACCGGTTCTACCGAACCAGTCCAAACTGGTAGAATCCCACCCTTGATCTTATCTCTATCAGCACTTGCAATATTTTTCCATATCTCTCTGTACTTATTTTTCTGAAAGCTGGTACTTTGTTCCCCCACTTTCTTTCCTACCCCAGTTACAAACAAACAGTTCTGAAGATTGTAGCTCAGGAGTGTCAAACTCAAGGCCCAGGAGCCAAAGCCGGCCCATGAGGTGCTTAGATCTGGCCTGCGGGGCTGCCCTGGAAACAGCGAAGGACCAGCCCACAGTGCCTCTGCCAGTGAAAATGGAGCTTGCGAGGGCCGTGCACAGCTCTCCTGAACTCTGTTTTTGCTGGCAGAGGGTTGCAGGAGGTCTTTGCACCCCAAAATGGAGCTCAGTAGCCTATTTTCACTGGCAGAGCACTCAGGCCACCACAGGCGCCCCTGACACAAGTGATATCATGCTGACCATGCCCACCCTGGCCACACACCCCCAGCCCCTTGAGGCCAAACACAACCTTGATGTGGCCCTCAATGAAATCGAGTTTGACACCCCTGCTGTAGCTGATACAGTGTTCTGACCTAGGCTTCCTTAGAAATTAAACAGCACAAACGTAGTCCCGGCAAATCTCTTTAATTCTTACAGCTGTAAATTACTTTCATTTACAGTCTGCAAGTCTTGATAAGCAGTCTTTCAGAGGAAGCTAATCAACACCCACCTATCTCACATGGAACACTGCCAAAGAGCTAATTTACAGACGCAGGGTAAGGCCAAACTTTGCAGAGAATCACAAACAGAAGTTTCAAATCTTGAATCGGCCAGATGAACTAATTGCTTCCTGCAAAAGCTCACGTCCTGTTTGCTATGTCTTACGGGAAGGGCCAATTATCTCCAAGGCTTACTCCCAAGTCGACCCTGTTTCCTTAATTGTTCCTGTCTCCTGGAAGCTCTGTGCATGCACAAACTGGGAACAGGCTCCCGTTGTTCTTCTGCCTCGCTGATGTCAGACTCCGGAGACTCCGGAGGCAGCAAAGAACTACCAGATGTCCTTGGTCCCCTCTCTCCCTCCGACTCAAAGCCATTGTCCAGATTCCAGGACTGGCCCAAGTTCCTTCCCAACCTCCTCACTGTCCAAATCTGCTGCCAGCTCTGCTGGCCACTGGTGGACGGTAACTAGATTCCTAATAATCCTGTTTCTGGCTATTACAACATGCTCTGCTGCTAAAGGCATTCAGTGTTCACCAATTCATTAGTGGAATTTTAAACAACAAAGTCTGTTACTTACCATCCCCATATCCACTTGGAAAGGAATTCATATTTCAATAAACATCCTGAATTAATAATAACAAATTAGAAAATACTTTATAGCTCAATTCTGGGCCATTTAAAATCCTTTACATTCTACTAAAATGCTGAGAATGATCTACCCATAGAGCCTGTGATTACTAAAGACAACATGATTTATCTATCAGGGCCACACTTAAACAATGCAGTTTTTCAGATAGCCACCTGTTCTATATCTTCATTAATCAACTGGTTTTCCATGATAAATGTTGCTTTTCAAATACCCTTGACTTTCTACTGGTCCCCTTCATTACACAATAATATGTGTTGGATGCACAGACTGACTGAACAAAGGATTCTCTTTTGATGTGTGTGTGCGTGTGTCTTTTTAAGGTCTTACTTATGTTGTGCTGATGACATTACTCTGATAGATGAAAATAAAAATGGTTTGGAAGCTCTACTAATGAAAGTCAAGAAGCACAGAATTAAGGTTAAATAGAAAGAAGACCAAATTAATGACAACAGCTAAAGCAACAAGCTTTAGAACTGACAATGAAGATATTAGAAGTTGTGGATAGCTTCTGCCTTTTAGGATTGATTCTCAACTGAATGGATTTAGCAGTCAAGAAATACACAGACTAGCATTTAATAAAGTAGCAATGAAATATTTGGAAAAAATATACAGATACCATGATGTGTATATACCTATAGAGTTTAGAATGATACAGGCAATGGTTTTTTTTATGGTACTCTATAGAAATGAAAGTTGGATTTTGAAGAAGCTGAATTAATGTTGACTATTAATGCTTTGAACTTGAAATAGGAAAAGACTCTTGAGAATATTAAGGACAACTAAAAAAACAAAAAAACAAATGGACAGACTCCAAGTTCTCATATTTGAGACACATTTTTCTAAATTGCAGCTCCCTTGAGTAGTCCATAATTATGATGGAAAGATGAAGGAAATACCAGCACAGGATGAATGAACTTAGTTACAGTAATGATGGGTGTATTGTTGGAAGACTTGAATTGCCTGGCTGGAGATAGATCATAATGGGGAAAGTCTATTCATGAAATTATTAGGAGTTGACAATTACCTGATGTTACATAATCAATCAATCAATCAATCAATCAACGTTAGAGAAGCTAATGGAAAAAATATAGCAACAAACTAGCTTGTAATCCAAAAGTATCGACTTTCCAGTCTGCATATTCATAATTTTTTAAAAAATTGTTCTTTATATTTGGTGTACAATGAAAAGTCATTACTAATCCTGAAGAGTTTATAAGAGTCAGTTCTAAATAACTGGCAAATTGTTTTCAAATATCCCATGTTCATCATGGCAAGATGGGCAGGCAACAAATTTAATAAATAAAAAACTAAAAATAATGGGACTCAAATATAGGCAATTCTTAAGGGTTGAATAAATAACTTCAATAGATAAATTAATGTTCCTGGTATGCTGGAGCTAAGCTGACCTCGGGTTTTTTAATAATTTGAACAGGATCTCATATTTGTTGTCTATTATGTCCTCTAATGAGAGTTCATCTAATATTTTTCTTCATTTTTTTTTTGTCCATTAAGGTCAGTTCCCAATAAACTTAAATATGTAGGAAAATTCAAAGAACCGAAGTAACTTTGGAGATCATATTTTAATTAAATTGTTCTATAAATAGAAAAGTTCAATTGGTATAATTACTGAAACATATTTCGAATGTGGGAAATTAAAATAGGTTGAGGGTGTATTAAACAAAATAAATATCATTGCATATATTAGGACATGATTAAGTCAACATTAACACTGCCTAGAAGGTATGAATTTGCCCTTTTGAGGAGGTCATTAATTTATGGATAGAATAAAGATATGGTTTTATTGGAAGTAAGCATTGACTGTGGTCAGGAAACATAATACAATAAAAACACCAATATAAATGCATTAAAATTAACAAGAATTAGATAAAACTAGGAACCAAGTACATGAACAATAAGGGAGTCTCTATAAATGTCTCTAGGAAACTTATGAGGTAGATAAATCATTACTTCTGCTGTTTTTCCTAGTTATTGCAACTGAGTACAGTCATGAAACAATTAAGAACAATTTTAACATAAATATAGTGGTCATTAATGTCTTAACTGGTGATATTGAATGAAGGAATTTTGTTGTTCTTAATATCTTACAAGAAATACATGTTCGGATTCAAACAGAACATTGTTCTAATTTAATTTAATTAACATTGGAACCCGCACTGCATATCGGACATTAATACAATTGAGAGCGTCCAGAAACATTTCACAAGAAGAATCCTCCACTCCACTGCTCGTAACAAAATACCTTATGCCACCAGATTTGAAATGCCGGGTTTAGAAAATTTAGAACTACGCGGCCTTCAGTATGAGCTAAGCATAGCTCATAAAATCATCTGCTACAATGTCCTACCTGTCAATGACTACTTCAGCTTCAACCACAACAATACACGCGCACACAATAGATACAAACTTAAAGTGAACTGCTCCAAACTCGATTGCAGAAAATATGACAGAGTTGTTAATGCCTGGAATGCACTACCAGACTCGGTGGTCTCATCCCCAAACCCCCAAAACTGTTTACTGTTGACCTCACCGCATTCCTAAAAGGTCTGTAAGGGGCGTGCATAAGAGCACCAGCGTGCCTACCGTCCCTGTCCTAATGTTCCCTTTAATTGTATTCATTTTATGTATTCAATTCATGCTTATACTTATATATATTATCTAATATGTACTCAACAAAATAAATAAATAAAATAAAATAAATAAAATAGATGGTGAAAATTTATTGTTGGTTTACTGGAAACTGTTTGGCTAGTGATTCAGCACATCACCTAAAAATAAATCTTCATTGTGCATAATTTTGTAGACCTTCATTATGTCCTTTCATAGTTATCTTACTCAGCTAGCAAACCCCTACTTTTGCCTTTTTGTATAAACTGGAATTTTTTTCCCAATCCCTGAAAATTCTGCTTGCCCTTTATTGCCCTTTTCCTAGGTCTTTTTTTTAACAGCAACTAGAATTTTAGGTGCTGCAAACCTATATTTATTCCATGTTCTATTGCTTTATAGATTTGTTCAAAGGCATTGTTCTATTACTTTGCCCATCTTTTTTCTAATAGTCTTTAACACTGAATTTGTCTTTTTTGTTATTGCATTGTAAATCAATATTTTTATTGCTCCATATGCAATGACCATAGCACTACTTTTCTATTCAGTCTTGCCAACTGGATATATAATAAAATGTCTTTGAGTCAACCTTGACTCTAGATGACTTTATAAATATCTCTACTTAGAGCTCTTGGCACCATATAGAAATATTTGTCATTACCTTCTTCCAGGATACTTTTATGACTTCCCCATCCTGCCTGAAGGTCTGGGATTTCTGATGATGTAACATCTCTTAGCTTTTGGAAATTGACCAAGGTTGGTTAGATGCTACCATCTAAATTGGCATCAATGTATGCTCTACATTAGTGGCCAAAATTGTGGAAATCTTTTGGGAAAAGTGTATTTTTGAGTTTTAATGGCTAATAACGCCACTTTTTTTTTGGAGTTTCAAGATAATCATATTCCACTGCTGGAATGGCCTGGGAATAGCCCAGACCTTAACCCAATTGAAAATCTATGGAGCCGACTAAAGAAACTTGTTAGTCAGAAGCGACCCAGCAATAAAACCCAGTTAATAGAAGCAATCATTCAATCTTGGTTTCACATTATAACAGCTGCAGAACTAAAAGACTTGATTCACTCCATGGGAAAACATTGTAAGGCCGTAATTCATGCTAAAGGTTACCCAACTAAGTATTAACTGACGTTATAATTTTTGTATATCTCATTTTTTCTGCGGTGATAATTTTTGTATATCTCATTTTTTCTACATGTTTCACTTTTCTTCTGTAACTGCTATTCTAATTGCAAATCCTTCATAAAAGTTATTGCATTACATTCTTGATTAAATTATCTTTCCATTGATGTATAATTTTATAGTACTACTTTAAAAAAAGTGGTGCTATTAGCTAGTTTTAGAAAATATACTTTCCCCAAAAGGTTTCCACAATTTTGGCCACTACTGTAAGTTAGAATTTTTTTTCCAGGGTATATTAATTTGGAGGCATGTGATCTGTCATTGCTAGAAGAGTACAATAGAATCTGAAGTCAAAATAATTAGGTGGAAGATACATACTGTGTTGGAAATGTTAGAACCGATCCAACTTTCCCTAGTAGTTTGTATAAATTCAACACTGCACTTATTATATCCTGGTTAGTTTTAGAAAAAAAGAAAAGAAACAAGACAGAAAAAATAAGAAATAAAAACAACAATAACAACAACAACGATATTAAAAGATTTATTACGAAAGAAACAAAAACAACTCATAAGGTGTTATAGTTATACGCTATATTAGTGTTAATAAAGAAAGTTGAGACATCTAGAGATATAGAATCAAGCCAAAAATGAAGAAGAATATGTCCTCTATAAGTAATGCAGTGAGTTGCATCTAGAGCAACTATCATGATCTATGAGTGACAATGAGGTAAGATTATTTGGGACATTAATTCAGCAAGTATTTCAAAACTCTTTGGGTAGAAAGAATTGCTATTGAGAGAATTAATGCAATTGAACCTTTATTCAGTATGATGATGAATTATTGGGAAGGTCACTTTATAATGCAACAGTGCCAAGTACCTGCTGAATAATTGTCATGAAGACATCATGAAGACAGTTTTATTGCCTAGTTTTTTCATTACCATTTTTGGGGATTTATCTATTAAGAAGGCATACTTCAACCCAATACCTTTCGATATCACATACTTTACAGTGGATTTGTTCCAAGTTGTTTCCATATCTTTAAAAAAATGTGAAAATGTTATCTTTCAGCTCTTGGAGTTTCATTGGTTCTTGCTATATCTAGGAGCAAATAGAAAGCATAACATAAGATCTGAGAAAGTTTGGATTTTCACAGAAATGACAATGAATATTCTTGGACTTTATTGTTAGCTACTAATTTAAAATATTGGTATTCCTAGTTTTTAAAAATCATGGCATGCAAAGAGGTCCACAACAGTATTGATGCCACAAATACAATTTAAAAGGGTTTGGGAAATTTGGAACAAGAATTAAAATACATGAAAATAGAATTAAAAATAGTAATATTTAATAGTGCAGTTCAATGAATAATCCCAATTAATTTAATGATGTTCACTCTGAAGGTTAAATCCTGCTGTGAATTCTGGAAATTGCTATTTCAACGTATGTGAAGTTGAGGAAGAATGATATATAGCAATGCAGTCTCCAAAGTAAATATTGTTGAGTGCTTTTCTGATGAATCTTGCATAGGATTGCACAATAATTATTCACTAACACTCTTCAGATGTAATTCAATGCATTCTAATCCAGGAATATATCTCAAGGAAGACACTGGGGATTAATTAAAAGCTACCTTCGGAAATCTAGCTACTATGAGAAAAGGCAAAAGGCCCATAATTTAGTTGAGATCACAGAAAATGTGTCCTCTCCAGCTATTACCTATCTTACTTTCAAAATGAAGATCTTATTTCAAGTTGGAGATCTTAAATAGAATGCTTATATATTGGATTTTGTGGATAGAAAGGGCAACAATTGTTCTGATAAACAGTCTTCAAATCTTTAAAAAACAATGACTCTTTAAACAGTCTTAAAACAAAGAAGCATATAAGATTGGTTTCATGCAGTGGTGGGATTCAGCCAGTTTGTACCACTTCGGGAGAACCGGTTGTTAATTTTCTGAGCAGTTTGGCAAACTGGTTGTTGGAAGAAATCATTAGGGCAGAGAACTGGTTGTTAAATTACTTGAATCCCACCACTGGTTTCATGTTGAGAATCCTCCACTCCTCTGCTCACAATAGAATCCCTTATGCCACCAGGCTTGAAATTTTGGGCTTGGACAACCTAGAACTATGCCGACTACAGTCTGATCTAAGCGTAGTACACAAAATTGTCTGCTACAACATCCTACCTGTCAATGACTACTTCAGCTTCAACTGCAATAATACACGGGCAAACAATAGATACAAACTCAAGGTAAACCTCTCCAAACTCAATTGCAGAAAATACGAGCAACAGAGTGGTCAATACCTGTTCAGCAACAGAGTGGTCAATGCCTGGAATGCACTACCTGACTCTGTTGTTACAGCCTCAAACCCCCAAAACTTTAACCTTAAACTGTCTACTTAAACTGTCTACTGTGGACCTAACCCCATTTCTAAGAGGTCTGTAAGGGGGCATGCATAAGCACATCAGCGTGCCTACCGTCCCTGTCCTACTGTCCCCATTTATTCATACTCATTTCCTGTGTTCATGTCCATGTTTATACTTATACCTGTTTTCTCGTACATGTTTGACTAACTAACTAAATAAAATAAAAATGTGTGTGACCTCCAACAAAATGTTATAGTATGTATTGGCTTTTTTGTTCAATTTTTTTACCTATTTATTTCATTCTATCTCCTCAGTTTGGGGCTCCCAGATTTCATCAGTAACAATCCAAACAATCACTAGATAGCAGCTAGGAGAAACAGAATAAACTGGTTTCTCTGGTTTTTAATCTTTGCTGGTTTCTAATCTTTGAACTTTATAGTTCAGATCTGGTAGTCCTATCACAGTCAGACAGCATCGTGTGCTCCAATGTGTGTAATCATTGGTTGCTTTGTGGATCCTACCCAGTGGTGGGATTCAAGTAATTTAACAACCATTTCTCTGCCCTAAAGATTTCTTCCAACAACCAGTTTGCCAAACTGCTCACAAAGTTAACAACCGGTTCTCCAGAAGTGGTGTAAACTGGCTGAATCCCACCACTGATCCTACCCTTCAGTATTTTCCTCTAAAATTTGCTCTTTTAGTCCTGAAAACGCTGAGATTTTCTCAAATTTTAATGGTTCTACTTGAAGAAATATTTAGAGACTGAATTTGCTGATATAGAATATGCTATTAAAATTACGTTGGTTGATTTTAGCAACTGCCCTAGGTCAGAACTGAAGGAATTGTACCATAGCTCAGGATGGGCAGATCCAGCCACTGAACATCCTTTCACTTTCCCATTAGTTATTTCAAATGCCAATGATTCTGCAAGAATCTTTTAGTTAACACAAGTTTATAGAAGAGGTTTTTTTTAAAAAAAAAAAAAAACCCTAAGAATGATATGCATAATAAGGAACCCAACCCATTTTCTTTTTTTTTTTGATTTGTTGGAAACATGATTGCTTGTTCATTTGAGAAAAAGCACCAGAAAAAAAAGAAAGAAAAGAAAAGAAAATTAATGTGGCCTTCCATGCAGCTAAAACAGGCAATAATTGAAGGCTGCTTTCAACTGCAAGCTCGAAGAAAATGTATTAAGTTGATATAATTGATTGTTTTTCACACGCAGTCTGAACAAAATGCAATTTACAAATCAAGCCAAGTGTGCAGAGAACACATTTGACATCACTTACTGTATAGACTATGCTCTATTGAAATATTTGCTGTTTCAAAACCAAAACCCCAAACCCCAAACCCCCTTTGACTTCCAAGCAATGAGAACAAATCCAAAAGACAGATGAAGATATTTATAGTGCATTTGTAGAGCGTTTGCAAATGATTTAAATCTATTCATTCAAGGAGATGATTGCCTACTATTTCAATACGGTTCAATTTTGTCCTCCGCTTTAGAAAATTCATTTGAGGAGAGACCCTCTTGCCTCTAAATTCCACCAGATGTCTCGCTGTCAGTCACAGACATAAAGGAAGCTTTTCAGATATCTGTGTAGGGCATGTAATTACGGGCTCTAGTGATGATGTCGTAATTGGCTCGATGTTGTTGCAGTTTTTCTATTAAAAAGAATATCACTCCTATAGATTTAAAGAGAAAACAAGGGCAAGAGATTGCTGGATGTTGAACGAAGCAGCCCTACATAGTAACTGCAAATCTTGATTGATAGGATGATTCATTCCTCCTTTGTTACTAAACTAAGGACGTCCCTGAGAATTCTGGTTTAAAGATGAAAATCTTCAGAGGACACAGACACCCCAGAAAAATCATAGTAGTGATAATTCCAAGAGTTGGTTTTCCTGATGCCCAGTATTATAGATCAGGATTTTTCAAACTAAGGTTCCACAAAAATTTGATAGGATTCTATAAAAAAAACTAAAGGTAAATGTTTTTCACTTGAACACAGTCAATATTCTATTACTAGAGTTTCAGCTCTTAGACAAGGCTGCAAGGAATTAATTTTTAATGAACAGATTCTGTAGTTGAAAAAGCCTGTTGTAGACAACCAGAGTGCTGATCTTATTGTTCAGCTCCTGTTTGCCCATAAATCTGGCTTACTGAAAACCCTACCTTAACTTTGGACTCCTCTAGATAGGTGTTTGTGTATGGCATTGAGCTTGGTGAATTGTACCTCATTGGCAATTCATTGGCAATTGTACCTTTGAAATCAGTTTTATTTACTTGCTGTTAACTCTTTGGTTGCGTGTAACAGTCTAATCCAACAAGTTTTCACAATTACAGTAGTGCCTGCTTTAGACCATTAAACAGAACACTATGTATGCTATTAGCAAACAATAATGGACTCAGATTTTCTTTTCTTACTAGCACTTTCCCACCTCTGGAAGTGTTCATGTGCACAGTTCCTACATATAATGAAACATTTTCAAAATTGGTGTTCTTTGTAAACCTGATAAAGCTCCAGAAATGACCCAAGGCCATTTCTCATACTAATGAATTTTCCAAGCATAAACTATAAGGTACTTTTCCAATGTTAAAAGCCTAGTTTATTTTTCTGATCCCCCCCCCACACTTTCCTGTTTTTTGCTCAGAATTTCTTTCTCTTTCTTTCTCATTATTATTCCCATATGCCTTCATTTGCTCCTTCAAATGCATTTAATAAGGCTTCTGAACAAAATACTAGGTTCTTTTTTTTTTTTAATTGGCCAATGAAACAGCAAAACTAGATATTCTCTATCAGGTTCTTAGGGATGAGGAGCATTTCTCTGCTCTTCCCAACCAGGTTGAGACAAAATTGCACAAAATCTTTCAATTGGGCAGGATCTGGGCTAATGAAAGGGTTTCTGACATCTTTCAATGATTTAAGAAATAGTAAGAGTATATTCAAAAGGGATGTGGTGGCTCAGTGGCTAAGATGCTGAGCTTGTCAACCAAAAGGTCGGTAGTTCAGCGGTTCGAATCCCTAGTGCTGTGTAATGGGGTGAGCTCCCGTTACTTGTCCCAGCTTCTGCCAACCTAGCAGTTCGAAAGCACTTAAAAAATGCAAGTAGAGAAATAGGAACCACCTTTGGTGGGAAGGTAACAGCATTCCGTGTGCCTTTGGGGTTTAGTCATGCCAACCACCAAGACATCTTCAGTCAGCACTGGCTCTTTGGCTTTGAAACAGAGATGAGCATCACCCCCTAGAGTCCCCCATTATTTATTAGGATGATATATACAAAGAAAGTCAAGATGGGTGGCAGAGAAATAATAACATCTTTTGGAACCACATTCAGTGGTTTCCAAGAAAAGAACATGTGGCATGCCATCATGGCAGTCTTGTCTATTGCAGATGCTGAGGTTATTAGAAGTTTGCATTTTTAAAAAAAAAAACATTATTTTGCTGCAATATTTGGGTAAAGAAATAGCAGTCTTGATTTCCTGACTGTTATTCTCTATCTTCAGATTTGTACTGAGAGTACCAAACTAGAACTCAAGATATTTCTAATATAATTGCCATGAAGGTTCCAGAATGAATTTGCTCCTTCATATCTTATCCGTATAGGAGCTGTGATGGCACAGTGCTTAGAATGCAGCTTTGCAGGCTAACTCTGACCACAGCCTGGAATTCGATTCCTGACTGGCTCAAGGTTGACTCAGCCTTTCATCCTTCCAAGGTCAGTAAAATGGGGACCCTGATTGTTGGGCGTAATATGCTGACATTTGTAAATTGCTTAGAGAGTGCTGTAAAGCACTATGGAGCAATATATAAGTCTAAGTTGCTATTGGGTTTCAAAATTTTTTACTACCGATTCTGTGTGTGTGGTTTGGTGGGCATGGCATGGCTTGGTGGGCGTGGCTTGGTGGGCGTGGCAGGGGAAGGATACTGCAAAATCCCCATTTCCTCCCAATCAGCTGAGACTTGGGAGGCAGAGAATAGATTGGGGCGGGGCCAGTCAGAATTTTTGCTACCGGTTCTCCGAACTACTCAAAATTTCTGCTACCGGTTCTCCAGAACTGGTTAGAACCTGCTGAAACCCGCCTCTGCTGTATGGTTATTTTAAAAAAACTATACAAAGGAAAGAGCAGCCTTTGTGAGAACCACATACAACTATGAGCAAACAGATAATTTCTTTCTTTTAAAAGAAATTAAAAAGTTAAAATATTAGCTATTTCTTATATTTTCAAAAAATAAACTAAGTTTTTTTTAAAAGAAAAAAAAATTCTATCCCAAAGGTGCTTTTTCAAGAGGCAACTGGACTTTCTGGTTTTTCTTTGAAGATGTTTCGCTTCTCACCCAAGAAGCCTCTGAGCTGAGCTCAGAGCTGAAGAAGCTTCTTGGGTGAGAAGCGAAACATCTTCAAAGAAAAACCAGAAAGTCCAGTTGCCTCTTGAAAAAGCACCTTTGAGACAACCATGACCTGGATGACCGAGAATCTCCATAGACATTTAAAGAAAATCCTATTTACTGTAAATTTCAATTTCTCCCACTCCCCCTCCATTTTTTTTTTTTGTTGTTGTTCAAAGCAACCCTCAAATATAAATCCATTTTTAGCAGATTATGGCATGATTCTTCTACACCTCAACTTGCAGATAAAAAAATATTAGTTAATATTTATTAAGAATATATAAATACATTAGAAGATAAATCCGAACCGGAAAACCGGAGTTGTAGGCATCTGTCCTTGAGGTACATCTTATTAGATATGATACCTGGTTGCCTTCCAGGAAAAAAGACAAAAATAGAATAGTTTTTTTTAAAACCCTTCATCATATGAAACATGAGCTAAGCAATGTTTTGAAATGTAACATTTGCTATTATACTGATATATACTTTTAAAGAAAGAATACAGAATTGTACATTACTTTTGTTTGATACAAGTCAATTTTAATCACAGCTAGAGCTATTTCCAGGAAATTCAATACTTAATCCACTAGAGAGCAATGAGAAATTATTTCCAATGAACTGCAAAATAATGTGTTCGCCAGTGTAGAGTCTATACAGCCAGGGCAGTGCTGAATTTGAACAACTTGTGGCATGAGAATAAGTTGGTTTATGGGAACCAGGTTGAAGCTTGGATGCTGAAGTCTATTATATCAGTCAGGGGTGGGTTCTACTTACCTTTACTACCAGTTTGCAGCGGGGCCATGTGCACAAGCCTAGAAGCTTCTGTGCATGCGCAGAAGCATTTTGATGATGTCCGGGTTGGTGGGCGGAGCCTCCTGCCAGTTTTACTACCGGTTCTAACCAGTAGTAACTGGTGCGAACCGGTGCAAACCAGAGGCAACTCACCACTGATATCAGTGCTGTGTATGATAAAAGGACTGTTTCAAAGAAAAGGACTGTGCTTAACAATCCTGAGTGGCGCAGTAGACTAAGACAGTGTGATTAACATTCAGCTGCCTGCAATTACTGCAAGTTCTAATCTCACCAGGCTCAAGGTTGACTCAGCCTTCCATCCTTTCTAAGGTAGGTAAAATGAGGACCCAGATTGCGGGGGCAATAAGCTGACTTTGTAAATATACAAAAGTATGAAGGCTATTGCTTAACACATTGTAAGCCGCCCTGAGTCTCTGGCGAAGGGCGGCATATAAATCAATTTTTTTAAAAAAAAACCTATTTAGTGACATCCTATAGCTGTCAGGTCCTGACGTTGTCTTAAACAAATCACATTTTCCAAACAAATAGTCTTTGATGAAATCTTTCATTTATTTAAGAACGAACATGTCTGGTCCTGACTCCATCTGTGCCAGTACTGACTTGCTAACCCCCAAACCCTTCCCTTTCCATCCCTCATTACACAGTGTCTCATTGGCCATCTCCCAAGTCACTCTTACTACATCACCTCACAGGAATGTCCCCCTCCCAACCCATCTCCTAGGTGATGTTATCTGCCAGGTTGTAACTGTGTGAAAGGTCAACCTGCTTCTTCTCTCTCCTTTTCTTTTTTTCCCTCCTTCATGTCAGCACTAGGATGAATGAAACTTGGGGTGCTGACAGTAGCCCACATTCCCAAAATAATTTATTTGGTTTCTGTGCCATCTTTCTGTTAAAAATGAATATTTGCAATGGATTATAATTTAACTGTAATATAGGTAAAGGTAAAGGTTCCCCTCGCACATATGTTCTAGTCGTTCCCAACTCTAGGGGGCGGTGCACATCTCTGTTTCAAAGCTGAAGAGCCAGTGCTGTCCGAAGACGTCTCCGTGGTCATGTGGCTGGCATGACTAAATGCCAAAGGCACACTGTTAGCTTCCCACCAAAGGTGGTCCCTATTTCTCTACTTGCATTTTTTAAGTGCTTTTGAACTGCTAGGTTGGCAGAAGCTGGGACAAGTAACGGGAGCTCACCCCATTACGTGGGACTAGGGATTTGAACCGCTGAACTGCTGACCTTTCGATCGACAAGCTCAGCGTCTTAGCCACTGAGCCACTGTGTCCCTTCCAACTGTAATATACTGGTAGGATACTGCAGACTCCCCATTCCCACCCCACTCCAGGGGAAGGATACTGCAAAATCCCCCATTCCCTTCCCACTCCTGGGGGAAGGATATTGCAAAATCTCCATTCCCACCCCACTTTGGGGCCAGCCAGAGGTGGTATTTGCTGGTTCTCTGAACTACTCAAAATTTCCATGACCGGTTCTCCAGAACCTGTCAGAACCTGCTGAATAGCACCCCTGATTTAATCCCAAAAGCAAAAAGGTTTGATTATGGGGACAGCTGCAGAGAAAATAGGGTACAGAGAGATTGTTTTATAGGGGAGCTTTTCCTGAGTGTGGAAGTGTGTACGTGCTGATTCTACGGTATGTGTATGTGCTGACCCTACAGAAGGGATTGATTAAATCAAGTAATGTGGTTTAGCTTTCTGTGTTTGAACTGTGAGTGTTATAATTATGTTTACATTGTGCTAATTGAGTTTTGTATGTTTATTTGTATGTGTTTACTATATGAAATAAGTGTTTAATTAATTCTTACATTTATGTAAGTTTGACAAATTTGGGGGGCTGTTAATCAGTAACTTGCTAGTCCTGGGTTGGTTAACATATGATTCCCTGTACAATATTTCTAACACGGTTATATACATTTATAAATTCTTCCCACACTATTTTTTGTCATTGCACTGAGGAGGTTAATTTCTCTTCTTGGCATCATATTCTCTCCCACAACTTCCCAAAGAAACAGCTTTAAATAGATACCGGCAATTTCTCTCCTGGCTACCATGTAAGCAAAATAGTAAAAAAAAAAAATTTTTTTTAAAAATCATCCAATTATTATCAATTATCAAACACTATTAGCAAAATTAGCTTCGTATGGAAAAAAAATGACCATTTGGTCAAATAGCTATATTTCAGTGAATAGACTATTGTGAACATATGACTATGGCCACACTTCCATGGATATTCCTATGAAATCCAGTGAGATTCATGTCTAAACAGCTGCACATTGAACTGTGGGGTTGCTTTCTTACACTTATTTGATTGGGGTATTGTTTACTGCTTGATTGTTGGTCTGGTGTTAATCTATACCAAAATTAATACCAGACCAACAATCAAGCATTAAACAATACCCCAATCACAGGAACTATCAATTGTAAAAAACAATTAAAACAGTTAAACTAATCAAACAACCAAGAAGAACTCCTATTAACACTGACAGGGCAAGCCACTTCCTGTCAAAATGGCAATACATGGACTATGATGTCATCACATAAATCCTACCATTATGTCCTTCTGTCTGGTGATTAAAGTCCAGATGTCCCTGGGCACGTGTTGTTATTTGCCTGTACACTGCAGATGCCCATGGTGGCAATGTTGTCTTTCTACATTGGATCTGTTTTCCTGACATTTTCAAAATCCTTTGCATTCAGGAATGATCCAGTTCAAGGAACAAGAAAGATATTTATGATCTATTAATATGGTGAAATTTAAGGCTTTCCTGTTAAAAATTCTGCAATAAAAAGATTTACTTTGTGATTCTTAAGGTGAGAAAATTTTGATGTCCACTGATAATGAAGTCATTCCAGAAATTGTGGTCAATAGCTTTTATGACCAAGTCAATAAATCCATTTTATTGCAGAGCATGAAGGCAAATAACAAAGTAGCACACTTAAAAATAGGACTCTTTCCTAGGTTGGATTTATACCACGTAGTTAGTCTAACTACTAAATTTTCTGGATTCATACAATCTACTGAATCAACCACACAGGCTGAGTCTGCAGAACATACAAAGCACATACACACACACACAATCTAGTCATGTTCATCTATCTAGTCATAAACAAACTTATGTATAACACAAGTGCTTTTTCTGCACATTTCAAATGCCTCATTAAGCATCCTTATGTGAACATAATCACATTGCATTCAGATGATAAAGACCCTAGTGATAATAGGCTAGGTTAACTAGATTATGGGGGTTAATACAATATATTAAGTTCCTAATAAATCAAGTAATTGAGTCAATAATGCTGAGGTCATACTTTTATCCCTCAAAAGCCAAAGGCTTTTGGGGAGAAAAATAGCCTTCCCAGCTCTGTCATTCTATTCAAACAACTTAGATTTTCCCTTCTGTCTTCCTTGTCCTTTCATCCTCTGTCAGCCTATAGCAAAATTAAAAAGGGGCAAAAAAAGGAGGAGAGATAACTGCCTTCTTCTGTCTGCAGCAATTTCACCCACTTAATTTGGCTAGTACAGATTTCTTTTATTTTACTTTCTGGCAGAAGCTCCTGATCCCCAGGAATGAGAAAGGAAGTGACAGCATCCTTCATAGCTTGGAGAACTCAAAAATGTCTAAGAGATGATTGATCCAGTCCTTCTAAATCAGGCGTTGCTGGCACATACAAGAGAATGAATCGGCTGCGAGAGAGGATGATTGACAAGGTCAGCCATTTAAACATGGTCAAAGTTTTCCTTTAGCTGTAGCTTGTCTTAAGAGATAATGCTGTTTTAGCCAGCAGTCTAGTCTATTATTCATGGAAATGAATTAATTATATTGACTTTTTGCTTTTTTGGTGAACAGCTTAACCCATGTTCGTCTCCGTCTGAGCTTCATGATGTCCCTGCGAGACAACTTAGATATGCAGGCCAACTTCAAACATTGTTTTATTCCATGACTTATTTAACTGGGATTTGTTAAAGAAGTTACAACCGGTTATGTTGATATGCCATACTAATCTAGAGTCAAAGAAACTGTGTTTTGGCTTAGCACAGTGTATGCTATAATAAAAAAGTAGCAGGATCTTGATATACATAGGAATGGAATAAGGTATTTCCTATATTCCTATAGGTTTTGCAGTATAAATTATTTCTCTTTATTTTACAATGATGTAACCGTTTATGTTCTGTGTTCATATATTTCCTGTATCACATGATAGTGATGGGTAGATTGCACTACCAATTTTTCACAAGTGATTCCAGGTACTATATGCATCCACAATCATATATATGAGATGGGTAGCTATATAAATTATAAGAATGGATGGATGGATGGATGGATGGATGGATGGATGGATGCATGGAAAGGTTCTTTGGTTTTGTTGTGGCCTGCCAGCTGCCAATGGAGCTGGTGACAGATTCAGACGATGAGGAGGTGGGGGGGGTAACTTGGGCCAGTTCTGGAGTCTGAGGAAGGCTTTGATGGAAACTCTGTATCAGACGCAAAGATAGAGCCAGGGGCGTCCGACGTTTCCCAGCCACTGGAGAGGCATCTGCCTTTGGAGGCTGAGATGAGTTTTGGATTTTTTTGTTTTGTTTTGTTTTTTTATTAAATTTGTATAACGCCCTTCTCCCGAAGGACTCAGGGCGGTGAACAAACACGAATAAAAAACACATACATACAGAATTTTAAAATAGAATAAAACGAATTAAATCAATTTGGCTGAGACAAATTTAAAATACCCAATAATTTAAAAAACCAATTTAAAATTTACATTTAACAGGGGAAAAGATTTAGGCCAGGCCTGCTTGATGAAATAGAAAAATCTTAAGTGCGCGGCGGAAGGTGCGCAGATCCGGGATCGTCCGTATCTCCAGGGGGAGCTCGTTCCAGATTGTAGGTGCCCCCACAGAGAAGGGGGCCGCCAGTCGACATTGTTTGGCCAACGGCACCAAGAGGAGCCCCTCTCTATGGGAGCATACTGGCTGGGGGGAGGCTATTGGTGGTAGCAGGCGGTCCTATAAATAACCAGGCCCTAAGCCATGGAGTGCTCTAAAGGTGATAACCAAAACCTTGAAGCGTACCCGGAAGACCACCAGGAGCCAGTGCAGCTCACGCAGGAGAGGTGTTACATGGGAACGCCACGTCGTTCCCATAACCACCCGCGTGGCCGCACTCTGCACCAGTTGGAGCCTCTGAGTGCTCCTCAAGGGGAGCCCCATGTAGAGAGCACTACAGTAGTCCAGTACAGTAGTGAGGAGGAAGAACAGTTGAGGTCTGTTCCAGATGCACATATGTGCAGAGCAGTTAGGAGAGGTCAAGAAGTCGACTCAGGAAGCAAAGCACACGTGGATGCTGAATGGCAGTCCCTGGCTGGGGAATAAATAGAAGGAAAGGGGAGTAGTTGTCATAGGAGACAACAGTTTGTATTTCTGAAGATTTTTCTCCTTATGTTTTGTGCCACAAAGACTGCTTGCCAGAATTTAATTTGCAGCCTTTCGGCTGGGAGCTCACGGCCTTGCAATTATGGCAAGGAACTGATAAAGTCTGTTACTGCAGTTAACTCCTTGAAGGACTATTGCCTGGACTTTTTGGTGGGTGAATGCCATTAATTCACAAGAGGTAAATAAAGGGTTTTTCGTGACAAGGAGTGTGTTTCTTGCTTCTGCTAAGGCTGGGTCAGAACAGGTTACTGGACTTCAGATTGTAATTATTGTAATAGGAAGTACATGCTCCAAAAGGACATTGATAAAATTGTAAAAAAAGAAAGAAAAAAGAATTGGCATTGTTATTTAAAATAGAGATGTCAGGGTTCCAAGTAACACCCCCAATGAAAGAAGACTCCGAGGCTAGAAGTTCCTCAAAGTTCCATTTTATTAGAGATGTCATTTTGGCACATCTGGGAAAACCCCAATCTGAAAGCTTCCAGGTTTTCCCCACCCAAAAGAAAGTCCAAGTCCTTTCCCCCTGCACCCACATGTCCATCACATGGTCCAATCAATGCACCATCCCAACTGGAGATGCCTCCCAGTCACGTCACTCCAGGTGCAGGCTGGATGTCCTTGACTCTCAGAGAAAAGAATGTTATTATGGCTAGATATCCCTGCAAGTCCATGCAATCCCCGCTTCCCAGTTTCACACAGCACTAAGTGTGGCAGCCCTGAAGATCCAAAGAAAAAGATGGCCTCCAGGGCTGACAAGAGAATTTACCAATTTGGATAGTTTGAAGTCACTGCAAGCTTCACTGACATTCTTCTGTGCAGTATCATATAATTATCTTGCTCAGTTCCTTAGGCAGAAAAATCTGTTCCTTACTATGAAATTTCTCATTTCCATTCACCAGAGGGTGACATTCCTCTATTTTATTAGAATACAATTTTCATCATTACTGACCCCTTTATGCAAATCCATGGTTTTATACCTTTTCCTTATCTCTGTATCATTCAGTGGTAGCATAGATTTTCCAGCATATCACTAATCCAAAACGCATATAATAGAAGTAAAGGATTTCTGCTCACTTCTGTATGGATAGCCAAGAGAGTAGTGTATCAACCATAGGTCGGATTAATAGAGCCATGGGTTCCAAGTAGCTTCATGGTTATATATATATATGTCCTTGGAGTTTGAGCCTAATTTTGGGCTAGACATAGGTAAGATAGAAGAATAGTGCATGAGTTGGGTACAAGAATATTGAGTGTTCATTTTGGAGACCAGATTACCAAAAAGGAAGAGGAAAACAATGTTGAATTTCCTGAAAGAGTGTGTATATTAATTTTTCTCCACTGCCCAGGAGAGCTGGACTAGATATAATGGATTAACTCAGATGGAGGGAGGTATTTTTTGAATGTTATGCTAAAAATGTTAATGATTCTTAATTATAAAAGCAATTATCAGTAGCTTGTGCTAATCGGTGCCTTCCAGCTGTGTTGACCTACAAACCACTCAATTACTAGACAGCAAAACCAATTGATAGGGAATGATGGATGAATTATCTGGAGAATATAAGATTTGCATCTGACTGAAAGGCCTGAGAACTTTGCTGGACGCCTTTCTTTTATAAGATGGTCAGTCTTTTTTGGGGAGGGGAGAATGTTTTTTTACTAGATTATTATTTTTTGCAGTGGCTAAAGATAGTTTTCTAAAATGATACCGCTACCTCCAACTTCAATCAAGTCTTTCCATCATTTTCTCAGTGTTGCAATTTGGATTTCTGATAGAGATATGAAGACTTGCAGACCTATATATATTTGTTTAGTAGTCTGCTCCAGTAAATGCAGGTAGACTTTCAGCTCAGGAAGCATACATGGATTTGCTCTTTTATTCTTCCAAAACAGAGGTGGGTTTCAGCAGGTTCTGACCAGATCTAGAGAACTGGTAGTGGAAATTTTGAGTAGTTTGGGGAACCGGTAAATACCACCTCTGACTGGCCCTGCCCCCATCTATTCTCTGCCTCCTGAGTTCCAGCTGATCAGGAGGAAATAGGGATTTTGCAGTAACCTTCTTCTGGAGTGGGGACGGAATGGAGATTTTACAGTATTCTTCCCCTGCCACGCCGACAAAGCAACGCCCACCAAGCCATGCCATGCCCACCAAGCCATGCCCACAAAACTGGTAGTAAAAAAATTTGAATCCCACCACTGTAATCCAAAACACGTGAGAGTTAACCAGAATTTGTTCCTCTTGCTGTTCTACTTTTGAATGGCTTCATTGAAAGAGTTCAGAACATTTTACACATTTGATTTTTTAATTTTATTATACCTTAAACAGAAGCTTTCTCCCAATGTGGCAAATGAAAAGCATATTAGAAGAAGGATACACATTATAGTAAGGGCCAGTTTTAAATATTCAAACTTAGTTCTTTCCCTAGTAGGATAAACATAGGATCTAATCAAGCACTCTGAGTGTAGCAATCGAATTTGCAAATGTTTCTGTGTTTTTGAAATCCCATAAAGTCAAATCCTACTTATAGATGATTTCCTAATTTCCTTCAGTGCCTGAAAACATTAAAGCACTATTTCCTAATTAGTATCTATTTAATACTCTGTGATATGGAAGGCAATCTGTAGGAGTATTTACTGAACAACATGATCTGTTCATGAATGTATTTTCATTTCTTGCATCTGTGTGCGCTCTGCCTTTCTACCTATCAATAGAAATGTGATGTTAAGAGCTTTCACATCCATATCATGGGAATAGGTACCCCACCGGGCAATAATTCCTGATGCAGATGCATTAGACGAAGATGCCTTGTGGAATGGAACCTATCAGAGTTTGAATAACCTATAGTGGCTCGGTTTATGTAATCACATTAATCCATAAACCACCATTTAGGCAATAAAAGTAAACAAAACCACATTAGATAGTTGTGATATATTACTCTTGCCGATTTTAAAGGCTAATACCGATCATCCATTGAAACCAACTAGTAATCAACATCCAATAGGTGCAGCACATCCACAGTTTTTAAAAGATAGAATTTGGTACTGGTATCATTTCTGCACTGTTAATGGTCACCACTACTGGTATTACTGAAGCAGACTATCAGGAATGACTACATGGAAGCAGATTGAATAAACAACACAAACTACTTGGTCTTTCCTACAGTAATTGTAGGGTGCATTTTAATGATAAGTATACTATTATTTCTAAATATGTGTCATTCATTCATTCATTCATTCATTCATTCATTCATTCATTCATTCATTTTGGTGCCTTCAAGTCAGTGTTAATATCTGATGAGTTCCTGCAGACGACTTAGCAAGATTTTCAAAAGTGGTTTGCCATTGCCTCCCTCTTAGATCTAAGAGAGAGTGACTGGTTTTGGCCACCCAACTGGCTTTGTGACTAAATCAGGATTAAAATGCATCGTCTTTTAGTTTCTAACCTGATGCCTTAATCACTGCACCAGTCTGGCTCTCTTGATATAAATTGGGACGTGCAAATTTTATTCAGCTCAGTCCTCTTTCCCGACAATGCATTCTTTCTAATGCATTCATTCTTTTTTTTAAATGATGCTTAAATTCTGCAGTGCCTGAGACAGGGCAAGGCCTTCCTAGTTAAATTCTTCAGCTCAATTACATGCTTACGGAGCTTGTTTGAAGGCTGGATCATTTGGCATTGTCTTTTTCCATCTTTTTTTTCCAGAAACTGTCTTACATGTCCCTTGTGATGTAATATGCTATCTCTTTTAGGAGATATCAGTAAATAGTAACACAGATCAGCTCAAGACATTTTTTTTCTGATAGAGTAACCCTTCCATATAAAAAAGGACGACAGGTGAAATCAATGAAACTGTCAAGCCCCAAGAACCAAAAATGACATGAGGAGTTACTTCTAAGTAGTTTTCTTTATTGTTCTTCACCTATAGACAGAATCATGCCAGACTAAAGCAACAATCTGCAGAACTATAGCTATTCTCTGTGAACTGCTAGGGAGGAGACATTTTAAACCTCTTCTTGCTGACTAAACTAGCTAAGCTTCTCTGTCTCTTTGCCCTCTAGAAAGTAACCCCTCCCTCTTGGGAATCCAGATGTAGTTGCAACACAGAAACTTACTCAAGTCTGACAATGGGGCATCATCTTCCATTGCTCAGAAAACCAACAGCTTAATGTAGGGCAGGGCTGTCAAACTCCCCGCCCATGGGCCGAATGCATCACACGCTGGCCAGACCAACGCCTGGTTTAGCGAAGGGGGAAAAAGTTTCAATATGTCACGTGATGCCGCCGTGACGATGTGAGTTTGACACCCCTGATGTAGGAGATACAAAGGTAATTTTTGGAACAGACATTTCTGTCCACCAAATATTTCTTGTCTCACTAACTCTTTCTAAGTAGAGTTGTTTATTTAATAAGACTGGCCTTCAGAATGAATTTTACGAAGAGATCTAAAACATGAGATAATCCAGTTTATCAAAGTTAGAGCCAAAGTCATTTTGCTTTTCATGTGTTAGAACCACATGAAAGGCTCCAACTGGTGCAGAATGTGGCCATGTGGGGGATTATGGGAGCGACGGGGCGCTCCCATGTGACACCTCTCCTGCGTGAGCTGCATTGGCTTCCAGTGGACTTTTGGGTGCGCTTCAAGGTGTTGGTAACCACCTTTAAAGCACTCCATGGTTTAGGGCCGGGGTACTTATGGGACTGCCTTCTGCCACCAATTGCCTCCCACCGGCCAGTTCGCTCCCACAGAAAGGGCTCCTCAGGGTGCCGTCAGCCAGACAATGTCGACTGGCGACCCCCAGCAGGAGAGCCTTCTCTGTGGTGGCACCCACCCTCTGGAACGATCTACCCCCAGAGATACGAGTGATCTCAGACCTCCGGACTTTTCGTCGGGCCCTTAAAACTTACTTCTTTCAGTTAACTGGGCTGGCCTGACTCCATGTGGGTTTTAACGTTTGATACTGATTTTAATTGAAATATTTTAAATTATGGCCCAAATTTTATAAATTATTTTAAAATTATTTTAACTTTTGTATACAATGTTTTTAGTTGGCTGTTCACCGCCCTGAGTCTGGAAGGAGAAGGGTGGTATAAAAATTTAATAAATAATAATAATAATAAATAAAGAACAAGCTCAACCTCCTGACAAGAAAGTTCACTCTTTTTTTGCATATCACTCATTTTTCCTAATAAACCACATGTCAGGCCTGGAAGCCATCTTTTTCATTGGATTTTCAGGCCTGCCATATTTACTACAATGGGAAACTTGTGTGGAGCCATAATAACATTCTTTTCTCAGAGAGTCAAGGACATCTTGCCCTGCACCTAGATGACTGGAACTGGGAGGCATCTCCAGTTGGGATGGTGCTTTGATTGGACCATGTGATGGACTTGTGGATATTGGGCAGGGACTTGAACTTTCCTTTGGGTGGGGAAAACCTGGAAACTTTCAGATTCGAGTTTTCCCAAATGTGCCAATATGACATCTCTAATAAAAGGGAACTTTGAGGAACTTCAAGTCTCAGAGTGTTATTTCGTTGGGTGCAGTGGTGGGATTCAGCCAGTTCGCACCACTTCGGGAGAACCGGTTGTTAACTTTCTGAGCAATTCGGCAAACTGGCTGTTGGAAGAAATCATTAGGGCAGAAATCCGGTTGTTAAATTACTTGAATCCCACCACCAGTTGGGGGTGTTACTTGGAACCCTGATACCACATCTGTGTCATGGCTCAGAAACCAATGCCACCTTCTCCTTTATAGGTAGAGTTTGCTTATAGGGAAATATGAAATTTTGGCAATTTGAAAAAAAAGAAAACATGTCTCTCTTGCATAGGAACATTATTACGTGTTTGGGTTCTTCAAATGAAGATGGTTAACTCTTAATGCTTATTTTCTTCAGGTGAAGTGTTCTTGAAGTTCTGGACCCCGTTCTCTGCCACCTCATAAAGAAAGGCAGTTATATTTAATCTTGCCAATGCCCTCCACCTTCAAGAAAGATTCATAATGAAAGAACAGTATCTCCATAGCAACCAGGAATTATTTCAGGCGGCTGTAAAGCTGGTGAATTTCCAACACGCTAAAGCTTCTGCAAAGGCCATAAGCACTTGGGAAGAAAAACAAAACAGATGGTTTTTTAAAAAATCCACCCTCTCTTCAGCTTCTTTACTTTTGGTTGCTTCATAGGAATTGCTAGTTAAATTTGTTTTCTTCAAAGCTCATGTTTGGCAGCTAAATGTATATTTACATAAAGAGAGTGAAAATCATGGGAACTTTCTATAATACAACTATGTCCAATACAACTGTGTTCTCTTGTTCTTTGGAATAAACACTGAAAATTTTAATTTCATCAAGCTAAGGGAGAACTGATCAGAAAAAAAATGCAAGTCAATTATTTCTGCAAGGCACTGGTTCCTGCAAACTTCCTATGTTTGAGGCAATTCTCCAGAGTCCCCCTATCATCCAACATTGCATTTGAGGAAAGGAAATTCATCATCTTCCTTCTTTCCTTTCTCAGATATACCGAGGATTAAAATATTGCTGGGACAGGTATACAGAACAATAGAATAATTGAGAGGAAAAAAATTAAATGAAAAGAGTATGTGGTAGCCCTTCGTCCTTGGATACAGTGATATGATAAGAAAAGAAGACCAATTGCCATGACTCAACTTCCAGACATACTTATCTGAAGTATACCTATATGTTTTTGACACTGTTCCATTTGGTTGTTCTAAACGATGAAGTAATAGATTCTCAGAATTAGTGTAAGATTATATCAGGGAAGCTCTAATATTTATGTTGCCTTATTTTAATTTCCAAATTTTTTGCAATTAAAGAGCAATATTTTCAAATGTAAATGAACTATAGCTTGGCTCTTCCAAGGTCCCTTACAACTCTACTATTCTGTTATTTTTGAGTTGGGAGTCTTTGATGATGTAGTAGAGCACAGGAAAACATCTTCAGCTGATTCTGTAGACCACATGTAACCCCTCCTCACCCCTATAGTCCAAGTTGGTCCTTCCCTACGCTTGGAAACAAATGTCACCAGTAATATAATTTGGAACATAAATGGCAAATAAACTGAATGCCATTCACCGCTCAAGATTTTTTTTTAAAAAAATTGATTTATATACCGCCCTTCTCCGGAGACTCAGGGTGGCTTACAATGCATTAAGCAATAGCCTTCATACTTTTGTATATATTCATACAAAGTCAGCTTATTGCCCCCACAATCTGGGTCCTCATTTTACCTACCTTTGAAAGGATGGAGGGCTGAGTCAACCTTGAGCCTGGTGAGATTTGAACTTGCAGTAATTGCAGGCAGCTGATGTTAATAACAGTGCTTTAGTCTGCTGCGCCACCAGGGCTCTTCCCAAGATGCTACAATTAAACACAGTTCAGGGAATCCATAAAAAAATGAAATGGCAGGTGACTTCTGTCCATCCCAGTGAATGCCTTCAGAAAGATCTGTAGATGGAAAGACTCTCCATCCTCCCAGCCTTTCCAGACTGATCTAACTGCTGCTCCTCCTAAAGGCAAAACAAAGGACCAATAACTGAAACTGACACATCTGGCAAGGCGTATGAAGACCTGTCAATTCCACCTTGTTTTTCTACCCTTTTCAAGCAGAAACAGTCAAAAAATTAATGAACTTATCACCTCCCTATAGAACGGAGCTGGTCTGATACTTCATTAGACACATGGCTTTTCAAAGGAGAAGGAGACTGTTCCTTTTTTTTATTATTATTGCACAGTAACAAGAAATTAAGTAAACGTTGGAGAATTCACGCTGCCTTTCAAAAGGCTGTCTTCTACATTGTGTGGGGTCAAGCTAATGAGCAATCATCCTTGAACAGAGCTAGTGCTATGACAGTATTAACCAGATAGAAAATGGCATTTTCATTATTGGCTGGAAGCACCTGAGGAAAGCTACAACTATCGATTTTCTTTCTTTCTCTTGTGTACTTGTTAAAGGTGTGAGGGCTACAAATATGTCTGTTTTCTATCGATACACATATTGTCTTGTTTCTCAGAAATTTCAGGTTTTTTAAAATACTTTGACAACCAGAAAATATGTTTCCAGAAATCTATTTATTCTGACTGTAACAAAGGGAAAGGCTTAATCTGGTGAAAGCAAATGCCCCGTTTCCCAAAGTTGCATAAATCATCACTAAAATTCATTAAAAATATGAGTTCATTTGTTTGGTTATGCATGTCACACTAAACCATAGCAGCGTTGCAGGATGAAGTTGGAAAGTGTGTCAAGAAATGTGATGCCACTGCAAACTTAAAAATGAAGAACTTAAAGAAAGGTCAGTGATGCCAGTTGATATAGAAACATTTATTCAAGCTCTTTTGGGGAATAGTGGAATCAGTGAGTTGTAATTTCAGATCAGTTTCATTTCCTCAGATCCAGATATAGGGCACATTGTCCTAGAAGTGGTTTCTATCCTACCTGACATAGTGAGGACTATGATTTAATTCTGTAGTTTTCTAACTTACCATCAACTTTTCAATTTCGCTTTGGATAGCCTGCTCTACAGGAAAGAGCAAATAACATTTATCTCCATAGTAAAGATAGGTTCGCATGCAATTTGAGATCTGTTTTCAAACTGTTGTTAACAATGGAAATGGGAGATTAAAAAGGGGTTTTAAATGTATTAATGAATGAATAAATTGTTGTGATAGAGATACATGTACATACAAGCTAAAAAACGGAGACAAGCCATTCCCCATCCAATGTTATACTAGTACCATGGGAGCTCTTTTATCTTGCAGAAAGGTTTAAAAAGTATTTGCTTTAGTAGAAGACTTGTCGCTCAAAAATGCTTATACTGGAATTCACCCCATTTAATTCTCATTTCAGTTAGACTTGCAACCAGGGGTGCTATTCAGCAGGTTCTGACAGGTTCTGAAGAACCGGTAGGGGACATTTTGAGTAGTTCAGAGAACCAACAAATATCACCTCTGGCTGGCCCCAGAGTGAGGTGGGAATGGCGATTTTGCAATATCCTTCCCCCAGGAGTGGGGAGGAACTGGGGATTTTGCAGTATCCTTTCCCTGGAGTCGGATGGGAATGGAGATTTTGCAGTATCCTTCCCCTGCCACATGCTTCAAGCCATGCCCACCAAGCCACACCAAGCCCACCAAGGCACGCCCACAGAACCGGTAGTAAAAAAAAAAATTGAATTCCACCACTGCTTGCAACCTCACAATATATGATCCCCCTCTCTTATCATTGGGACTTTGATATAAGTGCTAAATATATTTATTATTTATAAAATGTAAAGGCTGCTCCAATGTATAACAAACTTATGTCGGTTACACTAACTAACTCAATAGAAAGCAGAAGAATACAATAATAAAATGAAGGGGAGAAAAGAATGAAGTTACAGTAACTTGAAACTGAAGTAATGCAATTACAATAATTTTAACAGGACTTATTTACAAGAAAGCCTTAGGATTAAGGGACAGTTTAACGATTATATATTCCATTGTTCTGCTATGTTAAACTGGAATTTTTCAACAGATACTCGACAGCACAGGCACAAGCATGATATACCTCTCATATTTTTTTGAGATAGGTTCCATTAGAGCTAGTGCAATTGACCATTCATCAGAACTGAAGATAGTAATTAGATGTAGGATGTTTTTAGCCGCTTCTTGGGAAAAGAGAAATTCTTCTAGTTTCTTAAGAAACAGAGAGCATTCGGGGTTCAAAAGATACCATTCCCTCATAATGTCTTTCTTTAGATTTGATTTAAGAATCTGGGGAACATTAGAATGTGTGCAGCATAACATGGATAACATTGCTCATCAAGACCAAAGAGTTATGGTAACCAGCGTTATGCATTATAGTCGAAGTGTCCTAGAAACTGACAGCAGCACATGCAACCTCCCATAATTTCCTGCTATTTGAAAATCAATTATTGCTGTGAGGATCCTGTATATCTTGCTTTCTGCTCCCTGATGGCAAATCTTCAGGAGTGCAATATTGTCTAGAGATCCCCAGCGGCCATTTTCCTGCTGCAGCAAACTTCTGATCTTCAGAGTAAAGCACTGCACAATCATTCTGAAGAATCCTGGCACAGGAATTATGTCAGTAATTTCTACTAAAGTGAAAGTAGTTGACAAAACTAGATGACAGAGCCAGAAGCATTTGAGGTTAGCTGTGTAAATATGGCTAATCCTGGGCTACAACATATGGGTATGAATAAATAAATGTGTTCCACAATGGTGAAATCCATTTTTTTTACTATCAGTTCTGTGGGTATGGCTTGGTGGGCATGATGGGGCTTGGGGGGCGTGGCTTGGGGGGCATGGTAGGGGAAGGATATTGCAAAATCTCCATTCCCACCCCACTCTGGGGCCAGCCAGAGGTGGTATTTGCCAGTTCTCCTAACTACTCAAAATTTCCACTACTGGTTGTCCAGAACCTGCTGGATTTCACCCCTGGTGTTCCAGGGGTGCTATTGTTTCTGAGATCCGCAAGGCAAAAATATCATCCTTTATCTTAGAAGAATTTTCACTATCTTTGTTCTCAGACATTGGCATTTTCTTTGTTCACTTGAGACTACCCACAACCAATTTTTGCCAATACAGAGTAGGATGTCAGCACATTACACTGATATATGTGTAGCTGAGAAACAATGAAACACTCTAGGATTGGGGCATTTAGAAGGCAGATTGAAAAAAGCTTAAGGGCTAAACAAGCCAGAGGTGTGCTAAATTCCTGAGAATTGATTTATCTCAGCACAGGTTCCCCTTCATTCTTGAACTCTTGAATCACATTCTAGCTTAAACTTGACCCTGAAGATTCCCAGATATAATATAAAACTCCCTGATGGGTAGGGTTAGACAGCTTACATATATTTTAACCTCTTTCAAACTACACTTTCAAAACATTGATGTCTTTATAACTTATAGGCATCTTCATGTATGGTAGGGGTTTTTGGGGGCAACAACATGAAGAATATGCAATTGTCTTCTTTCCAGGGGTAATATCCAGCAGGTTCTGACAGGTTCTGGAGAACCGGTAGCAGAAATTTTGAGCAGTTCAGAGAACCGGTAGCGGAAATTTTGAGTAGTTTGGAGAACCAGCAAATACCACCTCTGATGCTGCACACATTTCTCAAGAGAAAGGATAGGCTTCTATGAACCAGACAATTCTTGGCAATTCAAAAAACAAACAAACCCTAAAGTCTTCCTATCCATTTTGTTCTCTATAGAATTATGAAATAAGAAATCTTGGACAAAGGATTGCCTTGGTCTCACACTGCAGTAGATTTTTGCTGGTGAATGCATTTCACCAGCAAAGAGTGAAGAACCGTGGTGGCACAGTGGTTAGAATGCAGTATTGCAGGCTAATTCTGCCAACTGCCAGCAGTTCAATTCTCACTGGTTCAAGGTTGACTCAGTCTTTCATCCTTCCGAGGTCGGTAAAATGAGAACCCAGATTGTTGGGGGAGGTATGTTGACTCTGTAAACTATTTAGAGAGGGCTGTAAAGCACTGTGAAGCAATATATTAGTCTAAGTTCTATTGCTATTTTCCTTTAAAGGAAACTGGAAGCAAATATCATTTTTTGACTGGAAGATATGACTCTGCAGTAGAAACATCAATGGTTCATTTTCAGCTCACAGCAAATCCTAACAGTTCTCATGTATATATATATATATATTGATAGATGGGTGCTATGAGAGTGAATATCGATCTCAAAAATGTCATTTAAACATCCAAACTAACCCAAAAAGCCCTTTTGAATAATATTGCAGAAACTAAAGGAGGGATTGAATATGGAATAATATATCTGTTGTATACTAGTCTTCAAAAAAAGGAAAAGCTAAAAAGAGACAATATTTTTCCTGTTACATGAAATCACACACATAATTGAATAATTGAAGAGCCAAGGTGGCGCAATGGTTAGAGTGCAGTACTGCAGGCTACTTCAGCTGACTGCTAGCTGCAGTTCAGCAGTTCAAAACTCACCGGCTCAAGGTTGACTCAGCCTTCCATCCTTCCGAGGTGGGTAAAATGAGGACCCAGATTGTTGTGGGCAATATTATGACTCTGTAAATCACTTAGAGAGGGCTGTAAAAGCACTATGAAGTGGTATATAAGTCTAAGTAATATTGCTATTGCTACAATAACATTCTTCTAATTCTTGTACAACAATTAAATACATGACATATATTTAAAGAGGACAACCTTTTGAGAAAATGCTTTTGCTGAATGCACTATTTAGGCCACTGGGCAATTGGCATTAAAAATGGCTATTTTTATTATTTGTACCTATGCTTATACAATTGAATATACAGTTAAGAAATACAAAACTATTTCTTAAATAGTACATAAAAATAGTCTCAGAATAACAGAACAGAATAACAAGAGCAGAGTTAGAAGGAATCTTGGAGGTCTTCTAGTCCAACCCTGTTGCTCAAGTAGGGAGACCCTAAAACACTTTTGTCAAGTGGTTGTCCAATCTCTTCTTGAAAACCTCCAGTGATGGAGCACCCACAACTTCTGGAGGCAAGCTCATTCCCTGATTAATTGTTCTCACTGTCAGGAAATTTCTCCTTAGTTCTAGTTTGGTTCTGTCTCATTGTTCATCACACCTCACACAACATCCATGGCTTAGTTGAAAAACTAGATTTTCTAAAATATAGAAGAAAATGGATCTGGAAGAACCTCTGTGGGATTGGTATTCCTGAAGATAGGAGTGGTGGCAGAGAAGACACACATCTGAAGTCCCACAAGATGGCAATCTTTAACTGAAAGGACTGGAAGGATGCCCGCCCTGTCAGATTTTCTGGGATGGGCAGAACCAATTTATATCTGCTATCTATCTTTGGAATATTGCTAAAACAAGGAGGCACAAGGTATAGGTAACATTTCTCTTTAAAGCAGTCAGAGAAATAAGAGTACAGAAAATGAAAAACGGCCTCAAAGTTTACATTAGATTTATGATATTAGTAGATGTGAACTTCTGCATTGCCTGAAAATTAACTAAGTAATTAAGTTCAGACATCCTACAAAACGATCAAGACAACAACATTTATAAGCGATGTTATTGGTTTATTGATTCTGTGACTCAACAAAATTATTCTGCTTTATCATCAAATTCTCATGGTACCTTTTAGAGACATTTATTCAAATAATGGAGCTGAAGATGCTTAGTTAAAATAGCCAAAGAGGACAACTGTGAGACCATTGTTGAAAACATTCCTCTCTCTCCCTCTCCCTCCCCCATATCTATGTGTGTTTATGTGCACATGCACCTTCAACTCAATTTTGACTACTGGTGCAGGCCTGGACAAATTCCTAACCAAATATAGTAATTTTGTTTTCAAATAATCCTACTACTATTTTTTTTAATTTGATTTATATGCCGCCCTTCTCCGGAGACTCAGGGCGGCTTACAATGCATTAAGCAATAGCCTTCATACTTTTGTATATTTATACAAAGTCAGCTTATTGCCCCCATAAACTGGGTCCTCATTTAACCTACCTTAGAAAGGATGGAAGGCTGAGTCAACCTTGACCCTGGTGAGATTCGAACTTACAGTAACTGCAGACAGCTGGTTTTAATCACTATGCTTTTTAGTCTGCTGAGCTAAACCAGGCTCCTACTACTACTATTACTACTTATTATTATTATTACTATTACTACTACTATTCACTCATCATTTCGAGTTGGACTATAATAGGTTATAGTACATCACTTGATATATCAGCTAGAAGTGTATAGATGGATTAAAAAATCCATCAAAGGTACATATATTGTTTTACATATCTGTCCTCTGACACTATGATCTGGATCCATATATAGAACCCTTCCATAGTGTTAAGTTTATCAGATTTGGGCTGCAAAAATCCTGGAGGCTCACTAAAAGTAGCAAAGGATTGACTTCTGGCTGATATTACGGCAAAATCAGACATGAGAAGCGGGTCTCCGCACTCCCATGCCAAGTTCTCCCTATTGGAGGGCTCTGAAAGGAGCTAAAGCCATCATGTAGGGGTGGTGAAGTAAAGAGGTGCGCCCTGCAGAGAGCCACAACTCTCCTGCTTGACCCAGGGCTTCTTCCCTCCAAACCACGACAACAAGAAGAGGCCGACATCATGGCTTCCATGAAGCTGGGACAGCCAAGGCAACAAAGAAATGTGCAGGAGCGGGGTAGATGAACAGTGACTGGAGCTGGGTGAGAGGATTCCTTTTTTATTTAGACCCTAACTTTAAAAGAAAAAGAAGAAGAAAAACCAGGAAAAGTGACTCTTAGAACTATTTCTAAAGCAGCGAATAACCATAGAGAGAAAAATCCTAGACTGAAAGGAAAGAAACTAAGGGAGAAAAGCTAAAGACCTTTTAAAAATAGAAAATTGGATTTTTAATTGGATAGGCATTGTTCTGGAAAGGCATTATAAAATGCTGGAACTATCTACTTGAATAGCTGACTTTGCTCCCATAAATTGAATTAATTTTGGATTAATCAATTTCTCAGACTCAAAACAACACTGAAACCTAAACTGAGGGTGCCATCTACTGGTGACTGGAAAATATACCATATCTCTACAAGCCTGCAAAATTTCAGATAACGAAACAAACAACATCCATCTGGAGAAGTGTGGTGATACTCACTGTTCTATAACTGTCTACTTTATGATTACTGGACTCTATTGTCAGAATAAGGAAGACCTTTAAGTAAAATGACTTTTGATTTTTGGAAAGCTGCTTGGTCTACTTAAATGGAACAGATTAATAATCCTGAGATGTAAAGAGATGATTATTGAACTTTCTGAGGAGTAACATTGGACCTGAATGTATTGTTTTTGGACTATTGACTAAGAGCGGGATTTACCAAAATAAGACAAGATGCTCCTTCAGTGGGGAATGAGTGAGATTTCAGAAGAAATGGTGTGGATGTTTCAAAGCATTAGGAATACTATGACAAAGAATCACAAAGAGATGAAGAATCTAATGCAAGGCATAAATGGGAAAATAGAAAATATCCTACAACTGATAATGAATGAAGATCAAAGATTCCAGGAAAGAGAAGAGACAACAGAAAGAATGAAGGAAAAGATAGAACAGACAAATCAGTAAATAAAGCAAGGACAGGAGAAGGAGAAGGCAATAAACATAATAATGATTGATGAAATAAATCAAGGGGAAAGTATTTTAAGGGATTTAAAAATGGAATCGGATAAGATGGAAGATACTTTTGAAAGGGAGATGGGGCTTGGGTGGACACTCTGGAGACCAGGCAGCTTAGGGGGATTGCGATGGGAGAAATATTTAGACTGAATGGTGAAGACGCAAATGTTGATAGAAACAAAGATCTATGAGAGGAGTATGGGAGGCAAGGTAAAAAACGAATAAGAATTGAAGTATTAAAACGGGCAAGAAATGATGGATAGAAAGGAATTTTTTTTTCTAATATAATGATGGCCTGATTAAAAACTAGAATAGAGGTAGAAATAAGAACGCACTTTTATATAAAGCAATAGTTAGATGGAAAGATTGGAGGTTGAAAGATGGTATTATTATGTATGTTTAAATAATATGATGATTGGTGTATTGAAACATTGAACAACCAAATAATGAAGGACTATGTCTTAATATAAACATTATATTAACACTAGGATTAGTATTGGTGGCCTGACTAGAAACTAGAATAGAGGTAGAAATAAGAAACAGGGGGAATATTAGCATATATAATTTTTATATAATAGAATATAAGCAATAACTAGATGGAGAAACTAGAGGCTGAAAGGTGGTATTACTATGTATGCTTAAATAATATCATTGGCATTAAAATGGAACCTTGAAATATTGAATGACTACTATAAAACAAACATGTATATTAATACTAGAATTACATAAATTTGATTAGTGTAACAAATATTATTAATATTATTATCGCTACTTGTATCAAAATGAATTATACTCAGAGGCTACACTGTTCATGTATGGATATTGATGTACATTTAAAAATAAAAAACCAATAAAACTTTAGAAAAAAAGTAGCAAAGGATAATAAAATTGTTGTTTTTGCAGTCTATATTTGGTAGGATTGGATAACCAGGTCCTTTATAACAAGGATAGTATGCTGTAAAGTAAATTAAAGTAATTAATTCTTTTCAGACCAATCAGTTACTACATGTTATAGCTTTGTTTGCTTAGAGGCAGTTTATTTGTTTGTTTAGAGCCAATTGATATAATAGTAAAGTCTGGAACTAGAAACTGGGAGATTGTGAGCACCAGTCCCACCTTAGGGACAAAGCCAGCTGGGTGACTTTGGGCCAGTCACTCTCTCTCAGCCCTGGGAAGGTGGCAATGGCAAACTACTTCCAAAAACGCTTGCCAAAAAAGGGACTTGCCTTGGCATTTGCCAGGAGTCAACGCTGACTTGAAGGCACACACATATACAAACTTTGTGTCCCATTTTCTCCACTATTATACTCCTTGTTCAATAATAATAATAACTTTATTGTCATTCTACGTGTATACACAGTATACCCATACAACGAAATTCACTTAACACCCAGAGACCAGGTCCAACACACATACCAATCCCCAAACATACCCCTACCCACCACAAATTCCCCACCCTTAACCACCCAAACATCCACACAACAGACCAAGTAATACTGTCCAATAGCTTACTGATGGTGGACCTTTAGTTCATTGTTGAGTGCAATTATAGCTCTGGGATAAAAACTATTCAGAAGGCAACAGTCCAAAAAGATTGTAAGCAGGATGGGAAGAGTCTCTGAGAATGTTATACAACTTTCTCAAGCAGCGAGATTCGAAGATGTCGTCCAGGGTTGGTAGCTTGTTATATTTACTGGTTCTTCAATACTGAACATGAGATGCATTTTGTTTTACTTACCTGTCAAGACCCACCAAACCCCCCCCCCCCCCAGTTCTTAGACATTTAATAAATATTCCTGTGACAAATGACTCATATTTTCTTGTACAAAATGTTTTCTTCTACTTCCTGGTATCCGTTCAATTTCTTTAAATCTTCTGAGAGCAATTTATTCCCAACTGTGAATCCCAGAATGGAAGCCTTTGGATAATATAACATTTAAAATACATTTTTCTTGGAGAGTTTTTTTTCTCTCTTTAAAATATAGCTGGTTTTAAACAGAAATGGCAAAATGCATCAACGATGCCTTTGTCAAAATACTAAGTCAGAATGACAGCATTCCAATTAAACTATCTGTTCCATTACACGATAAATAATTTCCAATTGTCAGAATCACAGCTTGTTTGTTCTCTCTTCTTTCCCTGAATCTAACCTGATATATCAAATTAATCACACTCAAAGCATACCAATGTCTTTTCCTTAGCAAAATAAAAGGAGCAAATTATTTATTTTGTTCTTATTTGACTTGATTTGACTTTATGGCTGGGCCAGCAGTTAGGGTGGGTAACCAAACTTTAGGTGTGTGTAAAATGCTGTATCTTTATGGATTTTCTAAATTTTAAAGGGGCAGGCCGTCTCTTCTATGCCTGATACATCTCTGATAGAAGGAAATTAGCTGTAATTCATGAAAGCTTATGCCTTTAATAAAATGTGTCAGGAGGAAATGTTCCTACCAGAATTCTTCTGGGGTTCTTTTGCTACCATAAATTAACATGGCCCTCTTCCCACATTGTCTAATAGCAAGGACATCTCCTCCTGCCAATCTTAACCATCAGACAGTTTGTCTATGGAAATTGGAATCAGAATAGAGCTGGAAGAGACTTTGGAGGTATTCTAATCCAGCCCCCTGCTCAAGCAGGAGATCTTATACCCGTGATGGCGAACATATGGCATGCATGCCAGAAGTGGCACGCGTGTCAGAGGTGGCACACAGAGCACTCTCTGCGTACACATGCGCCGTCACTATCTGCTCTTTCGGTTCCATCACATCAGTGGTGGGTTCCTTCTGGTTCGGCCGAGCCGATAGCGGTGACGATATGTCACCGAACCGGTTCTCTTTGTTCGGGAGCTGGGCCCTCCTGCCCCCCCTCGTGTTATTCTTACCTTTTATTTGGCCCCGCCCCCAATCTATTGCTGCCTCCTGAGTCCTAACTGATCGGCTAGAAGGAAAAAAACTGTTTAAACTCTTGCCGCGGGGCTTCAAAGGGCCACCCTACAGCTGATCAGTGCTAAAAGGCAGTGTGATGGTAGACTGGTGCCTCTAAAAACAAATGAGTAGACCAGTGTCTCCAAAACAAATAAGTAGACTGGTGCCTCCAAAAACAAATGAGTAGACCGGTGCCTCCAAAACAAATAAGTAGACCGGTGCCTCCAAAAACAAATGGGTAGACCAGTACAGCTCTGCAAGCAGTTAAAAGCATGGTAACCAGTACCTCTGTTAAATCCTAAATCATTGTCACATGACCATCAAGCCACGCCCACAGAACCAGTAGTAAAAAATTTTAGAACCCACCCCTGCATCACATGCCTGATTCTCAGTCATCCAGGTCAGGGTTGCCCAAAGTTGTATTCTTTCAAAAGGCAACTGGACTTTCTTGTTTTACTAGAAGATGTTTCATTTCTCATCCAAGAAGCTTCTTCAGTTCTGAGTGAATGATGGAGAATGGAAGGAAATGAAAATCCTATAAATCTCCACCATTCAGTCAGAATTGAAGAAACCTCTTGGATGAGAAATGAAATGCCTCCTAACAAAACAAGAGGGGGGGAAAAAAGCACCTTTGGAAGACCAGACAGTTTCATAATTGGTGATGTGGTCTCTTAGATAGGACTGTTAGTTTAGCTAAGAAGGCCCTCAATCTTCTGAATCAGCAAAACTGTAAGAAGAGTCCTGTGTGCCTTAAATTTCTCCATCACTGTCTAATCTGTAGAGTCAAGCAAGTGGTGACATTGTCTTTATCCTTTTTGATATGGTTGTAGCAGCTCATGAGGTAGCAATGCAGTTAAATTAAATAATGTTTAGAACCAGTAAAGTCCTACTTGGTGGTATAAAATTCCCAAGACTGGCACAATTCTTTTGTCTATTTCCTTTATTGTATGCAAATACATATTGATTTAGTCATGAAGGAAGATTATGAGGTGAAAAATGTTTCTGCAAATTTCTAAGTATCAGAGAAATATATCTCTAATGGGATGTATTGGATAGTATAAGCCAGTGATGGCTAACCTTTTTGCCATCGTGTGCCAGGAGAGGGGGGGGGACGGGGGAGGGTTGTGTGCGCACGTGCCCATACGCAAGTGCACGCAACCACCACCACCCCCCCGGCACATGATGGCCTGGTAGGCCCGTTTTTCTTTCTTACCTGGTTCCAGATCCTGCCTATTTATCTGGGAAGGGCGAAAACAGCCTTTCCCACTCCCTTGGAGGCCCTTTGGAGGCTGAAAGGACCCATTTCCTGACTCCCGGTGGGACAGGAAGTGACATTTTTTGCTGTCCCCCGTCTCCAGAACCTCTCTAGGAGTCTCTGGGAGCCTCTCTAGGAATCTCTAGGAGCCTCTCTAGGAGTCTTTGGAGGCCGGGGACAGCAGAAAACATCACTTCCTGTCCCACCGGAAGTCAAGAAATGGGCCCTTTCAGCCTCCGTAGAGCCTCCAAGGGAGTGGGAAAGGCTGTTTTTGCCCTTCCCAGATAAATAGACAGGATCTGGAGCCAGGTATGAAAGAAAAACGGGCCTTCCCCACCCACCCCCAGTCCCTCCAGAGGCAGGAAACAGCCTGTTTCCCTACTTCTGGAGGGCCCAGAAGGCCCGAAAATCAGTTGGCCGTTGGGCGCATGCGCCCCAGAGCTGAGCTGGCGTGCCCACTAATATGGCTCCGCGTGCCACCTGTGGCACGCGTGCCATAGGTTCGCCATCACGGGTATAAGCATAACACCACTGATATGCTGGGTTTTATTTTCTTACTGTAAAACGTAGAACTGACATAGTTTTCCAGTCTTTTCAGCATTTTAAGAAGATTTAGGGTGGAAAATAACTCTCTTTTTTTATTACGTCAATATCCCAGCTTTTCATCCACATATTTATGATACAATTAGAATAAAAAAAAGTGTGAGCTGGCAGCTTCACCCCTCATGGAGATGCAAGACTGAGTAGAGATATAAATCAATGTTTCTTCAGTCCTAATCTGGCATTGTAACTACTGCAGAATGATCTGTTACTTGAAATAATAAGAAGCTAGGAAAATGAATATTTGTTATTGTTAGTTGCGAAGTGGTGTCCGACCCATCGCAATTCCATGGACAACGTTCCTCCAGGCCTTCCTGTCTCTACCATCCTCTGGAGTCCATTAGTCCATTTAAGCTCACACCTACTGCTTCAGTGACTCCATCCAGCCACCTTGTTCTCTGTCATCCCCTTCTTCTTTTGCCCTCAATCTTTCCCAGCATTAGGCTCTTCTCTAGTGAGTCCTTCCTTCTCATTAGGTGGCCAAGGTATTTGAGTTTCATCTTCAGCATCTGGCCTTCTAAAGAGAAGTCAGGGTTGATTTCCTCTAGGACTGACTGGTTTGATCACCTTGCAGTCCAAGGGACTCACATGAGTCTTCTCCAGCACCATAGTTCAAAGGCCTCAGTGCTTTGGCACTCGGCCTTTCTTAGGTCCAAATTTCACAGCCATACATTGCAACTGGAAAAACCATAGCCTTGACTATACGCACTTTTGTTGGCAGGGTGATGTCTCTGCTTTTTACTATGCTATCTATATTTGCCATAGCTTTTCTCCCCAGGAGCAAGCATTTTTTTAATTTCTTGGCTGCAGTCCCCATCTGTGGTGATCTTGGAGCCCAGGAAAATAAAATCTGTCACTATCTCCAATGAAAATGAATATATGCACATAGGTTTGATGATTCACATTATGGAGAAGAACCTATAGTTATCACAGCTAAGACAGTAACTTCAGTTCACATCCTAAACTGTCTTTTTCTCCTTGCCTGCTAAATCCTTTTGTTCTTCTCCTCCCCACTTTTGCTTAGTTAATGAATTAATTATTTCTGACCTTTCCCCCACCCCCTGATTATAACGTGAGTTGCCAGGTTTCAGAATTGCCATAAAAAAGGAGAAGAATTCATTTTTGTTCTGATACGTCTCACAGAAGATGTGTCTATTGAAGAAGTAGAAAAATTCATTGCAGGTGTACTAATAAAAGCCTGGTTTAATTATTCATTAATGACATATTAGATATAAAAACTTAAAATCTTTACTGCCCCAATACAAAAATGTACATAACCACTGAGGGGTATGCAGTACACTGGAAGCCACAATGTTAGTGGAGTCCATGTAATCCTTGGTCATCTTCTTTGCTCCTCTGTCATATACCAACTTCATGTTTAATATTTGTTAAAATATACTTTTCAAAAATCAGGATCTTAGGCCACAAGGGAGATGTTTCGGAACATTCTGGTGACTGTGAGCAACAGTTTGTTTATCCCTGTGATTCATCAGTATCAGAATTTGTTTAATTCCAATCTTTTCCCCTTCCTTTGTCACTTGCTTTTAGCACCTATGCCTCAAACACAACATTCAGGAATATTGGATTCTTTCCCTCTGTATGACTCAGGCATGCCACTCAGAGAAAAGTGAGTTCAAGTTATCTTCATTGCTCCTAATAACAGGGGTGGGATTGAAAAATTTTAGCAACCAGTTCTCTGCCCGGTTGCTGGGTGGGCATGGTCATGGGTTGTGTGGCCTAGTCGGTTTCCTGCACCATGGTGGAGGGGGTGTTTTCACCCTCCCCAGGCTCCAGAGGCCTTCCAGAGCAAAAATGGCCTCCCCCGGGCTCCAGAGGCCCTCCAGAGGCTGGAAACGAGCCCATTTCTGGACTTACGATACTTCTGATAGGTCTGTTTTTCACCCTCCCAGAGCTTCTGCACTTACCTGGCATCCAAAACAGGCCAGTGGAGACTCCTGGGAGGGGCAGGATGGGGTGGGTGGGGTCAGCCAGTCCTTGCAATTATCAGTTCGGCGAACCAGATTAAAATTAACATCTGGTTTACCCAAACTAGTCCGATCCAGCTGAATCCCACCCCTGCCTAATAACAAATGTAGGTTGCATGTTGGAGGAAATGGAATCATATAGATCCAAGAAAGAAGCCTGGAATTTAAATTTCACAAAAATAATATTCTATTTGCTTAGTATTTCATAATTATTAAGCAACCTGTTGGGTCACCGTTTCAGAGTTATTTTCTTTCAGATGACTATGGGTGGGCAAAAATAAATAAATAAAAAATCAGTAGGACTGGATGCATTGGGCTGAGAGAAAGTGCCTGACTCAAAGTCATCCAGCCAACTTTCATTCTTAAGTAAGACTGGAATTCTTGGTCTCCTTATTTCTAGCCTGGTGCCACTAGACCAAATTGGCTCTTCATGTCATTTGTTATGGAAATACATGTATATATGGAGAGAATCAGAACTATCTATATGCCCAGGAAATCTTTGACAGGAAGATATAAAGCAAGCTGGAGAAAACCTTTCCACTGGAATGAAAAAGTTTCACTTGGTTGTTTCCAGTGGTTTCTTATAGGTATATATTTTATATCAGGAATGAGCAACCTGAAGTTTTTGGATTAATTTCAGAAGCCTGTAAATGATGGATTTACCTATGTAATAAGTAAAGAGAGGGAGAGAGAGAGTAGGACTAGGGAGAGGAGGAGGGGGGGTGGAATGAAAATAGTGAATGGCAGAAATGAAGAAAAAATGTATTTTAGGGATGAAGCCAATAATCACTGGAATATAATTCTCCACATTAGTCAGAAAAAATATAAACCCTGATAGCCAAAGATTCTCACTTTCATTCTTACATTCTGTTTCTTCAGATTTACAACAGAGCAAATGGCAGAGTTGAAAAATGTTTTTCAGATGCTCAGTGTTACTGAAATATTTAATAGTGGATGTGACCTTTCGGGAACAACAGATGCTAGATTTATTGTGTTGTTATTGCTATTGTGAAAATGTTTATTTTCAGTCCTCTTCATCTGCTTTAATAATGTACTTTTAATGAGGAATGTTCTGGTTTCATTCAAGGACAAAGAAAAATCCTGATTTTTAAAACATTTAAATTTAAAAGTACATTCTTCAGACTCTTCTTCACTATACTCAGACATTATTATATTGAAACTTTACTATACTTAACAAAGAACTGCATTAAAAACAAAGCAGCCAAACAGCTTCAAGTGAAATTCAGCTAAGGTGGATGATCGGCTGAAATTCAGAATTTTGAAATGCACTTCAAGGAAGCAGTTATACTTCCTGAAAAAAAAAACAGAATCTAAACTTGATTATATTTCATCCCCATATAATTTCACATGCAGTAAAGATATTTTCTTCAAGAGAAAGATTGGAGAAATCTTTGTGGAAGTGAAAATGATTCAATGGAGAAAATATTAATGAAAGTATATTAAATGAATGTAATTTCTATAGCCTTCATGCATACATTGTGCTCATCTCTTATATCAGAGTTGGGTTTGACCTTGAATCAACCTTGAATCTCGTCAAGACCAAACTCCAGGTTGTGGGCATAATTTGCCTGCAATACTGCACTTTAACTACTGTGCCACCAGAGTTCTTAATCCCCAAGATTTTAATTCTTGGTAACAAATGGCCAAACAAAAATTATGAAAAGTTCTTGCTCATTAAAATAAAAAGATCCAATAGATCCATTAATCCTATTGGAGGTCTAACAAAACCGCTTCAGTTTAGGCACTTTCTTCATGCCCACCCACCCACCCACCCAGCCAAAGAAAAGTGAGCAAAAGGTTTGAAAATTCTGAGGAGTTAACTCTTACTTTCTCTATCCAGGACAAATAAAAATGGTCTTTTCCCATATATGCTATGAATGTCCAGAATAATTTTGTGGAATAACAAAACGTAAAAATAGCATCTCTAAAGCTAGTGAAGATACTTCACATTTCATTAGCGCAGAGCATAGCCTTAAAATAGCAATCCAGTTTAGCATCAGGGAAATAAAATGTGCTTTAAGAATTATTTCAAAGTCAAAGATGATTTCAGGGGCATTTTGAGGAAATGGAATGGAGTCCTACTTTGTTAAGGATGGCCAAAATTTCTGTGTGTTTGTGTATGTGTGTGAATAATGAATCTTTCATTGTATAGCCATGTTTCTAGCATTTGGCAGCCTGCTAGCTTTCCAACATTTTAATTAAGCCATTTTATATGTCTTCCCAGTTCTGCTGTGCTGCTTCATTGTGGAAGTATTCCTGGGACGAATGAGTGAAGAATGTTGGGAGTGTACACCAAGAATATGTGCTTCAGAATTAGAATATGACCACAGTAGCTCACAAGGTAAGAATGTTGGGCTGATGGTCAGCAGGCTCATGTTCGAGACCCTTTGTTGCCATGGGGCACGGTAAGCTCCCATCACATGGTCCATCTCCTGCCAACCCAGCAGTTCGAAAGTGGGTGACCGTGAGTAGATAAATTGGTACCATTTTGGTAGGCAACTTCATGGAAACAGGAAAGGATACCCCCAACTGGGCGTTACCCAGAAAATGGTGGTGTCACCAGCAAATTGTTTCACCACAGAAGCACTTCAGTGCCTCCAAGATAGGAAAAAAAACAACAACTCAGAATATATAAAGGTTGTCCTCCACTTACAACCATCTGTTTAGCAACCGTTCGAAGTTACAATGGCACTGAAAATAGTAACTTACAATCAGTCCTTGTGTTTATGACTGTTGTAGCATCCCAACAGTTGCATGATCAAAATTCAGGCAACAGGCACACATTTATGATGGTTGTAGCATCCTGGGTTCATGTGATCTCCATTTCTAATTTTCCCAATAAGCTTTTGACAAGCAAAATAATGAGAGAAGCAAGATTTGCTTAGCTATCATCTGATTCACTTAACAACCTTGGCAAAAGAAATCATAAAATCAGATGTGATTAGTTAAAAACCGCCTTTTTTAGCGATGAAAATTCTGGTCCCAATTGTGGTTATAAGTTGAGGACTACATATATTTTCTCAGATCCTGGGAGTGATGGTCATTCCAACATCCCAATTAAAGCCAACAGATTGGCTTTATTGCACAGGTGTATAGGAAGATATGGAAATGAATGTCTAGGTGACAAAGGTGAAGGTAAAATCATTATATTTTAATTCCTTGTTTCGACCTATATGGTTCCTATCCTGGCTTATCATCTGATTTATCTACTGAACTGAGTAGATGCTGCTTGTTTTAATAATATTTTAATGTATTTAATCTTTTGTTTTAGGAAGGCAATCTTATTGTTAACCCATCTTGAATTTCAGTCTCTGGTAGTAATATACATTAATGTTTGTAAAGTGTCATGTGCCAACTCTTTACTGATGATTTTAATTCTAATGCGCACCTTTCTAAATCTATTTGAAAAGTCTTCATTGTCATCTATAAAGATGAAAATGAAGCTGCAAGATTTACAAAGAAGAATACAACCAAGTATTTATTCGATCTATGGAATAAATGCTAAATCTCCCAATGACTTTAGATGGTTACAATTGGCTATCATAGTTTGTGCATAGAAAGACTATTTCCAAAATTGCTATCACTGCTGAAAATTATGGCTCTTGTTATAATCGTGTATTCTCCACAAAGTCTGAATACAGTATAATCTATGGTAATTTTTTGATGGTATATACCCGTGATGGTGAACCTATGGCACACGTTAGTGGGCATGCTCCACTAATTCAGCTCCAGCACGCATGTATGTGCTGGCCAGCTGATTTTCGGGCCTTCCAGTCCTACCGGAAGTCAGGAAATGGGCCGTTTCCGGTCTCCAGACGACCTCCAGTGGAGTGGGGAAGGCCATTTTTGCCCTCCTCAGGCACCAAGAAAGCCTCTGGGGCAGGGGAGGGTGAAAAACGGGCCTACCGGGCCCACCGTGTCATCACATGCCAAAAGAAGGGGGAGTGGGGGGTCACATGCACATGCGCGGAAGGGTGGGCCACATTGAATTATGGATGTGGGCACGCGCGCCCGTGACCCCCCAGCTCCCCCCACTTTTGGGACACGATGGCAAAAAGGTTAGCCATCACTGGTATATACTATTGGAAAGTCTGATTATGCAAGGCTTTTGACAATTTATCAATAATCTATGCGCATTAAATTTTTACAAATTTTGGTTTCACTTTTTCATATCTTTGGATGATCATCCAATGATCAAGAGACAGACTATTCATCCACTTTACCCCATCTGAATATAATTAATTTGTCATCACCTTGGGGGCATATTTGGAAAATAGATTTTGTACCATTTTAATGGGGAGAAACTCACCATGTAATTTAAGAAATGTTTTCAGCTGGGGTGAGATCTCTTTTTGGGTTATTTCTTTAGCCTCCATTTGTCCTTGGCCAATTGATTATTTAGGCAGAGCACATTGTTGCAAGGTGTGAGATTCTAAAAATTAAAGCCCAGAGGATTTTAAGTAGTTGATGACTCCAATAATTAATGGCTTATTCTCATCCAGACATATTGGAATACATTTAATGTTTCTCAACAGTCTCCAGCAATATAAAATATGTCATCATAAGGCTGTAATCCAATTCACCTTCCCCTTGAAGTAATTCCCAGTGATCATGGTGAAATATATTTTTAAAGTAAATATATGTAGAAGCAAGTTTTTACTCTGTGCAGAAACCTTATAATGTATATATACATACTTAGTGGTTGTTTGCCTGCTGGTCCCTTTTTAGATAAAGCTGACACATACATACATACAAAAAAGAAGTTACCAGCAGAAATGCAGAAATCAAAGTGCTACATAAATACAAACAACATAAAGTATATTTACTGTGGGGGGGGGAGTACAGGACTGATTGTGTGTGCAGGGTGGAAAAAAACTGAATACAAGAAGTCCTTGACTTATGACTATAATTGGGATTAGAATTGTTGTTGATAAGCAATGCAGTAGTTAAGTGAGCCACATCCAATTTTATGGTCTTTTTTGGCATGGTTGTTAAGTGAATTCAGTTTCAGCCATTGAGTTTGCTTGTCAGAAACCCCTTGGGAAGGTCACAACGGTAAGCAAGTGACTCTAGGATGCTGCAGCCATTATAAATACCTCCTTCCTCTCCCCCTCCTCCTCCTCCTCCTCCTCCTCCTCCTCCTCCTCCTCCTCTTCTTCTTCTGCCATATCCATCATTGGATGTTGGCGATCATGTTGGTGATCTTATTTTTATCAACAGCCGCACAAAAAAGTGCTGCTGAGTTTTCTCCAAAATATATACTGTATAAATACATCCCAGTTGCTAGCAGCCTGAATTTTAACCACATGACCATGGAGTCAGTGGTGGGATTCAGCCAGTTCACACCACTTTGGGAGAACCGGTTGTTAACTTTCTGAGCAGTTTGGCAAACTGGTTGTTGGAAGAAATCATTAGGGCAGAGAACCGGTTGTTAAATTACCTGAATCCCACCATTGCATGGGGTCATTGTGATAGTTGTAAATGTGAAGGCCGATCGTAAGTCACTTTTTTCAATGGCATCGTAACTTTGAATACTTACTTAATGACTGGTCATAAGTCACAGACTAGCTTTTTATAGAAAGTACTATACAGGCAAACAGGAACTCCTGAATTTCGCTGAAATGTTTCATTTTGCTGAATTTTCAATTTGTTTTATTGAAGCATCTTTTTTTTCTCTCTTCAAAATGTATCACGATCTATTGCATTCCAGTTTAAATGAACTGGAGCTGCATCAGGGCACATAGAGATATATTGAGCTGTTGCTGGCCGATTTATTTATGATATGCAGAAGCCAGTATTTTATATGCTCTGAATAAAATAGCATGAAAGCTGATTATTTCTTTGGGTGCACCCAGGATGATAAACAGGCCTATTGATTCTGGGCTTAGATGGAAGAAAAGGAGCAAGAAGCTGGCTGAGCACCTGTTTCTACTAGCTAAGTCCTGCTCCTTCCAAACAGCCCATTATCTCCTTCCTAAGTTAATAAATGATGGTCACGCTGGGTGGACTTTGTAGAATCAACAACATGGACTTTTTAGTATTGCTGTACTTGCTAACTAACATAGTTATTTTGTATTTTAATTTGATATATTCTTCTCTCTTTTAAATGATGTTAACCATTTATCAAACTATTGCAGACTGGAATGTATAATGGATTGATTAATAGCTTCTAACATTCCTAAACTGAAATGATAAAAACTGTTTTTGTTCTCTATGCCAGGATAGGATGGGACCAAGTTTGCTTTAATAGGATGCCTGGAGTTTGTCTCCTGATAAGAGAAAGCTTATTGGTGCTAATTGATACCTGGTTTGTCTTTCTGTGAACTCCAAACAACCTTACAACTTTTTTGTCAGAATATTCTGACAAAATATTCATGAACTGGAATAGGGCATAGCAACAAGGTCAGCCAACGAATAGGCATAGCAACTAAGTTAGCCAGTGGGAACAGTTGGAAACTGACACAGTATTTTGCTGTGTGAGCAATGAGACAGCAAGGAGGTTCTCTTTGTCTGTATTAAGCTGAGTGCTGTGCTGAGAACTGAAAACTAAAACTAGTCTGCTGAATTGAAACTGAAACTCTTCTCTCCTCTGCCTGTGTTTGCTTGTACTTCCTATCACATTGGAAACCCTGTTTTGGTATTGCATATTGTATTTTTCGGAGTATAAGACGCATCTTCCCCCCCCCTAAAAGGGGGTGAAAATTTAGGTGCGTCTTATACACCGAATGTAGCCCCGCCCACCCACTGACCCCCACCCTTTGGCCTCTGCCTCCCAGCAGTTTACCTCCTTGCAGCAAGCAGCAAGAAGAAACAGCTCATTTCAACTTTAGCACAGCCTAATTAGCACAAGTTGATTGGATCGGTCTCCTGGCTCTCAGCTGTTTTGCTCTCAGCTGTTTTGTGCGGGCTTCTGCTGCTTGCTGCAAGGAGGTAAATTGCTGGGAGCAGATTTTTTTTTCTCGTGCTAATCAAGCTATGCTGAAATCGAAAATGAAAGTAAAGCAGGCTGTTTGCTGTTTGCTGCAATGAGTCAAAATTGCTGGGAGGCAGAGGCAGATTTCTTTTTCTTATTTTCCTCACCAAAAAAGGGAGGTGTGTTTTATAGTCCGGAGCATCTTGTACTCCAAAAAATATGGTATTTATGTGTTCTATTATATATAAAGAGAAGTTAATGAATCCTGTGGAATCAGTTACCTGTGTGTGCTTTCTGGATGTGATTGCTGCAACAAACTCTGACATTTTTTCTTCATTAACTTCTTAAATTTTACGACCCTGCTTTCATCAGACCTCATTAAAATGGACACACCTGTGACTGATTTCTTATGAAAAGGGGAAGCTACTTCTGATCTATCCAATCAACTTTTCTCTTGTAATTTTCTTTGATGTCTTAATTATAAAAGGGAATGTACGATGGGTCTCCAAGAGGAATGCTTTTTAATCAAACCATTTGAACAAAAAGTAATAAAATGATATTCCTGTCTCAGTCTGTTTCATTGGAAAATATGCAAGCCGAAGCATGAGCCTAGCCATATTCTGGCTGTCATAAATTAGCAAGCTAAGAAATTTTTGTTGCCTCTGTTCTCCAAGTCAAGATCAGCTGCCAGAAGATATTGGGCACTTGGAGAATAACCATAGTTACTTATCTTAACTCATTTTGTTAACATAAGGAATGGTGTCTTGGATGGCCCATACCAGATATATAGTTTGTAAAATAAGGGTATTTCAAGGTTTAGTATACAATATGCAAAATGGTACAGTGGCTATTACTATTCTCCTACTACGCAGGAAGAGTACAGCTTTGGGTGGTTTTATCTTAGAATAAAGTCTGGCAAAAGGAGACATAATAGAGGTATATAAAACGTTATGGAAAATGTACATAGAAAAAGATGTGTGAAAGTATTAAGCTACCAATAAAAGTTCTTTTAAAACAGGACACATTTCAACTGTTGATGTCATTGCCATAGATTATCAGTTTGGAAGGTCTTAAAAGGGCCTTAACAAACTCATGGATGGGTATCTAAAGGCTGATTACTATTTCTAAATTGAAGGTAATGTACTTCAAATGCTGCTAAGAATGGAAGAAGACTGTCAACATTTATGAACTATCTGAATGCATCTGATTGGCTACCAAAGAACACAGTTGGGTCATTGGTCTGAATCAAGAATTCTTATGTTGTCTAATATCTCATTTCCTGCCCATTAGGAGTTTTTGAGCAGAACAAAAGGGCAACTATACTCAATATTTTGCCTGTGGATTCAGACACAAAATGAAGAATGTTTCTGTAATTAAAGGTTGATCCTGCCACACAGGCTGCGGAGAAGGTCTCTTAATTGGTCAATTTCAATTTCTTTCAAGGTCTCATTTTTTCATTACACATCTTTTTAAGAATTTATTTTTATAAATTTCACAAAAAACCTTGTATATTTTGGGTGTGCATTTCTATGTAGAATTTCATCTGCATGTTTTGGAAGTGATTTTTTTTTCTTAATACAAAATAGTTGATAAGTTATATTGGAAGTCTAGTCCCAATAGCATTGATCTTCAGCACCTTGAGATCTATTGACCACTAGGGGAGTGTCCTTGCTTAATGACCACTCACTTAATGGCCATTTGAAGTTATGGAGGATGCCGCCAAAGCTACTTACAACCTGGTCCCAAAGTTATGACTGCTACAGCTGCAGGTTATTCACCCTTACAAGTGACCACAGAGACACTGCAGTGCACCCCACATATCTCTCCATCCCCCCAGTCTGTTCCTGCAGGCCTTTCTTCACCCCAATGTGTCCTCACAGGGCTCCCCCCCCCCCCACTGGGTCCCTGAAGGCCTTTTCCCACCCCATCTTTCTAAGCTTACATTATTAGATTCCTGCTCTCAGGAATGCACATATTCCCAGAAATGCTTCTATCTCCAACTTTTCTTTTCTTTTTTCATTTTAATAATTCCTTCTTTTTTTTTTTTTACTGGAGAGCAGCATCACAAATCTGTGATAAGTGAGTCTTTCAAAGGATAACTTGATCTGATTCAAATGTGCATGTATCAGCAAACCAGTACTAAAATGCAAACTGAATGTAATTTTGGTTCTGGCTTTTTTCTCTGAGCACAATGTTTCCCAAGAGAATAAGAACAAGTATATTTATGCCACTATATTTATGTACCAATATATCATGTTTAGTGGAATTTGTGGCATCACATTGTAAATATACAAACCTATTAATAGAAATATGGATAGCCTAATTCTCTGTTCTTTTAAGGGTGCAACCCACTAATATCACACCTTTAAAAAAAGCAATTGTATTTCCAGGGTTAAGTAACTCTTGTTAAATATATTTTGCAGTTGCATGGCCCATTTTTTAAAGTTCTGGTTCCACAAATGCCTGCAGGGAAGGTAATAACTATACTTAGAAGTAATGACGCAACAAACATGTCCTTCAAATACGTTTGAAAATGGAGATGGTGATTTCAGCTTTTCCAGCTCAGTGCATCAATCTCAGCTCAATCTCTGCTAGGTTATTATCTCTGATAGCTTTGGCTAAATCCTTAAAGAAAATGCTTTATTATAATACAATAGTGTGATGAATAGGAATTTCCTAGAAATGATTCAGTTGCCTTCTGACAATTTGTAACCAAAAGATAGGAAAAGGCTGTTGTAAATCATTTTCCACTTGCTAAAGAGCTTGTTTAGAACTGCAGGTGATCTGAAAAATAAAGGACATTTAACATCTGTTTCTCTTCTGCATCTGATCCATTATGCTGAACTAATGACACATGTTGATTTGATCTAAGTTATGGAAATCTATGAGGAAGGAGTATTGCTTCTCTGTAACAAGTTCATTTGTCTTACTATCTGTCGCTTTTGGCCATGAAAATGATGTAGAGCTTTGGCTGAATAAAGCAGATTATGAAGCATGTTGTTATTAGACTATTCAGTAAGTTGATGGGATGGAAGAAAACGCTGCAAAGAATTTAAGTAACTTTTATACAGCTGCTGAGTCTCCCTTATCCTTTTTAACTAGGGTCTTAGTACTATCTCGTTTATTTTTATTTATATCTTGCCTTTATTATTTTTGCAAATAATTCAACATACCCAACACACCCAACATACCCAACACACCTTCCTCCTCTCATTTTCCCCACAACAACAACAACTATGAAGTGAGTTGGGCTGAGAGAGAATGATTGACCAGATGGTTTTCATGACTAAGGCAGGACTAGAATTCACTATCTCCTGATTGCTAATCTGGTGCCTTAAGCAATAGACCAAACTGGTTCTCCCTAACCCAAGGCTGTCAGACTCGCAGCCCATCAGCCGGATGTGTCACACACTGGCAATGCCCACGCCTGAGTTAGCGAAGGGGAAAACAGTTGCAATACATCACGTGATGCCACCGTGATGATGCAAATTTGACACCCCTGCCCTTCTCCTCCTTCTCTATCTGGATATTCCTTTTTGGCTAATACTGTATTGCAATTATGTACTGTATCAGAAATGTCAATTGACTAGGTGAGTGTCAAGCAATAGACCGCTATTACTTCATATCGCTTTCCCATCATTAATGGCATTACACCATATGCATATATTTTCTTCCCAATAACTTATGGTGTAATAAACTGCTTTTCTTTATGTGTGATGTATTTTCTCCCTGCCAGCAAACCTACTCAAGATTGCTATTCTTCTGCTGAGTAATTCTGTTGTGTTTTTTCACTTCCCAGTATTTTAACCTCTAACCAAGCCTCCAAGCCTGTGGTGGGTTTCAAATTTTTTTACTACTGGTTCTGTAGGTGTGGCTTGGTGGGCGTGGCATGGTTTGGTGGGCATGGTTTAGTGGGCATGGTGGGGAAGGATACTGTAAAATCTCCATTCCCATCCCACTCCAGGGGAAGGATACTGTAAAATCTCCATTCCAACCCCACTCCAGGGGAAGGCTACTGTAAAATCTCCATTCCGTCCCCAATCCAGGGGAAGGTTACTACAAAATCCCCATTTCCTCCCGATCAGCTGGGACTCAGGAGGCAGAGAATAGATGAAGGCGGGGCCAGTCAGAATTTTTACTACTGGTTCTCCAAACTACTCAAAATTTCCACTACCGGTTCTCCAGAATTGGTCAGAACCTGCTGAAACCCACCTCTGTTACAAGCCTCTCCTATTTATTGAACAAAGATATTAAAACCAATTCTGTTGATACATGTGTTTTAGGAAAGCTGTACTGAGGCACGAGCTGTTAATGTTTTCCTTTTGGGGAAGATTCAAGGTGCTTTTTCAAAATCAACTGGACTATGTTTCCCCCCCCCCCCCTTGAGGAAGAAGGCATTTCACTTCTCATCCAAGAAGCTTCATCAATTCTGACTGGATGGTGGAGGAATGGAAGGATTAGTTCTGACAGGATAGTGGAGGGGAGAATGGAAAGAACATATTTCTTTGCAGTCATCCGGTCATTAGCACTCTCTCTGAGAGCCATTGAGGCTTCTTGGGGGTTTATCTGTGCCCTCAGGGTCACCTGAATCAGAGGGCAAATGGGTGTGGAATTTTCTTGGAACTGCTGAAAGGACTGTATTGTAAACAACAGATAGGTAGTGTCGTATTCCTCCCCCTCTGTTGAGGGAGGGCTTTTTGGGAAGACTTACAATTTCCACAGATGCCAGATGAAGGAAGAGAAGAGAAAGACAGAAGACAGGCTAAAGGTCTATAAACATACGTTGCAGCCATATTGTTATGAGTAAAATACCCAACCTATTATGTGTATATGTAAGGGTTAAATGTATTTATCATTGTGCCCCTCCCAAGCTCCTCCTTACCTTTCCTTAACTCCTCCTCTTGTATATATAAACCGATGTCCCCCCTATTTCGTGTGCTTGTTGTGATACCCTATGGAAAAGAAACAATAAAGGATTCTGATTAGTTTTATACTGAGTCTCTGGTCTTTTGGGCCTAAGGAATAAAAGAAACAGATTGGTAGCAGAGGATGGTTGGGAAGATCCAACCATCTTAATAAAAATGCAAGACAGCATAAACATAAGAAAAAGACCTACCACAAGGTCATCAAAAAAAATGGCAGCTCAAATAACTCCCGCCAAAAATGCGGGCAAAAATGAGCAATTCCCCAAAAAAGAAAATACACCAAAACTAAAAGACGACCATCTGATCCTAGAAATAAGGAAAGAAGAAAAAAGAGATTTAATAGAACTGATAAAATCAACGCCGGATGATCCAACTCTGCTCGCGAAACTACACAGCGTAATGAAAGACCATGGAGCAGCAGCAGAAAGAAAAGGAATAGAGAAACACCAACAAAATGAAGATAATCCGGTAAGAAACTACCAACCTGAACACCCGACAGAAAATAACACAGATGAACTTTTCGCGCCTTTTAGAAGGCAGCCATCTTGCCTGACCAGCCCACCAAACATGGCCGACCAACTGTCCATCAAGGTCCTGGGTTCAAATCCCGACACGCAAAACGGGGCCCGCGAAAAAGAAAAACACCAAAAATTAAATTTTAAAGAAAAACAAACATGGCAAAAGTCAAAGGGACGACCCACTGAAACCGAAATAGAAGATGCCATGCAAGTGCTCGAGGCTGCATTTGGTGGTAAATTAACTATATCTAAAACGGAACAAGACGACCCTGAAGCCACCACTAACCTCACGATTTCAAAGATCCAAAAAAGACTATGCTACCTCGAAAACCCATCCATAACTAGCAAAGGAAAACACTCAACCCCCAGCCACGAGCATTCCCATGAGGAACCCGACTCATCCCCAGAGAGGAGCCCAGACCGCGAACCGACCAAACGACGCCAAAACTTCGAGAGGAAAATCTATACTTACCAAAGCGACAGATGCATCCCATCGACCCGAACTGCTTCCAGATCGACCATCGACTATTGGGGGCCATCCGGAGCTGGCACTGAGAAACACCAGGCAGATTGGGGCCTTCCATCAGCAGCAGCGAACCCAAGCTCTTCCCTCTACAGCGACAAAAGAAAAATGAGTTGTGAGCATGTGCAGAACCCTCCAGCAACCAGAAAAGAGGAAACCCTAGAAGCAAGAAAGTACAGATCCACAGGAAACATAGAGACAAGTCAATGCAGATACATCTCAAGCGTACCTTTACCTTATTGTGAGTACATTCATGATCTGAACCATGGACAGCAACAAACCTTAGGTAATTATACACACCACATAAATACATTTACAGCTGATGTAATTAAATTAAAATTAGATGGGTCTAATTTGCAGGAATGGGGGCAACAATTAGAGATTATGTACCTAAAAGAAAATATGTTATTCTTTATAAATAACCCACCCTGCAAACCATGGACACGTGACCTGGACTGCCTTCATCACAAAGCATTTTATATTCTGATTGCCACTATATCTCCAAGTATTTTTCCCAGCATTGAAAACAATTTGACTGTGTCAGAGATTTTTCAGAAATTGTTCAATTTATTTCAAAGAAATAATGCAGCATCTACTATTAGAAAATCTAGAGAATTTTATGCAGCAAGATTGAAGAGTGGGATATCAATGAGTGAGCATATTCTAAATTTGAATGCAGCCAGGACTGAGCTCACACAAAGGGGGGAGGTTATATCAGAAAGCAGCTTTAAAAGCATAATAATTAATTCACTTGATTCCAGCTGGGACAATTATATTACAATATTGGATAGCATGAATATAGAACAGCTCACGTTAGAAGACATAACTAGTAGGCTTATAGCAGAAGACAAAACCAGAAAGGAGAGATCAATAGGTCTTAGAGATGATAGAATCAGAAGAAGGACAGAGTCACAAAGCAGGGATAGGAACACAAATGGATGCCACATCTGTGGGTCATACAACCACTACAAGAGGGATTGCCCAAAGAACCCAGAATATAGGAACCAATACAATACAAAAGAAAGGCAAGATAGAAGGGTCAATTTCTCTAGTAGGCAGTCACCTGACTACAGAGACAAACGTAGTGGATCACCTAAAATAAAGGGTAGATTTAGATATAGAGATGATTCTAAAGAAAACAGGCACGGTTACCTCTACGGATTGAAAAAGGACAATCCAGAAACTTTAATCACTCACGCTAGTTGGCTCATCGATTCGGGGGCCACTAGCCACACAACTAATCACAAAGAAATATTAGAAAAATTCACCCCAAAGAACTATTACATTAGAGTGGCCAATCAAGAAAGGGTTTTGGTAAGTGGAATAGGCTGTGTGAACATAGAAGGAATTGGAAAAATAGAGGGGGTACTTTACATACCAGATATCCCACAGAATATACTAGCCATAGTAAAACTAACCAAGGAACATGATGTTACAATCACTTTCAGTAACGGAGAAGCATATATGTACAAAGAAAATAAGCCTGTAGATGGAATATTTGTTAAAGAAGGGCTTATTTATCTACAACCAGTTAAAAGCAATGAAATTAAGATTTTGGCCAAAACTAAGAATGTGGGATTTAATACTGATAATCTGGAGATCATTGAAAATGTATCTGATAAAACAAACTGTAATAATTCTATTGTGACTGACAAAATTACAAATGGGAAAATGATGCACGATAATTGTGCACACTTGCTGCACAGAAAATTGGGTCATGCCAATTTCCAAACTGTACAAAAAATGTTAGAATGTTCAGAGGATGTTAAAGTAAAAAATTGTGACAATTATTTAGATTGTTCAGTCTGTAAATCTGCCAAAATTAGATGTAAGCCAAAACCAAAGAAAGCCACACGCACAACCCAATCCATATTTCAATTAATACATATGGATCTCGTCGGCCCACTCAAACCCTCACTCAAATATAAGAAAAAATACTTTCTCACCATTGTTGATGATTTTAGCAGATACGGTTATGTTTACACATTAAACCACAAATACGAAACATTCAAAAAGGTAAAAGAATTTTACAAAAGGATAGAAACTCAACATGGCATAAAAATTAAGCAAATTATGACTGACAGAGGTTCGGAATTTTTATCAAAAGAATTTTGCAATTGGATCAATGATCAGGGTATACTACACTTCAAATCCTGCCCTTTTTCGCCATTCCAGAATGGAATCGCGGAGAGGAAAAATGGTTTACTACAAACCATGGTTAGATGTGTCCTGGAGGATGCTGGTTTAGGTCACTCTTTCTGGGCAGAAGCCCTCACATATTCAAACTACACCATAAATCGACTTTGGTCAAGCACAATAGAAAAATCCCCATATGAAATTATGTACAATAGAAAACCAAAGATAGGTCACCTTCATATTTTCGGGGTAACTGCGGATGTATATATTCCAAGACAATTAAGGCGAAAAGGGGAAAAGATATCAAAAAGACTCAAATTTATGGGATACGAAACCGGTACTAAGGGTTATAGATTCATAGACCATAACAATAATTTCATTATCTCCAGAACAGCAAATTTCCATGAACACAGTAATTGGTCAAGGATACATCTCAACGACTTATGTTTAACACAAACAAATACCAACACAGAGCCAAAGGAACATAAACAATCAATTGCAACCCCTAGTCTTGTTAAAAAAATCAAACCAGATCACACGAGAATATCCAAAAAGGGATGGAAAGAAGGCCACCCTGAAATACATGTAGACTCACTATCTCATAAGGAGGCTAGATACATGCATACGGACGAAACACCTCCAAGTAGACCAGTTAGGTCAACCAGATGCAACAAACCAAAAAAATTACAGGACTACATTTTATCTATAGATACAACAAGAGTAACCCCAAAAAACTACGAAGACATCTTTAGATTACCCATAGAAGAAAGGTCAAAATGGGAAGAAGCCATAAAAAAGGAAATGGATAGCTTAAAGGAGTTAAAGGTCTACACACCTGTTGACTCACCTCCAGAAAAATCCCCCATAGGAACAAAGTGGGTGTTTAAGATAAAAGAACTAGAGGATAATAAATTATTATATAAGGCCAGACTAGTTGCCCAAGGGTTTGCCCAAAGGTTTCCCGATGATTATGAAGACACATATTCCCCTACTGTTCGGTCCAAGAGCGTCAAAACCGCTTTCGTTCTAGCATCTATTTTGAATTTGGATGCACACCAATTCGATGTACAAACCGCATATTTACATGCTGATTTAGATAAACAAATATACGTAAAGGCCCCACCTAATAATATTTCTCAAACTGAAAAATTCTGGTTATTAAACAAGAGCTTATATGGTCTGAGGCAATCAGGCAAACGCTGGTATGACTGCCTATCAGAAATCCTCACAAGAATGGGGTTCAAGGCAACATCAGCCGACTTATGTTTCTTTGTTAAAATCACCAGCACCTCCACAGAATATGTGCTCGTCTATGTTGACGACATTTTATATTTTGGTAAACAAAGGGCAAAATGTGATGAGTTCGCAAAAGAATTAAGTAAACACTTTAATTTGAAAATATTAGGAAAAGTAAATAAATATTTGGGCGTGCAAATAGAAAAGACATCCAAAGGCTTCAAATTATCCCAAAAAGAAAAAATTATAGAATTAATAAAAAAATGCAACATGTGTGAATCTAAACCATCAGATACCCCCATGTCCACTGATTTTATTAAAAATATGAATGAAGTATATGAGCCTTTTACAGACAATACATTATATAGATCCATTATCGGGTCATTGTTATATATATCAAATTGGACTCGACCCGACATCACCTTAGCCGTTAATCTCTTATCAAGAAATGTAAGCAAACCAAATTTATACCACTGGGAAGGTATAAAAAGAATATTAAGGTATTTAAAATCAACTGTTGACTTCTGTCTGTACCTAGAACCATCTTTATCACAAAAACCCATATTGTCTTGTTTTGCTGATGCTGACTGGGCTGGTGATTCTAAGAGTCGCAAAAGTACATCAGGCTATGTTTTTGCTGTGAATGATTGTCCAATCTACTGGTTCACCGGAAAACAAAACCTAGTGGCAACTTCAACGGCTGAGGCCGAATATATCTGTTTATCGAAAGCTACAAACAGTTTAATCTGGTTTGACGATTTATTGACCGAGATATGGACAGAACCCAGCTACCCAATACACATCAACGAAGACAACCAGGCAGCCATAGACATTTCAGGAGCTGAAGCAGTGGGTAAAAGATCCCGTCATATCGACATCAAATTTAAACATGTGAGACAACTATCAAATATAGGTTTTATAAAATTAGTTCATTGTGATACCTCCGAACAAACTGCTGATGTGCTAACCAAACCATTACCTACAAAACAACATATGTACTTGTCATCCAAATTATGTGTAAAAATTTGATATTGATATTCATTATATTCTATTATTGGGTATTTTAGAGGGGGATCTGTTATGAGTAAAATACCCAACCTATTATGTGTATATGTAAGGGTTAAATGTATTTATCATTGTGCCCCTCCCAAGCTCCTCCTTACCTTTCCTTAACTCCTCCTCTTGTATATATAAACCGATGTCCCCCCTATTTCGTGTGCTTGTTGTGATACCCTATGGAAAAGAAACAATAAAGGATTCTGATTAGTTTTATACTGAGTCTCTGGTCTTTTGGGCCTAAGGAATAAAAGAAACACATATGGTTGCCATTCCTTTTTTTAAAAAAAATAGCTCTATCACGTTTAATAACTTCAACTTAAGGGGAAAAATCTGCTTTGCTGCTTTATGCTTGCTGTTAACATCAAACAATCTGAAGTATCCTGCTGCTTTATTAAACTGTAGATGAGAGATGAGTGACAGCTCATTTTCAGAAAATAATGGTGACAGCAATAAAGAGAGGAAATTACTGTGATTTTTTACCAATTACATGATCAGTATTTTTTCTTTTGAGAAATTTCCACTTGAATTACAGTTAATACAGCATAATGGTATGGGCATGTTATCAAAGTTTTTGGATAACCTTAATTGGAGCCCAGGGAGTAAGTCTGCGTTTGTGTCAGCTTTTCAAATGAAAACATGAAATAGAATTCCTGTGGAATTCTTCCCTTCAACTTATTAGTTTGCAAGAATGGGTATATGCAGTATACCCAGAATGGTTAGAATGGGTACCTACCTAGAACCAAGTTTAGGAAAACTCAGATACAAGACAATTGCAAAGAACTGGAATTATAAGCCAGAGTCCGGTTGCATTGGAAAGACACATAAGCCTAGATAGATGACAGATAGATAGATGATAGATAGATAGATAGATAGATAGATAGATAGATAGATAGACGGATGATAGATAGATAGAGAGAGACAGATAGACAGACAGAGAGACAGATATGATAAATATGATATATAGATATATATATAGGTGATATAGATGATATGGATAGATACAAATAATATAGATATAGATAGATAATATAGATATACATAAATGATATAGATATATAGCAATAGCACTTAGTTATATATCACTTCACAGTGCTTTACAACCTTCACCAAGCAATTTACAGTGTCAGCATATTGCCCCAACAATCTGGGTCCTCATTTTACTGACCTCAGAAGGATGGAAGGCCAAGTCAACCTTGAGCCTGGTGAGAACTGATGAAAACTGACAAACTGCTGGCAGCCAGCAGCCAGCAGCCAGCAGAAGCAGCCTGCAGTACTGCATTCTAACCACTGTGCCACCACGGCTCTATATTCTTACACTGTTATTATTGCTCAATCATTTTTCTTTATTTGTTTTAAATCAAAGCCAGGCATCAGGAATGATGTCTACAGAAGAAGAGGTGATGTGATGAATTACAGTGAAGCCGAAGTTTCTCAAGAAGGAAAAAGGTTGACACAAAAGTCAACACAGCCCAGAGCTGATAGAAGGCAAAGGGAGAAAGTTAGGACAGCCACTCCCTAGAATCTTCCAGGATATATCTGATAGGTTGAGGGTAGTGAATATTTAGTCTGGCAAGATTCTGTCTATTGGTGTGAGCAAAATAAAGAACTGAACTTCGTCTGGATTGTTCTATGTCATTCTTGATGTTCTGTGTCTGGATCTGACAGCAGGCAATCTTTTGAGATCAGTGGACACATTTAGAAATTTGGGGAAATGTTGAGAATGGTATCACTAACTAAATGGGATAAGTTAGGATTTCTCTGTACAACCCTTCCTATTTTCCTTCTCTGTGGCTTTTTTGCCCTGCGTGGCTCTCTATGTAGTCATTCATACTAATGTAGTGATAGGAAGAATAAAACCAAAAAGTAAAATCTCCTTTATTTTGAATTCAACTTCTGATGTCTTCATGGATACATTCATATAATTTTTATGACAATAATATGAAAGTAGTTTCCAACTATCCTTCTTCAATGCTTCCCCCCCCCAACTTTGTAAGTTTTTAAAATCAGTCAATTTTCTCTTATTATTTATTTATTAAATTGACATGCCACCCATCTCATTGTCAAGTGACTCTAGGCAATTTACTATACCACAAAAACAGAGAAAGAAACATTAAAACATTAAAATATCAATATTAAAATTCACAGAAATTAAATAATGGAACCAGAATACAACAGGTGGAAGTGGGGTCTTTTGTCATTTTATGATTAAGCAATTAATGAGTGGGCAAGATACTACAACATACAATTATTATATAAATATATCTCAATGAATGTTAGCACAATGTAGTTATCCAGGTTGATAAAGACTTAAGAAGCTGTATTTGCATAAGATGGTTAGTGTGATAGATGTTAATATGTTCAATTTGGTTTGCGTGTTTTGGCATGTTATGTGAAGTCACCCTATTTGATCAGTTTATGGATCAATATGGTGAGCAATGTTTTTAAAGGTTAATTCAATAAATAGGGGAAAGATATGTCAACTCACCCAATGGCATCATAATTCAAGATTGTGGAGCAAATAAGAATCCTAGTTCAACTATGATTTCATTACGTGTTGGACACTTTATGTGAAGGTATTAATTCATGTACAGTAGCAATAGCAATAATACTTAGACTTATTTACCACTTCACAGTACTTTACAGCCCTCTCCAAGTGGTTTACAGAGTCAGCATATTGCCCCCAACAGTCTGAGTCTTCGTTTTACTGACTTCGGAAGGATGGAAGACTGAGTCAACCTTGAGCCACTCAGAATTGAACTCCTGGAGTGAGCAGTGAGTTAGCCTGCAGTTTTGCAACTAAGCACTGTGCCACCACAGCTCTTATGTATGGACAAGTATGGAATGGCATATCTGTAACTGAGACAACTCAATGTCCGGGCCATGTATGAATTATTCTGTGAGACTCCCTACAGATTTTAATGGGGTACCTGTGACCCTCTAATATTGTGACCTACAACCTCCAGCCATTTTGACTAAGATACTGGGAACTGTGGTTTAATAATAGTGGATTCAGTTTTCCTAGTTTTATTTAAATGACGTTCCAGTAACTCTGAAGAGAGGAGAATTATGGGCCAATATGTATGTGTACTCTACTTTGTATATATACATAGACAGTGATTCTAACTGTTGACAATCCTTAAATATATTTTACTATCTAGCACGTATGGAACTTCAGTTTTGTATTTTTGCTTTGTTTAGGAAGGAGAAACTATAGCAACAAGAAAGAAGTCTTCAAGACTGAAATAGTTCATATTTGTACATTTAAAATGGTAACTTTCCACAGATTCTGGTACAGGAGAAAAAGGCAAGATCTGCCTTTTAAAATCTAGACAATTTTAAAAAGCCATGTTTGCATAACATTTTAATAGAGTAAATTAGCATTCTGCTCTGAATGCAAACAAAGTAGAGGTGGAAAATGTGGCAATGGAGAAAACAGAATCTGTATATCATTTTAAATAGCCATTTCAGCTATATGATTCTCTTCACCATGAAAACAAAAAAAATTCTTATATACCATAGCCACTTCTCTTTCTTGGTTTCTCAAAAGCAGTTTGAAACAAGAGCAGCTGCAACAAAAATCATTGGCTTCACAATGGCAGGCATAACTGGATGATCAGAGCCCTGCCTCTTTTTAATATGCACCACACACATGGCATGCATGGATGGTTTCACCAATATGGCTTCACTTGAGCTTGACAAAGAACCAGTTTCTACTAGTGTTGAAGATAGCAGGCTAGAAAAAAGGAAGATTTTAGTCTCACCTTAAGCAGAGGTGGTATTCAACCAATCCAGAACTGGTAGCTCTGACGATCAGTTGGCCCCGTCCATCTGCTCTATCCTGTCCTTTATTTTCTGCTTTGTAGCTCTTCTCAATCACACGGCACAAATGATTTCCCCCCCCTCGCTGTTCTACTTACCGTTGCTGACTTGGAAGGTAAGCAGCTGAGCTTCTAAATGCTGCATTTTCAGTGCTGCGTGCAAGCGCCTTAGGCCCACACATGCTCACCAAACAGGTTGTTAAACCGGCAGCATTCCACCACTGACCTTAAGCATGAAAGCCATCTGGGTGACTTTGGATCAATCACCAGCAGAGTTCTAGTCCCACCTTAGGTTTGAAATCCAGCTGGGTGACTTTGGGTCAATAACTAGGAGAGTTCACATCCCATCTTAGGCATGAAAGCTGCATGAGTAATTTTGGAACAGTCACCAGGAGACTGAGTTCTAGTGCTGCCTTAGGGATGAAAGCCAGCTGAGTGACCTTAAGTAAGTCACTCTGTCTCAATCCAAGTCATCTCACAGGATTGTTGTTGTGGGAGGAAGGAGCATTAGGCATGTTTGATGCCTTGAGTTATTATGAAAATAATAAAGATGAATAAAAGATGAATTTTAAAAAATGAAATAATTTTGAAGCCAATGCATGTTGTTGTGGATCAGGGCTGAAATGCTCCCAGTTTGGACCGGATGCCCGATTTGGTAGCAATGGCGGTGGGTGGTTCGGAGAACGGGTAGCAAAAATCCCTGCGCCTCCCCCCCCCCCCCATTCCCAGCTGAGCTACAGGATCATCAGAGGCTTTTTTTTTTTACTTTTAAAAGCATTTTTTCTACATCCTCTTCCGATGAAAAAATGCTTTTAAAAGTTAAAAAAAAAGCCTCTGATGATCACACGGCTCAGCTGGGATTGTCAGAGGCTTTTCAAAGCATTTTTTCCTGCAACCTCTTGGCTGAAGAGGTGGTAAAAAAAATGCTTTGAAAAGTCTCTGACGATTTTAGCTTAGTTTCCTGATTGGCAGAGGCTTTTCAAAGCATTAGAAAAAATGCTTTGAAAAGTTAAAAAAAAAAGGTTGGCCATGCCCACCCAGTCACATTAACCTCCCCACCAACCCATGTCCACAGAACCGGTAGTAACAAATTTTACATTTCACCCCTGTTGTGGATGCTCCTGGTTTGAAATCTTCATGACTGTCTTCTGCAAATTCAGAATGCTACGATCAAAGACCAAAAATTATTATCTGCCCAAAGCTGCTTCAAGTCCTATAACAACAGGCTTTTCATGTCGTCCTCATAGCAAAGACAAATAAACTAAATACACCATTCAAGTAGCTGGTGCTTTGTAGCCAGGAAATGGAAAGAAGATGCCCTCCCCATTTTGCTTGGGTCATCAAAAGGGAGATGCAAAGTTGTCAGGCTAGCATCTCCTTGTGGAACCTTTGGGGCAGTTAAAATTCAGAAGCTGGGATGTGGCAAACATTCAGACAATGGCAAAATAAACCGCTTCAAATCTCCACAGTGCACTAGCATTTTTATCTGACAACCCACTTCATCCTGGTTCCTCTTGCATTGTACCTGAAATGGAAGTTAATCTCCTGCCAGGCAGAGATGGATAGGATGGGGTCATAAGGATATGGAACTAATCTAGAAGCAGCACAAATGCTTCACATAAATGACCCAAGATCCAAATAACTTTTGGGGATGTTCAATTGTGCCTGAATACCTGAGGTATTCTTTCTTTCTCTTTGATTGAATAATCCAAACCAAGAAACTAGAAACCTCTTCCAACTGTATTTTTCCAGGTATTTGTGACCAATTTGAAAGTGAGGTCTCTATCCTCTTTTCTAGCAAACAAGTTTTATCTATTTATTCATTACATTTATCGAGTCTGCTGGACTTCAAAGAGACTGTGCTGCCTGCAAAATATCAAGTATCTAATTAAAACATACTGTAGCTAAATTGTGTTAATGATATCCTTTTATTTTCCATTTCTTTATCTCCTCAAAATGTATCCACATCTATTTATTTTATCCTTAGGCTTGCCAGCTCTAGCTTCATACTGAACTTTGTCGTTTAAAAGCTCATCATTTTCCATTACATTGAGACAAAGAGTATCAATCTACTTTTATGAATCACACTTCTGGAAAAAAATCCTTTTTAACTTGACAAATGCATATATGCAAATTTAACTTTCGCTCTCCAACAGTGTGTTTATGGGTTTGTGATTACACAACTGAATTTTAGCCATGAAAATGTATGTCATAACAATCTTGTTATGTCCGTAAGGAAGAATGATGAAACTTTTGGTGATTAAAAGTTTCACTTAGATAAATTTGATGATGAAAGACACAGAAGCCAGCTAAACATTTTCAAGACCCAGGATTTCTCTGACATTTATTTATACTGTAATAAAATGTAAGACTAGGCTGAAATTGACATTTGTGGCTGTATCCTAAAAAATAAATTCAGCACATATGCAGAAAGGACAAAATGGTGTAATCTTGTAAGGGAGACAGGGTTTATGGATTTTATGTTGTGGGTTTTTAAAGCTGTAAGCCACCTATGATTTGGGTGGCCAAACAAATTCCTTTAATAAATAAATAAATAATCATTTTGGAAAATAGATGAAAAAGAATCAAGTCATTAAGAATCAAAGGAAACGTCATCAGAAAACAGAGACTAGGTATAGACACAAGGTGTCAGGGTTCTGAGGGATGCCCTAATTAAATCATGAATCTCAAACCAAGCTTCAAAAGAAATCCAGTTATTTTTTAGAAGCTTCATGTCGGCACGTTCCCAAGTGAAACCAGCTCTGACCCTACATAATTTACGCTCCAATTATGACCCCGTTTTCCCCCTCTCCCCAGGGTGTGTCATCAATCATATTCGCCAATGGAGCAATTTTGCGGATTGTAGAGGTCACGTCCCTTGGCTGCTGTAGGTAACCCTGGGATACAGCCTTGGGAGAGATAAGTGCAGAATGTGCATCTGTCTTTGGCTGCTGTGCCATTTCGCTGGTTTCCCATCCCCCCTGGCCTATGGCAACTCAAGAGCAGGCCAGGGATGCTTTGTGAATTGACACAAGGAATCCTTTATCTCATCAACAGCTACCACATTTTCAGATCAACAATATGGGTGAGGAAAGAGGGGTATTGAAGCCCACCCACTCTTGAGGTCTAGACTTGGCAGTTTCCATTCCTGTAGATAGTGCCTGGTTAGCCCAGTTCAGCAGGATTGGATAATTAGGGTGTGCATGTGAACAGGAAGTAATTTCATGCTGGTAGTTCTTGAAGTCTAACTACAATGGAACATGCCCATCATAGTTGTTAAATTGTGATGGTCATAAATGACTTACTCACACGACCAACCTAATTTTATGACTTTTTTTTTGCAGTGGTCAATAAGCAAACCAATGATCAAGTGACCTTGAGGTGCTGCAAACAGTCATAAATTCGCCCACTTGGTGAGCATCTGCAATGTATTCATGTGACTGCAGGGTTGGTGTTCAGATGTTGGCACTTTGGAACTGTTAAGTATCACTAAGGAGGTCATAAGTATCACAAGGAGGTCTGTTGTAACTTCAAATGCTCTCTAAGTGATTTATTGTAAGTCCAGGACTACTCATAGTTTAATTTGCTGTAGCTTTAAATTTGGCAGGTCTCCATGCATTCAATCAGAACCTTTATTGTCTCAGTTTTCCATTGAAACTGATTTGCACCTTTGTAAGTGTTTCCCCATTGTTAATTAGGGCTGTGTGTTCTGTATGTCCTAGCTGCACCTATCTGGATCCCTTGCAATGGTGGGTTTCAAAAATTTTTACTACTGGTCCTGTGGGTGTGGCTTGGTGGGCATGGCATAGCTTGGTGGGTGTGGCTTGGTGGGCATGGCAGGGGAAGGTTACTGCAAAATCCCCATTTCTTCCCAATCAGCTGGGACTCAGAAGGCAGAGAATAGATGGGGGAAGGGCCAGTCAGAATTTTTACGACCGGTTCTCTGAACTACTCAAAATGTCCACTATCAGTTCTCCAGAACTGGTCAGAACCTGCTGAAACCCATCTCTGATCCCTTGATAGGGAACAGGGAGGGCTGAAGGAACTGCCTGGGAATTTTGTATCAGAGATTTCAGAGTTATGGATTTATTTTGGGGTGCATATGTATTAAGCATAGTCAAAGACTTATACTTGTCTTAAAATTGATTCCCCTGAAGAATGCTAGGAAATTTAAACTTGGGGTTTTGTTTTTAATACTTTACAAATGAAATTTGTGGACATCTTTTTGAGGACTCTGGAACTGGTTTGAAAATTCATGTGCCCCCCCCCCAAAAAAAACTACATCCCTATCAACACATGATTCTTTATGTGAAAAATATTGCAGACTTAGCATAGATTAAGGATTCACTCACTTTAGCCAAACATAAGAAATAAACAAAAATGTGTCTCAATTGACATACATCAATAATGCAACTTTCAGGGTCTGAAATTCTAGTCCAGGAGGACTACGGTTAATCTCTGAGAGGAAAGTTTATTGCAGACTGATAGACCTATAATATATTCTCAGATGTAAAGCAAAAGAAAAAGTCGAGGATTATCCAAAGCTGCAGTTTTTAAGAGGTGTTGATAAAAAAAATAATAATAAACCTGTTACAAACCAGCCTAATGGAATTATGGCTCTTGAGGATGAACAGAATTTACTATAGAAAAACAAAACGAAACATTTTAACTCTTTTCGCTAGTTCACTTTATTATTCACGTATATCAATATTCCCCAAGCTGACACACTCCAGAGATGTCAGTCTACAATTTTTATTATCCTGGCTAAGTATTATCAGGGCTGTGGGCTACCACTATAACTTTTTCTTTTTCCCTCTCTTTGCTACAGAGCTTGATACCATTGCAAAGCTTTTTTGTGTGTTTACAGGACTACCAAGGGACACATTTTGAAAGAGGTGCACACTGCTTTCTTGTGATAAGCCAGGAAAGTATGAGTTGAACCTGAAAGGAGGGGGTTAACACCTGTCTTCTTTGTAAAGTAGCTCAACCCCGAACAATCAGATTTTGAAAAGAGCCATATTCTTCTGCTTCAACAGTATGGGTTTATCTATTTTCAAAACTCCATGTCTCTCCAGAGCAGTTCAATGCTGGATTTTGAAAGACCACTCTCCCCTGTCACTGAAAGTCTAGACCAGTGTTTCTCAAACTTAGGAGCTTTAAAACACATTGACTTCAACTCCCAACATTCCCCAGCCAAAGTCCAAGTTGCTAGATTTAAGAAACACTATGTCAACTGTCTGTCCAGCTTTTGCGCCGAGGGGATTTTAGAACAGATGACAAAATGGGCCTGTTTTGAAAACAGGTCAACAACTGTCCAGATCACGGTATTCCCCCCACTCTCTGGCAACTCCGCACACTAGTCTAGACAGCTTTGAAAACTTGCCAACTCCCCAAGCTCCATCCTGTAGTATTGGCTGATTCAATTAGAATAGAATAGAATAACAGAGTTGGAAGGGACCCTGGAGGTCTTCTAGTCCAACCCCCTACTTAGGCAGGAAACCCTACACCACTTCAGACAAGTGGTTATCCGACATCTTAAAATTTCCATTGTTGGAGCATTCACAACTTCTGGAGGCAAGTTGTTCCACTGATTAATTGTTCTAACTGTCAGGAAATTTCTCCTTAGTTCTAAGTTGCTTCTCTCCTTGATTAGTTTCCACCCATTGCTTCTTGTTCTACCCTCAGGTGCTTTGGAGAATAGCTTGACTCCCTCTTCTTTGTGGCAACCCCTGAGATATCAGAACACTGCTATCATGTCTCCTCAGTCCATCTTTTCTTTAAACTAGACATACCCAGTTCCTGCAACCATTCTTCATATGTTTTAGCCTCCAGTCCCCTAATCATCTTTGTTGCTCTTCTCTGCACTCTTTCTAGAGTCTCAACATCTTTTTTACATCGTGGCAACCAAAATGGAATGCAGTATTCCAAGTGTGGCCTTACCAAGGCATTATAAAGTGGTATTAACACTTCATGTGATCTTGATTCTATCCCTGTTTATGCAGCCTAGAACTGTGTTGGCAGCTGCTGCACACTTCTTACCTAATGGTAACAGAAAAGAGGAGGCCAGCAATGACAAAAGATTTGACCAACTGCTTTTCATGCCCACTTGAAATCGAGACACCATCATGTAGCGACATGCCAAAACAGAGACAATAGACGCAAGATTGGCAAGATGAAAACACGGTTTATTTATTTGTTATTTATTAAATATGTATGCCACCCATCACACTATCCACTGATTCTGGGCACTATCCACTGATTCTGGGCACTGATTCTGGGCACTGATTCTTACAATATGATATGGGGTTTATGTGGGTACAGCCAGCTCAAGGATAACTGGGTAGCATTTTAGCCCAGGAATGGGGAAAGATTCCCACATGGATCCTTCAGCTTTGGTAGAATAATTGGTAAAAGAATGACTACACAAAGCTCTGACTCCCTAATAAAAATGCAGCAGAAAGCTTAATTATCCATAAAAACTACTTAACATGTTTTCTTCTTTGTGTACTGCGCCAAATGCGCTTATGCAACTTAATTGAAATTGGCCAGTCTTGATATCCAGTTGAAAAAGCAAAGCAAATATGCTTCAGAATGAAAGAATGAAATCTGCTTTCTGGTAATATGCTGCCGGTCATTTCCCCTGTACTAGTATTCAAAGACATGAAAGAGTAGAATAAGCAATTGGACTACACTTATTCTTCATGCCTTAACAGAAAAACATTTTCTGTGTTTTGAACAGCCTCCAGGATTTCTAAAGAAACCGCTTAAATGGATGTATGAAAAGAAAGACAACATATTAAGAAGTGACTTACAAGATAACCCAGTGTCCCTAAAATTTGTTAAAGTAACAAATTTCATGGGCTACGTGCTTTTCATTTCAACTGTATTTTAATGTTGATTGTTTCCACCTATGTGCTACTATGGTTTGCTTGCAAATGGATTAAAAAAAGCAATCGTTCATATACTCTGAGGATTTTTAAAAATAACAATAAAAGGCTGTATTGTTCATATTTTAGCCACCACCCATCCTCCAAAACATAGGAAGATAATTTGAAACTTCGCTTGAGATCCCTTCAGCCTTCATCCCAGATGGACAGTTCTGAAAAGGGTTTCCAGGGGCCAAAGTTCCAAAGGTTTCTTTATTCCTGGTGAGCATCCAGGAATCGGTTTTAAAACGGACAGAGACATAGTTGTAGGGAAGGGCGTGCAATTGGGATTTGATGTCGGTAGCATTCATCTCAGGATTGGAAGGAAAAACAACAGATGGACCACTATCTTTATGACTCTGGGCTTCAATGTACTGCAGCTGTTTTCCCAAAGCTTCAATAGAGAAGATGATAACCCCACGCATGCTGTTCTACCCATAAAAATCATCATATTTGTTGGATGATGATGTCACTAGTGATAGTCCACATTATATCCCTGCATTATTGCAAAACCAAAGAAAGCAGGCGTTGTCACAGGTCTTCTGGTCTCCTTTCAAAGAAAATGAAAATAGCAGTAATCATAGTCCAGCGTCTGCCTTCCCAAAAGCATAGCGTCATGCCTCGGCATACATTTTTTATCTATACTGTTGTTGCTCTCTAGCCCCATCTAGTGGCCAGAGGGACAAATACCAATTATATTGTTTTGAAGCTAACCCAACCCCTTTACCCATCAGCCTGCACTCTCAAAACAAGTGCACACTGGGAAGCCAGACTCAATTTCCCTTTAGTATTTGGAAGAGGCAGAAGCATAAAGAAGAATCAATCTTAATCTGTGGCATGTGTTCATCCAAGGACAAATCCACATCCCACACACAGAGCATCACTGATGAGATTTAAATTATTTGTATTTTTTAACTGTTATGTTCAGCAGGAACTCAATACTGCCTATCTTGTATTTGGTTCTCATTGCATGTATTCCTGTTTTCCCCAGTTTCACCATATCCTGTTCTTTCAATAAAGCATCCAGATCTACACACACAGTCTGTTATATTGGAGGATAGGTGGGTTTAGCAACATGTCGAGCTGCACACAGACTAATGTGTAGTGAGGAGAGAACACATAGTAATAATCAATGAAAGCCTTGTTAGCATCAGATCCATTAGGTCTTCTAGGACCCATGGATATTGGTATTTCCCACCATGCCAGAAGTGGACAGCAGGAGAAAACACCATGGCTACTGTTTGCCAGTCAAAACCTGCTCTTCTTTTTTCCATATTTTCTTCAGGGAACATAGCTAATCCTTGATATACGATAATAATTGAGCCCAAATTTTCTGTTATTGAGTGAGAGAGTTGCTAAGTGAATTTTGCCACATTTTATGACCTTTCATGCCATAGTTGTTAAGTGAATCATTGCAGTTGTTAAAGCATATGCACCAGAGACAAATTCCTTGTGTGTCCAATCACATTTGGCCAATAAGAATTCTATCTTCTATCTTCTATCTATTAGTAACATGGTTGTTAAGTAAATCTGGTTTCTCCATTGACTGCTGGTTAGAAGGTCAGAACAGATGATCACATGAGCCCAGGACACTGCAAAAGTCATAAATATGACTCAGTTGCCAAGTGTCTGAATTTTGATCACATGATCATGGGGCTACTCCAATGGTTGTAAGTGTGAAGAATGGTCATAAGTGACCTTTTTCAGTGCTGTTGTAACTTTGAAGGATCACTAAATGAACTGTTATAAGTCGGGGACTACCTGTATTTGCACCCTGTCTATTACTTCTTTTACCTCTAAAGCAGAGGTATCAAACTCGATTTCATTGAGGGCCACATCAGGGCTGTGTTTGACCTTGGGGGGGGTCAGGGGGGGCATGGCCAGAGTGGGCATGGCCAGCTCGACATCACTTTTGCCAGTGGTGGCCTGAGTGCTCTGCCAGTGAAAACGAGCTCCCGAGTTCTGTTTTCGGCTGTGATGGCCTCCTGCAACCATCTGCCAGTGAAAAAGGAGCTTGGGAGGGCTGCATGAAGCTCTGTTTTTGCTGTCAGAGGTACCACGGTCCGGTCCTTCACTGTTTCCAGGGCAGCCCTGCGGGCCAGATCTAAGCACCCCATGAGCCAGATCCAGCCCCTGGGCCCTGAGTTTGACACCCGTTCTAAAGGGTTGCATCTAAGACATCGGAATTCATTGGTCTGAGTGAGAATGACATACAGTAGTTCTCTACATTTTTAGGATGTTGATCTTTCCAAACGAAAATAATAGGGGTGCACGTACCATCCCGCTTTCAACCATTACATGGAATGCTTAACTGAAGAAGCAGCATTTATTTTACAACAAGCAACCCAATTTTGATACTGCTTGGTCTTGTAGCTGATTGTTTGTTAACTGAGCCAAGTTAGAAGCAGGAATGCACCCAAGCGGTAAAAATTGCTCTCCAAAGAGTTCAGGTCATCATAGGTCTAAACAAATCTGGCCTACTGCTTGAGGTCTGACTTCTTAAAGTGCTGTGCTATACTATTCTGCAGCATCTCTTTTTGGCATGTCATGGCAGTGGCTTAACAAGGGAAAATTTTTATTTATTTTTTGAACCGGCCAGCAAGTTGCGGCCATCAGCATTTTTGCACATAATCTGCTAAACAGCCATTTGCTCAACAGAATAAAGACAAGCAACTGAGCACCGTCTGCCGTTCCCTGTACTTTCCTAATGATTATAAATATATATAAAATCCAAAAATTTTGGCAAAACAAAGACGTTTCTCTGATAACTAAACAAGCTCTGATAACTAAACAAGCACTGTACACTAAATAAGCTATAATGAGAGAAAGTGATCTTCATGTAGGCTTCCTTTTATTAAATACAGGTGAAACGGGAAAAATTAGAATATCGTGCAAAAGTTCATTTATTTCAGTAATGCAACTTAAAAGGTCCTCCAGAGTCCTGGTGGCGCAGTGGACTAATTCACTGTTATTAAGATCAGCTGCTTGCAATTACTGCAAGTTCAAATCCCACCAAGCTCTAGGTTGACTCAGCCTTCCATCCTTTCTAAGGTAGGTGAAATGAGGACCCAGATTGTGGGGGCAATAAGCTGACTTTGTATAAATATACAAAAGTATGAAGGCTATTGCTTAATGCACTGTAAGCCGCCCTGAGTCTCCGGAGAAGGGAGGCATATAAATAAAATAAAATAAATAAATAAAAAAAAAAAAAGTGAAATAATATATGAGATAGACTCATTACATGCAAAGCGAGATAGTTCAAGCCTTGATTTGTCATAATTTTGATGATTATGGCTTACAGCTCATGAAAATCCCAAATTCACAATCTCAGAAAATTAGAATATTACATGAAATCAATAAAACAAGGATTGTACATAGAACAATATCGGACCTCTGAAAAGTATAAGCATGCATATGTACTCAGTACTTGGTTTGGGCCCCTTTTGCATCAATTACTGCCTCAATGCAGCGTGGCATGGATACTATCAGCCAGTGGCACTGCTGAGGTGTTATGGAAGACCAGGATAGCGGTCTTCAGCTCTTCTGCATTGTTTGGTCTCATGTCTCTCATCTTTCTCTTGGCAATGCCCCATAGATTCTCTATGGGGTTCAGGTCAGGCAAATGACCTTGATTGCTGGCCAATCAAGCACAGTAATCCCATGGTGATTGAACCAGGTTTTGGTACTTTTGGCAGTGTGGGCAGGTGCCAAGTCCTTCTGGAAAATGAAGTCAGCATCCCCATAAAGCTCGTCTGCGGAAGGAAGCATGAAGTGCTCCAAAATCTCTTGGTAGATGGCTGCATTGACCCTGGACTTAATGAAGCACAGCGGACCAACACCAGCAGATGACATGGCTCCCCAAATCAACATAGACTGTGGAAACTTCACACTGGACTTCAAGCATCTTGCAGTGTGTGCCTCTCCATTCTTCCTCCAGATCTGGGTCCTTGGTTTCCAAATGAGATGCAAAAGTTGCTCTTATCAGAAAAGAAGACTTTGGACCACTGAGCAACAGACCAGTTCTTTTTTTCTTTAGCCCAGATAAGATGCTTCTGACATTGTTTGTTGTTCAGGAGCGGCTTGAAAAGAGGAATACAACATTTGAAGCCCATGTCCAGGATCTGTCTGTGTTGGCTCTTGATGCACTAGTGGCTCTTGATGCACTGACTCCAGCCTCAGTCCACTCCTTGTGAAAGTCCCCAACACTTTTGAATGGCCTTTTCCTGACAATCCTCTCCAGGCTGCAGTCATCCCTGCTGCTTGTGCACCTTTTTCTTCCACACTTTTCCCTTCCACATAACTTTCTATAAATGTGCTTTGATACAGCACTTTGGGAACATCCAACTTCTTTTGCATTTACCTTTTGAGGCTTTCCCTCCTTATGGAGGGTGTCAATGATGGTTTTCTGCACAACTGTCAGGTCAGTAGTCTTTCCCATGATTGTGATTCCTACTGAACCAGACTGAGAGACCATTTAAAGGCTCAGGAACCCTTTGCAGGTGTTATGGCTTAATTAGATGATTAGAGTGGGACACTTTGAGCCTAGAATATTGAACCTTTTCACAATATTCTAATTTTCTGAGATTGTGAATTTGGGGTTTTCATGAGCTGTAAGCCATAATCATCAAAATTATGACAAATCAAGGCTTGAACTATCTCGCTTTGCATGTAATGAGTCTATCTCATATATTAGTTTTGCCTTTGAAGTTGCATTACTGAAATAAATGAACTTTTGCATGATATTCTAATTTTTCGAGTTTCACCTGTATGTTGTTACAGAAAGTCTAATTCTTTGGGGCACATTAATAAGAGATCTATGCTTATATTTCTTTCTTTCTTTTGTAATTTAAAGGCTTTATTTAATATAAATGGTATTTTCTACTACTGAAATGTACATTGGTGAAGAGAAATTCTTTGCGAGGTGCCTACTATTTATCAGATGACTTGGCAGGTACAAAAAAAATTGCACTGGTGTTACAGATTTTACAAGGTGGCATTCTAATGCTCCCTTAGCTCCATTCCAACTGAACTGCAGTCTCTTGCACTTATTTATCATAGCAGCTGAATATTTTAAAAGTTTAAAAGTTCAAAGGTGCCCTGCTAAATTTGGTTAGCATGCTTTGAAATTTTTGTGCACCTCCACCTTCCAATCTCTTCTGTTTGCATAAATATTGCTTATTCTTTAGCCTGAATATAGCACTACACTGAGATCTGATCCTTTCCAGGTCTAGGAAGGTGTAATAAAACTTGCTTACAGTCCCCATATGTATCTTAAATTAGTGGCCAAAATTGTGGAATCCTTTTGGGAAAAGTGTATTTTTGAGGTTTGATGGCTAATAATACCACTTTTTTTTTTTGAGTTTCAAGATAATCATATTCCACTGCTGGAATGGCCTGGGAATAGTCCAGACCTTAACCCAATTGAAAATCTATGGAGCCGACTAAAGAAACTTGTTAGTCAGAAGCGACCCAGTAATAAAACCCAGTTAATAGAAGCAATCATTCAATCCTGGTTTCACATTATAACAACTGCAGAACTAAAAGACTTGGTTCATTCCATGGAAAGAAGTTGTAAGGCTGTAATTCATGCTAAAAGTTACCCAACAAAGTATTAACTGACGTGATACTTTTTGTATATCTCATTTTTTCTACATGTTTCACTTTTCTTCTTTATACTGTCACTGCTATTCTAATAGCAAATCCTTCATAAAAGTTATTGCACTACATTCTTGATTAAATTATCTTTCCATTGATATATAATTTTATGGCACTACTAAAAAAAAGTGGTGTCATTAGCTAGTTTTAGAAAATACACTTTTCCCAAAAGGTTTCCACAATTTTGGCCACTACTGTAAGTAGAAAAGTTCTCTGTATTCTCTTCACTTTGAGTCAAATGAGAAAATAATAATTCTATATCCACCAAAGGCAAACTTCATAGTACCATAACCCAGCCAAGTTAATTTGGCATAAAAAATAGAAATATTCCACCCCCAAAAAATCTCTTCATTCCTTGGAAAATAAAACTACAGTGATAGCATATTAAATGTCCTTTCTAGACCTCAATGAGTGGAAGCTTGTTAAAGAGAGAGCCAATCTGGAACTAAGGAGAAATTTCCTGAGCATGAGAACAATTAATCAGTGGAACAACTTGCCTGAATTGTGAGTGGGCCATTGCTTGAAGTTTTCAAGAACAGTTTGGACAACCATGGCTTAGGACCTGGTACTTACGAGACTGTTAGGATTCTATATGATGTATATAATGTTAGAACCAGTTGTCCAGGCAATATATATATACTGTAACTTTAAACTGTAAATGTTACCTTCTTGCTGAGTCATGCTGTAATGGGATAATGACTAGTTGGGCGTATATTTAAACAAAGTATTGTAACCTGGTCAGTTGCTGCTGCTGCTATGAACTGCTGCTGCTATGAACTGCTGCTGCTATGAACTGCTACTGCTATTGTGACTGAACTGCTATGAACTGCTATTGTGAAGGAGTTGCTATCTGTTGATGGATCTGCTACCATCGTGGTTTG
>WNWU01000019.1:10314536-10324920 GCA_012654045.1 Ptyas mucosa
GTGCAGTTACTCTGCTGGTTGGTAAAACAACATCAATATCCTTAACAGAGACTGCCTTCTGCCAACGGTAGCCTCTCACCGACCAGTATGCTCCCACAGAGAGGGGCTCCTCAGGGTGCCGTCGGCCAAACAGTGTCGACTGGCAGCCCCCAGGGGGAGAGACTTCTCTGTGGGGGCACCTGCCCTTTGGAATGAGCTCCCCCCAGAGATACGGAGGATCCCGGATCTACGCACCTTTCGCCGCGCCCTCAATAATTTTTTTATTTCAACAAGCTGGGCTGGCCTAACTTTTTTAATTGTCTAATTCTTATTTGTTTTTAAAAACAGGGGTGTTTTAATTATAAATTTATCGGCCAAATTTATTTAATACGTTTTAAATTGTTTTTTAAATTTTATAGTGTATATGTTTTATCTTTGGCTGTTCACCACCCTGAGTCCTTCGGGAGTATGGTGGTATATAAATCTAAACAAACACACAAACAAACAAACAAACAAACCATTTGTCTGAAATGGTATAAGATCTCTTGCCTTGGGCAGAGAGTTGGACTAGAAGTCCTCCAAAAGGTTCATTGAACAACATAGGAGCTCTTCTAGATTTGCAACTCCTGCTTGAGGAACAGGTAGTACTTGTGGCTAGGAGAGCTTTCATATTATACCCCATATTTATTTTATTTTTATTTTTATTCGGCTTATGCCCTTTCCTGGATCAGGAGGCTCTGTTCACAGTGATTCATGTCCTGGTCACCTCCTGGGTGGACTACTGTAATGCACTATAAATCTGCATGCCCTTGAAGAAGCCTTCTACAATATGCAGATTTGAAATGTACATTGGTGAAGAGATATTCTTTGCAGGGTACCTACTATTGAAGCTTCAGTAGATGTAAAAATCAGCACTTAGTATGCCCCTAGAATGGCACATTCTATGGTTTTCCCAGTTGTAATGTATGGCTGTGAAAGTTGGGCCATAAGAAAGGCTGAGCGCCAAAGAATTGAAGCCTTTGAACTATGGTGCTGGAGAAGACTCATGCAAGTCCCTTGGACTGCAAGGCGATCAAACCAGTCAGTCTTAGAGGAGATCAACCCTGACTTCTCTTTAGAAGGCCAGATCCTGAAGATGAAACTCAAATACTTTGGTCACCTAATGAGAAGGAAGGACTCACTGGAGAAGAACCTAATGCTGGGAAAGATTGAGGGCAAAAGAATAGGACGACGGAGAATAAGATGAGTGGATGGAATTACTGAAGTAGTAGGTGTGAGCTTAAATGGACTCCAGAAGATGGTAGAGGACAGGAAGGCCTGGAGGAACATTGTCCGTGGGGTCACAATGGGTCGGACACAGCTTGGCAACTAACAACAACAACAAGAATGGGCACATTAACTCTGCTCTGCAAGCTGCACTGATTACCAGTTTGTTTATGGATCCAATTCAAGGTGCCATTTTGCCCTATAAGCCCTTCAGAGAATTGGGTTAGGTTATTTGAGGAACCACCTCTTCCAGATTACATCTGTCCAGCCCATCAGATCTGACCGTAGACATATGTTGTGGGTCCTGTCTGCTAAAGAGTTAGATCTAGCCTCCCCCAGGAGACAGGCCTTTTTTGTTGTGTTAGTGGCCTTATGAAATATCATTCTCCCCTCCCTGAGGTGAGATTGGCTCACCTTGTTAACTTTGTTAACTTTTTGTAAGTCCCCCAAAAGTTGGTTATATTATCAAGCCTGGAAATCCCAAGGGAATGGTGAGTTTTTTAGATGGTCCCACTGTTGTTAATATCTATTGCTCTTTCTTTTAATCATAATTTTAAATATATATATTTTTAAATTACTGTTTTATAGTTGTTATTGTATGTCATCCAGAGTCACATTTTGTAAGATGAGCAGCCATATTCATATGATGAATGGATGGATGGCTTTTTAAATTACCACACAGGCATTTTTTTTCCTGAATGAATAAATCTAGTTATAATATTGGTCCTTAGTGTTTTGCAGGAATGTGCATGAAAAGAAAGCAATTAATTACATTTGGCAGGAAGCAGACCTTTGGTTTGGAGGAAACCAGACAATAGATTAAATATTTCTGAAGGAGAGTAGTTCTTTTCTCATCCTAATGCATAACTAGTAGCTGTGTGCTCTATTTCAAGAATCGGATGATATCACCACATTTGCAGGTTTACAGAAGAAACATCATATATTCCTGAAGCTGCTGTGATAAAAAGAAAGACAATTCTATAGTGCTACCCATGGACTACTCATCCCTGAGTTGGGAGATGAGAAACAAAGATTATATGTATATACATTTGTTTGCTTGGACATATTTTTCAAGACTAATAATCAAAAAAAATATTTTATTAGAAATAGCTCAAGTTTGACCATCTAGGAGAAAATGAATAACCTCCACTTCACTCTCCCTCCCCCCCCTCTCTGTATGATATAGATAGACAAACAGACAGACAGACAGATGTGTGTGTATTTGTTCACAAGTTCTCAATTATTGTATATTGTTTATTTATTTATCGATTCGATTTATATGCCGCCCTTCTCCAGAGACTTGGGCGGCTTACAATGCGTTAAGCAATAGCCTTCATACTTTTTGTATATACCTGCTTAGTAGGGCTTCCGACCCCACAAGCGGTGTTCTTTTTTATACAAAGTCAGCTTATTGCCCCCAAAATCTGGGTCCTCATTTTACCTACCTCGGAAGGATGGAAGGCTGAGTCAACCTTGAGCCTAGTGAGACTTGAACTCGCAGTAATTGCAGGCAGCTGGCAGCTAACTGCTACTTAACAGCACTTTTACTCCACTGCACCACCAAGGCTCCTATAGATGGCACTGTTGCAGAGAAACATATAGAACATAGAATGATAGTGTTGGAAGGGACCTCATAGGTTTTCTAGTCCAACCCACCTGCCCAAGTAGGAGACTTGATCCCACCTTGGTCAAATGGTTGTCCGGTTTATTTTTGAAAACCTCCAGTGATGGAGCGCCTACAACTTCCAGAAGCAAGCCGTTCCACCGATTAATTGTTCTCACTGTAAAACAAAATTCTCCTTACTTTATTGAAACAAATACAAGGTTCTTGTAGGGGATACTGGTATGTCGACCAATTGTTGCCCTATATACAATTCACCAATTCAGACCAACGTGAACAGCCTTCTATGTGAAATAAATGAAATGTTACAAATCTATCAGAGTTTGTTGCATTAATCAAATCCAGAAAACACACACAGATAACTGATTCAGCAGGATCCATTAACTTCTCTTTATATACAATAGAACACATGAAAATAAATATGCAATACCAACAGCATAGGAAAGAATAGTTTTCAGTTCAGAGTTGCAGACAGACAAGACCAGACTAGTTTCATTTTACAGCTGAGCACAGAGTTAAGCCATGCCCAGACTCCAAACTGTTTCAGCTCCCATTGGCTGACTTAGTTGCTATGCCTATTCATTGGCTGACCTTGTTACCATGTCTTCCTAGTCATGAATATTCTGACAAAATGTATATGAGAAGGTAGAAGAGAAGGAAAATTACTGAGCTGCAATGAAGGTGATAAACTCTTCATCTATCTGCTTAGAGATCAAGATGCCCTAACCTCCTCTAAAAGTGACTATGGCTTTATCGAAGATGAAACCAGCTAAGGCTAGAAAAGAAAAGCCACAGCAAACCACATGAGATTAACTCATATTCACAGGGAAGATTCAAACCTATCAAGTAAGATTAGGTGGATGAAAGAGATTCTCCAAAGAATTTGCTTCAACCAGAATCTGAGGTTCTGTCACCTCAGATCGATCTTAAGGAGACGCAACCTTAAGGAAAGTAAGGGCAGAAAAAAGAACCCAGGTTATAGCTTTAAAAAATTTGATTATTATTATTTTTTGGCTTCTAACCTAGAAGCTTACTTCTTAATATATTACTGGTCACCATGTAGCACTGAGACCAGTACTTTAGCCTTGAATACTTCAACCTTGAATAATTTCACAGCTGTTGGCACATAGTTGTTACCATGTTGACATTTTCAAAGGATGCTTTGAGACCTCTTATAAAAAGATCTTTTGCTTGATTGAGCCAGTGAGTAGATGATTGAAAGTGGTAGCCTACTGGTAGGTATTTACAGGCTGTGACTTGCTCAATAGATCTGTCATTAATCTGCCAGATAATCATTACCATTAAGTAATGTCTTACCTTACTATTTATACATATTTCTTCATAATCTGCTGCTGGTAAACGCATTATCGTATCTCTGGATTCATATATTAAAAGATACTTCGTGAAAAATGGACTGGCAACATATGTTAGAAGCCGTCTAAGAATTTGCAATGCATTTTTTTTTTGTTTACCCATTTTCTCTGTATATTTATTACCAATATGGCATTATTGGCACTTCTTCCTTTCTTCTTGCATTGAGGGTCAACAACACTCAAAGTTGTTATTTTGGAAGTGAACTGAAGAATTTTTAACTTTAAAGTTGTCATAAGATTTGACAGAATAGGTAACACCTTAGTTGCGGGAAACAAAATTAAGAATCATCTTGATACATTCAGAAGAGAGAATAACAAAAGAAAGTTTCATGGCAAATATTTTTTGGAAAGGAACTGAAACACATAAGTCTGGGATGGAAAATAATTGGCAGCCGTTAAAATAACTTGCAACAGTTCCTCAGAAAAGAATCTCGGAACTGACTAGGAGTATACATTTGGACTGAAAAAAAATGATAAATATAATTTTTTAGATATATCAATAGGACTACATTTTCCAAATCACATGATTATCAAATGCTATACTATTCAGGCGTAGTCAGTCTCTGTCTGGCATGATTAGGACCTTCAAAAAGCATTTAAAGAATTATACATGTTTAGCCTTGAGAAAATTAGTATAAGCAGGATAAGGTAAGTTTGCTCAATGTTAATGGTTGTCACATAGAAATGGCAATTTTTACCAATAACTGAATAGTTTGAAATACAAAATAATAGTCTTCAATTTCAGAAATGCAATGATCAGTTGACTATCAGAATACCTTTCTTAATGGTAATGACAGTTTGACAGTAATCATGCCATCAAGGGAACTGAATGAATTCAAAAGATTTATTGATATAAAGGTTGGCCAGACAGTTTTAGGAATGCTTCAAATTGGATCCCTACACTCAGCAGGATTAAACTTGACAGAGTCAATGATTCTTCCAGTTCAATTCAATAATTCTGTTAGTTGGAAAAAAACAAAATAACCTATTTACTAGTGTCATCCAAAGAGCTTTCAGGAAGGTTACAGTGTGAATCCAAATCAAAGAACAGTTCACATGATACAGCACCAAGACACAGAAAATACACTAACTTGGGACCCTAATATTGACCTATATATAGTACTTGTTCTCTCAATCATTTATATGATTCTTAGCAGATGGGGTAGGCAGTGGTATGATTCATTCCTGCATTACAAAGGGTTGACAACTTTTTTGGGGAGAAGTGAAAGTTATTCATTTATTCAGTCAAAGACGTATATGACTGCCTATGTAATGCATAAGACTCACAATGATAATCAGTAAAAACAGAATAAATAAAACCAACCCAAACCCATGACCACACCATGTATCTCAAGCCCAGCACCACAACATCCCATAAAATCTACAGATTCTTACATTTGCTACATATTTGGCTTTTCAGTGACGTTCTTGGACTGTATTTACTTAATTTAATGGAAACTTATGTTACAGTAATTTTACCTTTATTACATTGTTCATTAAGGACAATTGAGGGTTTACACTATTTATTTAACCAGTTTCCATTCTGTCACACAAAATCACAACTAGGAATCCAATTTTAGAGGGACCTTTTGGGCACCGCTCAAAGTTTGGTAGAGAACAATGATCCAAAGGTGCTTTTTCTAAACAAGAAAGTCCAGTTGCCTCCTGAAAAAGCACCTTTGGGACAACCATGAGCTGGATGACTGAGAATCACCATAGACATTTAGCTATGCACTTTGGGATGAACACCGTTCGAATGGTGCGGGAATATGAATGGATTTTCAGAAAAAATTCAGACTATAGGAATCATTTGTGCTTCAGTTTGAGATATAGACAACACAGATGCTCAACAGCCTGCACCTGACTTCAACACTGAAGGGACACAGGGCAGAAAACATCCTGCAACCAAGAAGCTGCCACACACATTTGCATTACTCAGGTGACCCTGAGAACACATATGAACACAGTGGTCTCAATGACTCTCTAAAAGAATGCAAATGACCAGCTGTCTACAAGGAATATAAATCCTTCCATTTCCCACCACCTAGTCAGAGCTGAAGAAGTTTCTTGGATGAGAAGTGAAACATCTGCAAAAAAACAAAACAAAAACCCATAACAAGAAAGTTGCTTCCTGAAAAAGCACCTTTGGGAGAACTATGACCTGGATAACTGAGCATATCCATAGATACAGAGAACCCATAGAAATATACACAAATAAGAAGTTTTGTTCATGCAGCTGGCACACGGAACGCCTTGCCCCAAGAAATTACGTTACTTTGTTCTCTATTTGCATTCTGCCAGTGACAGAAGCGTTTATTTTTTTATAATGTGCTTTTAGTTCTGTTATGGCTTAATTTATCTCATTTATTTTTAGGTTTTGATTCTGTAGATTTTGAATTCTGTTTTTTGGCTCCCAATGCTGCTTTTAGTCTGGCACTATTTTAATTATGATTTATTTTTATTTCTCTACATGATTTTAGCAGTTTTTAGTTATTTCAGTGGACTGAGTTGGGAGAGGAAAAAAATAACTTATGTTTTATTAATACCCATATATATAAAATGATTTATTGTCAAATGTGTATGCACATTAGGAATATATAGCATATGTGATTGGATGAATTCCTGTGGTTTGATATCAGAGAGACTTGTCATTTCAGTCATTATTCCAAGAACACATTCTCCAAATATGTCTTTACATGTACTAGGAAATTCAAAAGGAAACCACAAGAAGAAGTACCACTGATCTAGAAGTAGTCTGCTGGGTAATAAGAATGAGGTACCATTTTAAAGGTAAAAGTTCCCCTCGCACATATGTGCTAGTCGTTCCCAACTCTACGGGGCGGTGCTCACCTCCGTTTCAAAGCCAAAGAGCCAGTGCTGTCCGAAGACCTCTCTGTGGTCATGTGGCTGGCATGACTAAACCCCAAAGGCACACAGAACGCTGTTACCTTACCACCAAAGGTAGTCCCTGTTTTTTCTACTTGCATTTTTTATGTGCTTTCGAACTGCTAGGTTGGCAGAAGCTGGGACAAGTAAAGGGAGCTCAACCCATTATGCAGCACTAGGGATTCGAACCATTGAACTGCCGACCTTTCAATCGACAAGCTCAGCATCTTAGCCACTGATCCACAGCGTCCTTGTACCATTATACTCAGATATAAGTAACAAAATGATGTTGGAGAGGAATCCCTAAGTATACTCCCTCTGAAAGTTGAAAGAGGACTAATAATTTTTATTAACAGTGGACAGCTGAGCACCAACCAAAAAAGAAACAAGGAAGGCTAGGGAGGTCGGATAAGAACATTAAAACAGCCCTGCTGGATCTACTTAATAATATTTCATCTTAGGATTCTGTGTTCCACAATGACAAACCGGAAGCATTCAGAAAAATCAAAAACAAGGACAGGAATCAATAGCCCTCTTCTGCTGTTGCTTTCCAAAACCTGCCATTTAATATATGATACTGACATTTTGGAAACTATGATGACTTCACTGCTTTATCCTCCAGAAATGTACCCAGCCTCTTTTTATCAATGATTGAATTGGTGGCTATTGCTTGCTTTAATGGCATTAAATTTGACAGTTTTAATTCTGCGTTGTAAAACTACCGTAAGTACTTCCTTACTTATTGGCTCTGAATTCTCCCGCATTAATTTCAGTGAATATTCTTGAGTTCTAATATTCATTCTCTCTCCCTCTCTTTCTCCCTCTCTCTTTCTCCCTTCCCCTCCCTCTCTCCCTTGTGTGTGTGTATGTGTGTGTGAGAGAGACAGATTATTTCTATTTGATTAGACAAGAAATAATGGATGGAAACTGAAGAAGGAGAGAGTCAACCTGGAAATAAGGAGAAATGACAGCAAGAGCAATCAACCAATGGAAGAGAAGTTGCCTTTGGAAGTTGTGGGAGCTTCATCACTGGAAGCTTTCAAGAAGAGATTGGACTGCCATCTGTCAGAAATGGTGTGGGGTCTCCTGCTTAAGCAGGGAATTGAACTAGATGACCTACAAAATCCCTTCCAACTCTGTTAATCTGAATGTATTGTTCATTATTATCCCATATACCTCTATCACGTCATCCCCCCCTTTTTTTGCTGTCATCATTTGTAGTCTTTCTTCATGGAGGAGTGCTTATCTTTCAATCAGCATGGTTGCCCGTTTTTGCACCTATTTCATCTCAGGACTGGTGAGGGTGACCAAGGCAAGTTTCCTATTTCCCAGAATCCATTAAAAAATGGGCTACAGTGCTGAGGGCTACTTGACAAGCCTAGCTTTTGACTCTGGATAGCCCACATTTTGTTTGGAGCACCATGAATTTAAATGGATATTCATATGTTCCATCTTTCCTAAGTCCAAATAATATTCATATTTCATTTTCAAGATTAACCGAATCCCTTAAAATCTCCCTCTCTCTCTTCGATATACAGTGCTATAATATGATGCACATTATGCAAGTGCTTTTACCAAGCACACTGTGTTCCTTAATAGCTCACTGCACTGATTATCTTCATAACCTTGGACACACTTTGTCTCCATTTTCAAAAGCAATCTTTGAAAACCCATTCAAAGCCATGTGTGACCTAATAAATCCCCATTGGATAGAGCTTAGCAACACAAGACGATGGGATGATATCTATTTGCCTTTCTGCTTGTTACATGTAAGCCACACCAAGTTATTTCTTCAGATATTGGAAAAATAAAACAGTTCCTTTTTATTTTCCATGACAGCATTCATCACTTACCTGGGCTGGGGGTAAGAATTCATTCCTTTCAAAAGGAAGAGAGCAAAAAAGATTATTTGTACATGCTCCACTGATTAGAAGATCTGTGTCAACACTAATCATTTCCTTTAGTTCCCAGTGCAATTTAAACCTTTTTTTAAAAATTAAATAACAAAAATTGTGCAAGACAACCAAAGCATTTTCCCTCCTCAAAACTACACCATCCATTTTTTTTTTAAAAAAAGGAAGAATTGCTTAATTCTTCTTTTCCCTAGCCATATCATGACAACATAATGTCCTGGTCTCCTTTGCTGCTTTTGGCAAGGCTTGAAAACACAAACAATGTCTAAATGTTAGAAAATTGGCATATTTAAAAAGGAGAATGTAACATGCCACTGTTATTCTGGACATTGTGATGAATGAAACACTAGTTTCTTCCAGAGAAAGGCCGAAGAAACTGGTCTACCGCCGCACCATGCACCAATTTGGGGGAATTGAGGCCAATTTGGGGAAACAAATTATAGCAGTGAAGAAAGTTACATCATTCATCTCACTCTGAGGGACAGTAAAGAACACTGTTGTTTTCTACTATTGGTCGTTCTTTTTGTCTTTGAATTATTGTTTCTCTGGTTTCACTTGCCTTATGACAGAGCCTACTATAAATAGCCTATTTATGCATCAACGTTAGATCATCAACAAATTTCTCTAAATTAATTTGGCCTTTCCCAATCTGGGGCCATCCAGATATTTAGCTCCCGCAATTGTTTACCACCAAGAAGCAAGAACACTGGGTTGTGGAAAGGGCTTGGCACAGCTTAAAATATCATTGGCTAAGTTCTTGTATCATATAAATCCATATGGTGATTAGCTTGCTTTTAATTTGGATTGGTGTGAATTCAGTTATTGTGGTTTCTTCAATAAGTCATAACCAAGCAATTAAATGGAAACCCAAGCAAGAAGCAGCAGGATTTGCAAGGGTAATTCCTAAACAGAGTACTCAATATTTTTCTCCTGAATTCCTGTAACAGAGCTCAGGATGCTACCACAGAACCCATTACCCAGGTCGTTAAAAGACAAAATACTAATGGGCACACAGCTAGGACCTCACCCACACAGGATGTTACGAAACAGCCGACTAATCTGCAAACATCAACTCCATCAACTAATCAAGATGTAACAACACAGCCAACCAACCCACCTACAGCAACAGAGCCAGCACTTCACACCTCCCCACCAGTATTTATAGAGATATGGCATTTCCGATCACACTTTGCTCGCGCAGGCATGAAGCCGAAGACACCAGCCTGAAGATGACGAGGGAGTGGGACCTCGTCGAAATGTCGCCAAGATACTCTCAATCTTACATGGGAAAAGACCTGAATACACCAAGACTTGCATACCTGTACCCATGAAAATCTAAGAAATAT
>WNWU01000019.1:10325320-10337121 GCA_012654045.1 Ptyas mucosa
TATATATATATATATATATATATATATATGTTTTCGTAGATTTTCACGGGTACAGGTATGCAAGTCTTGGTGTATTCGGGTCTTTTCCCTTTATATATATATAAAGGATCTACAGTTAAAAGTGAACGCTTTGAGCAAACTCTCTATTTCTACACTTTATAATCCTTATCATGAAACCCAATTAAACTACCCCAGCAGGGGAAATTTATAGGAAGCCATAAAGAAAATGTTACTTAACATTGTATGTTGATTAGGCCACCTCTTCTCCAATTGATTTCCAGATAGCCTTATGTTTAATTCTTTCAGATAAGACAGAACTGTACAAAAATATAGATAGTTATCACATGTATATGCCAAGCAGGAATAACTCTTAAAGAAGGAAGATATGTTTAGGAGCAGACATAATATCTTAGCTCTTGCAGCACAGGAGATATTTTATGACCAACTGCTGTGAATGCAGCTCTTTCAGGGTGTTTGAATTATAGTCTTGCTTTAGGAGATAATCATTTTGCTCTTTTAAATCTGTGTTTGCAAACTAAGCTGGAAAATCTTAAAAGCATACTTAGGAACCCCAGATTCCTGTCTAAAAAGCCGTACAGTTCTTTCCTTCCTCCAGTGCTATGATATAAAATACCTCGTTAAGCATTTTCCATAGCTTCCTGACTGGATTACATAATACAAACTTAATCTGAGTGAATTCAAAACATAGAATAATAGCGTTGGAAGGGACCTTGGAGGTCTTCTAGACCAACCTCCTTCTCGAGCAGGAGACTTTATATAGTTTCAGATAAATGGTTATCCAGTCTTTCTTTGAAAGCATTCAGTGATGGAGCACCCACAATTTCTGAAGGCAAGCTGTTCCATTGGTTGATTGCTCTCACCATTAGGAAATTTCTCCTTAGTTCTAAATGGCTTCTTTCCTTGGTTAATTTCTATCTGTTGTTTCTCGTCCTGCTTTTTGGTGCTTGGGAAAATAGTTTGATCCCCTTGACTTTGTAGGAGCCCCACAAAAATTGGAATACTGCTATCATGTCTCCCCAGTCCTTCTTTTCATTAGATTAGACATACCCAATTCTTGTAACTGTTCTTTGTATGTTTTAGCCTTCAGCCCCCTAATCATTCTTGTTGCTCTTCTCTGCACTCTTTCCAGAGTCTCAACATCTTTTTTATATCATGGTGACCAGAACTAGATGTAGTATTCCAAGTGTGGTCTTACTAAGGCTTTCCAAAAACAGCACTAGAACGTCACATGATCTTGATTCTATCCTTCTATTAATGCAGCCTAGGATTGCATTAGCTTTTTTTGGCTGCTGCCACACACTGTTAGCTTATAAGTATAAGTGATTTAAGAAACATTCAGGCAACCACTAAACATCAGTTAAGCACTACATTTTTCCGTACCACTTTGCTGCCATCTAGGGTCATCTGGGTTGTTGAAGGGCAAACAGAGATGGTCTAAGAAAATATTTTAAGAATTTTGTAAATAAGTGATATTGATATTCTATATAAATGTCCAATGGAAGATAAGGCAAAATAAGATCTATCAGCGGGTATGAAGCATGTAACTCAAGCATTAGATGTGGGTTGTAATGAAAAAAACAAATATTATTTTTTCTAGTTATACTTGTATTGTACTTTGCTAAGTTGCAGCCTCTAGCTAACCTTATTTATTAGACTTCTATGCCACCCACATTGCTGAGACAACTAAACAACTTACAGTTATGCAATTAAACTAACATATAAAACATTGCAACAATCAAGTAACAACCATATATTAAAAATTAAGATAACCTTGGCTAATCTAAAACATTAAGGAGGGTCAGCCTTGGTCTCTCTATGGATAAGAGTCCTTTAGAAAAATCTGGCCTTGTGGTATAAACTGGGAAGAAAATATTGAAAGAAGACAATGGCAAACCATATCTATAGTTTTAAAAATTGCAGAGTTATGTCCTTGTAAGGCAGCAAGAGTTAAACCTGAAACAAAATTTTAATTATATAGGGGGAGAAGGAACTGTTGTAAGATATTTTGCAGTAAAAATAGTTAGGATGGCCTTAGGTATTATGAATTTTGATACATAGTATCAAAGAATACTTGAGTATCAGGTACAATTGCACAAAGTCATGATTTTCATAGAGATTTCAGACTTTAGTTCCCAGAATTCTGCAATCAGGATCCCTGGGGAGATTTTGGAGTTGAAGTCCGCCCATCTTAATCCATAACCACAGACTTGCAGTCATAGTGACTGAAACAGTTTTCCAAAATGTTCGGAACCCCCCCCCCTTTTTTTTTTAGAAATGGACCATTCCGGTTGTGAATAGTTTTGTTTTCCCACCAATAAGAGTGTATGCAGTATCATGCTTGTGTCAGTTATTTGGCATTTTCTCTAGCAACATTTGAATCTTAGTTTTGGTCATTTTTTAAAAAATTTGATTTATATGCCGCCCTTCTACGGAGACTCAGGACGGCTTACAATGCGCTAAGCAATAGCCTTCATACTTTTGTATATTTATACAAAGTCAGCTTATTGCCTCCACAAACTGGGTCCTCAATTTACCTACCTTAGAAAGGATGGAAGGTTGAGTCAACCTTGAGTCTGGTGAGATTCGAACCTGCAATAATTGCAGGCAGCTAGTGTTAATAACAGGTGCTTTAGACCACTGTACTACCAAGGCTCTTGGTACCACAGATTTTGACCACAGATCTTTAACATTTTTTTTATACTGTCAGGGCCACATTTTCCGCCAAAAAGAGTGTGATTTGGTGACCCAAACTTCGAAGAAACTGTTCTAAAATGGTATGGAGAAGCAGAGAGTGATCTGAGTGAAGTGGAATTGGATTGTGATGAAAATTTTGTAATGTATGGTGAGGAACCCGCTGCCATCGCCGCCGTTTCTGACATCAGCGATGATGAAGCTCCCAATGAAATTGATGACCAAGTACAATCTATGCCGTGCAATAATTTATATGGCAAGTACAAATTCAAATGGTCTTCTGAACCTTTTGGAAGCAATAGATCCAGAACAGAATATTCACAATATTGTTGTGCAATTACCTGGACTACGGCCAGCAGCTAGAAATCTTGGAAATTCACCTCCTCCCCTAGAGATTTGGAAATTATTATTTTCTAAAGAAATTATTAGCGCCATCATTCAGTGGGCCAATGTAAAAATTAGAGAAGAAAGATTGAAGTTCAAGGATGGAGAAACAAAAAGTGACCGGCGCGATGTGGATTTGATAAAGATCAATACATTTTTCGGGTTTACTGCTTTATACATCAATTTTTAGATCCAACCATGAAAACACCGAATGCCTTTTTGCTACTGAAGTCATTATGAACTCATGTCTGTAATAGCGTAGCCAAAATAGTATGTCTGTGGTTAAGGGTTAAAGTTGCCAAGGATGAGAAACACCGTGTCAATATTACAAGAAAAATTGTTATGCACATGTGTTGTAATTATCTGGTCCAGACCTCAAGGCCTTTCCTTACTGACAGTTGAGGTTCAAAGCTAGAAGAGTAAGATGTTGTCAGTTCCAGTCAGGGGTCATAGATTCCAGGAGATCAGACAAGACTTAGACTCAAACAAGAGAAGATAAAAAGTCAGACTGCTGCTGCAGAAGTTGTTAGATGAAACCCAAATTAACCTAGAAATTGTTTCAGCTAAGAGGAAGAAGCTTATGTCCTGGAAATTTTTACCTCCACCTAAATACAAGTAGCATTGATCATAGCTATTTACAGAAACTTGACTATAAACTTGAGAATACTAAGCTACTCTAGAACCTTGGACCATTGATTGGACCATTACTTCCAAATTGATGACTGTTCGCAGGCTACTCTTTTATGTGGCTTATCATCAGGGGTGGGATTCTACCGGTTCAGACCAGTTCGGGCGAACTGGTATCTGTGATGATCAGCTGTGAGCGAACTGGTTCGCTCCAACGATCAGCTGGGCCCTGCACTTTACTTACCTTTATTTCCTTTGTTTAAAGCGCAGCTGATCGGCATGGCAGAGCAGATTGCCACGCTTCAGCTGTTTTACTTACCAGGGCTGCAGTAGAAGGTAAGTTTTAGAGCTTAATTCAAATGCACTGTACCCACAGAGCGCCCGCGTGCGCTCAACGAACTGGTTGTTACACCGGTTGAATCCCACCACTGCAGAGGTGGGTTTCAGTAGGTTCTGAGCAGTTCTGGAGAACCGGTAGTAAAAATTCTGACTGGCCCTGCCCCCATCTTGGGACTAGCCCTCCCATGTCCCAGCTGATCAGGAGGAAATGGGGATTTTGTAGTAACCTTCCCCTGGAGTGGGGTGGAAATGGAGATTTTACAGTATCCTTCCCCTGGAGTGGGTGGGAATGGAGATTTTATAGTAACCTTCCCCTGCCACACCCTCCAAGCCATGCTACACTCACCAATCCACACCCTCAGAACCGGTAGTAAAAAGTTTTGAAACCCAGCACTGCACCACTGCTTATCATCTTCTATCTTTCTGTTCTCTGGATATGTATTCATTAATGACAACATGTCCATAGTTAGGATAGAAAAGACCTGAAGGACCATCTTGGTGTTAAAGATTATCCCATACATAATCTATGTGGTTGTTAAAGTTGACACCAAGTTGATGGCTCATCACTAATCAATCAATGCTAAAGTATTTTTCATGCTAATCTTTCATCTCTGAAATAGTTCTTTGTTTGATGTATAGAACTTTGTGTTCCATACCAGGGAATGTAAATATGCATATAGGGCTGCACAGAAGGGATACATCTCCAAGTCCTGCTGTTACAACGAACAAAAATCTCCCACCATAATGTTCCCAATTGACAAGCCAGCAGAAAGCAAATATGAAACATTACATCCCACATGCAGATAAACTGTCAGGCAGTAAGTTTCAAGGACAACTTCGGAAAGGATGCCCTTGTAAGAGGCTTGCCACTGACTGTAAAGCAACAACAACAAAATGGCTTTTCATCCTGTTGGTTCAATATAGGATGCAGATCCCTTTTATAAAGATCATTTGTGTTGACTTCAAACAGCGTGAAATGGTTATATGAGCCAGCCATCTGTTTGCTGGTTGCAAGCAGGTCAGTAAGTACGAGGTGCAGTGATACTTCCTTTTGCAAGCTTGATGACTTAACTACTCTTTGCCAGAACAGCTTTCAAAGCCTGACATCCATCAGTGCTTGAACATATAATTTTCCAAATAGCTGTCTGCCAGCATTCATGACCATAGCTCTCCATTATTTCAGTAGCTGCACATTTTCCTTTCCTGACTACAATAAAATGTGATTCATTTCATTGCTAAGCCTGTAACCGTGTGTGTGTGAGGGAAAAAAAAACCCTAATGAAGTAACTGGGAAAATGAAGGACCCAGTGATTATCCTGTATCCTTGAGAACAATGATGGGAAGCCGCCTTCTTTCAACGTATTGATTTCAGCAAATTGAATAAAACATAATAGGCTGGGTTCCTCAACCATGATTTACAAACAGCTGTGGCAGGTTTGTATCTCATGCTAAACCATGATATCATTTATTGGACTTTGGGTTATGAATAAACTCAGATGCTGTGGCTTGTTTATGCTTATGCCAGTGTTGTCTGAGAAGGCGGTGAGAGAGATGTTGGGAGCTAGTATCTCCCAGAATAGGAATGCCAAAAATGTAAATAAGAACTTAACCCCCTAGCACTAAGTATGAGAAGCACAAAGCAGAGTTTTCTGTTGGGTGGGAAGGGTACAGAAAAGTGGCACCAAGGTTAAATGTAAAAGGGTATCAGAAGAAGACTTAACCACATCTGTCAGAGGGCAAGCAACTGTTGGTAATGAGTTATGTCTGTATAATGAAATGATCTCAGCAACATCTGGGTATGTGCATGTGTGTGGGGGGGGGGAAGAAGAGACAAAATAGCAATAGTACTTAGACTTATATACCTCTTTATAGTGCTTTACAGCCCTCTATAAGAGGTTTATAGAGTCAGCATATTGCCCCCAGCAATCTGGGTCCTCATTCTACCCACCTCGGAAGGATGGAAAGCTGAGTCAACTTTGGGCCTGGTGAGATTTGAACTGCCAAATTGCAGTCAGCGGGCAGTCAACAGAAGTAGCCTGCAGTACTGCACTCTAACCACTGTGCCACCATGGCTCATGAGTAAGATAGTGGAAGGCAGCATTGTGGTCCAAACATGGATGCTATATCCACTGTAGGAAACTTCAATTCAAATTCAGGTCAGCCAAGAGAGAGGAAGCTTAGAAAGGCCACTGTATGTCAGTCATAATTAAAACAAACCATAGCCAGGAATGATATGAGAACCACAATTTTGGGGGTTTTGTCCTATTGGAGTTTGCATGGACAATAAGACTTGTAGGTCTCTCCAGCATCTAATTTTATTATTTTCTATATTCCCCTTCAAGTGGAGATCTGCATATAGAACTATTTTATCTGAAGTATAACATACTGAGCTTATTTTTCCATTAAATCATTTTTAGAAGCAAAAGCTCATATACCAAGTATAGGACAGTACTTGAGGCTGGATAGTAACACATAGGGATAAACATTTATTGGCAAAATCACTTCATTAGTTGACCTTGGCTGATCACAAAAACAAATACAGGCTCGTATGCAGATGGAAGCTGGGAAAGTCCGAGACTATGCAAGAAAAGAAGGACCAGGAGGGACATGATAGCAGTATTCCAGTATTTGATAGGCTGCCACAAAGAGAGGTGGGGGGTCAACTTATTTTCCAAAGCATCAGAGGGCAGAACAAGAAACAATGGATGGAAACTAATCAAGGAAAGAAGCAACCTGAAATTAAGGAGAAAATTCCTAACAGTGAGGATAATTAACCAGTGGAACAGCTTGCCTTCAGACGTTGTGGATGCTTCATCACTGGAGGTTTTTAAGAAGAGACTGGACAGTAACTTGTCTGAAATGGTATAGGCAGTGGTGAAATCCATTTTTTTTTACTACTGGGTGTGGCTTGGTGGGCGTGCTGTGGCTTGGTGGGCATGGCAGAGGAAGGATACTGCCAAATCTCCATTCCAACCCCACCCCAGGGGAAGGAGACTGTAAAATCTCTATTCCCACCCACTCCAGGGGAAGGAGACTGCAAAATCTCCATTCCCACCCCACTCTGGGGCCAGCCAGAGGTGGTATTTGCTGGTTCTCCGAACTGCTCAAAATTTCCATTACTGATTCTCCAGAACCTGTCAGAATCTGCTGGATTTCACCCCTTTAGCAGGGGGTTGGACTAGAAGACTTCCAAGGTCCCTTCCAGCTCTATTCTGATTGATTGATTGATTGATTAAAGTAATGTCAAGAAATGTATGTATCCATAAAGTAACTAGAAGTTGAGCTCACTCTGAGATGTTTTTGGATGACATAATTTTGAGTCAGTCTTCTGGTGAAGACTGTTTTCAATCAGTGCAAAATTTTGGAAGGAATTTAATGAAGACTGATCACATTCCTATGATGCAATGGTTGTTTATACAATATCTAGAAATGGTGCGTAGAATGAGAAATGTGTAGGATTAACAACATTTCAATGGTATCCTGTTCCCACTACGCCTCCTAATGTTTGCCATCATGGGTTTTCTTGAAAAGAACAGAAGCATGACGTCTCCTCACAGCACAATCTAACTAAAGTAATCAGTCTGCCCTAATCAGTTCCCCTGAGGGATGAACATCCTCATTCAAACCAACCCAACTCCTATTATAAACACATTACTGTTGTGTTGCATTGGCTCCCTTCTGGGATCATTAAAAGACAATCATAGTTATCAGAACCTTTGATAGGCTTCAAGGGGTATTATTTCAGGACAACCGAGTTATTAATTTAAAGAAATCTTAAAAGTTGAGACTGTTCACAGGAAGATAGGAAAAATTGAAAAAAAACCCAATCTGCAACTTTTGTATTTTCTCATGGTCTCCTATACAAATATTATCTAGGGATGGTCCTTACTCGTCACCTGAGCTTGGTCGCTCCTCATCTCTACTGCCTGCTCTCTCTTCCCCCCTCTCTGTCATCCTGCCACCATTCTTCCGTGCTGGAAAGCTGTTCCAAACCTGAGGAATCTGGGCTGCCTCGTCCTGCTCCTCCCCACATTCTTCCAAAGCCAATGAGGCTGCATCCTCGACCTGCATTGGCCCCAGCTCTGGCTTGTCCTCCTCTGTGGACTCAGGCTCCAATGGGGGCATGACACAACCCTTCATCTTTCTAGGGAAATATGAGAAAAAACATGTCCAAATTTAAGATCATGTAGGCCAGTGCCTTATCATGCTGCCTTTGATCTGCAGATGCTAATGGCGCCTGGGGTGGATTAATAACAATATCCCAGAGTGCCTTAGCCTTCAGGAAGCATTCCATTTTTGCAAACCAAATAATATCATTCTTCTGTCCCAATTGAGGCAGAGAGCTCTCCTTGAAATCAACAGCCATCCTGCAAGCCTTCTCAGCCTTCTTCTCTTTTCCGTATGACACAGGCTGTCCCTCAACTTGATTACAGTTCAGTCTTACTGTGTGTCTGGACTGGCTAGGTGTGCTCTGGGCCCATAACCTGTCGCAGTTTGTAGCGATCCAGCCAGCACACAAGCAAATAATTCAGCAGGATTCATTTATAGAAGAAGCTTCTTTATATACAATAATATAAAACATGATGCATGTATACAATACCCATGCAGCTCTTGCAACGTAGTAGAGAGAAGAAGCAGCAGCAAGGACAAGGACAAGAACAAGAAGCAATCAAGCAAAGACAAACAAACTCTTATATACAGAGAACAGTTAAGCTAAGCTACGCCCAGGCTCCGAGCTGTCTCACATGGTTCACAACGAATCCTGTGTCTCAGTCACCAAACATTGGCTGACTTGTTGTTATGGCTATTCCAGTTCATAAATGCTTATACACTGACAAAACATCTGTGAGATGAGCCCTGTTTTTGGTGACTATAGAAATATATCCATATGGTATTTTTGCTTACAGCAGGCAAGTGGTTAATTATACTATTATCTTCTTCCAAGATGCTTTCTGACTTGAACCCTGATGGCCTTCCCTAAAGTATTAACAATGTTAATGTGCTTCTCAATTCAAATAAGGTTGGCCATGTACACAAATCCATCTCCTTTAGATAACTAAATAATAGAATAATAGAGTTGGAAGGGATCTTGGACGTTTCCTGCTCAAGCAGGAGACCCTATACCAGTGATGGCGAACCTTTTCGCCATTGCGTGCCAAAAGTGGGGGGAGCATAGGGGGGTCACGCATGTGTGTGCCCACACCCATAATTCAATGCTCCCCGTCCCACCGTGCATGTGTGTGCGACCCCCCATGCTTTCCCTGCTATTGGCCCGTGATGGCATGGTGGGACCGGAAGGCCCGTTTTTCTCCCTCCCCAGGCTCCAGAGCCTTTTTAGGAGCATGGGGAGATTGAAAACAGCCTTCCCCACCCCCCTGGAGGCCAGAAATGCCCCATTTCCTGACTTCCGGTGGGCCCGGAAGGCCCAAAAATCAGCTGGCCGGCATGTGCATGTGCACTGGAGCTGAGCTAGTGCAACGCTCTCGTGCCCACAGTTATGGCTCTGCATGCCACCTGTGGCACACGTGCCATAGGTTCGCCATCATGGCCCTATACCATTCCAGAAAAGTGGTTGTCTAATCTCTTCCTTAAAACCACCAGTGTTGGGGCACCCACAACTTCTGGAGGCAAGTCATTCCACTGATTAATTTTTCTAACTGTCAGGAAATTTCTCCTTATTTCTAGGTTGCTTCTCTTCTTAATCAGTTCATTTTTAAATTTTATTTATTTATTTATTTAATATATATGGTAAAATGCAAAGAAAAATAGAAATAAGAAATTAAGGGAAGGAAAAAGAGAAGGGTAAAAGAAAATGTGAGGTAGAAGGGGGAAAAAGGTGTTGACTTCTGACTCTTTTTAGTACAGTACAAGATAAAAGCACTCCAGCCTCAACTTTTTGCTTTTACAGATTAGTATATAACTACTATCCATTTCTATAATGACAAATCTATCTAATCGACAAAAACAGAGTCAATTTTTCATTTGTTTTCATCACAAGCACAAAATCCAGAAGGGATATCCAAGTGAAAAATGTACATTCTCCTATATACATTCTCCTCTTTGAATAAAATTAGTTCCCATTAGTTCCCAGTTCTGCCCTCAGGTGTTTTGGAGAATACACCTCTCTTCTTTGGGGCAGCTCCTTAAATATTGGAAGACTGCTATCATGTCTCCCTTAATCCTTCTTTTCATTAAACTAGACATACTCAATTCCTGCAATCGTTCTTCATATATTTTAGTGTTCAGTCCCCTAATCATCTTTGTTGCTCTTCTCTTTGTTTGTGTACATGATTGGTTAACATAGTTTTTCTATTGTAAGCTTAGTAAGAAATAGGCTCTGAAACTGCACAGGGAATTTGAACATATTAGAAACAAAAAATGGATCTTGCCACCTTCAAGTCCTAGAAAGGGTAAAATACTTATAAGTTATGGCACAACTCCACCGAATGGATTTCAGCTGAATTTCAAGTCTTTTTCTTTTTGGTAAATGCACTTGGGGGGTGGGGGAAGGAGAATAGTATATAAAGTTTTCAGTAATACAAATACTATAATAAAATATGATTGCAATTATGAATAAATTGGTGCATAGAATGGGGTGGGGACTGGATCTTGAAGCACAAATCCAGAGTCCTACTGCCCACGAAACAGTAGAGCAGGGGTGTCAAACCCAATTTCATTGAGGGCCGCATCAGGGTTGTGTTTGACCTTGGGGGACTGGAGTGGTCGTGGCCAGGGTGGGCATGGCCAGCTCAACATCACTCATGTCGGTGGCACCTGTGGTGGCACGAGCGCTCTTCCAGTGAAAAGGGGCTCCAGAGCTCTGTTTTCAGCTGCGATGGCCTCCTGCAACCTTCTGCCAGTGAAAACAGCATTGGGGGTGCCTCCTGCAGCCCTTATGATGGGGGTGGGTTCTACTTACCTTTACTACCGGTTTGCAACAGGGCAGTGCGCATGCACTTGCTTCGCTCGCACGCGTGCTATTCTGCGCAAGCACAGAAGCATTTTGATGACATCAGGGTCAGTGGGCGGAGCCTCCTGCCGGTTTTACTACCGGTTCTATAGAACCGGTGCGAACCGGGGGCAACCCACCACTGCCTTGTGAGCTCCATTTTCAGTTGCAATGGCCTCCTGCAACCCTCTGCCAGCGAAAATGGCAAAGGCACTATGGGTCGGTCCTTCCTTGTTCCAGGGTGGCCCCACGGGCCAGATCTAAGCATTCCGTGGGCTGGATCTGGCCGCTGGGCCTTAAGTTTGACCCCTCTGCAGTAGAGGAATAGCAGACAGTCAGAGTATCAAATTCTAGATTCACATATACTTTGTGGCCCATTATGACTATCCTGCAGGATCCTTATCAGAATCCAGGAATAATTAACTGAATATACAAAGTTACATCCATAAAGTTACAAAGTTATTGTTTTGACTGCAAAATATAAGCTCTTTTTTGCAACAAGTTGCTGTAATTCCCAAAGAGGGAGCTATTAATACTTAGTCAATTCACATTCCAAAACAACCTACTTCACAAGTCAGATCAGAGATTGTTACCAAGGAATAAAAAGGAAAGAAAGATCTGAAATAACCTTATAAACATCTTTCCTACTGCAAGGGTAGACATTTTCAGAGGATTCAGAGATTTTTATTAGAACCAATTATTAATATTCAAATTGAATAGAAAATGGGAAAGACAGGAAGAAAGAAAGAAAGAAAGAAAGAAAGAAAGAAAGAAAGAAAGAAAGAAAGAA
>WNWU01000019.1:10337131-10358596 GCA_012654045.1 Ptyas mucosa
GGAAGGAAGGAAGGAAGGAAGGAAGGAAGGAAGGAAGGAAGGAAGGATGGATATCCATGTCTGGGCATGAACCTAGAGTTTTTATAGTGTTTTATATAGTTTTATATTATTTCCCATAATGCTGGGGAAATTGGCAGGAAAGAGAACAAGCTAATCAGAAGCAAAGTGGATCAATTTGAATACAAAAGCAATGAACATACCATTGAAAGACTTAAAAATCCAACATGAAAATAGATCAGAATCTATTGGTCATCAACAATCAAAACTGACTGCGGCACTTAATAATTGATGTGTGGTGATAAATAATCCTATAAATTTTATTTCCTTGAATGTACTAGGAAGGTCCTTGAATGTGTTGAGGTCATCTAGGAAGTTTGCTAACAAAAAGAATAACATTAAGCATGGCACTGGGAGATTCCAAGGTTAGGTTGCACCAACACTTTAGATGTTTCTTAAGGCCACACCAAATAAAGCTGCAGAAGAAAGTTCCTATTGGATTATGAATGAAAGATGCATAAGCAAAATTATAGGGAAATCAGAGTATCAGTTTGCTTTACCAGGAAATGTATAATCTTTATATCTGTAGATGTTTCTCTGCGTGTGTCCAAACCCAGTTTTTTCCACTTACCTTGGAATAAGGTCCAATGAACAGAAATCATTATAAAAAGAAATGTTTAAAACGTTCTCCTAAACCCGTGATGGCGAACCTATGGCACGGGTGCCACAGGTGGCACGTGGAGCCATATCGGTGGGCACACGAGCTCAGCTCTGGCACGCATGCGTGCGCCAGCCAGCTGATTTTCGGGTCTTCTGGGCCCACCAGAAGTCAGGAAACACACTGTTTCCGGCCTTCGGAGGGCCTCGGGGGAGTGGGGGGTGGGGGGTGGGGAAGGCTGCTTTTGTCCTCCCCAGGCTCCTAGAAAGGCTCTGGAGCCTGGGGAGAGCAAAAAACGGTCCTACCGGGCCCACCGTGCCATCGTGTGCCAAAAGCGGGGGGAGCACGGGGGGGGACAGGGCACATAGAATTATGGATGTGGGCACGTGTGCGTGTGACCCCACCGTGCTCCCCCCACTTTTGGCACACGATGGTAAAAAGGTTAGCCATCCCTGTCCTAAACCATAGCCTAAACCATGGCTATTCTCATGTTAAGATTACTTTTTTTCCTGAAAGGCACCATTGCTGAGATTTTCCTGAGTATACTATAAAAATGGCTTGCCATTACTTTACTCTGGAATTCTTCTTCAACTGCACAATCTAATCTAGAATCATAGATGATCCAGATGGATACTCTTCTCCCACTGCTTAGATTTTAAGATGAGACGAGACCTGTGCTTACCAATGAATGAGTAGGCTTCTTTTTCTTTGGTTGGATCATTTTACCTTCTTGTTGGATGGAATAGTGGGACATCTAGAAGTCTTCTTCCTGATACAGTAAGAAGAGTGCAAGGTACAGAGAAAATAGTTGGGGAAGTAGAAGATAGGGAGTCTGGAACACAATCTAGCAACCAGCCTGAGCTTCAGTTATAATTGGATGGAGATATTAAGAACATGCAGTTTAAAATTTGATGTTTCAAAAAAAAGAAGAAGAAGAAGTTTATTTGTGAACTCTTAAGTCAACTAAGCTGTATCCCATTTAATATGATTGGACATCTCAGCAACTGGGCAGCGAACTGCAGCGTAAATCTCTCTGGGTTTCTTTTGACTGCAGAAATGTTCTGGGAAAGCTGTCTGCTTGTATTGTTTGGTATGAAAAAATGTAGTTATTGCTGCTACAATTCATAGGGTTTTTATTCAGGCCTTTCATTCTCAAGCTCAAGGTGTTTAGCAAAGATATAAACAGAGAGCTTTAAACAAAACCTTTTCTTTTATACAGTGTACATCATATCAGATGCATTGCTATTATTTTTGCAAGAGGGGTTCAGAAACTGGAGCTAAAGGGGGCAACTCTACATGGAAAGTTGCCAAGCTTTCCCATTTCAAACGAGGTCCCCCATCCTGACAATTACAGTGACACAAGGATGATGATAAAGAAGATTATGATTACAACAAGAACTATCATGTCCCAAAGAATGTATAGTCTAAAATGTGATACAGAACATGGGAAGGAAGCTGACAGCAGAAAAAAAAAATCATTAGCCCAGGATAATGTTCATTATAATATAAAATGTGAATGACAGATTGCAGCCAAAAAAAATACATTTATTTGTACATTTTATATGCTAAGAGATTTGATGTGAAGCAGACTCTAAAGCTTTGCTTTGGCCTATTGTCTAAATATTCTCCAGATGTCTTCTATTGCGGCTTATTCCAGATTACCAAAGAATGCAATTCTCATGCTTAAGCCTATATTGATTATTTTTTGCATATAGTGGGCACATTACTTGCTGAGTGAAAAAGTATCCAGCTGCTTCCATGCATCCAGCCAAGTAATTACCAGACACAAAATAAATGAGTCAAGTAGACCTTTGTTCAGACCAAAATCTGTTCATGAAAACAAATATATACAGCTAGCACTGTCTTCTTAAGAGACGTCCCTTCATGGGGAATATTGCAGAAAGTAGAGGAAACAAGATTGTACAAAATGAATTTCAGCCTTACATTAAGAGTGAACAATGTACTTTTCAGTGATATGAAGTCTATTTCTTATTTTAAAATAAAATAAAATGAAAGATACCGTGAGTGATATTTACCTTGACTTAGAAAGATGAGCGCTGCAGGGAAAATCCTTCTCACCAATAGTCTTCCTTACAGTCAACATCTTAAAGTCATTCTGAGATTATATTAAAAAGCAAATAAAAGTTTTTGAAATGATAACTTTTCCTCTGGGAAAAAGAGAAGGCAGCTGAAAGGTAAATGAATATATTGGTGCATTCACACACTACAGTTATTTATTAAACTATGGTTTTCTGAACAAACATAGGAGGCTGATCCACACAAACTGCTCAGCTATAATGGATAGGTTCGTATGCTGTTAAGTCAAAAATAAACCACATTGTATTTTAGTGCTGTCGGAAAAAAATATCCATCTGGTTCAATTCCAAGCTGGGAGAAAGACACTGGAAACATGGAGGCTGATTTGAAAGAAGGTTTATTGATGAAGCAGAACCACATGTGATTCTTGGCAGCTGACAAAATGGAGTTGAGAGTGGCGTTTTTTTATACCTTCTCTGGGTTTTTGAGCTTCCTGTTCCTGTGCAAGAACATATTTTCTATTGGCTGTTGTCAGACTCCCATGGAGCCATGTAGGAGTTATGTAGGGTCATAGCTGGCTCTATAGGCAAAGTACAAATCCTAGGTGTTTGTCTGAGCTACGTTTGGTTGAAGTTTGGGGTAATGGAGTGAAGGGGCTTGTGTTCTGAAAGGGTGTTGGGCAATTCCTATTGTGGTTTAATGGCTTTTTCCTGTGTTGGATCTTGGGTGATGGTTGCTTCTAATCCTACCATTCTGCCTTTGTTTCAAAATATCCTGTCTTGAATGGATTACCAAATCTGCATTTCTAAAAACTGCCCCAGTATCTGCTGGAGTTATTAAGAAAAACTGAGTCTGCTTCCTGCCTCTAAAAAAAAACATGTATCTCCATTTCTCCCTTTGGGGAAATATAATACTCTGCCTTTTTTTTAATATTCCTCAAAATATTTCATTCTTCTAGGAGGGTGGGTGCTGACTTTCTACAGTGCGATATGCAGAGATGGATTATAAACACTATAAAATAAATAAATGCACATGTACTTTATAACAAAGTTGAGGATGGGGGAAGAGTTGCCTTCCACTCCCCACCCCTTCTGGTAGGGCAATTCCTGTTTCATTACAGGAGATTTTGGATACTATGAAAGCTGAGAGTGTGTTAGGATCAGAAATAGGAGCATGATTTACACATAAACTTTTATTGGTTTTTATTCTACTACCCATGCATGCACTGGCAGGCCTGTCTGTGAAATATAAACACAGAATTTCCCAACTGAACAACATCTAGATATTTGGACCAACTTCCAGAATTTTCAGCAATAACTAGAGCTATGTTGATTGGAAATTTTGGAGTTCAGTTGCTGCATCTGGAATTTGCTCAATTTATGACTTCAGCAACAGAGAGTTCAATGCCTGGAATGCACTACCTAACTCTATGGTTTCATCCCAAAATTTTAACCTAAGACTGCCTACTGTTGACCTCACCCCATTCCTAAGAAGTCTGTAAGGGGCGTGCATAAGAGCACCAGCGTGCCTACCATCCCTGTCCTAATCTTCCCTTTATTTGTATTCATTTTATGTATTCAATTCATGGTTATACTTATATATATTATCTAATACGTACTCGACAAATAAAAATAAATTTTAAAAAATTGACAACATAGACCTCTTAGAACAATATATAGTGATTAATAGGTACTCAAGTGGCATTTTGAACTATTTGAAGAGCCTTTCCCGAGGAACTAGGTCTCCCATTTGCAACATATGTTTTTGCAAAGATTGTCATTCATGTGTAAGTGTACACCGATATTATAATGCAACTGTGAAAAATACATGTTGTTCCTTTTCTGGGTGGTTTTTACAAGACCCTGGTTTCTGCACAATATAAGAAAACAAAAATTAGTTGCATTGGGTTTTTGTTTGGATTCTTATTTGAACACAGTGCAGAAATCACATTTATTGATAAAGAAAATAAAACTTTACACCAGAAATGCCTTCAACTAGAACAGAGGTTCCCAATCTTTTTCGGTTCGCGGCTCCCCTAGCAATCCGACTTGCAACTGCGCATGCGCACTAGACGTTTCAGAAATGGCGCATCAGCGTTAGACCCAGCGGGCGGAATATTTCGCGGCGCCCTTATGAGGATAGCGCGGCTCCCCAGGGAGCCGCGGCGCACACTTTGGGAACCACTGAACTAGAACAATAAACAGCTTTTGAAATTAAAAGCTGTCTTCTCTTACAAAGAACCCCTGCACTGGAGCAATAAACAGCTACTGGAAGAACACACCAACTCCCTTTAATATTGAGAACTTACATATCAGAGCAGTCATCCATTTCAGAAAATGAAATAATATTGATCAGAAGCCCTTAACTTTACCGTTTCATCTCTGCAACCACTATCAAATTCAACAGCCCACCTTCCTTGCAACCAGCACTCTTATAAAACACATCCTCTTGCAAAGGCTTTTTTCAGATCTTGTCCCACCCTTAATATTCCTTTGAAAATCTACTCAAGATTACTCAAGAGTAATTATTCTTGAGAATGCTTTCAAGAAAATGGTTCTAAGACTCAAGAGTTTTTCCTCCCCTGAAGTATCCACCAAAACAGTTGGTGGATATGCATTCTGCCTGTTGCTTTTATACCCATGCCTACATTGAGAAAAAAGTAGCCACTACACACTCCATTCTCTGTCTTGGGTTTCCTAGCATTTGGTAGGAAATTATTAGAGGTGATCTATATTTATATATGTGTTTTTAAGTCAGTATTGACTCCTGGTGACTATCTGAATACATTCCTGCAGTTTTCTGGCAAAGTTTTTCAGACATCATTAGCCACCACTTTCTTCTTAGGATTGACAGAGAGAGTACGGCTCAAGTAACCCAGCTATCATTGTGTTTAATGTGGGACTAGAAGCCCAAGTTTCTAGCCTGGTGCTTTATCCACTATACCGAACTGGCTCTCACTTAGGGGGATTTTCCCAGTTTTAAATTAGTAGGAAAATGCACTGCTTGTATCATCGTTATCAATAGTAATATTTATTAATAGTACTTCCTAATTCATGTTCAGAGCTCTTATTTTGTGGCTGGTTTTTGTGAAAGGCAGATAGACAAATTGATTAGTCCTTTGACTATATACCTTTCAGCAACCAGAACTGCAATTAGGGATACCAGGTTTATAGCTGTACTCAAACCACTCCCAACCTGGCACCCTACTGATGTGTTAGAATTGCTTTGCTTAGAATTTCCATATAGTATGATTTATGGGAACTGCTGGCTTGGAATATGGGAACTAAAGCCTCAACATATCTGGAGGGCAGCTGTTTGGAGAAAGTTACTGTATTATACCATATCTTGATATACAGATAATTTTCAAGTTATTTGTATTAAAAAATAATACTTCTCTCTCTGTCTTGACCCTCTTTTTTTAAGAAACTAATACACATGACTCTATTCCTTTATTTTATGCTCTATGTTTCATTCATACCAAAGTTTCGTTCAACTTTCAAAGAATCAACCTAGAAATAAGGAGAAATTTTCTGACAGTGAGAACAACCAACCAATGGAACAGCTTGCCTTCGGAAGTTGTGGGTGCTTCATCGCTGGAGGCTTTCAAGAAGAGATTGGACTGTCAGAAACGGTGTAGGGTCTTCTGCGTGGGCAGTGGAGTTGAATTAGATAACCTACAAGGTTCCTTCTAATTCTGTTATTCTCAACTGAAGGCTGAGTAGAAACAGAAATGTAGACTCTGCCAGTATCTTGAGTTTTGAACTCTTTAATTATTTGCTATTCTTGTAAAGAAAAACCTTTATCCTCCATACCTCTTTACTGCTTTCTTTGTTAAACTACTAATGAGAAAACCATTTTTTGAGCTGTAATTTACTTCACTTTAAGGGATGGAGCTCCTGAAAAAACATAGCTATTTAGTCAGATGCAGAAACACCTATCTTCTTCTTCTTGTTGTGCCATATCCGTCATCGGACGTCAGTGATCTGTTGGTGATCCTATTGTATAGAAACATCTTTCCTATTTCTTCAGTCTGATTCCTTCCAGCTGAGCTGGACCGCAATCTCAACCATTCTAGTACTCTCTAAACTTCTAAATCTTAGTAACTTTAAATCTTGTGGACTTGAACTACCAGAATTCTGCAGCCAGTATGGTTGACTGGGCAATTCTGGGAGTTGAAGCCCATAGGTCTTAAGGTTGCTAAGATTGGACACCCCTGTTCTAAAGCAAAGGTATCCAACCTTGGCAACTTTAAGACCGGTGGATTTCAACTCCCAGAATTCCCCAGCCAGCCAGTTTCCCAACTTTTGAGAAATTCTGTATTCTTAGCTGCCATCTAGTGATCATCTGAATATATGGCACACGTTGTTGCGACCAGGTCCTGAAAATAGTTCCGCGCCTGCTGGAAATCAACTCCCGCTGAGCTGGAAAAAGGAGCAAGTGCTCGATTTAAGGCAAACCCTGCGAGTTAAAAAAAATAAATAAATAAATACACACACACACACACACACACACACACAAAACCCGCGGTCAGACCCAGCCTGCCTGCCACCTCCCACCCCCACCCCTTCGGTCTCCTAGAATGGAACCTTCCGAGATGGAACGCTCCTGGCGCCGCCCACCCCCTTCGCTTTTAAAGATGGAAGAGGCCCAAGCGACCGGTTGCCGTGGGAACGGCTAGCTTGTTTCGGCGGGAGCTCGGCTTCGGGAGGCAGAAGGAAGCCGGCCGGGGGAAGCCTGGAGTGGGCTGCGCCCTTCTCTGGCCGCCAGGTTCTCGCAGTCCTCGGGATAATTGAGCCGGTGGGGGAAAAGGAAGAGTAGCAGCAGCTGCTGCTCAGGGACCGGCGGGGAAGGGGTTAATGTAAAGGGCTCTTAGGTAGAGCAGTAAGACCCGCTCCTCCCCGTTTACCTACCTGTGCTCACCTGCACAAACTGGCTCCTGGATCTGTAATAAAGCTTCAAAGTGGGGTTTTGATGGCTAAGCTAGGATCGGGTCCTGGGTTATTTGCAGTGCACTTACAGGGTGCATAATACTTTTTTGGGGGGGAGGGGGTGTTCCAATATCCTCTGTCCTTTTGTATGCAGGGGCTTCCAACGATGCACAAATCCAGGGGTTGAGATTTTCCATCTCACTTTTTTTTGTATCTCTGCATCATTTTTTTTTTAAAAAGCAGCTTTCCCTGTTGAATGCATGCCTGTCAGGAAGTCCTCAAGATGCCACCCAGCGCTAGATTTGGTGGTAAAAGGCTTGCTTGTTTTGAATTAAATTGCCTAGGGACAACAAATTAAATTGGGGAGACTGAGGGTTGCAATTGCCTTTATGAAAAGTTGTTTTTTCTACTTTGGCATAAAAGTCCTGGCATATCTCAGTGGCTTCCTAATCCCATTGCTAACTAGATATAACTGGTGGAACACAGCCAAGTTTGTTTAGGTTTTAGTATTTGTTGGATGGATTTGGGAGTAAAGTATTTTTTTAATACCTTGACTAGAAATGTGCTGTTGGGGTCATATTTTGCAAATTGAAAAGTAGATAAGAAATGGCTTTTCAGAGCAGGGTTCACACAATACACTTCTCTTGCTTAACTAAGTACAACGTACTCAATCTAATTTTCTTGTTTGAATAATAGATCAACCCTAAGAAAGCCGGGCTAAGATATGGTTAATTGTCTCAATTAAATATGAACCAGATATGGGAATCTATCCCAATATCACCTAAGCAGAGAATTTTTCTAATCTGTTTGGTGATCCTTTTATGGTGAAAATATTAGGAGCTGAGCTGCTGATCTTCCAGTTGCAAAGTATACATTTTCCTACTGAATTCTTCCCATTCCTCCACCTTCATTTCCCCCTTTACTGAAAAATCCTGTTCAATAAGAAATCCAAAATAATGTCAGTAAGTTTGTATTGATATGGTTAAATCTGTGCCCTATTCATGTGTAAAGTAATATCTAGCAAATAGAATGCTTCATCTTTATAGAATGACTCTGTGATAAAACACCAGTGTGAAAAATTGACTCCAGGCAATATTTCTGCTCTGAGTAATTTCTAGCTACTTTAATGAGTGCTTGGTGCACTGAGGCTGAATATTGTAAACCTCTCCTTGGGGAAAAACAAATATACTCATTCAATTATACTTGGAGCATAATATATTTACATAATCTTATTCGTAGACTAAATATAAACGTTGTATTAGGTCAAGTCATCTGTGTTTATCCTGTTGCCCTCCATATGTTTTCAAATTCACCTGTCAAAAGATCTGGTTTGTACCACCCAGAAAGTAGTAACATGCTTAAACTTACTATTGGGACAATTATATTAGTATTAAGGCTATACTAATTGTATTAGTATTAGGACTGTAAGTCTACTGGATTTGTGTTAAGAATGCCCTACCCATGGAATGGAATCATAGGGCTGGAAGAAGGTGTGAATTTATTATTTAAAATGCTTGGGGGCAGGAAAAGGGACTAGTGTGTGAAGCTTTATAGAAGAAAAGCCAAACTTGAGATAATGAAGAATAGAAACCTACAAATAACACTAAACATAAAAAAATCCTGACTCCTTAATTTTACAACAGAGTTTAATGAAACATAATCCAAAATTCTAACTTTTCCAAAATGCCAAGATGAATACTTAATTCAAGCCTTCACCTCCAGCCAGGTAGATGTAGATTTTAATAAACATATAGATTTTAACATTGCAACATATAAAATTCAGTGCAATGTTCTCATACTAATTTTATTAGAAACCCCAGAGAAGCCTCTTGTGCTGATTTTTCTACAATTGCAATACAATCTAGCCTAGTTCTTCACACTCAATTTCAGACTAATGTAAAACATACTATTAATTATGAAAATTTACCATAATGCTTGTTCTCAGAGTAATTTTTACAGGAAACCTCAAATGTTGATGGCAATATTTTGTGTGTGGATTAGAATCATGGTCAGATTTTAGGTACGGTGATTGTTTCGATTATATTTTAGGGTTAAAATAGAGTCTACTGAAGCCCACTGTGAATTTATCAGAGGGCTGGCCAAGTTGGTATTCACTCACTGCACTGTTGAGTTTCAACCTTAATCTGCACTCATGATTACTACAAAACATTTTCTATTCCTCCTGAATCCAACCCACAGGGGAAAGTTTTACCATAAGCATCACAAAACCTTAGCTCGAAGTTTCCCAAAAGTCCAATACAAATGCTAACAGTTAAGAGTCATTTCAAACTTGAATTCCAGATGAAATCTAAGCCAAGATTGCTATTAAACATAAGAACTCTCATTGATTCTAACCCATAAGCATAGTATTTCTATTGAATGTAAGGATCTGTCTTTTAACTTCCAAATTGCTAATATAATTATAGTGACCATCATGATGCATTCCTTCTGAACGCAAATAGATGGTTACATCATTCTGTAAACATCAACAATCTGCTGTTTTCTAACACATTGTTTGCATCTAGACTTTATTATGCTTAAAATAAGCTACCGGTATTTGAAATTAAAAGAAGTTAGCCAAGATCTACTTAAACCTCACTGATTTAAGTATTTGGAAAATAAGCCCAAGCCTTTATTTCCAAGCCTTTTAGACATAACAATATCCTTGTGTAAAGGTTATTTATTATTCAGTATTGTTAGATCTAATGTCGAATTAATTAATTAGTGAAACTTAACAGTACCTTTAGCTGTCCTTCTTCAGTACTTATTTTCTCTTCTTCCATTTATAAATATAGATGGAATTGTTAAAGAAACTGTTTTAATATAAGTTTTTCTCTCTCTTGTAAACAGGTTTCAAAACTGTATGATTTGAACACGTCTTTAAGCTTTTCTGAATTTGCAATCATGAACATCAATGATTTTGTGATACTCCCTGGTTCAAAAACTGGAGTTTCTATAAAACTGAAGGAAAAGTAAGTTTCTTTCTCTAATTGACTTTGAAGTGCTTGGATAATCTATTCCCTTTTTATATGCATCATTAAATGCAAACTATTTCTAACCACTAAAGCTGCAATCCTAAAATCACTTACTTGAAGTTAATTTTATTGAAACAAATGAGAGCTGCCACCGTGTAAATGTGTTCAGAATTGGGAGTGCTGTTCACATTTATAACGGTGCTTTCTGATGTCCTTTTTCTGTTTTCTGTTTTCTGTTTCTTTTCTTTTCTTTTTCTTTGTCCTGAATTGGTGGCCTATTCTTAAATAATTCCTTTATCTGCAATGGCACAAACAGAATATCCCTTTTTTTTTAAAATTAAAAAGACAAGCTGTAAATGTATAGTCCAGTTTCAAAAACTGCAATTTTCTGCTGCATTGCATATACTTTAAATAGAGAAAGAAAGTACAGTTTGGTGCGAGTTTAGAGCTGAATTTAATCTCTCTAGAAGTGTACGGGAGCTGCAATTGGAAAAAGTTCAGCTGGAACTTGAAAATAAGGAAATGGAGAAGAAACTGAAGCAACTACAATCAAATATGAGCCGAGAGAAACAAGACAGAGGGTAGGTAGAACTTTAATGGCTCTAGTTATTATTTGGAGAGTAGAAAAGCAAACCTTTGGAGGTTACCCAACCATTGGAAAGTAGTATTCTTTCAGTGTTCAGTGTACTATTTGTTTATGTAGTTTTATGTATATAAACACACACAACATATAAATGCATAAAGTATATCTCTACTGTATATCACATCTCACCATATCTCTACTGTAGCAAGCTTTCTCAATATTCAAGTATCTTTTCTCATATTCTTTAGCATATTTTCTCAAGATACATATATAGTCAACATATCGTACTTTTCGGAGTATAAGACACACTTCCCCTCCCCCTCCCCCCAAAGAGGATGGAAATGTTGGTGCGTCTTATACACCGAATACAGCCATTTTTGGCCTCCCGAAAACCCGTGTGTCCCATTTTTGCCAAAAACAAGCCCGGTTTTTTTGCAAAAACGGGTCCTGCAAAGTGTTTGGGAGGTCTGCAGAGTGCTCCTAGGGACTGTGGAGGCCAAAAACACGATGCGTGAGGGGATTTGGGAGGCCAAAAATGGGCCCATTTTTGGTAAAAACGGGCCCATTTTTTGCAAAAATGGGACGCACGGGTTTTTGCAAAAAAGGGGGCGTTTTTATTTATTTATTTATTTAATTTGTATACCGCCCTTCTCCAGCTGGACTCAGGGCGGTGAACAGCCAAAATAAAATAGAGCATACAAAATTAAAAAACAATTTAAAATAATTAAATAGTTTTGGCCCACAATTTAAAACAACCAAGTTAAAACCAATTTATAATTTAAAACCGAAACAATAGGGTCAAGCCAGGCCGGCTAGATGAAATAAATGTGTTTTCAGGGCTCGTCGGAAAGCCCGGAGGTCAGGTATCATGCGTATCTCTGGGGGTAGGTCATTCCACAGGGCGGGTGCCGCTACAGAAAAGGCTCTCCCTCTGGGGGTCGCCAGCCGGCATTGTCTGGCGGACGGCACCCTAAGGAGGCCCTCTCTGTGCGAACGTACTGGCCGGTGGGAGGCTATTGGCGGCAGAAGGCGATCTCGTAAGTACCCTGGCCCTAAGCCATGGAGCGCTTTAAAGGTGGTCACCAACACCTTGAAGCGCACCCGGAAGACCACAGGAAGCCAGTGCAGCTCGCGCAGGAGAGGTGTCACATGGGAGCGTCCCGTTGCTCCCATAATCCCCCGCGCGGCCGCATTCTGGACCAACTGGAGCCTCCGGATGCACCTCAAGGGGAGCCCCATGTAGAGAGCGTTACAGTAGTCCAGGCGGGAGATGACGAGTGCCTGAGTGACTGTGCGTAGGGAGTCCCGATCCAGAAAGGGACGCAATTGGCGTATCAGGCGAACCTGATAGAAAGCCCCCCTGGCCACGGCCGTCATGTGCTCTTCTAAAGACAGCCGTGCATCCAGGAGGACGCCCAAATTGCGAGCCCTCTCCGTGGGGGCCAATGATTCACCCCCAATAACCAGCGATGGCACCAGCTGGCTATATCGGGACGCCGGAAGCCACAGCCACTCGGTCTTGGAAGGGTTGAGACGAAGCCTGTTCCTCCCCATCCAGGCCCGTTTTTGCCCTCTCCAGCACTCTGCAGGCCCTGTTTTTGTGAATTTTTTTTCCAAAAATGGGACTGCAGAGGGTTTGGGAGGCCTGCAGAGTGCTCCTGAGGGCTGGGGAGGGCAAAAACTTTTTTTTCTTGTTTACCTCTTCAAAATCTTGGTGCGTCTTATACTCTGGTGCGTCTTATAGTCTGAAAAATACGGTACTTAAAATAATGCACATAGACTGTCCCTCCCTCATCTACAGCCATAATAGCTAAGAGCAATATGCTGTAAATAATAACAGAAAAATACCATCACTGTCATACTGAAACTTGCATGATTTAAAAAACAAAAACAAATGAAAGATACGGTGGTACATATGGGGATTTATGACGGTGCTCGGAGTTTTACCCATTACAATGTCCCTGTGATCATGTGATTGTAATCTCGGTATTTAGCAGCTGGCCTGTGATTATGATGTTTCAGTGAACTCATGTGCAATCATAGGATTGTGATTTCTGATGTTCTGTTCTGGCTTTGGGATTAGAGACCTGAAAGGAACCATATTATGGCTTCTATTATCTGCTATAAGAGTTCTTATCTGTTAGCCAGAGGGGCAGAAGTCATGTATGATAAATTCCCCTACAGGAAGGGAATATTTTCTTTTATTTGTGACAAATTGTCTGAAGTGGGTCTAAAGATACAGGGAATTAATAAATGATATGCATGGACAGGAATATAAACAGATAGAAAATTCTGAGAGGACAATTTTGCCTTAAAAGCAAGAAGGGTTTGAATATTTTAAGGCTGGCAGCACAAGGAAATCTCATTTTATTAGACTTGATATAATGGACTTTGAGTGCAAAGGACCACATTTCTTCAGTGATTTATGTGATTTGTAATAATATCATTACACAAATGAGACAAATTAAGCTGTTTCATGTCAAGTGACAGGAACGACACACAATTTGTATCACTTTCGTGTTGATGTTGTTTTGCAAATAATGACAGAAATTGATGCTGAGTTATGTAATTTTCATTTGCATAATGTCTTTTGTGTCATTTGCTTAATGATGTTTCACCAGTGATGTCAATTAATACAAATGATGTGAATTGCTGCAGTTTTGTACTTGTGAATTTATTGAATATTTGCAAATAACAGACAACTTTCTTACCATTAGTCTGTTAAAGTGCAATTTTGCTGTATTGTAGTAAATTTCGCATTACATAAAAATTGAGTTTAATGATTTATGAAGTACCTGCCAGTTTTTTTTAATTAACCATAAAATAGCACAGAGTAAGAATGAAACTGTTTAAAATGACTAGTTGTAAGAAAGTGACATTTTCCTCCAGTGAGAATAATAAAAGTTTGTAGTGTTATATTTGTGCACACCTTCTTTCAGAGTAATCTTCACATTTCATAATTAAGTTCATAGCAATAGGTCTGTCTAACCACAGTTGGATAATGGCTCTAAGAGTGTATATTTTCATTCTGTGTCAATTCTGTATTGTTTTTCCATTCCCAATTAGTGGAAAGTTGCAATGTATAAGCCACCTGTCTTTCCCCTCCCTTATCCCACTTTACCACCCCATCCCAATTCAGCTATGTTGATAGAAACTGTAAGTGTCATGCCTCTCAATACAAGCTAGAAAAGTGATTTTTAATAGAAAACTACTGTATCTGGATTTTTATCCCAGCAACTTCAGCAGAAGCTTTGATCCATTTCTGGCTTGATATATACAGTATCTTTGCACTAGGCCCGTGATGGCGAAACTATGGCACGCGTGCCACAGGTGGCACACGGAGTCATATCGGTGGGCACGCAAGTGTTGCCCTAGCTCAGCGTCGGCCAGCTGATTTTTGGGCCTTCCGGGCCCACCAGAAGTCAGCAAATGGGCCGTTTCCGGCCTCCAGGGGTATGGGGAAGGCTGTTTTTGCCCTCCCCAGGCTCCAAGAAAGCATCTGGAGCCTGGGGAGGGGGAAAAACGGGCCTACTGGGCCCACTGTGCCATCGAGTGCCAAAAGTGGGGGAGCGCAGGGTTGTTGCGCGAGCATGCGTGGGGGGCGGGGCGCACTGAATTATGGGTGTGGGCATGCGTGGGCGCGACCCCCTGCGCGACCCCCACTTTTGGCATACGACGGCAAAAAGGTTAGCCATCACTGCAGTAGGTCAAAATATCTGAAAAGGTTAAATTATGGGAACTGGACCAAAGTTCATTACTCATCCAAGTAACTTCTTCAGTCAAAATGAAAAATTTAAAGTTAGGCAGAGAATCGTTGGAATGTACCAACTCTTGCCATACCAACTGCAGGGGTTTCTCCCCAAAATGTATTGTAAATGTAAAGGAAGACTCAATCATCCAGGCCAAAAGCATCTAAAAACTTAAATTGTGCCAACTGGACCAAAGTTTAAGAAATGTCTCAGTTTAATAAACTTTGGTCTAGTTGCCATGATTTAAACTTTTTAGATGCTTTTGGACTGGATGATTGAATCTTCATTTACATTTACACATACACTCTAGGCCAGTGATAGCTAACCTTTTTGCCAAAAGCGGGGGGAGTACAGGGGGGTTGCGCACATGCGTGCCCACACCCATAATTCAATGCTCCCCGCCCCCATGCATGTGCAACCTCACCCGCACTCCCCCTGCTATTGGCACACGATGGCATGGTGGGACCGGAAGGCCCATTTTTTCACTCTCCCCAGGCTCCAGAGCCTTTTTAGGAGCCTGGGGAGGACGAAAACGGCTTTTCCCAGCCCCCCCCTGGAGACCCTCCTGAGACCAGAAATGGCCCATTTCCCAACTTCCGGTGGGACCGGAAGGCCCATTTTTCATTCTCCCCAGGCTCCAGAGGCTTTCTAGGAGCCTGGGAAGGGCAAAAATGGCCTCCACCCCCTCCCCTCCAGAGGCCAGAAACAGCCCATTTCCCAACATCCGGTGGGCCCAGAAGGCCGGAAAATCAGGTTTGCAGCACACACATGCGCGCTGCAGCTGAGCTAGGGCAACGGCTCACATGCCTGAAGATATGGCTTCGCGTGCCACAGGTTCGCCATCACGGCTCTAGGCCAAAACTTTCTTTGTATCATTGGAGTCCTTTTTGTTTGTTTGCTTGTTTGTTTTGTTTTGTTTTCTTCCATTGGGCTTTTGTTATCAGAATTCAATTTCAAGTGCTGTCAGGTCCTCAACTTCACTTTCCATTCTTTGAGAGGGCTTTATTATTTATAAAGTTCTTCTTACATTTCACTAGAAATTCAGTCCTTGTGAGCTTTAAGTGCATATGGCTGCATTATAAAAAAAACAACACCATTTGTAATCATTCATTTGAGAGAATCATTTGAGAGAATCCATTTCAGATGTTGAAATATTCTGCAGACAAAGCACAACCCTTTTATCTGTAACTTTTTTGGTGGGTATAAATTTGAAAACTACTTTATTAACCTCTTTGTATTTGTTTCCCTTTCTCAGCGATGTGAGTAATAATGCTAACTTTCTTTCCCAGGATCAGCTTTTTAAGGATATGTGGTCATTAGTGTTCCAGTGTACTTAACAAGATATATAGTTCTGTTTAAGTTTTAAGTGTTACTAATGATCTTGGCCCATAGTCATTAATTTTTGTATCTTTTCCCCACAGTCTTTAATACCACATTCTACTTTCCAACAAGTTTGTGAACTCTCCCTCCCTCCCTTTCTTTCTTTTACAGTAAATGATGGCTCTTCAATTTGTCGGTTTGTAATGATTGGTTTTGCTGCTTGCTCGCAAAACAGTGAAGTAGCACTTGAACTGGAAGCAGTTATTATTTATTTTGGTCATTTTGCCACTACTTGTCTGAAAGTCCCTGGTGGATGATACTATGGGTTTGGTCTATCTAACCTGTAACATTTGGTCGGTAACGTTTAGTCTGTTTTTTTTTAAAAACAAACAAACTGCAAGTAAGAAATATCAAATATTTGATCCAGAAAAGAAGCCTAAACTAAGCCTTAGGTTCGAAGTGTTGTAGCTGTTCTTCTTTAATCCTGGGTTACAAAACAAGCAAGAGCTAAATGGCCTATTGGCCATTATTTTTACTTATACTAAACATGATGGAAGCAGAGGGTAGGCCCTATTTCTTCTGATTCCCAAACAGTGAGAAGAGGAAAAGTAACAAAATAGGCAGTTAGAGATATTCTTGTTGGAGAACATAGAACATAGAATACAAAATCATAGGATTGGAAGGAACCTCAAACGTGTTCTAGTCCAACCTCATGCTCAACGCAGGAGAATTTATAATATTCCAATCAAATAGTTGTCCAGTCTGTTTTTGAAAACCTCCAGTCATGGAGCACTCACAGCTCCAGGTGGCAAGCTATTCTATTGATTAATTGTTCTTACTGTCAGAAAATTTATCCTTACTTCTAGGTTGGGTCTGTCTTTAACAAGCTTCCACCCATTATTTCTTGTCCTGAAAATAATCTGGTGCTTTGGAAAATAATCCTCTCTTCTTTGTAACAACTCCTCACTACTGGAAGTTATCATGTCCTAATCCTTCCCTAATCATTCTCTTCAACAGGCTAGACATATCTGTCTCCCTCAACTGTTCATCATATGATTTAGCTTCCAGACTGTTTATCATCTTTGTTGCTCTATTCTGCGCACTTTCTAGCGTTTGTGTCCATGAGTACTGTAAATGCTCAGAGTTTCCAGATGTTCGAAAAGATGTTTCAGAATATAGTGGCGTGCACTTGTTTGCAGCATTTTAAAAGAGCCATGACTTTTTGTGGGACGGATTAGGGGACTGGAGGCTAAAACAGAACTGTTGTGGCCCGTCAGCGGCCTGTGCAGATTGTAGCTGATTCCGACAACGAGGAGGCTGGTGTGGTGCTGTGTCAGCAGCCTGTGCAGCTGGCGCTCGAGTCGGACAGTGAGGAGGCTGGAGAAGATGTAGTGCCAGAGGCAGGGATTCAGCCAGGGCCTTCAGAACCTCCAGAACCTCCTTTAAGTGAAGAGGACGAAGAGGAGGAGTCTCTTCTCAATGCACGGGCGTGCAGAGCTGCCAAAACACAGGTCTCCTTTAGAGTAAGGCTTGGGTCCACTCCCTTAGCCTATTTAAGAAGGAACTCCGCTTGAACAAGCTGTAGAGAACAACTTTAGGTCACTCTCCTTCGTGTCTGCAAAATTGCTTCTGGGCTTTCTGCCAACTCTAGTAAGACTGTGATTACCTTATCTTAGAATTCTGGTAGGCTGTTAAGGCAGTTCATTAACAGCCTTTGAATGATAAAGACTAAGTTATTTGAGTAAAATAAGCTTTGTATAGAGTTTGTGTGTGCTGCGTTCTTTGGGGTCTGTAGCTGGGGCAGAACAAGAACAATTGCAGGAATTGGATATGTCTAGTTTAATAAAATGAAGGGCTAGGGCTGATACGATAGCATTATTCCAATATCTAAAGGGCTGTCACAAAGGAGAGAAGGGTCAGCCTATTTTCCAGTGCTCGTGAAAGCAGAACGAGAAGCAATGAAGGGAAACTAATCAATGAGAGAACCAACATAGAAAAAAGGAGAAATTTCCTAACAGGTAGAACAATTAATCAGTGGGAAATCTTGCCTTCAGAAGTTCTGGGTGCTCCATCATTAGAGGTTTTTAAGAAGAGATTAGCCATTTGTCTGAAATTGTATTATATCTCTTGCTTAAGTAGGGGGCTGGATTAGAAGTCCTCCAAGGTCCCTTCTAACTATTATTCTGTTATATTTCTGGGTTTGCAGAGATGCCCCTGGCAGCTGCCTCTAATTCTGGGGAAAAGCATTGTATTTAATGTGTTGCAAACAGGTGTTATATCCATGGTCTTGTATGCTCTAAAGCTCCTTTTAGTGAGAGAATTAAAAGGGCTGTACAGTCTTAATGAATGTGTCAAAATTACCAAATTTTCATGTGCTTATGAGAGTTCTTTAGGTGGGATTTTACCTAAATGAAAATATTTGAATTGTCCTATCTGCGAGTTGGGAGGAATATAAATTTAATAAATAAATTTGTATGTCTGTGTAGCCTTTCAGTAAGTGGAAAATGGAGAAAAGAGGCTGCCATATTCTTCATATTTGTTTATGAATGCTCATAAAAAGATTTTTTGATCTCCCTTTAGGCGAACAAATGGGTATCGATGGAAATCAGGTCACACTAGTCTAAATACACAACCACACATCTTACAAGACAAAGAAAATGCTATAAAGGTAAGACAGCTAGGATGTTTAAATAAATTTTATTTAAATGTCTGCAGTAAAGGAAGTCTTTTTGTAGGATATCACTGTGGTCAAATTTTTGAAAGTGATCAGTTGAAACTTTTCTCTGGCTTTTTGATACTACTGTTACAAAGTGTCCCTGAATGGCAGATATTTTTTTTCTCCACACAGAAAGACTTGTTTTGCATAAATGTGGCATGCCAACTGGTCCTCCAGCTATCTAGGGGGGAATTATCACAAATTCTAAGTCACAGCAGATTTTTATTTGAGGTTTTATTTTGTTTTTTTAGAAATGGCACCCAGATAGATAATATTGATTCCATTAATGTGTTTATTTTCATTTAGAAACATAGAAAATGGATGGCAGACAAAGTCATAGAGATCCATTGAGTTTGCCAGGTTTTCTGAAAACACACATTCTGGCATAGATAAGATATGTGATTTTAGCTAGGCAAAGTGATAAAGAAAATAATTTATTTTAATTTAAGAGATTCCTTTAACAACTCATGTCTCCCCACCCCCAAAATTGACATGTTTACAGATTTTTGAAATATTGCTCTAAGTATTAGTAGTGATATGTTTCACAATTTCTGAGAATCTTCCATTTCTGTGTGTGAATTTCATCATTTCACCATCACTGATCATTTCCTAAAGGTTCCTTGACATTGTTTCTTATCATTCTTGATGTCTTATAGCTTTTTATCATCTGTGGTGATTCTCATGTTTTAGCATAGCAGTTCTAAGTTTTAAAGACCACACGTATCAAATATTTTTTTAAAAAAATGAGAATGTCATTTTAAAAGGAAGAAAAATAAGAGAACTATGAAATAAATCAAGTTTAATCAATTGATTGTATTAATTTAATACTCTTGTCTGCAATTCCTTAAATCAATTTTTCTTGGAAGCACATTGTACCTGAGGATGGCAGCCACTAGATCCTCAGAGAAGTTGCAGTTGATTTCAGTAGTTTCTAAAAAAACTGCATGAGCATTCCCACATGATCTAAAACACTTTTTGCCTTCAAATTAGAAGTATGGCACAGCCCTATGAAGGACAGTGTTAGGAAACAAAGGGGAAGTTTGGAGAACAAGCGGAGAAATCACAGTTTAATTGTTCCTTCCTTCTTTCCTTCCTTCCTTCCTTCCTTCCTTCCTTCCTTCCTTCCTTCCTTTTTTTTATCAGGTTCCTTCAGCCAAAGTAAAATTGAGGCTACTTAAAGAACATATTCCAGGTAACAAGGTATTAGCAATGTTGAGATTTGAAAATAATGCAGTAATTCAAATGTGATTGCAAGTAGGGCTATTTCTTTGGACTTTTGGAGAATCTTACAGAAGCTGCTTTAAGTAGGTTAAGAGTTAACTGGTAACATTGCCTTACCAGATTAATTTTCAGAGTGAAAAAAATAAATCATCCAACAGAATCAATCCACCACAATGGTTTCCAAACCATATTCTATGGATCACTGATAATCCATGAGAACAGTGCAGGTTGTAGTCCTGCAAATAGAAGTACAATGACTGTGGCAAAATAAAGCAAATATAGTACCAATAGTAATACGCACCTTGGGTGCAATCTCAAAACAACTGGAACACCACCTAAACACTGTTGGCATTGATAAAATCTCCATCAGTCAATTGCAAGAGGCAGCTTTACTTGTGACAATATCTTTAATAACATCAAACAACATCTGCCTATGTCAGTTCCTTGAGAAGGATGTGATAGGTGGATTAAAAATGCCAGTCTAAACATCTGCCTGACTACGTGATCAGTCATAATAACAACAGATTTATTTAAAAAAAAATGTTTTAATGTCCTTACTCAAAATCTCATGAGATTTCTGGTGATAACATTAAAACATCTTGTGAGAATTGATAACTTAACAAGGTTCTATCAGTTTAATTACACAATACATTTTTAGGATGCAAAACACTACAGATGGTCCTCCACTTGGGCGCACAGTTGAGCCTCGAATATTGGTCATTGAGCACAGTGCTCATTAAGCAAGATACCATGTGATCGCTTCATTCAGTCACCACAATCCCAGCTCTCCCTGGTTGCAGTCTTTAAGCAATGTTGTGAGTTGTTAATCAGAGAACTGGGGAGAGGGCCCATCCTTCCCTTATAAAGCTGGGCCAGGGAAAATGACTGCAAGAACAATTGGCTTGCTAGAGTTTTTGGCAGTTTTAAGGTCTGTTTCATTAGTTCCTCTCTGGAGCAGAAATCCCTTGGTGTGCTAGAGAACCAGACCTCAAATCTGGCGAAAATGCTAGCAAACACTATCATTCTGGAAAGCTGAGAATGCTGGTATTTGTTAGTGTTTTCTGTTCTTAAAGGAAAGACTCTGAATGATGGTGTTCACTAGTTTTTTCCCCTATGGAAGGGTAGAAACAGTAGCATCTGTTAAACACTAGCAAATAGCAACATTTTGAAAAGCTCTAAATGGTGGCATTCACTAGGGATTTCACCACTTTTGAATAGAATAGAATAGAATAGAATAGAATAGAATAGAATAGAATAGAATAGAATAGAATAGAATAGAAT
>WNWU01000019.1:10358606-10424174 GCA_012654045.1 Ptyas mucosa
ATAGAATAGAATAGAATAGAATAGAATAGAATAGAATAGAATAGAATTCTTTATTGGCCAAGTGTGATTGGATACACAAGATATTTGTCTTGGTGCATTCGCTCTCGGAATACATAAAAGAAAAGATACATTCATCAAAAATCATAAGGTACAACACTTAATGATAGTCGTAGGGAAACAGTCAATATAAATCTTAAGGATACCAGCAACAAGGTTACAGTCATACAGTCGTAAGTGGGAGAAGATGGGTGATAGGAACGATGAGAAGATTAATAGTAATACAGACTTAGTAACTAGTTTGACAGTGTTGAGGGAATTATTTGTTTAGCAAATTATTTGTTTTAAGCTTGTTTCTCCACTGTAGGAGGATTTCTCCTTTCTTCAGGAGGAGGAAAAGTCCTTCAGCATGATGGGGGAATGGATCTCAAATCCAACATGTCTGCCAGCTTCCCCACTGACTTTCTGGGGAAGCCAATAGAAAAGATTGTAAACGGCAATCACATGATTGCAAGGCAGTTGGCAACTGGTCGTAAATGCAAACAGATTATCATGCACCTAAAATGCAAGCATATGATGGGGGTGATGGTGCAACATGTTTATAATGGCTGGCAGTAATTTACAGGCCATAAAACACCCTCTCCGAGGCCATCTGTGAACATTCATTAAGTAACTCAAAGGCCACTTGTATCTAATGTTGGAGTTCTGCTATAATGGGGGAGTGACCCTGTGCCATAGATCTAGCATATTGCCAACTTTGGTGTATGTTGTGATCCACAGATGCTTTCAATGGACAATGTAAAGATCTGCATAAAGGAGAACTTGGAATCCATTGTCCCAACAAGTTGCAATAGCAATAGCAATAGCACTTAGACTTATATATCGCTTTACAGTCCTCTCTTAAGCAGTTTACAGAGTCAGCCTATTGCCCCCAACAATTTGGGTCCTCATTTTACCCACCTCGGAAGGATGGCAGGCTGAGTCAACTTTGAGCCTGGTGAGATTTGAACTGCCAAATTGCAGGCAGCAAGCAATCAGCAGAAGTAGCCTGCAGTACTGCACTCTAACCACTGCGCCACCACGGCTCATATGTCTTGAGAAATAGTCTGAAAATATTTATTATAATATTAATGTTGCCAAGATTAGAACTTCAGTTACTTTGATGTAATAGTTATTTATTACCGTGACATGTATGCTACTTAATTCTAAATAATATTGAGCAGCTGATGTCAAAAACAAAAACCAAGAACAAATTCATGGTAGTAAACAACTGCAGCGCCACCGGGGGAGATAAGTTAGCTCTCTTTACTGCCAAGTTACTTATTAGTGCCGTTCATTTATCTATGCTTCTTACTTGCTTGCTTTAAAAACACATCCACATTTTGCAGCTTCAGATGCAGCCAAACCGCCATTTGTGCATAAAACAGCAAATGATGCAGCCATTGAAAGGCCTAAAGTGAAGGGCAAGGCATGTGGTCAATGCGAGATGAAGATTGCATTGCTAGTAAGTAGGTGGGACCACTATTTGACTGACTCTGGACAATAAATATACATATCAAAAAAAGTAAGATATATCAAGTTTATTTTGTATTTGATAAAATCCTGCTCTTATTATTATCTTATAATGGCATATGTTAACAAAACAAACTTACAAGCTAAACATTCTCTTTAATAAAATGTTTATGAAATTAATAGAAGCTTTTGCCATCCTGAAGAACTTTTTACCTTTTTTTTTAAAAAAAAAGAAAAAAGTGCTCTGATCTAGTATAGTAATTTTTCCTAAATTATTTTGAGAGAGTCTCCTCCAGCCTCCTCCTCACTTCAAATAGCTCAGTGGCTTCACAAGTACCCCAGCATCTTGTTTTTTTTTTACTTATATTTCTTTGGAGCTGTTTTCTTATTTAGTTGTAGGGAGTTATAAGTACAATTAGGTAAACTGAAAAGTATTTCAGGATCACAAAAGTATGTATTGAAGGTATTTGTATCTTAATTTCCTTTTTTTCTCTCCACAAGGTGTGTTTAGAATGTGGAGAAGATTATTGTCCTAGTTGCTTTGCCAGAATACACCAGAAGGGAGCACTGAAACTCCACAGAACAACTTATTTGCAGGTATATTTCTTTGCAAAGCCTTGTGTAATCATTGCAACCTCTTCTTAGAAGGCATATTACCGCTAAATACATGCACAAACAACCACCAAGACAAATTCAGGAGCACTTTTATCTTTGATATGTAGAAATCCTTTTGGCAGGTTGATGTTCTTATTCTCCATTTACTCTTACCAAGTAAAAGTACTCATTTAGAGCTTAGAAACAGCCCTAAATGAGTAAGAAACCCAGAAAATACATACTTGAAACTCTGTGCAGAGAATTGTGCTTAAAGTCCATAACTCTGTTCGGATAATGCAAATAATTATCATTATCTGCTGATAGCTTGTAATGGCTATGACGTTTTTACAGGATGAGTGCATTTATGCAGTAATCTGGTCACATGAGCACTTTGGCACAGCAAGCAGCCTTCCTGATTGAAAGCAATAGAACATACTCTCATTAGGAACATATCGCTTTATGTATAAAAGAGGTAGGGATCACATCCATTTTTGTATCTTTTCTTGTCTAACAAAACCATTCATTTTGTGTAACTGAACTTGCTATTCAGTTAGTTCCATCTGGCCTTACCTTTCAGAGAAAGCACCCTTGATTTTTAATCTCTACAGAGTTTTCCTTCACCGTATCTTATGCCCCTATTCCCTGCTGCCATAACGGCATGGGAAAATTGCTTCCCCCACAATGCATAGTACCATTTGGAACATAGAGCTATGGAAACAAAGCCAGTTATTTGGGTCCTTTTCACTTAATTATCACCACCATTCATCCTAGTGGAATGGTTATCTGCTTGGAAGCACATATAATACATGTTAGCCATTTGCATATGATTCCAAATATTATATCTAAGTAGTTTTTAGTATGGTTGATTTAATACATCTAATGATGTAATGTAAAGTGAGTGGAGATACATTTTGTGTATTAATCAAAACTAGTCACTTAAAAGTGGCCCCTCCAAAGTCCTGCTGTGTTGACTCACCATGACTGCAGTGGGCAGGGCTGTTCTTGGGAGGGATGAGCAAAGAACATTGGGAGAGAATGCCAAAAACGTAATTTCCCAGCAAGGTCACTCAGAGTACAAAGATTTTTCAATTGCCCAGCCGAAGCATGGATATATTGGGCAACAGCGCTATAGGAAGATGCCAGAGGCAGATGATCACGTTAGTGATAAAGGTATCAAGTCATACGTCATAGGAATAGGCAATGTCAAACCACTCCTGTATTTTTACAAAGAAAATCACACAAATAGAAAATATAAAAAGACTTCCAATAATGATGCCTTCAGGCTGTTTAGCACTTAGCATGCTTTTGAGGAAGAGCTGAGGATAATGGTGTGTAAGATGTGGCTAGATTAATGCCTTTGGAATGTCTGGTTCCATACAGGAAAAGAAAATTCTAAGTTGCAAATGGGCATGGAATGTAAGAAGCATAAGCACAGGAAGGCTTAGCACAATGAAAGATGAAATGAAATGGCCACAAATTGACATCTTAGGCATCATGAAATTGAGAAAGGCTGGGATTTAACATTTAGTCAGAAGATCGGTTCACTTGTTACTCAGGACATGAAAAACAAGCAATAGTATTGCTTTTATAACTAGATTCGATATAACTACAACAGTTCTTAGATACATTGCATCCAATGACTCAATAATATCAGACTTCATGGACAACTTTTTAATATAGCAATCCTTCACATTTATGTTGCATCCACATTGCATAGTGTGGAAGAAGAGGAGGTTAATGAATTTTATGATTATATTCAATTTGAAATTGACAGAAAATGCAAGCACGGTGTTCTGCTTGTGATTCAAGATTGAAATCCTGAAGTTGGAAACATTAAAGAGAAAAAGCTTAGGAAACCAAAGTGAAGCAGGAGATCAACTTGTCAATTCTCCCACTCCAATAGTTTCTTCATAGCTCATACTGTCTTCAAACAACCAAAATGATGCCCTATGCATGTTGTCAGATGGAATATATAGAAATCAAATTGACTATATTCTTGCTAAAAGAAGATGAAAGACCTCAATTATAGCATCAAAGACATGACCAAGTGCCAGCTGGAACAGATCATGAACTTTTCATGTGCAAGTTCTGAGTTAAGTTAAAGAAGAAGAAAGCCAACCAGCCTCCACAGCATTATCTTGAGCATATACCCATCATTTTCAAAGAGAACATCAGAAATTGCTTTGAAGTCCTGAACAAGAAGAACTGTGGACTCAACGAAAAACAAATTGGCTGAGAAGAATGTGAAAAGACACTGCCAGACATAAGGTAGAAAGAAAGAGGAGATGACGATAACCAGCAGCAAGGTTGATGGACTCAGTGGTTGCACTATTGGACGATCTGAAAGACCAGATTAGGGATAGATCATTATGGAAAAAAATCTACATATGAGGTCACTGAGAGTTGACACAATTGATGCCACATGATAAATTAATCAAAATGGCTGGTGATAGTTTCTGGACAAATAGAAAGAAGATGCCTCTTGCCATAACTTATGGTTGACTTATGTATTTTATAGAATTGGCCTGATTTTGTAAAATTGGATTATTAGGGAAGACATTTGAAATAAGGAAATAAAGTGGGCCTGTCTTAATTTATCTATAACTGGTCAAATATGGAGAGTTATTTTGGAGTTAGAATAGGACCAATACAATAAAACTGAAACAGATTGCATCATCCTACTTCTAATAAAAATGTTTTGGAAGCTAGAACACCATGAATTGGGGATTAGTTTCCTGTAAGAAAGAGTTAACGTTTATGGATAAACAAGGAAAGAATGAAAAAGGTGAGGCTATAATTGTGAGTTTAGAGCAAGCAATTAATATGGCTTCATTCATACATATTGCTAAAGCAGAATTTTTCAAAAAACATGAACAGAACCTATCGGCTTGGTTTATCAATCATACAAAGGCATGTTAGATTTATAAAAGGCACTAGCTTAAAAGCAAGCCACATTATGGCTTAATATTATATCTCAAACTAGCTGTGCTTTCATAATGAAAAAAAAGTATACATCAGAATAAAAGTCATATTTTTGGAATCAGTACACTTGAATGGTTGTTTTTGTTATAATAATTTATTTCTTTCCTTTTTGCCCATAGGGTGCTGAAGTTAGGAACTCAAATCCTTTTTTCATAGACTTCTTTCTTTTGCTATCTGCCAACTGGCAGCTTTAAACATGCTTTGTTCCCAAACGAAATACGTTTTTGTAACTGATCCTTTCTCTTTGACTCACTTCACAATAAAGTTGGCCGTTCTTTGATGAAAACTGATGTTCCTGATATTTTTATTTTTACTGTAATAACAGGGACTTGAACAAGTTTATCCAGGAGCCACACTTGCATGACTTGGGATTGACATGCAGTCACCTAGTCTTTATTGCCAAAACCAAATACTCAAAAAGCAGTTAAAGGTGCTTCCTTGCATGTAGCAAAAAATGAGAGCAAATTGTATATACAGAAACAGAATCCAAACACCACCCAGTTGAGAAAGTCCAGTGTTGAATATAAGAAGCAATGCAATTAAACTTGTTGTTTATAATATTAAAACCTTTCATTAACCCTTACAGATGCCTTAGTTAATTTATATATCGTGTTATTTAGTCTCTTGGTTCTAATTGTTAGTAATTTGAAGAATTTATTCAAAACATGGAAGAAAAAATTCTGGTGGTTAAGATATATAATTTGCAAGGGGTATGCTGTAAAAACTTGTTTGTAAAAATGTAGTGTCAATAGAATTGCCTTAAGTATTCTCCAATTTTAGGATAAAACATTAGCAATTTTTATAATTAGATTTCCCCCCTAAAATGTTTAATGCTTTAAGATAATTGTGCTTGTGTCACTGGCTGCTTTCTGTGTATTCATGTTTCTGACCTTCTGTTTTATAGAGTATAGGCTGTTTATGCTCCCACTTTCCCTTGTATATTGGTTTCAATTACTTACTTCTTGGTTAAACAGGGCAAATTGTATTATTTTCTTTGAATAAAAAGCCCAAAACCACAGATTGCCAGGGCTGATGCACAACATACGTAGTTCTTTAATACAGGAATGTTTATTCATAATGATGTATTTTGGGGTAAATACTAACTTGAACCTTTCTGTTTGTTTTGTACAATATTTTTAATTATACTATCTATTTCTATTACAGAGAATAATTTATGTAATATTAAAATGAATAGTACCTTTTAATTCTTAATATTTAAATTACTTGCTTTTTATTGATAGATTTGTATTTTTCTTTGCTTGATTTTAGTTAAGAATTTGCTATATGTTGTGAATTTAGACAGCCAAGGCTAACCAATATTTTACATTTTTTCCTTTTAACTACCCTATAAATCCCTTGCATCAGGGTGGAGTTGGGGCAACTGAATGGAACTGAGCGTTTACTGACTGGATGCCCTTCCTGACAGCTATGCAGAGTTTGCAGCAAATATTTTCTCTTTGCACTCAGAGAGAGAAATATTTGTTGCTACCTAGGATCGAACTCGCTGCCTCCTGAATGTGAGGCGAGAGCTCCGCCTCTAGGCCACCACACTGCTTGGCATCGGGGTGGAATCAGGGCGAATTTTTTTACTGGCCAGATGCCCTTCCTGACGCCTATGCAGAGTTTGCAGCAGATATTTTCTCTCTGCATCCAGAGAGAGGCATAATCACAGCCTCCTGAATGTGAGGCGAGAGCTAACAGATAACTTACATATACCCATAATACATGGATATGTAATATTATATGTATAATACTTCCATATACATAATACTCATTGTGTGAATGAGCATTAGGCAGCCATCTTAATGTGTTAAGGAAGGAAAAATGGAAATTTTTGAAAATGGCTGAAACCCTGGACAATAACTGTGGATAACAAAGCTAGAAAGGATCCTGAGCTAGAAAGAAATGACCATGTAGATAAAATGCAGCCAAATATTAATCTGTAAACTGTTTGCTTCTTTGCCTGATATCATTAGAATAGGATGTCTATAGTGATCTGTTGATTATACAGGGATACAAAGTATTTTTGTATTTGTTTTGAGTTTAATATATGACTTTTTGTCTATAGGGAAAAGCACGTATCCCAGTTGGAAAACTGGAAGCTGCACAGCAGTTCCTGAAAACTGTCAATCCGTCGGAGACTAATGACTACATAAATAATGGACAGGAAAAAAAAGTGACCAATGCAGTAGAGGATATGGTTGCTGTTCCTCCACCTTCACCAAAAATACCAACAGATAATACTGAGGTAGTCTACGGTGTTGGCAGCCAGAAAGATGTGAATCTTACAAATAGAGACACCTCTATGACATAATCATAACCAAAATTCACTTATTCAGGATATAGTCTAGTCAAAGCAACTCGGGGAAAATTCTTGAAAGAAAATAACTTGCTTTTCTATTAGTTGTTGGACAGTTGAATAATATTAGATATTTGAGTGAGTATCTAATATTTTCTTAATTTTCTTTTTAACCCACGCTTCAGGGTTGTCCTGAAAAAAATATTCCATTTCCCCCCTCTAAAATTTTATCAATTAAATTTGGGAAATTGCATATAATGTTTCACATGTTTGGTTCCTTTTTCTCTGTTAATTTTGTCATTGCATTATAACATGTGAATAAAGGTAGTCCTCAACTTACAATCATTTGCATAGTGACCATTTGAAGATAGGGCAGCACAGGAAAAAAGTGACTTACAACTAGTCCTCACATTTATGTCTGTCATGGCATCCCCATGGTCATATCAAGAATTTTGGGTGCTTGGCAAATGGCAATGTATATATAACAGTTGCAGTCTCTCAGGGTCATGTGATTGGCATTGATGACCTTCCCGGTAAACCTCTGACAAGCAAAGTGAGTGGGGGAAGCCAGATTTGCTTAACAACAACATGGGTCACTTAACTGTAGCAATTTGTTTAATGACTGTGGCAAAAAAAGATAGTAAAATTGAGCATGGCCCACTTAACAACTGCCTTGCTTAGCAACAAAAGTTCTAGTTCCAATTATACTAGTAAGTCAAGGACTACCTGTGGTACCTTACATATTATTTGTATGTATGTTGTTTAGGATGATGTAATGATGGTACAATATTATGGCTGTGCCAAGCATGAATGAAACACCATATTTTTCCGTGTATAAGACAGTACTTTTTTCTTTAAAATATTTACTTGAAAATGGAGGGGCGTCTTATACACAGAAGACCGAGAGGAGAAGGCCGCGCATGCTGGATGAGCCTCTATCTTATATGCAGCTCTATCATTCCTTTCTATTGTAGTTGTTTCCTGTATCATATTGCCACCCTAGGTTTCATGTCTAGTGTTTGTGTGATGCATTTCCCGTTCTTGTTGTATTACTCACTCTAACAAGATGGCTTCTTCACAGCGATGGCTTGTAGTGTGTTTACTACAGGAAACGACATGAAACATGAGGGTGTCTTATACATGGGGGTATCTTATAGACAGAAAAATACAGTACTTTGGCACCAGTGATGCATCCCTCTTTGAACACAGTAGCTGTGCCCTTTGAAAGATGAAAGTGAGAACTTCCTTGAAAGATCACTCTGGTCATCTGTGCATTCAAAAATAATTGTTTTCCTGGCAAAGCAGCTGTGTTCATGTATGTATCGTGTTTCCCTGAAAATAAGACCCTGTCTTATATTTTTTTGAACCCCGAAATAAGCACTTGGCCGTATTTTCGAGGAAGTATTATTTTGGGGCATGAGGAACAAGACAGGGCTCCTCTTGCCATCTTAGCTGATTTCCAGTTCTGTCTCCCTAACCAGTGGTTCTCAACCTTCCTAATGCCGCGACCCTTTAATACAGTTCCTCATGTTGTGGTGACCCCCAACCATAAAATTATTCCTAAAACCATTGAAAATATGTGTTTTCCGATGGTCTTAGGTGACCCCTGTGAAAGGGTCATTCGACCCCCAGACGGGTCGCGACCCACAGGTTGAGAACCATTGCCCTAACCCTAACCAGAGGAAATGGTGGGGACCGGCTGCGCATGCTTTTAAATATTTGCAGGGAGGGCTTATTTGGAGAGGGAAACAGGTAGTTAGAGATAATTTGGAAAACTCCTTGAACCAGCTGTACCAAACTGCAAAAGATTGTATTGCCTCAACATTTTGAACATAGGAATTTCACTTGTGCCAGTGTGCTCTGCAAAGCATGCTTTTAAATGCTGCGCCCAACCTGTTTTATACCTGGGCGATGTACTCAAAAACAATTGCATTCATTTAATTCAAGTTAATTTTTCAATTTTAATTCAGACACAGTCTACAGTATCTTCTACTGAGGGCTGGGCTGAGATTCAAAACGGTGGATTTTTGCTGCATGGCACCTTTGATGAAAACGAATCTGCAAAGTCTTTTCAAGAAGCTCTGAATCAGTGGAGAAGTGGAAATTGTTCCCAGAAAAGTAAAGAAGAACGTTCCTGCCAGGTTGGGTCAGGTATTGGCTTGCATTTGTTTTGTACAGCAAAACCTTTTGAAACCACCAGCATAAAAGTTCGATATTATTTTCAATCTAAAAGTAGGAGATGGTTGCATCTTTTCCTGCACATGAAAACAAGTTGCCCCATATTTCAAGTGCTATGTTTGTCTTTCTGTCTCTTTTTGTATGCAATGCAAAATTACCATTCACATATTTAATCATCCATTCAACTGTTTCACCATTTAAAAAAAAAATCTCTACCTCTCTGCTGATGTTCTTCCCGGGGCCACGGGGAGCTTGTTTACCAAGCCTTAATGGAATTTCAGTGCAAAGAGCTTATGATTGTGGCAGTATTGATTTTATGAGTCGCATGTTCTTCTAGTGAATATTAATATTCTGGATTATTTTTAAAGGATTTTGTTTAAGTATTCCACAGATTCTGTTATTTATTCTACAGTGAATATTGACAATCGGATAAACACGAATGAACATTCTATCATGTATAATAAAACCATGCAGACACTAATTCAGAAGATTTTTAAAGACTAAAATATAATGGGAACCAGTGTCTTTTCTTTTGGATTTCGCAGACAGAAAAGCTAGGGAAAAAAATCATTTGTTGCTAAGTGAGACAGCTATTAAATGAGTTTTGCACCATTCATATAGCAGTTGTTAAGTGAGTCACTGCAGTTGTTCAGTTAGGAATATGGCTCTTAGGAGAATTTGGCTTCTGCATTGACTTTGCTTGTCCGAAGGTTACAAAAGGTGATCACATGACCTCCGGGAAACTGTCATAAATATGAATCAGTTGCCAAGCATCTGAATTTTGATCAAATGACCATGGAGATACTGAAACAGCCATAAGTGTGAAAAACAGTTATAAATCACATTTTCTCCCACAGCGCACTGAGAAGAGACATGTCAGGTAAGACCAATGTCCTTTTCAGTGCCGTTGTAACTTTAAACACTAAATGTTTAAATACACACACACACACACACACGGGTCAACTGCTCAAAACTGAAAAAGTTCACCACTACTCACAATGGAGGAATGGTTAGTGAAGATGATAGAACTTGCAGAGATGACTAAATTGGCTTCCCTGATTAGAGAAAAAACATTATATTTATGACTGACTGGAAACCCCTTACAGACTTTTTACATATACCAGGTAAAAATGCACTTGATGATGATTTTGATGATTAGCAAAAAAACAAAACAAAAACCTAGCTACTAGGAAAAAGTGAGCTTTTCTTTTTGTCATCATAGAGAAAGAAATAACCTTGTACTCATATTTGCTTCGGAGAAAATTGGAAGCTACTTCTATTGCTTTTTATCCTTGTCCCGGGGACCTTTGTCTTCTTTTTTCTTTCCTTTTTTTTACTTTCTTTATACTAGTTTTTGTTAGTTTTTAATCTTCTCGTTAAAACTTTTTTAAAATAAAATTACAATCAGGCAAAATTGGTACCTTCATATACTAAAATAATAGCTAACAATTTTCTCTTATTGTTACAGAAAATTCAGGTACATGTCAGGTGCAGACGAGCCCTCCAATTATGAAGAAGTCTATTGAAATTGAATTCAAAGAAGATAGCTTGAACTATATGGAAAGATTATTAATTAAGAAGCATAGAAGGTATTGACTGGATTGCTGCGCTATGTGAGGGAAACTGCATTTTCAAATGAATCAAACTATATAATAATACTTTAAAGTATTGCTTTGCAGAAGGATAGCTTATCCCAAATGCTGATTAGGAATGAATTACAGTAATAAATACCAAGGTCTGATTTTATTACCAGTTATGCAGTTAGCAAGCAATTGCAATAGATTTCAGATTCTTCATCAAGAAAAGAAGATAATTGGAATGAATGTTAGCATTCTAAACAGTTATTGTTTGCTACTGAACTTGAATTAGCCAGTTGCTTGTGAGCAAATATTGATGAGAACTGAAAAACAGTGGAGCTCTCCTCAGTGTAGGTCAGCTGTAGGTGGTTGGAACCAAATATTGTTTTATTACAATTTATTTATTATTATAGTTATTTAATTCAGTTATTTGTATCCTCCTCAAAATGTTCTAAGGGCTTAAAACAGTATATTAAAATACCCAAAGAAGCATTAAATCTTTAAAAAGTGTTCACAAGTGTTCACAAAAAAACTAATGGAAGCGAATTAGTTTTGGAAAGGACTATGGAAGTCTTCTAGTCCAAACCCCGATCAAGGCAGTTTATTCCATCCCAGACAAATGAATGTCTAGTCTTTTCTTGAAAACCACTAGCGATGGAGGTCCCACAACTATGGGAGGCAAGATGCTCCATTGACTAATTGTTCTCACTGTCAGAAAGTTTCTTCTTACTTCCAGGTTGAATATCTCTCAGACTAGTTTTCATCCATTGCTTCCTGCCCTGCCTTCAGATCCTTGGATAATAAATCAACCCCTCTTCTCTGTGACAGCCCTTCAGGTATTTGAAGATGGCTATCATGTTACCCTAACCCTTCTCTTTGTTAGGCTAAATATACCTTGTTCCCTTAACCATTCATTGGATGATTTAGCCTCCAGACCTCTCATTATCTGTATTACTCTTCTCTGTATTCTTCTTTGGACCTCAGAATCTTTTTTTTTTGTATCATAGTAACCACAACCGGATGCAGTATGCCAGGTGTGCAGAATAGATGGGTGTTATTATTTTTTGTGTTCTTGATGCTATCCCTGTATTGATGGATCCTAGAACTGCATTGGATCTCCTTCCTAAAAGGATGGAGACTAACTAGCTCCTCAAGAAAAGCTCCAAAGTAAGGGAGCTATGCCATTTTCCACATCCCTATACCCTTGATCTCACTACAATGAGCATCATAGTGTTCTCTCCTGGCCGTGTCATGTCAGGTGGGCAGATTCAACCTGGAGAAGGCAATTCCAAATAGAGCAAATGCTGAAACCCAGTAGGCTCTTATAAGCAACAACTACCACCTTACATTGGGCTTGGAAGCTTATTGGCAACCAGTAGAATAGCAATAGCACTTAGACTTATATAACACTTAACAGTGCTTTACAGCCCTCTTTAAGCGGTTTGCAGAGTCAGGATATTGCCTCCAACAATCTGGGTCCTCATTTTACCAACCTCGGAAGGATGGAAGGCTGCGTCAACCTTGAGCCTGGTGAGATTTGAACTGCCAAACTGATCACAGCCGGCGGTCAGCAGAATTAGTTGCAGTGCTGCATTCTATCCACTGTGCCACCGTGACTCTCAGATTAGGTATACTTTCAGATTAGGTGTGATTCTTCTGACACTGGTCAGCTGGTAAGCAACTGCATTCTGTTCAATCTGTGACTTCTAGGTCATATTTATGGGCAACTCCACGTTCACCCCTTAGATCAGGTGCTGAAATTAGTTATAGTCTCTTGACCACAATATCTACCAGTATTCCAGCAGGTATCATTGAGTCCACCAAAGGATTATGCCCTTGATGTTTCTTGCAGAGTACAATCCTATTAATAGATGGAATGTTTAAAGCACTACCTTCCTTATTTTCATTTCTAGAGCTCCAAATGATGAATTGTCATCTAACATTATAATGGATGAACTAAAACTCAAGGAATCATTGTCAAATGGAATTCCTGATACTTGGAACAGAGAAAAGGAAGAAAAAGAGGAGAGGGAGAAGGAGGGGGAGGAGGAAGAGAAGGAAGAGGAGGAAGAGGAAGAAGACATAATAAATGCTCGTGAAATAGGTTAGTTGGCTTTTCATACATCACTGTGTACATCTAAGACAAAACAATTTCAAGAATTCAGTTAGTAAATTAGCTTTGGGGGAAGTGAAATCAGGTATTAGTTGACTCCAACATGTGTCAGGGGAATGTTTAAATACAACCAGGTATTGCTACACCAAACCCAAAACAAAGATTTGCAATAGTAGATAGTAGAAAGTAGAAAGTAGAAAGTAGAAAGTAGTATAGTAGAAAGATAGTAGAAAATAGAAAGATTTTATTGAGAAAAAGGAAGCTACAATCGTTGAACCTCTTCTCATTACTTTAAAAATCTTATCTGAGTGAATCCCAAATGGTACAATTTTAAGGAAAACTATAGTTGGGATTCCTAAATATTGCTTGGGCTTATACGAGGATCTTTGTTTTTCGTTGCCCCTTAACAAGCGTAGAGACAACGGTAGAATCTTCCTTAATTTGGAAGCCTAGCTAAAGAAAAAAATCAGCAGAAAAACTAGCTGATGTCTTTTTTCTTCCCAAATCCTTTCAATTAAGAGAAAGCGGCAGTACTGCACTTTACTGCCCTCTGCTGAATGGAGAGCTAGGGATCTAGTCAAGTTACCTATATATATGCTTTGGTAAGGATAGAAAATTATTTTAGCATAATCAAAAGCCAGCCAGAGTCTTCTGAGAATCCATCTCACCAGAGGGGGAAAAATGTCTTTGGAAAACAAAGAGACAGAATTTTGGATGCTTAACAAAACATTGTTCTTCAAATACTGGCACAATTTAATGCAATTCCTACTACTATTTTGACCCAAAAAACTCCACCCATACCGTATTACCGTAATTTACTATTAACAGTTGGTATTTTACCTAGAGAATATATTTTTCATTAAAATTACCTCCTGCCTTTTTTTCTGTACCAGAACTCAAAAGCTCCATACATTGGAATATCAGTTAGTCTCCTAATCAGGCTAAGTAAGACAGCTGTGTTTTCATAGCAATTTATTTGTAAAAAAAATAATAAAGGCGGGTTATAAACAAATAAATAGAATTAAATAAATAATATGGATTAAATATTATATAATATTGGCGAACATACCCAACCACCTTCCCTGTAACCAATGGTGGGTTCCTCCCGGTTCCGCCCGGTTCCGCCAAGCCAGTAGCATTGATGATATGTCACCGAACCATTTCTGCCCCCCGCCCCCCCGCGTTATTCTTACCTTTTATTTGACCCCACCCCCAATCTATTGCTGCCTCCTGAGTCCCAGCTGATGGGCTATAAGGAAAAACTGTTTAAACTCTTGCTGCGGGGCTTCAAAGGGCCGCCCTACAGCTGATCAGTGGTAAAAGGCAGTTTGGTGGTAGACCGGTGCCTCCAAAAACAAATGAGTAGACCGGTGCCTGCAAAAATAAATGGGTAGACCAGTACCTGCAAAAATACATCAGTAGACCAGTGCCTGCAAAAATAAATGGGTAGACCAGTGCCTGCAAAAATACATGAGTAGACTGGTATAGCTCTGCAAGCAGTTAAAAGCCTGGTAGACCAGTACCTCTGCTAAATCCTAAAGAATTGTCACATGACCATCAAGCCACGCCCACAAAATAAGCCACGCCCACAGAACCGGTAGTAAAAAAATTTAGAACCCACCCCTGCCTGTGACTCATATCCGTTTTCACTATAAATGGATTAGCCTTCATTAGAAGTAAGCAGGAATGATCATAGTTATTCAGCTAAACAGAGTATTTACATAATTTTATATACATTTACAATTGCTAATAAGATTACTTTCATTAAAACCAGAAGAATATATTCTAAACAGAGAAAAAACATAATAGAAGAATTGTCATTTTACTTACGTTGTTTTCCATATTCTTTAATTATCCATATAAGTCCACATTATTCTCTCATTCATATAGTGCAACCTTATCATTTTCAATAAAGATACATCTTCTAATTTTAAATGTATTATGTTAAATATTTAAAACATTTGTTCTAAGGTAAGAAAACCATATTTTTTCAATAAGCATGTATTGTTACTCTAATCATGCAGAAATATGTATTGTCAGTCTTAAAAACTGGTTGATGGCAACATTTATTTTTTTATTTCCAGCTATAGAAATGAAAAAGTATTGGGCAGATGTTTTGCAACAAGAAGAGCCTGGAACTGTTCTTACAAGCTCTGAGCCGTCTTTGAAAATCAAGATCCTTGATGATGTGAGTATATAATGCCTGGTTAGTTTTCTTTTAATTTGGTCACATATATTAGTTGGGTCACTTACTGTATATATTAGAAAAGTGTATAACATCTTCTTATGTTAATTATTTAACAACCTTAAGTCACATCTGCTGCTGTGGGCACAGCAGTATCAGATGGGACATGCATAGTAAGTTTTTGTTTTGTTGTTGTTGTTCAGTTGCTAACTTTTGTGTCCAGCTTTTCAGGATGCCATGAACCCTGGCATGCCAGGTCCTCCTGTCCTCCATGGTCTCCTGGAATTTTTCCAAATTCATGTTCATTGCATCCATACCATTATCTAACCACCTCATCCTTTGCTGTCCCCTTCTCCTTTTGCCCTCAATTTTATAAACTTTTTTTTTTGTTTAGTGAAGGAAAAAGATCACGCAGAGCCAAATTAATCTAGCAGTAGCTAAAGTTAAGCAGAACACAGTTTAATAAAGTTAATTGTACTACAGGTAGTCCTTGCTTAGTGATAGCAATTAGTACCTGAATTTCCATTGCTAAGCAGTGTGGCTGCAAAGCTCATTACATCACTGTGCCTTCTTAGCGATAGCCATACCAGCAGTTCCCACATCATTAGGTGAACCATTGTGAGTCTTTAAGCAACAATCTCATGTGACCCCAACTTTTGACTTTCTGTCAGCTTCCCTGTTGACTTTGCTTGTGGGAAGCCAAGGTTCCCACAAGAAAATTGCAAATTGCAATCAAGGAAAGCTGAGATTATTGGAAATTCAGACTGGTTGCCCAACACCCGGAACACAATCATGTAACCACCGGGGTGCTGTGATAGCTGGAACTTTGAGGATTGATTTAAGGATGAAAATATGTAGCATAATTAAGAACGCCATTTGGATATATAATCAAATGTTACACCAAATTGTTACTTCCATGGTCTACAATAGAAGATAGAATCCCCTGGTATTTCCACTTCCAGTCCACACATTAAAGGGTTAAAGCTGGAACAATTAAAGGTCATTTCTGTTGGGGCTGGCTATACTAATTACCCACAGTATTGTTTTCAGAGGAACTGGAATGTTTTATGCTTTTTGATATATAAAAATAAATAATATTGAACACTTTATTAAACTCTCCATAGTCTTCATCCTTTATGTATTGTTCGGGGGTTTTTTTTTCCTTTGCTTTTGTCTGCTTTTTTTCTCAGTTTTGCCAGCTGTTTAATGTTTGATAATGTTTGATAATAAAGTTTGATAATGTTTGATAAGAAGGGACACGGTGGCTCAGTGGCTAAGACGCTGAACTTGTTGACCGAAAGGTCAGCAGTTCAGCGGTTCAAATCCCTAGTGCCGCCTATTGGGGTGAGCTCCCGTTACTTGTCCCAGCTTCTGCCAACCTAGCAGTTCGAAAACACGTAAAAAATGCAAGTAGAAAAAATAGGGACCACCTTTGGTGGGAAGGTAACAGTGTTCCGTGCGCCTTTGGCATTTAGTCATGCCAGCCACATGACCACTGAGACGTCTTCGGATAGCGCTGGTTCTTCGGCTTTGAAACAGAGATGAGCACTGTCCCTAGAGTTGGGAACAACTAGTACATATGTGCAAGGGGAACGTTTACCTTTAATGTTCGATAAATAAACATCAAACTATATATTTTTAAACTTTACTGAATAGAATCTGTGCTTAGTGCAAACTAATAATTTACCCATCACAATTTTCCAACAAATATAAAGTCCAATTATTTTATAATGTAATTTTTAAGATAAAATATAATCTATTTTATTTTTATTTTTTATAAGGCTTGTAAAGAAGAGACAGAAGAAGAATCTACTAATTTTATAGTAATGGAAGCTGGGTCTGATGAGCTGATATATTATGGGTAATTATTTCAACATAATTATGAACTGTGCATTTGTGAAAGAGCCAAATTGCACCTTAAGCTTGATAAATATTCCAAGAATGCCAACAGATCTTGAACGAGTCTCCAGGACAAGATGGGTTACATGCTACGATATTGAAGAAGCTGCTGCTGATGTGGCCAAAAGTCTCTGAGAAATCTTGGAGTATAGAGATGATCTACCAGATTACTGGAGAAAGGCAAATGTCTCAGTTTTTGAAAAAAGAAGGAAGGAGGACCTAGGGAACTACAGACCTAGCAACACAACAACTATACCCTGGAAGATCCTAGGGTAGCTCATAAAGCGATCAGTCTGTAAGCATCTTGAAAACAGTGCAGTGATTACTAGAGCACGGGTTAGTCAAAAAACAAATGTGGTCTGAATAACAGCCCATTTTTTTTTAAAAAAAGATAATAGATTGTAGGCATGCTATGAACATAGTATTTAATGACTGATGAAAACATTTGCTATAATATTGACAATATTCTGTTAAAAAGGCAATAGAAATGAATGGCATATTTATTAAATGGATTCACAGCTATTATAAAGAGAACAAGTATATTTTTTAATTGCACTTTGGTCTTTGATCCAGTAGCCTTATATTTTTTCATTAATGGGTTGAATAAAGGTTGGAAAAACTACTACCAGATTTGCAGATTTCACAAATTAAATGGGCTAGCTAATACACTAGGTCAAGGCTGTCAAACTTGCGGCCCGTGGGCCAGATGCGTCATGCGCTGGCCACGCCCACGCCCGGTTTAGCGAAGGGGAAAAAGTCACTATACATCACATGACACCGTGATGATGTGAGTTTGACACCCGTGCTCTAGGTAATCTTCATATGTATAGGCTTTCATTCTGAAGTTTATATGCTGAATTATATGGGTGCAAGTGTAAAAAAAACCCTGCATGGCCCTGCTATCGATCCAGTGCATGGATCTGTTTTCATGAGTTATTTAGGAAAAGGACACCCATCTGTAAAAACCTTAGTATTCTCTCAGTTTCAGACTCTAAACTAGAACATAAAGAAGTCGCTTTAGCCCCTTCACATTAAACAACCATATTTACTAAAAAAATAAAAACCAAAAATCCCATGATTTCAGTATAATTAATATAATTATTTTGTTTTCTAAAAATATAATTTATTTCTATGCTACTTTTAAAAAAGTATAAAACAGCTTATTAGAATGACAGAGAAAAATATTGGTTTATTCCAATTCAGATAATTGCCAACAATTAATTTTCAAATACCTTCAGTATGAAATCACCAAGAAATCGCCATTTATAGGTTGCAGTTTCAGCATTAGTTAAAAAATGTATGTTTAACTCATAGAAACCTGTAGGATGATGCCATAACATGATAGTTTGATCATTTTAAATTCTATTTTTCCCTTTTATCTCAAGTAGTTCTATGTCAAAAACTCAGAAGACTGAACCAGATGTTTTTCTGCCTCCCTCCAACAATATGATTACAAGGTCACCTTTTTCTTCTGTAGTTAACAGAGAAAAGGGCTTAGCTTTTCTTTGTAGCAGACATGAAGAAACTCCTAAAAGTAAGCTTATAACATTTTCCTCTTCTGTTAAAGTAGACTTGTGTCAACATTGTTCTAGCCTCGTTCACAAACTTCAGAGGCAGCCTTGCTAACAGCTTCTGTATTTTTCTCAAGGGTATATTTTCAGAAAAACTGCTAATATGCTCACTAGACCACTGGAATGCTGATACATTTTTAATATAAGTATCTTTTACTTCTTGCTTAGCTTAGTAGACTAAAAAAACAATGCCATATAGGTCTAAAACTATTTTCATTAGAACAGCTGAAGTAGCAGAATCTTTCAAATCTGTATGTGCTTCCCTCCTCCCACCTCACTTTATCTTTGTGTGAATAAGGAATATATCAAGTGCAGAAGACCAATCCACATGTGAAGGTTCAGTTAAGCTGATTTGTTGCTAAACAGACTATGCACGTGAATCTTCTCAGTTAATGGTCAGCACCTGGTTAGAGTTAAATAAGGATCAACGGTACACAAGGAGGGTTGGATTTATTTTACTTGTGGCTACGTAGGGATTTTAAGCTGATCCTTTTTTTCACTCCCCTCCCTCCAGGTTCTGCCATGCCCTCTCCTACACAAGGGACCTGAGATGTTTGCTCAAATTAGTTTGTTGGAATAGACTCATTCAACAGGCTTGTCTGATTGTTGCCATGGGGGAAGATCATTCCATTGTCCTCCAAGGCCATTCTTTATGCCTTCTACATTGTCAATCATATATAAAACATTTTCTACTGGGTACATGGCTAGAGGAGAAACCTATATGGATTTAATAATTTAGTATTCAGAATAGCTAGAGGACAAGGTGAAATGTGGCAAGGGATAAATGAAACATGGAAAATTGTACAGGGAATACCCTTGGCTTTTTTTTTCCTGATTAACCTTAATTAATAAGCTTTTGAATTTTAAATACTAAAATAATATCAGCCGGAAGCTAGCAATACAACAGTTTCAGACTGCATTTGGTATATCAGTCCGAGAAGCAGTTCTGAATAAAACTCCTTGGTGTTTCATGTGAGCTGATAAAACTCGAGGGCTAATTATTCAAGAGGCTACGTGCAGTGATTTAAACTGACAAGATCTTTTTTCCTCTCAATTCTTTAGCAAGAACATCTTCACAGTTTGAAAGAGCTGACGTTGCTGGTAGTTGTTCCTGTAGAGAAGAAGTGACTCCCAACTCCTTATCTGAAAGAGCAATAACAAAAGACAAGAGTGGTAAAATCAAAAAGAAAAGCTTTTGCATGTCAAATGAGCAGACATCAAGTCCTCCTCAACTGGCTGCCAGCAAATCTTTCCCAGCAATGGAGTTAGTTAAAGAAAACAATGTGTCTCAAGGCATGCATGATGCTTCACCAGTTTTTCCAGAATATTCTTCGGTACTACTACTATATATTACTACTACTGCTGTTTTAGCTTGGGAGGGATTTGTCTCATTATTTATTGAACTATTATTTGGAGTGCCAGTCAGAATCATTTCTGGTTGTATGGTACTTTCAGGCTGTCACTCAAATTGAAATCCTTTATGTGTTGGCGGAATTCTTGAATCCATGAGATTTATGAGGCAGGAAGGAGAGGATACAGAGAACAAAACATAATCCTGAATTTCGGAAGAGATCTTACATGCAAGGAGAATCAAATCTACTAAGATACATGTTATCTATGTCCTCATGATTATTGATAGCATTTCCTGCCTTTATCCCCTTCCTTTAGCTTCTTTCAGGGAAAATAGTTTCCAATCACACATTAACTTTCTGTTTCCTTTTACTTTACACAACAATTCTTTTTCCCCCCCTCTCTCTTATTTTCTTACTTTCTTTTTGTATCTATTGTATTTCTTTTTCTTTTTGTATTTTTGTATGTATGTTTTTGGTTTTGTCTTTATTGAAAAATTAATATAATATGTAAAAAAATATTAAAATATAATATTAAAAAATACATGCTGAGGATGTAACGATGGAGACAGGGACTACTGTATCCTGTTTTAAAGAATTGTTGTGTGAAGTAAAAGGAAACACATACTAACTTTCTAAGAGGCCCCCAAAGCGTCTACAATGAATAAATGAATCTGTTTACCTGGCATCCACAAAAACCACATTCCAGGGTTGTTCTGTGAAGATTTTACAATAGGAAATCTTCAGCAGTCAGGAATGGGAATAGGGCCGCCATTCATGCTTTCAGTTTCCCCTTCTTTAAATATTCTGAGAAGAAAAGATTCCACATTATTATTGGTTGGTGCTGTTTGCAAAGTGACAGTTCGAAAAGATCTTTGGTGTTCCTGCAGATGGTTTTCTTTCAGTGATTTATTCAGCAAGTACATAGCCGTGCCTAGGATGATTCTTTGAACATTAAGATGCAGCCGACGCAGATGTGTGAATCTTTACTGGGTTGACAATTGTGTTCTTCTCGTAAAAAATCCTCCTTAAGGTCACACAGGCCAATCCAGAGCCATCACTACACTTTCCCATAGCCACATTTTAGATGTCTTGTCTTAAGAGACATCTGACCTTTAATGGACTTTTCTGACCTTTTTTTTTCACTTCTAAAAAACTCACCCTAAGTCCATTTCATTATCCCTTCCCTTCAGAATATTCAGAACTGCCTATTTAGAGAGTAAAATGGGCTTATTTGGATCAGGACAAATTGAATACCCCTACCACATATAGTTATTTTTTCTCACACATTAGTCACACAACTCAGTCCAGCTGCTGTGGCCTAGAGGTGGAGTTCTTGCCTCACAATCAGGAGGTTGTGAGTTCGATCCTAGGTAGAGGCAGATGTGGGGTCTCCTGCTTGGGCAGGGGGTTGGACTAGATGACCTGCAAGGTCCCTTCCAACTCTGTTAATCTGTTAAACTCTTTATCAAGTATGTAACATATACATACTGTCTCTTATACAGTATACAGTTTATTCAATTCACTGTCTTGCTTTATTTTTTCTTGTCTTTTGAACTTCGCTTCCCACACAGCCATCCTTCACTGAACTAGCACTTTTCCATAACTATTTCTGCTTTTTTCCCCCTTTAATAATATTTAATATCAGTGGAAGCTTAAATGATAAGAATGTACTGAGGAGGATATGGGCCTAGAAAATAGATCAGTGATTCTTGACTCTAAATAGTTAGTTAAATTCATTTAAATATATTTATGCATTAATGATTCCCATTTGAAACTCATGGTATAGTGAGAAAATACTAGATTTCACCTGGCTGTTTTTAATATTTTACAAACTTAATTTTCTTATGCTGTATCCCTTAATTGTTTTATAATAGCCTCAAAGAAGATTTGTATTGCTTGACTGTTTCAAATATTTAATATAACACCAGCCTAAAGCATCTACTTAATGTTCCTCCTTTAAATGTAAATTTTTTAAAAAGAAACCATATTAGTAGAGCTGTCTGCTGATCCTGTGCGTAGATGTAAAATTTGCTTCCAGCATTTGCACTGACAAGTGAGGCCGTTTGGTTTGCTGGACAGCAGCATCTACATTTGTTGTTTCTAGCTGTACTATAGCTGTGACATCCCATTTCTGGATTCCTTTAAAAATGTGTTTTTTATTTTTTTCATCATTTTATTCCTGTGGAACCAAGAAAATGTCAGTATATGCAAATCCACTTACATTTCCCAGGCTGCATGAAGAAATCCAAAATAATGCACATGGATAAAGTCAGCATTTTAATTCGGTTTATAGCCGTGATGGCGAACCTATGGCACGGGTGCCACAGGTGGCACGTGGAGCCATATTGGTGGGCACGCGAGCTCAGCTCCGGCACACATGCGTGCACCAGCCAGTTGATTTTCGGGCCTTTGGGCCCACCAGAAGTCAGGAAACACACTGTTTCCTTTGGAGGGCCTCTGATGGGGGTGGGGAAGGCCATGTTTGCCCTTCCCAGGCTCCTAGAAAGGCTCTGGAGCCTGGGGAGAGCAAAAAATGGGCCTACCAGGCCCACGTGCCATCGCGTGCCAAAAGCAAGAGGAGCATGGGGGGGCGAATAGAATTATGCATGTGGGCACATGTGCGTGTGACCCCCCCGCGCTCCCCCCGCTTTTGGCACGCGATGGCAAAAAGGTTAGCCATCACTGGTTTATAGTATTAAATAAATACTATCTATCTATCTATCTATCTATCTATCTATCTATCTATCTATCTATCTATCTATTTTTAAATATAGTCATGCCTACATTCCATATTGGTTCTTTATAGAGATGGAGCTTAATGAAAGTTTAGTAAAACAAGAATTGACTTCAAAAAGATTTTATTAATATTTGGCAATCTAGAAACAAGTTCCACTCCATGTAAGAAACCTAATTTTGAATAGGCAAGACAGGACAGCAATGTTACTACTATATTCATACTGAATGCATTATGCTTACGTTGGTTTCCTAATATTCTGCTTTCTCTTCTGGGCAAGATGATGAGCCATCCTGGTACTTTTGGGGAAATCTCTGGGTATAGGACGTAGCTTAATTAAAACGAAACCAAAACATCACCCACCCACCCAAAAAAACCTAATACCAGCAACAAAACTTTATAATTTCATTGCTTACCTGGAACCTTAAGGAGAGACAATAAATGATGATAGTTCTAATTATTCTGCCTATGTCAAGTTACTCTGGATTTTAGATGTTTTAAATGGATTATTCTATACATGAGCTCATGTGGAGGAATTCAAGACAATGCTTAAGTGTTATTTTTCTATTTTTTTTTTGTCATTCTAGTTGTCACAGGTAGCCCTAAGAGAGAAACCTGTTTGTAACCCATACCAAGGACTTGAAGAATTTTTTACAATGGGTTCAAATTGTCTGCAACTTAAAATGGAATCCATTCCTTCATCATACAAGGCCCAAGATTCTCCAAAGAACATCATTTCATTTTCAGGTAGTCCTGCATAAGAACATTTCTCTAGTGATGTTTCTGCTTATTGAGAACATTTTCAGTGCATGGTGGTTTCTCTTTCATTTTTAAATTAAACAATTTTGTCTTTATGTGTCATAATCGTAGCATTATGCACAAGCAAATTTTTGGCTTCAATTGGTATAAATGTTATATCTAAAAGACACAGAAATATTGCACCATTTTAAAAAAATTGACATTCTCTTATGCCATACGTAACTACTAAGCAATGTCACATTACACTTATTGCGGGAAATATAATTATGTAAGTATTTGATTTTTTTATTTCTTATGGTTGAGGGAACTTGATTATCAAGAGAGCTCTTTGGAAAACCATTAATTAATCATGTAGTGATAACTCACTTGCTTAATAAACAACCTAGTCATTAATGAAAAAGCTACACATTGTCTGAAAACACTTTTCCATTTTACTTTTGTTGGCTGGTAAAGTAAATGTTTTGAGTTCATCTTCCCAGATCATTCAGGTTTTAACCTTGGAATGTTTATCATCTTGAGGTTGCAGCTGAGGTCAAGCTTACTTTCCACCAAATCTGTCCAGAGAAAAGGCTATGAATTAAAGGTCTTTCAAAGGTTCCAGTTGGTGACACAGTATGACAGCAAGACAGTGTCAGCTCAAGTCTCAAGAGTTTTCACTGAAATTCATTTTCAACTCAAGGTCAAAGTCAATAAAAGACAGGCGCATGATAAAATAAGTGTAAAAATATTTTTTGAAAAAAATATTAAGAAAACTGTAAAGCAATTAGCTAACATTTAATAGCACAATGGAGGATCCAGGTATTTTCTAATATCTATAGCTATACATTTTTTAGAGGTTTCTAAAAAATGGTTACCACCAAAGAGAACACAGCCTCCTGGTTGCAATGACAGTTAGGATTATTAACAATTGGAAGAATTAAACATGATTGCCGTTGGGTGTACAATAGACATTTTAATGGCACATGTGAAAGTCTGAACAGAAATAAGTTTACCTTTCATATGAGAGGCTTATCTATGTATATTACTTATTGCCCCAATAGTTCCCCACTTCAGGCCAAAGTAAATGGAGTCCTATGTGGACACTATTACCCACACTTTAGTTTCGTGCAGACAGGGGTACAGAACTGATGCAGCATAGCATACCATATGAATTGCTATCCATAAAGGCTTTTCCTTAACTCTGTCAGTCCTTACTTCTTGTTCTAGTTCCATGTACTAATGGCCTATTGTTCTAGAAAGCTACCTAAGTTCAGAATGAAATAGTCAATGGTTGCCAGAAAAAATAAAACAAATAGGCAGAGAGAAATTCAAATTATGGGTTTGAATTCTGAATAAGACTGTTTGGACTTTTCTCTTACTAACTATGCTAAGTAGAAAGTAATGATGTAAATATTTGCAGTCACTTTATTTTGTGGCTATGAGCTGATGAGAACTTTTATTTGATCTGCCTACTTTTACTATGTAGTAGATCTATACATCGATTATTTTTAATTAGATCTCCATATTAGCAACAGCTCATTATAGTTTTTTAGACAAATTGATGAATGTAAGTCTGTATTTAATTTAATAAGCCTATGACGCCTTTCACTTTTCCTTTTTTTCAGTGTTTATTACAGAAAGAAAATGAGCCTGAATCAAGACATTGCCTTTAATAGTTTGTTTTATTAAAATTTGCCCTTGCCAATTTAAACTGGCTGCTACCAATTAATCAACTTCAAGATCTAGATGAATGATTTAATTAACGCAAGCTTGGTCTTCTAACCAATTTTTTCCCCCTGTTGTTTGGTACATAAGTTTCCCATCTTTGCTTTCTCACAGAATAGACTACAGATTTACTGCTTGCATGCTTTTAACAGCAGTTGGGTAGGAAGTAAGAAACTGAAAAATCTTCACTTGCTTAATTTCTCCAGGTCAGGTTGCTATTGAAAATGAAAGATGAAGAAAGAGAGACAGAATTCTTTTAATATTGTTCAAATTCTGAGTAAGGGTAGTTGAAGATTTAAGTACCGTATGTTTCGGAGTATAAGACGCACCTTTTTCCCCACTAAAAGGGGGTGAAAATTTAGGTATGTCTTATACACCGAATGTAGTCCTGCCCACCCACTGGCCCCAACCCTTTGGCCTCTGCCTCTCAGCAGTTTACCTCCTTGCAGCAAGCAGCAAGAAGAAACAGCTGGTTTCAGCTTCAGCACAGCCTAATTAGCACAAGTTGATTGGATCAGCCTCCCAACTCTCAGCTGTTTTGCTTTCAGCTGTTTTGCACGAGCCTCTGCTGCTTGCTGCAAGGGGGTAAATTGCTGGGAGCAGATTTTTTTTTCCTTGTGCTAATCAAGCTATGCTGAAAACGAAAATGAAAGTAAAGCAGGCTATTTGCTGTTTGCTGCAAGGAGGCAAAAATGGGAAGAGGCAGAGTCAGATTTCTTTTTCTTGTTTTCCTCACCAGAAAAGGTAGGTGCGTCTTATAGTCTGGAGCATCTTATACTCTGAAAAATATGATAGTTACTTAATGTTGTATGCCTTTAAAGCAATGGCTGTTGACCAGTATATTTATATTTTTAAATATAAAATGTCTGATTGTCTTAATTGGATCTATTTTTTCATCTTCAGGACCTGAGCAGTGGACAAGGCACTTGAGTCTAGGGGAATGTGCTGATGAATGTGTAGTACAAGAAATAATGAACAGTGAGCTTGGTAGACCATTAAGTAGACTGGGAAGGCAAACTCCACGTACAAGACTTTCTCGGTCAAACTTATCCATTGGTGAGTTCTTTCCAAAACTAATAGGACACCGATAGCAGTAATTTAACCTCCCTGCATAATTCCTTCCCAACACTCTAACCAGCAAAGGAAAATCAGTTGCAGTATTTCAATTCATTGAACATTATTATGTGTTTTACTCATTGACTATCTAACATTGACTGATGTTAGATATAGTGTGAAGAATTAAAGTCGGCAGTTGAGATTTTTTTTTATGTACTGCGTCTATGATGGACAGTCATATATCATTTCCCCAAAACAACTATTTTGTTGGTAATAGAATTGCTGCTGCATTGTCTTTTCTTTTTTTTTTAAAATCCTGTAATAGTAATCTCCATAATTGCATTTCTTGCATACTCATTCCCCTTTCTGGCCTTCCGCTTGATGTAGCATGTATAGAGTTACAGTTTAATAAATGTTTTATTTGTCTGGCTTACTATATAAGCAAGTAGCTCATTTGTGAATCAGGAGAAGCAGCAATATTTTCCAGTCTTTGTTATTCAGGACTTATGAAATGATAAAATAATGTATACTAATAGCAAACCCATCCTGAAGGTTTTGATCTGCATGTAAACAGAATCTTTCAGAAAGAAGAGGGATAGTATTAGCAGGCTCATAAAAGTTTGCAGAAATACAATATAAGTAAAATTGCTCAAAGAATATATTAATAACTACAGAATTACTGTGGAGGAGAGACTGGAAAGGTGTTCTGTCCCCGTCCTCCACACACACAAATCCACACAAACGAGGGTTAAAGGACTAGCACACACACGGAAGGTTCGTTATCACGGCTTGGCAGCCCTATGTAAACCGGCTGCCAAGTTCTTTACTAAACAAGGGGGGGATTCCTCCACCAGATAACAAGCATGTACACACCAGTTGGGGGGGAAATACAATCCAAAAGTCCAATCCTTCCAGCCGACTGATGCTTAACTTCCAGGGACTAGCCAGAATAAAACTTTGTCCGTCACAGAATTCCAACTGCCACCCCACTCCTTTATATAGCCTGTGGGGTGTGGTCCTGTGACTCAGCTAATCCCTGGCACGCTTCCTCATTTGTTGGGCTCTCTTATCACGCCGACGCTGATGGGGGTCCAGCCACAACTGGTCTTCCTCATTATCCTCCGACTGATCGGAGACACCTGGCTCCTGACTCATCTCCTCTCCTTCGGCTGGCAGCTGAGGAATTGCCAGGAAGGAGGGGCCAGGGGGAGAAATAGGCCTGGCTGGCTCCTCTCCCTCCTGTTCGGAGCCTTCTTCCTCCGATGCAATGGGATCGGGGGTCGGAGCCACAACAAAAGGAAAAAAGGGAATAAAATACCATATCCTGGAAAGGGGTGGGGTGGGGGCCCTACAATCAACGTTACAACATTGTCCCATGTACATTTTCTAATATCAATTATAGTTGAAATGTGATCATGAAAGGAAAAATATTATACACTAAGAAATCATAAGGTTCCACTGTGTTTATTGTTACTTTAAACCAGTTTTTGTCTCCCTGAAGATGTGTGGGCTCCAACTTCTACACATCTTCAAGCTGCCAAGATTGAGGAACACTGCCTTAAAACAATCGTGATCCACAATATGATACTTTACTCTCATGCATACTAGTTCTCTCAATGCAGTGCTCAAACCTGATACATTTCTCTCTCTCTCTCTCTCTCTTTTTTTTGGTTTCAGGTAATGCTTCCTCAAGACCTTTTTCTGCAAATATTCCCCTTTGCAAAATGGTTAAACCCCATCCTCGCCCATCTTCAGTCATTGAGACAGGATCCAAACATTTAAATACACAACCTTTATCTCAAGCAGCTTTTGAAATTTCAGAAATTTCAGGCATTGATGTCACTGAGAATGATGATCCTTCTTTAGAGTATCACACCAGTCAACAAACCCTAACAGATTTAGACCATGAATTAAAGAGTATTTCAGGTAATTGTGCCAGTTCATCAAAGTTGCTTGGCAAAATAATGTAATTTTGATAGCTTAAGTATCCTTGTAAAGTGTGTATTTTTTGCACATATTTGAATGTTACTTTTTCTAAATTTTTGGATTACTCATAATGAAATAGCCAGAAATGGAAGCATTTGCAGTTTTATTTATTCTGTCATATTATTGGCTAAAGAATGGAAGATGTAAATAAATAGTCAAGGTGTAGCATTCTTCTGCAGTATCTGTTTCTAATACTTGGAACATTCCTTTGGATATAAATACAAAGCCTTATTGATCAAATTATAGTTCAGTTTAAATGAATTTATCCTAGGGATCATGTTCTCTTTTTTGTTGTTCTAAAAGAAGAAATGTGATTTTAAAGGAAAAAAATGTTGGGTTGGAAAACCATTGATGGATGTTTGGGTATAGAAGGATTGACTAACATAGTAGATTATTTTAATGGGTCAGACGGTCATATGGTGAGTCTCATTTCCTTCCACATAGGAGGACTAGGAAATAGAACCCAAGCTATCTCACTAGAATAAGTATATCGAAGAGCAGAAGAAATCATCTATGGGAACACTGCTTGTCAAAGGTTTAGAGGAAGGAAGCAGAAAGCAAAGTTTGGGATTAATGAAATGAGTTGGAGTAGAAAGAATGAGGAAGGATGGATTAGCAAGCAAAGAGATAAATTTACATAATAGGCATAAATAAATAATTCATTGTTTAGTATACTAGCTTTTGGTTCCTCTCTGCTTTCAGCAAACAGAAATTGTGTTTATTTATTAGGAAGTCAAACTATAGTAGATGTTTAAAAAGTAAAAGGGAAAGTTTCCCCTGTCCAGTCATGTCTGACTGTAGGGAATGGTGCTCATCTCTGTTTGCTAGCAGAGGAAGCCAGCATCCAAAGATGTTTCCGTGGTCATGTCGCTGCCATGACTATCTGTTAAGGCTCATGAAACGCTGTTACCTTTCCACCAAATTGGTACCTTTTATCTACTTGCATTGGCATGCTTTTGAACTGCTAGGTTGTCAGGAGCTGGGACAAAAATCACCCCATCACGCAGTACTTGGATCTCAGGCTGCCAACCTTCTAGTTGACAAGCCCAGCATCTTAACTGCTAGGTGACAAGGTCCTGTAACAGTAGATGGTAAAGGTAAAGGTTCCCCTGTACATGCATGCTAGTCGTTTCCGGCTCTAGGGGGCGGTGCTCATATCTGTTTCTAAGCCGAAGAGCCAGTGCTGTCCAAAGATGTCTCCGTGGTCATGACTAAATGCTGAAGGCACATGGAACGCTGTTACCAAAGTGGTCCCTATTTTTCTACTTGCATTTTTTACATGCTTTCAAACTGCTAGGTTGGCAGAAGCTGGGGCAAGTAATGGGAGCTCACTCCGTTACGCAGCGCTAGGGATTCAAGCCACTGAACTGCCGACCTTCTGATCGACAAGCTCAGCATCTTAGCCAATAAGCCACCGCGTCCCTTAACAGTAGATGTTACAAGCACATAATTTAGATTATAATTTTTCAGTAGAATTGTAAATACTAAAACTTGATGTTTTGAGCAATTCATTTGTCTACGACATTGTCAATGTCTAAATCAAAAGAAAAAGACTATGTTACATCAAGTTGGGGGTGCATCTCCAACAGCCTTCAGAATATGCAATCCTTACCAATAGCAACTTTTCCAACTTAATTAATGTCCCTGTTATTTAATGTGGCAGATTGAGAGAATGTAAGATGTGTTGAATCCTTTTCTTTTCACTTTTTAATGCTATTGCTTCCAGTAGAGCATAGTAGTTCTGACTTGGCACGTTGTGATAGTTCCATAAGATTATAGCAGAGTCTATAAGAAGATATAAGAAGATTAACAAGTGCAAGATGCAATATGATAAACCTAATCGAATGTGTAGTATGATATGTAATATTATTTAGAAACTGTATATATATGGGGGTTGAATCAACCTCAGTTGTGTGTATGTGATTTTGTCTTGTTATAGTCTTTTTTCTGTTTTTTGTTTTTAATTTATAATAAAAATTATTATAAAAAAAGATTATAGCAGAGTCAACTAAATAAGTACATATCTATATTACACTCAAGAGTTTTCAGCAATATTTTGAACAAGAGTATTTTCTTCTTTTTTCAAAATGTGTAATATATTTTGTATGTAAGATAAACGTTGTCAGAACTGGTTGTTTTTCCTATGCTTTGTAAATATTTCAGACATCTTAAGAATTTCCATTGCATGTAATTTACATATATATTTACATATCGAACATTTCAGATTCCTGGGAAAATCTCAATGGTTTAAACCGTGGAGACTTCAACAGACATTCAAAAATCACATATCGGGATTTGCATAACAACTATGAATTAAAAGACTGCAGTCAAGGTGACGCTGTAAGGTTAGTTAAACCTGACTTTTATCAAGCTTTGAGAACACTTCTCTGTACATCTCAATATCCCTTGCTTTGTGAATAAAGGCAATTTTCTTATATAAAATATTCCTTACAGTTCTTTGAATAATTTTCTGTAAACAATGTAGGTCTTCATGATTGTTAGAAGAATGGGGCCTTCATGTATCTTAATGTGTTTGTCCTAATTATTTGTTAATATAATTTGCTTCCCAATTATTAACTCATTTGAAAAATGTTTAATTATACATGGTTTGAAGACTTATTTTTCTTCAACAGTCCTCAACCTACGACCACAATTGAGCCCAAAAATTTATGTTGTTAAGTGAGAAGTTTATGAAGTGAGTTTGGCCCCATTTTATGACTTTTCTTGCCAAACATGTTAAGTGAATCACTGCAGTTGTTAAATTAGTAACACAGTTGTTAAATCAATCTGGTTTCCATTGATTTTCATGACCCTGTAGCCATCGTAAATGTGAGTCAGTTGTCAAGCTTCCAAATGTAAATAACGTGACCATGGGGATACTGCAAGGGGCATGAGTGTGAAAAATGATCATAAGTCACTTTTTTCAGTGCCGAAACTTTGAATGGTAACTTTGAATGGTCATTAAGTGAACTGTTGTACGTCGAGGGCTACCTGTAATTTCCTTTTTCAATATCTTGTGTGAACAGCTCAGTTTAAAATTTGATTCAAAATTATAATTTCTTTTTTTATTTTTTTAGCTTCTATGATGAACATTATACAGATGATGAGGAAGACAAGATGGACAGACAACAGGTGATAGAATTGCAATGAAAAAAGAATCCAACCTCATGATCATCTATTTCAGCCTTCTAACCAATCCAAAATGCTTGTCCCAAGTATGGTGGATCAACTAAACTAAAGTAAATAAATAAATTAAATGCGCATTGATACTAAAAGATAAATGAAGAACAATATAGTTGGGATTTTCTTCCTGTCTTTTTCTGTAAGAAAATTTAATTTACATTTGCCTTATGTCTACCAATGAAGCAAGGAGTTAACTTCATTCAGAAATGTTGTTTATAAAACTTTCTAGTTCTTCAAAACTCAATTTAAGGCTGAGTGACCAAGCCCTCCTCCAAACAGAACTGTTAACTAGTGCACATCTTGACTAATGATTGTAGCTTACCTGGATATCCACAAAGGAAAGGATGTTATGAATACTTCTCTTAAGTTCAGGATTTGCCATAGTTCTATCTATTTGCCATCGTTCTGCCTCTTCTGGAGATCGTGGCAGAATCTAGGACAGTGATGGTGAACCTGAGACACATGGGTCAAAGGTGTCACATCATGACATTTTTGGGTGACATGTCAGTGTTCACCAACACCCAACAGCCATTCTCGAAATCACAGCCCTCACATGATTTTTGGAGACTGCAAAGGCCAGGCAAAAATGGGGTATACTCTCACATGGCCTCTGGAGCCTTCAAAAATTACATAAGGAAGGAACTTTCTGCTCCAGGAACTAAGGTCTCATATAACTATCTGAGGTTGTCTCAGATAGGCTGTCAGCAGAAAAAGAACACTGTCTGAAGGTAAGTGGCATGCAGTAATTCTGGGGATCACAAATGTGATTGGCCTGTTTTTTAAAAAATAGATGAATATGTAAAGAATTTTTTTCTTTGTTTGAAGAAGGGTGTGTGTGACATGCTAGCATGCAAAGTCAACTTACGCATTTTCCAAATTTTTGACACTTCAAGCCCAAATTTTTGATACGTCAATCACTGATGTAGGAACTGAATCCATTTATTACCAGTTTTGATGTATTGTGGAAGTCTCACTTAGCAACAGAAATTTTGGACTCAGTTGTAGTTGTAAGTCGAGGACTACCTAAAAAAACTATATACCTAAGATAACTATATGTCTTCTCACATGGCCTGACATTTTTATTATTGCTCATTAAGTATTTATTCGTGACAGATACATTTTACTATTTGGGAAGCAATACAACAGGGTTTTTAAGTCGTAAACTACAAAGAGATAGTATCTGCAAGCAGATTCTTATTTTCAGATGGGGTTAGTCTTTACACACTGTGTGTAGGTTACTGGTATGTAAACAGCTAATTGGTCAACCATTGTGTGGGTTTCAGTTGATGCATCTTTATAGTTCCTGAAGCTAGAGTTTGCTGGGCATTCCCACTAGTGAAATGAGAGAATAACAAATCCTCACAGTTCTACATATACATATGTATTTAAAAGCTGCATGTTCTACATTTTTTAAAGATTCATGGATTAAAATCCCTACAAAAATGTGGCCTATTAAGAAGCTTTCTTTATCAACTCTAAGAGCCTCTCCCATATTTTAACTTCCAAATCTTTTTTTTTAAAGTGTATTTGGTCTTTGTCTCACGTCTAATTTGTAATGTATATTATCTCAAGACCTTCACTTAATAAGTTGTTGTAAATAAGACCGCCACTCATTGTGTCTTAAATTTCACTTTTGTTGTTGAAGCAGATTTTGTTGACGATGCCATTAAGATGAACAGTGAAAAATTAATTGCTGGTCTGATTTTATATACCTACTACAGAATTAGGAACTGCTTAATGTTTTTAACCAACGCAATTCTTACTTTTTGTGGCTTTGCTGTACTATTTAGATCACTACTAACTTCAACTCTCTTACTGTTGTCAGGTTTCTTGTATTCCTTTCATTAGAGGCTGACTTCATTTAGATGGATCATTAAAGAAATTAATCATTGGTGTCACACACAGTCTGACATGCAGTTTCTATTGACAAATGTTTATCTCTTGCAATAAAAAAGCAATTTTTATTATCACAATTAGAATGTTTACAGAACCTAAATGAGAACAAATAACACTCTCAAGTACTTTGTGAAATGGGTACAGGAAATAACTGTTCTCCTTTTTTATATATAGTATTAACCTTTCTCGGATTACTTTCCTTGGCTTTACTGTATTTTTCCACTTTCATTGGAAATTCATTATTGCTCCTTATGCAAACATCCCTCAGACCTATGCACACTTTGAGAATGAAATTTAACCAGCAGAAGAAATTTCCTTGTAGATCAGGCCAAAGACCTATGTAGTACAGCATTTACTATTATATAGAGTCAGCCAGATGCAAACTAGAAGCTTTAAGTGGGATGTAAGGGTAATAATCCCTTCAGCTACGTACACTATAAGAATGACTATGTAAGCCATACTGCCATTAATTCTAGTAGTTAGATGCAGCCATCAAAATATCCACTTAGTAAACACTAATAGTCAAATTTTCCTTAAATTAGACTAATTCCATAGATACGTCCCCTAGATGGCTATTTAAATTCATGGTCATCATCATTACAGGATGGCAATGAATTTAATAAGGTACCTATGTGTTATACTGAGAAAAAAATATTGGCCCCGTATTTTTCCATATTTTACTTTAATAACCTCAGATTCTAATATAAGAAAGGAGAATAAGGCTTTTCTTTTACAACAATAAAGAGATTTCTTTCCCTTCTTTTCTTTGCTCCAAATCAAGAAGTTCCAAATATTAAACCTTCCAAACTTTCCAAATAACTATCCTCTAAGTAATTATTGCAGTCCTCTAATTAAGTTTACTCCTTTTGCAGCATGTTTTTCAGCTTTACAATAGCCTTTGTTAAATAATTCCCCATCTGACTTTATACCACATATTTATATAACTGCATTAATATATTGGCATTATTTTTATTCCTTATCTAATAACTCCTTCCATGAATTTCAAGTTTCTTTTTTACAGCTATAACACACTGGGTTGTTATTTTCATTGAGTTATCCAGCATGTCTCTAGCCTCCTTGTTTGGCTTCAGTTTCAAATATATTTTAAGATACACTTTTTATTGTTGGTCTTAATGCTTGTTGCAATCAGTTCCTCAGTGCCTACTAAATTGTTTGCTTTGAAAGGTTACCTAGTGTTTCTCCAGTTACTTCAGCATTATTTTATACCCTATTTCATACTCTTGCTTAGCACTGGTCATTTGTTATATAAGCAGGCATGCATTGTTCGTTTCCTACACACAGTTATAGCACATTATTAACATTTGAACAATACCAGGGATAAGAAGATTATTAGTCCCTGATGAGGATTATCATATCACACAAGGTGTGAGGTGAAGTCTGTATGTTTAGACTCTTTCTCCAAGCTCGCCTCTTATATTGAATTTGTAGTTCTGGAATTCTTGAATTTATAGTCCAAAATATCTGGAACATAATTACCCAATTTCCAAATGTTTCCTTGATTTCAACACTGCAGTGAAAGCAGCCACCTTAATAGCAAGAGACCTATATACTGCTTCATAGGACTTTACAGCACTCTAAGCAGTTTACAGAGTCAATATATTGCCTCCAACAGTCTGGGTCCTCATATTAGTCGTTGGAAGTAAGGAAGGCTGAATCAACCTTCAACTTGTCAGGATCGAACTCCTGGAAGTGGGCAGAGACAGCCTGCAGTACTGCAGTCTAACCATTGAACCAGCACAGCACATTTAGTTTACAGGATTTTGCTATAAAACAAAATTAACTTGGGTAGCAGTTGTACTGAGCATAGTAGTCTTCCATGTGTCCCAACTCATAGATAAAAGTTTAATAATAATTCTGGAAAAGCAGGCATAGGATTACAGCCTTAGATGTGTTAAAGCTACACACATACAAAATGTGGATGTGTTAAAGCTACACCCACCCACACACACTCACTGTAGGAGGAATCTCTCCGGGGATATCCTTAAGCCTACTTGGTGACTGCTTGAGATAGGAGGCTTGAATTGGGCATTTTACTATTTCTCAAGTTGATTTTGGCTATTATTGAAAAAGCTGAATATTTGACTGGATCTAATGAGCACTTGAGTAGGAAGACAATAGGTGGCTCAAAACTGGAAAGTTGAAACAAACATCTTTGAAGATGACATTAGCATAATATTTCTCAACCTTGACAACTTTTAAAGTGTTTTAACTTCAACTCCCAGAATTCCCCAGCCAGCATGCTGGCAGAGACGTTCTGGGGATTGAAGCCCAGACACCTTAAAGTTGCCAAGTTTAAAAAACACTGCATTAGTATCTCCTGTTTTCCCCCTCCCCCAATACCAGTTTAGTTTTCTTTCTTTGCTAGGCTATATTAACATGTGAAATAACGAATGAGGTGGGTATATATATATTACAGGTTTTCTCATTAACCATTCACCATCTTCCCCTCTCCTGAAGATAATAAAGGAGAGGATTTACAGTATTTTGAAATTTACCTGAAACAGCAAATTTTGGAAGTAGCATGCAGTACTATTATTATTATTAGTAGTAGTAGTAGTAGTAGTAGTATTGCCAAGAACAGAAACGAGACAGTTCTAGATAATGCTTGGATAGTTACAAATTTGTTTTTGTTTAGGGTTTGAAAACGCACAGAATGACATTTACTCCTTTGTAATCATAAAGTCCACTTTCTGTTCTGATTAGACATGGCAGAAAACTATTAACTATGTGTGGAGATTAAGTATGATAATTACTAAAGTGCTTCTTGCCTTGCCTTCCAGAAAAAGTTCAGTTATATTCACTGAGGCATGTGAGAAAAGGCTTTCCATGGAAGTAAAATGGCTTTCATATAACGAGGCATTTGCTTGTTAAAATAAACACAATATGATCACAGATAATAATCTGGGATGCAAATGTATGGATGCAAATAATTTAATAATGACACTAAGCAGTATACAGGAATATTTGCTCCTTAAATTAATGTTCCACCAGCCCTTAAATCAGGGGTTCCCAAACTTGGCAGCTTTAAGACTTGTGGACTTTGACTCCCAGAATTCTCCAGCCAGCTGGCTGGAGAATTCTGGGAGTCGAAGTCCACAAGTCTTAAAGTTGCCAAGTTTGGGAACCCCTGCCTTAAATCCTTAATAACATAAAGGTTTCTAACCAAGCTGATAATAGAAGGAATCTGTAAAATCTTGAGTGTTTTCCAGTAAAAGTTTTATGTTACATCACATACTTATTTTCATTTATTATTTAAGGTACTTTATTTGTTTACTTGACATTTTATAAATGGCCATTCCACTCTCTGCTTGCAGGGATGTGCAACAAAAGTAAAAGGAATTGTAACACAAACACAGATTAAAGCTTCAATTACAAGCCAACCCACAAATGAAGGCAAATATATTTGTTTCAGGATAAAGTTTGCAGGATCGAATCCGGGTCAGTCACTGGGGCCAGAGGTTTAATCTTCTGAGCTTTTGGACTTGTGCTGGAGCGCATCCTCAAGCAACTTTTCTCTAGGACTCTGCTAGACAGAAGTTCTCTAAAGGTGGGCTCCAGGATGAGTTCAAAAGTTCAGAAGACTAAACCTCTGGTTTCGGTGACTGACCCAGATTGGAACTTGCTACAATCAAACTGAGCACAGCATTAAGTACCAGAAGCTCCATGAAAAAAGTATTTAAAAAAACAAGTGAAAAAATTCTATAATCAGGCTCCACTGCCAATGGAGCTGCACGTTGGCCCATAGATGGACTACTAAGTACAGAATTTGCCAAGGAATCAGTGATGAGTTGCTACCAGTTCGCCCCAGTTCACTGGTAGCAGCAGTGGCAGGAGGCTCCGCCCACCCGCCCGGATGTCATCATGGATGCTCTGTGCATGCGCAAAAGCTTTTGCACATGTGCAGAAGAGTGCGCTCCCAAAGCAAGTGCACACATACGCGTGCTCACAATAGTGAACTGGTAGCAAAGGTAAGTGAAACTCACTACTGCAAGGAATACAAAATTCTCAGGAGGGGAGAAACAATTCTTGAGACATATCCTCAAGCTCTTCCAGTATTTGGTAATATAAGCAGCATTCTGAATTGAGCTTTGAAGCGAACTACAACCAAATCAACTCCGGCAAGATTGATGCGAAATGGTTTGCAAAATGCACATCAGATAATAATCTGGTGTGTTAAAACATTATAAGTTAGCTATAACTCTTGAACTTTTTTAGAAGGAAATACCACACTAGAATTGTTCAAGTAATCCACTAAAACTACATAACACATCCCAGGATAGCTAGAAATGTAACAAATTGCAATAAAATGAAGTCCCATCTATAATATACACAAATGCTAATTAACGTGGAGACTTCTAATATTTAAACTGACGAAGATAAAAATGAATGAATTCTGCCCATTCATTCTTTCAATCAACCACTTCAATGTGATATTTAACACAGTACTGCCTCAGTGATAGTAAAAAACAGAATGATTCAGTTCTGGATGAGGACTATCTATAAAGGACGATCCCTTCTGGAAAAATGGAGCTCCGTTCCCTGCAAAAATGAAAGTAATAAAGAAGTTCATGTGTTATATTGACTGATGAAGATAGTGCTAGAGACTAGGGCAGTGATTGCTAACCTTTTCCGGATCGAGTACCCAAAGCGCACATACCCGAACCCTCAAAATGCAATCGTGTGCAGCCCTTGTGCATGCGCTGCCCCTGCATGCATGGCCCCTGCATGCGCCCCACCCCCATGCATGCGCACATGTACCCTGCATGCACCCTGCCCCGTGTACATGTGCCCCAGCTCCCACACATGCATGCACAGCTCCCCTGTATGCATCCCATGCATGTGCTGCAGAGACCCAAAGACCAGCTGACCAGCGGGAAGCATGTGCACATGCACAGCAGAGCTGAATTGGGGCGACGGCTTGTGTGCTGTCACACGTGCCATAGGTTCGCCATCACCAGGGGCTAGGGCCGTGATGGCGAACCTATGGCACAGGTGCCCCAGGTGGCACGCGGAGCCATATCAGTGGGCACACGAGCTCAGCTCCGGCACGCATGTGTGCGCCAGCCAGCTGATTTTCGGGCCTTCTGGGCCCACCAGAAGTCAGGAAACACACTGTTTCCCGGCCTCGGGGGGGCCTCTGGGGAGGGTGGGGAAGGCTGTTTTTGCCCTCCCCAGGCTCCTAGAAAGGCTCTGGAGCCTGGGGAGAGCAAAAAACAGGCCTACTGGCACCCACCATGCCATCATGTGCCAAAAGCAGAGGGAGCACGGGGGACGGGGGGGCGGGGCGCATAGAATTATGGATGTGGGCACGCATGCATGTGACCCCACCATGCTCCACCCACTTTTGGCACGTGATGGCAAAAAGGTTAGCCATCACTGGGCTAGGGGGATATACAATCAGAGCCCAGTTGGCTACATCACCTTCCTAGGAAAAAGAACAAGCAGAAATCAGAGTTCAGTTCAGAACGGAAGAAACTTCTTGGATAAGAAGCAAAACATCTTCAAGGAAAAAACAAAGCCCAGTTGCCTTTTGGGGGAAAAAAAAAACACTTTTGGGACAACCGTAAGATGGATGCCTGAAAATCTCCATATACAGAAGTGAGTCCGAACACAAGAAAACACAAAAGCAGCCCTACTACTCCCAGTCCTGATTTAGAGAATTCTGAATCCATGAGGCAGTGTGGGTAACTAAAAGTGAACAAAGTTAAAAAAAAAAATCACTTGCAGGGCAAAACTGAAGGTTTGCAAAGTCTGACTCCATAAGCCATGGATATTAATTTTCAGCTGCAACCGAGTGTGATGTAATGCAGCCCTGACTATTCTTGGATATTTAAACCATTTCAGGGGAGATACTCTCCATAACAACAATCTTTGAAACAGCATGGTAATGTAGTCCCTGCCCTCTGATCTGCATCTCGATAGCCTTATAATCAGGGACATCTGCAGGAGACAAAAAAAAAATGGCATCAAAATGGCAGGTGTAAATGGCTCGATGAAATCCTCCTCCTATTGTGTGTGTGCAAAGTGTACCATGCATGTTAAAAAGATAGGATTTGATTACTTCAATGTTGCCGGCCATTTTGATAGGGATGCACTCTTGTACTATCATCAGCCCTACAAGTTTGTTTGAAATAGGTCATGCCACACAGATCTTATTGTTGCTTTTGACAGTGACTACATTAGCTGATTAAATGGGTGTCTGAGTAGCCCACGGATTGAATATCAGCCAGCAGCGTGTTGCAGCTGCCAAAAGACAGGGCAATCTTAGGTTGCATCAACACAGGAACAGTGCTGAGATCATAAAAAGTGATAATTCCACTGTAGGCTGCCTAGGTCAGATCGTACCTGGAATTTTGTATCTGGTTTTGGTCGCTATACTAGAAAAAGGATGCTGAGTGATTGGAGAGAGTGCAGAGAAGAGAAGGAAAAGATGGCAAATGGCAAGAAAAGTATCTACAGACCCGGACATAAATTGTTTCAACTTCTACCCTCAAAACTACTTTATAGAGCAGCGGTCACCAACTGGTGGTCGGTGGACCACTGGTGATCTGCAAGAAAATTTTGGTGTTCCACAGAAAAATTATTTGCCTTTTGTATTGCACTAAATCAGGGGTCCTCAAACTATGGTCCCTGGGACAGATACATGCAATGAACGTTCGTGTTACTGCAGAGAGCCTCCTCCTTTGGGGTCTTTTTGTGTGGGTCGGAGGGGGGCAGAAATTACAACTTGGGGTCTGCTTCAGCCTCCTGGTGCGGGACTTTGGGCAAAGGTTGGAAGGAAGTGCTGCTGGTGGTGAAGAGCTGGAGGGCCTTGTTCCAGTGGGACTGCATCATGAATGGAACTGGCTGACCATCTCAGCCCATCTGAGCCTCCAGGCACCAGTACCTGGCCTTGAACTCCCGCAGGTCTTCCCTCTACTTGGAAAGCCTATGCTCGTAGTCCTCAATGAGGTGCTTCTGCTGAGCCTCCTTCTCGGTCAGATCCAATTTGGACTGAGCCAGCTGTTTTGCCAACACTTTCTCGTGGTGGTTGCTTAGCTCCAACAACTGCTTCCTGTTGGGGCCCTAAGGAGCCCGGGCGGGGAGGTGAGGAGTGGCTGGGAGGGGAGGGGTGAGTAGAGGCCAGTGAGGTGCCTCTTGATGTGAGTGACATTGAGTTGACCATGCCCACCCAATCACATGACTACGCCCACCCAGCCGGTCATTAGGCAGATCGTATTAGTAGGCCATGGGATTTAAAATTATGAATTTAGTGGTCCCTGAGGTCTGAAAGGTTGGTGACCGCTGTTATAGAGCATTGCACACTAGAACAACTACACACAAGGACAGTTTTTCCCCTCATGCCATCACTTTGCTAAACAACTAATTCCCACAACACTCTCAAACTATTTACTAAGATTGTATTACTACTATTCTTCTCAGCCTTCCTATTACCTATCTCCTTTTCTACTTATGACTATAACCTTGTTGCTTGTATATTATGATTTATATTGTTTTATTTAGTTTCCTAGTATGATTTTGATTGCTTATTTAGTATCCTATGACTATCACTAAGTGTTGTATCTTATGATTCATGATGAATATATTTAGGATGACTCTGATCACTATTCATCACTTATATCTTTTATGTACACTGAGAGCTTATGCACCGAAGACAAATTCCTTGTGTGTCCAATCACACTTGGACAATAAAGAATTCTATTCTATTCTATAAGGGAAAACATGATAGCAGGCTTCCAACATAGGAAGGAAGCTATGGAATAAATTATCTCAACTGAGAATAAGACTAGAGCCAACAGATAGGTGCTTTATAGAGAGAGATCCAAATTCAAAATAAGAATGCTGCCATCCCCGGTAAAGTAAGCTGCTGATTGGTTTGATTGGCTTTGCACACCTTCCTTTCCTCAAGAAACGTTGAAATGATCCTTGTCTCGTCTTTTTCATTTGCAAATGAAAGAGCTAACTGGAAGGGATAAATCAGGTCAACCATAGCAAAAGAAAAGCTTCCGCTTGGAGTCGCCCTACCCTCTGCAGTGGGAATTGCCACAAATCTTACATAGTAAAGTAATACATCTTTTTTCCCCTTGGATCATGCTAGAAGCCAATGGAGTAGGATGAATAAGGACTTCTATCTGTTACAAGAGATAGGAGTTGAATAGAATGAGAAAGTCAGATTTTTTTTTTCTCCTTTTGGTCACAAATACCAGAATGAAAGTCTCAGGACAGGAATGCTTAATGCTCTCCAACTTTAGAAAGTCTTTAGAATACCATAGTGATAAAATGGTTTTGTTCAGGCTAGTACATTTTTTAAAAAAAATACTCCTTTCATATCTAAATACTAAGATAGGACAATTCCGGTCATTGTCAAAAGAAAAAAAAATATAATAAAAATTTATTCACTTCATTAAAGCAAAATATACAAGTCATGATTACATATTATTTTTGTATTGATGTGCAATACCTTTGACAATTTAGCAGTGCAGAGATTTCAAAAGCCAACTTGGTGCAATTCATTCTGCAGTGCAAATTAAAATTCTCTTAACTGTCTTAAGATAAAGCATCACCAACTTACATTTCATGTGCTGGAAGAGATGGAGTCTGCTTTGCAAGTCAAAATAACTTTCCCATAGCATATTTTGCATGCTAAAATTTGTTCCTGTTGAATATGTTCGGAATATTTTTTGGGATAGTTTATGGTGATTTTATGCTATACACCAATGTTTCTCAACACTTTAAGATATGTGGACTTCGGCTCCCAGAGTTCCCCAGTCAGTAAATGTATTTTAAAATTAATTAGAAAAACTTCTATATAACATACCTTTGAAACAGACAGATGTTGTTTGACAGACACTTCTATATAGCATACCTTTGAAACAGACACATTATATCAAAATGACTTCATTAACACTTCCTTCTGCCTAAAACCTCTCCATCGCCATGTTTTTAACAAATTTAGAAATCCTCCAGATTTCCTGGTGGAAACATTGACTGTGTTAATATATTTACCTTTATCTATGGTGACCATCTGGAGTTATCCCCATTTAAATTTCTCCATAATTAGCTATTGTTTTTGGCCTTCTATTTAATACAACAGTGATGAGAGAACTAGTATCTAGGTTCACCTAATAGGACACCATTCACTGAAGTAGTATAATTTTGCTTAAATGATCGCATGGAGGGAGATTCCAGAATGGAGCCTTCACTTCTACCTTACCATCCTCTCATTTATGAAAGTAGCTAAGTAAATCTCCAACATATTTTAAGAAGCTCAGAGGAATCGTTACTACTTTGTATAAGTGGTAATGAAACAAGTTTCACTAGCAGAACTTGATATGAAATGTAATGTAATATAACATAATGCAACACAAAACAATACAACGCAATGCAACAAAACACAACACATAGACATACTGTATATGAATATAGGTAGTCCTAGACTTACGGCCACAATAAGGAGCAGAATTTCTGTTATTAAGTAAGGTGGCCATTAAGTGAATCTCGCCAGATTTTATGACCTTTTTGCCACAGCTGTTAAGCAAATCACTGCAGTTAATAAATGAATCACATAGTCATTAAGCGAATCAGACTTTCTCCCATTGACTTTTCTTATTGGAAACTGGATAGGAAGTTCACAAATGATGATCACACAACCTCAGGATACTGTGACCATCATAAGTACATGCCGGTTCCACTTAACTTTTGATCAAGTGAACATGGGGATTTGGCAACAATTGTGTGATGACCGGTCGTAAGTCACTTTTTAAAATTTTGAATGATTGCTAAACAAATGGTTGTAAGTCAAGGATTACCTTTACACACACACACACACACACAAACCATAAACTCGTATAGTCGAACAGTATTTGTATATTATTTTGGCTCACAAGTTGATCTGTAAGTAGTAGTTTCATGGGATTTCTTTTAATTCACTCTCTTGGTCATTTGTTTGATTAATACCTTATTATTAATGGAAAACTGAAAGCATGCTTCAGATGAAAGCTTCTCCTAGCTAGGCCTAGGGTTTTCAGAACAAGCTTTGCAAGTAAAAAATGTATTATCTCACATTGGTGGTTCCACTGGGATTTTGCTCTAGTTTCAAAAGAAAAGATTAGAAGAATAGAAGGCTGCCAAGAGAGCATGTATGGATTACATAGTGAAAAAGGACCTTGTAAATAAGCTTCAAGCTATGGAGGTATTTGAGAATTAAAACACCACATGAGATGCCATGTGTCCCATTGAACACATAATATCCTCACATTGTGATATATCTTGCACTTCAGGTCCCTGCAGAACCCTTGAAAGTCAGGTTCAGGCAAAACAAATCAGTAATCTCTGACAACAAAATGCAATAGAGCCTTGTGGCATGTTAAAAACTAACAAGGTTATTATGAAATGTATTTATTGTTTAGATTTATAGCCTGATTTTTCTTTCAGGAACCTTAGGCAGCTTAGATCAACCTCTCCCTTGTTTCTATTCTCATAACAATAATTTTCTCAGTTGGGTTTAGAGAGTAACTAATCCAAAATTACCCAGTGACCTTTCCTGGTTGAAAACAGATTTGGACCCAGGATTTTCCAGTCTTAGACCAACAGTTCAATTACTAGACTGCAGAGTTTCAATAAACCTTGTCAAGAATTAAGTTTACTCTTATGTTTTGTTAGACGGTTCGTCCCAAGCCAAAATAAGAAAGAAAGAAGAAAAAAAAACCCCCCAGGGAACACAGATAGTTACTGCAAGCAGAGATGAAGTTTATTCCAAGAGCACAACACAAGCTGACCAGAAGTGGCCACCCTAGCCCTCCTCTGCAAACCCATTATATAGGAAAACCTTAGGTCTGTGGAGATTCTCAGTCATCCATGGTTGTCCCGAAGATGCTTTTGCAAGAGGCAACTGGACTGACTTTGTTTTTCCTTCACAAGATGCTTCACTTCTCATCCAAGAAGAACCTTGAGACACAAAACGTCTTCAATGAAAAACATTGAAGGCTTTTAGGAAAAAGCTTTCTCAAACTTCTAGGAAAACCTTGTTTATTCCCTAAGGTGCGGCCCTTTAAGAATCCTTAGAAAGTGTAATTGACCAGTTCTCCATAAGGTGGCATTCTAAGGTCAGGTACCTGCTGAGTTGTAGCCCCCACCCACCTCCATTTCCTGTTCAACTAGCATTATAGATAGAAGTGTCAGTCTCATGGAGGAAAGGATCTTTATTTGAATGAGCTGCCATCTTTGGCCAATTTTAACCTCTTTGCCAAGTTTGTTAAGGTAAATTCCTAACCTTTTCCCTTGGAAATAGCAAGAAGATTTGAATGAGAGAAACAGAGGGAAGTTTGAATGGCAGGGAGGATTTGATTTATTTCCTTTGGTTTCTCCAAAGCTTTTCTGTTATTCTTCTGTAGCAAACTAGCACAAGAGTTCTCTGGAATCTGACAACCCTTTGTATTTTTAGCTGTTCAATAGTGGGTTTGCTACATTAACAACATTCCAAAATTAAACACAAAAATGCTCCTGTCTAACTTTTGCATGCTGTAATAGAATAGAATAACAGAGTTGGAAGAGACCTTGGAGGTCTTCTAGTCAAACCCCCTACTTAGGCAGGAAACCCTATACCACTTCAGACAAAAGGTTATCCAGCATCTTCTTAAAAACTTCCAGTGTTGGAGCATTCACAATTTCTGGAGGCAAGTTGTGCCACTAATTAATTGTTCTAACTGTCAGGAAATTTCTCCTTAGTTCTAAGTTGCTTCTCTCCTTGATTAGTTTCCACCCATTGCTTCTTGTCCTACCCTCATCAGATGCTTTGGAGAATACCCTCTTCTTTGTGACAGCCCCTGAGATATTGGAACACTGCTATCATGCCTCGCCTAGTCCTTTTCATTAAACTAGACAGACCCAGTTCCTGCAACCATTCTTCATATGTTTTAGCCTCCAGTCCCCTAATCTTCTTCGTTGCTCTTCTCTGCACTTTTTCTAGAGTCTCCACATCTTTTTACATCATGGTGACCAAAATTGGATGCAGTATTGCAAGTGTGGCCTTACCAAGGCATTATAAAGTGGTATTAACACTTCACGTGATTTTGATACTATCTCTTTGTTTATGCAGCCTAGAACTGTGTTGGCTTTTTTGGCAGCTGCTACACATGGCTGGCTCATATTTAAATGGTTGTCCACTAGGACTCCAAGATCCTTCTCACAGTTACTACTATTGAGTGAGGTAGGATTGAATACAACTCAGTGGAGGTTGACTGTAACTTTTTGCTTACTATGCAGCAAAGACAGGATTTTGCCAAAAGGCAAAAAGTCCAGGTGAATTTAATTTGCAAAGAAGAGCACAGGAAACAGGCGTTTTCCCTCTTCTTTTCTATCCTGATCAAGCAGAGTTAAAGAATATAAATATCACTTCTGCTGGATATCAAAGATGATTAGGAAACTGAAAAACTTCACAACATGCCAACCAAGGTAAGCCCTGCACAGAAAGAAAACAGCTGAGAGTTTGAGAATAACTTAAAAAATGGCACCAAGATTGAGTGAAGGAACATGCCCAGGGGACAGAAAACAATTCTGCCTAAAAGGAGTATCTTTGACCGAGATTTAAAATCCTTGAAAAACACATGCATGAAGAGAGTTGCACTGTTAATGCTCAGCTGCATGAGAATGCATATGATGCAAATATGATTTTTTTTGGAGTAAACGATATCTTCCAAGTAGAATGAACTTTGTATTTTTGAAAATTTGGACTTGTTTATCCTATGTAAGGTCACGGATCTATGAGAGACTTCAAAGCCCAAAGTCCAAAGCACTCTTATCCAACCATCCCTGGTTCCATGGTCTCAGTAAACAATGTTTATTTACTTTCGGCATATTCTTTTTCACATAAAAGCCAGAATTAATTTTCAACTCAAAAGCTACTACACTCCTCCCACTCGTATCAGCCAATGAGAAAAGATAAATTTATTTTGTTGATGTATATGGTCAGCTATCTTGTAAAATACAAGTCTAGATTTCTTACAACACTAATGAGGGAAATAGAAAAAAATGGGCAAAATGGGGAAAAGATGATAAGTAGCATAGCAGAAAGAAACAGAAGTAGAATTTTTAAAAAATGCAAATGCAAAACTGATAGAGAACAGAATATGAAAAAAAATACAATATCCATATCAACATCAGAAAAGAACAGATATAACCTTCCTTTTCCCCTAACAATATATCTGCAAAGTCAGAGATCAACACAGGATGTTATATAATATATAGCGAGTCAAACTTAGGCCAAATTATGTGTATTATCTAATAGTTTGAGGGAACCCAACTTTTGAAATGAGGCAAAGTCTCATAATTCTTAGCTACCATCATCTTTGACTATTATGAGGTAAACTAGCATTTCTTTTGATGTAAATGCAAAGAGTTCCTTTTGACATGGGAAAATCTAGATTGTTCAGCATTCCTAATTCTTTACATTTGTGTGAAAAGGGGATTTCTAGATTTACCTGCTATGTTTAGCTTCCAGTCTCTTTCTACCCTTCTATCATTTCTATTAATTTTCCTATTTATCAGTCTGCCCCTCTATTTATCTGGACAAACTATGCCTTGTGTTCATTTAGCTGAAGATACAGGCTTGTTGGTTTCTTCGGTCTACTTCAAATCTTTGGAAGACAGATTCTTTCTCACAGATGTGGAGTCTTTGATGTCATGCTATTTAATATGCCCATTAACATATGAGTAGGTAAATGTATCTCAGCAGGGATGGGAAAGGTTGTGAATGGAATAGGATAGAAAATGGAACTTCTGAAAAGAGGCTTTCACACCTGCAATTTCCATTTGTCATAAAACTAAATGCTTCTGTCAAGACACCGTATAATTTCTGCTCTCTAGCCTTCAGTCACGAACTCCTTTTTTGCACTAACTACTGAAAGTAACTCCTAAGTAGCCTACATTCTTTATCTATGAAGACGGACCCTTCTTGTTAGCATTGAAATAATGTGCACCTGGTTTCTCTACATCAGGGGTGTCAAACTCCTGGCCCACGGGCTGGATGCCTCACGCACTGGCCATGCCCATGCTCAGTTTAGCAAAGGGGGAAAATGTCCTGATATATCACATGACGCTGCCATAATGACATGAGTTTGACTTCCCTGCTCTACGTGATTTTTCGTTGTTGCTAGCCATCTAATACAGAAGGAAAGGTCAATATCCTTTCTAAATAACCTTTAGTAACTTTGCAACCTAGTCCTAATCATATGTAACTGAGGAATGCTTGATGTTGCTATTCTAGGAAAGTATTTTGTATCAAGTCTGATAATAAATCTTCAGAAATAACAAAAACAATTATCTATCAGTTGGCCCATTGATCCATATAGTTCAGTTTAGTAGACTCTGGCTGACCATGATTCCTGTTTAAGGTTTAAAGTTGATTGTTAGTCTGGCCCTATTGGGCTGCTCCAGAGACACTAAGGATTGAATTCAGGACCTTCTGTAGACTAAGTCCATGCTTTGAATGAGCCTTGATGTTTCAGGCATCTAACTAAAATCCTTTGAATGGGTCTTTACCGGATTAGGACCTTGGTGATTGGTCTTGGAATTTTGGATATCCAAACCAGTTCTAGAGATGCCAAATTTTTGAAAACAAATTCTCCTGTGGGACTTTGCAGATGCAAAAACGAACACAAAAAACTTTATAGCAAATTCCCAGGTTACCACGGACTGCATGCAGACTGCTGATATAGGAATCTTGCCGTTACACTGGGCAATTGCAGGTAACATGTCAAAAATACTTTATACATGCAATGTATATATAACCTCACTTTTGAAATGATACTGTCCAAAATATTGTTTGATTGTTTCTAATTTATTCCATAATTGAAGTTATCTAATGAATTTGGATTTAAGTGGAAATTTAGATACTGTGAAGAAAGGTGGCAAAATTAATAACAATTTCTGCCTATGAAAGAAGACTAAAGCTGAATGCTCTTTAAGTGGTTTCTTCCTTTCCTTCCCTCTTATAGCGCATAAGCACAGGCGTAATCACAATGAATATAAAGTTTATGGATGATTGCCTCTTTTGTGGCTTTGATTGTAACACTGGAACCAAAGTGCTGATCTCAAATTTGTAGCATTAGTGCCTCTGAAGAACTCTTAATAAGGTAGATTCAACAATTAGAGTAAATAACATTGTCTGGTAATGTGCTATTAGCAGGATTATTAGATGAAGTGAAAGAAGAACAAATATAGATTGTAAATTAGATTCTAGAAGACAATGGATTATTCAAAAGTTTCCTTTGCTGCATTTGTTAAATATTTCCTAGCTTGACTGGCAAGTGGAGTTACTGGAAGTGCTCTTGCCATTGCATGAATCAATCAATCAGATACCTCCTTTAATGTGTATCTGGAAAAATCCCCATCTCTCTCTTTTGCAATAGTGTCCCTTTTTCTTTGTCCCTTCTCAGAGGATTTTTTTCAAGACTTTAACAGATCTGTTTTGTTCATCCAGTAAGAAAAAGTTATCTAAATCATTATTCTGGTTTGAAACTCTACTTATATGTCCTCTTTAAGAATTAAGACATCAACATCAAGTGTTAAGACATTTGTATGTCTATTACATACATACAAGGGAAGCAATGGCTCAGTGGCTAAGATGCTGAGCTTGTCGATCGAAAGGTCGGCAGTTCAGCAGTTCAAATCCCTAGTGCCGTGTAACGGGGTGAGCTCCCATTATTTGTCCCAGCTTCTGCCAACCTAGCAGTTTAAAAGCATGTAAAAAATGCAAGTAAAAAAATAGGGACCATATTTGGTGGGAAGTAACAGCATTCTGTGCATCTTTGGTGTTTAGTCATGCTGGCCACATGATCACGGAGACATCTTCAGACAGTGCTGACTCTTTGGCTTTGAAACGGAGATGAGCACCACCCCCTAGATTCGGGAATGACTAGCACATATGTGCAAGGAGAAACTTTACCTTTACCTTTTATGTCTATTATCCTGTTCTTATATTGTTCTTATAACTTGTCATATTTAAATCTACAGTCATATCATTTTCAATCTTACCCAGTTATCCGGTTCTTATTCTGTGATATTAATACACCATCTATGTATGGTATCAGACTTTCTTAAAATTAATTTCTATGCCCATTGTTCAAAAATAGCCTTCCAAACATCTACTGTAAAGTATTTTGTTCCAACAAGTGGTATTTAAGTATTCTCCTTTAATTATAATCATTATTTTTTTCAAATCCCCTCTGGTATTCAAGCAAAGGCTCATCTATCATGTATTTTTCCCCAAAGAATCCAAGCAACCACAATTTCCCATGGGAAGGGTTTTTTTATAATTTCAAAATTTTATTCCAAATCCGTCTGGAGTTTTAGTCCATTATTAACTTTCCAAACCCCCTTTTGCTGTTTATTCCAAAAATATTTTTCTATGTTCATTAACTATAACTATAATTTTCATTAACATTCTATTTAAAACATATTTAACACTTAGCTACTCAATTCACAAGGCTAGTGCAAAATGTTGGTTCAAAAGGACAGACTGTCCAGTATGCTCATGGGCAATCTCAGAGATTTGAGTAGCCAGGATTCGACACCCAGCCACTGATCTCCACTGTAAATGCCATCCTTCTTCAGCAGGGATGTCTAGCTCACTGTAGCACTCACCAAAAGTTGCCAAAAAATCTTCATATCTCAAATATGTTTTGTAGGCAGAAGATGGATTTCAGCAGGTTCTGACCAGCTCTGGAGGACTGGTAGTGGAAATTTTGAGTAGTTCGGAGAACCGGTAGTAAAAATTCTGACTGGCCCCGCTCTCTCACCCTCTTTTTGGGGGGAAAAAGGTGTGTTTTATACTCTGAAAAATACAGTAGTAGATTTCATTGACTATTGCCTAAATTAAAATATTGGCTGGATGAAGTTAAACAAACAGAACTCACATCCCCAAAGATGAAGGTTCATATACTCTGAATATTTATTAGGGGAGGCTGGATTGTGAGAAGGTGAGCACAGTTTTAAAACTGGAGGAATAAATGTCAAAAACCTGCACTGTGCTGGGGACATACTCTGTGATAGCTGAAAGTGCATTAAGCACAAACTCTAGGAATGAAAGTCAAGGAGCAGAGTTAAAAATGGGACTATAATGAAGTATATAAAGCAGTCAAGAAATTAGCATTTGGTAGGTAACAAAGAAGGCCTTGAAAGAAATAGAAATAGATGCTATGATGCGATTATACCAAAAAGATCAGAAATGTGCAGATGATGGTTTTCCTTATATGACACTCTATGGAAACAAACATTCTTCTTGGAAAAAGCTGCATGCGAAGTACACGTTTTTGATGCTTTTGAATTTTTTGTATGGGAGAAGACTCTTGAGAATACCATAAACAGCGAAGAAAACAAAGAGCCTATAGAACAAAATCAATCCAGAATTTTTGCTTAAGGCCCAGATGACCAGGCTCAAATAATTCACACAAATTAAGGAAATATCTAGGTCTCTTGAAAAATCACTAATTGTGGTATGGCAGAATAACAGAGCTGGAAGGGACCTTGGAGGTCTTCTAGTCCAATCCCCTGCTCAAGCAGGAAACCTTATATCATTAAAAATTGTCAGTATTGGAGCATTCTCAATTTCTGGAGGCAAGTCGTTTCACTAATTGTTTTACCAGTCAGGAAATTTTTCCTAGGTTGGTTCTCTCCTTGATTAGTTTCCATCCATTACTTCTTGTCCTGCCTTCAGGTGCTTTGGAGAATAGGCTGACCCCCTTCTTCTTTGTGGCAGCCTCTCAAATACTGGAACACAGCTATCATACCCTAGTCACCCTTTTTATTAAACTAGACATATCCAATTATGTCTAGGTAGAAAAGAGGATGATCACTAGTAGGGTGGACAGACCTGTTACATGAGTGATGGGCGCCATATTGGAACATCTGAAGGGCCCAATTTCATCCTGAATAAAGCCTACCTATACTGTCGCTATAAGGGATGTGGTGGCTTAGTGGCTAAGATGCTGAGCATGTCGATCGAAAGGTTGGCAGTTCAACGGTTCGAATCCCTAGTGCTGCGTAATGGGGTGACCTCCTGTTACTTGCCAATCTAGCAGTTCAAAAGCATGTAAAAATGTAAGTAGAAAAATAGAGACCACCTTTGGTGGGAATGTAACAGCATTCTGTGCACCTTTGGCATTTAGTCATGCCAACCACAGAGATGTCTCAGACAGCGCTGGCTCTTCGGCTTTGAAACAGAGATGAACACCACCCCCTAGAGTCGGGAACAACTAGGACATATGTTATCTTTATATTGTCACTAAAACTTGACACAGGCTTGATATATCAAGGTTATGTAGGCATAACAGTAGCTCTTATGTGATTTTATTGCTATATCTTTTTCTTCTTTATATCTTTTTGCTAGCTTCCTTTTCTCTAGATGTCACTCTTGTACAGCTGATAGAAAATAGTTCCCTGAATGAAAATGTGCAATTTATGTGAACAGAAAGCAAGCAGCAAACTGATTTAGTTGGCCATGGTTGTCATATCAACAATAAGGTTTCCCCAGCAACTGATGGAAGGAATTATTTTAAAGGTTTATTTACATATCATTTGTAAAAATGGACATTACAGAAGAATCAATATTCTTTTCTCCATATGGTTAAAAGAGTAATTAAAAGCAGCTTCTACTGCTATTTCTATGTTAATACTAATGATTCAAAATTAGTTTTGTTAGTGTAATTGACGGCAATGGAATTAATTAAGATTTGCTACTTACTCCAAAGTGTTGCCATTTTATATCCCAACGATTTACATATTCCTAAAGTGTTAACTTGATTGCTGAGAGAGAGAGGGAGAGAGACAGAGCACATAAATTATTACTGTATGTTTATTTGACAGGATAAACCTTCAGCACTGCATTGAGTGGATTATATATGCAAATTTCGCCATGACTAAATTTAATCTATTTCCCACTCAGGGCTGGAACAGGATTTTCTGAACAGGGGATGCTAAATGTATCAAAGCCCATTTTGAAATTATTCTTATCTTAAATCTGAAACTGTTGACTTAGTTTTCACAATGATCTCATTTGCATCCTTGAAGTGGTGGCAGTTTCATGGCCACTGGTGAAATTGGATCATTGGATTATCACCTCAAAAAGACCTGCAGATGAGACCAAAATTTAGTTAATCTGGACTAGCATGTGTCATCTTTGCAAATTGTTGTAGATCCCATGAATCTCTTTCTTGATTCCCACCAACTGAGGCTAACATCTCAAGATACCTGTTTCATCTGACTTTTGCTTTTTCTAAAATATGTTTTTATTAAAAAGAAAAAAAAATGAAAGCAATTTTGTTGCAGTGCAAAGAATCAGGTTCCAGTGTCATATTATTTCCACAGCTACAGTATGTGCAGCTCAAGGTCCCATGGATATTCTTAGAAAATTAAAAAAAAATAGTGATTGGCTGCTAGCCAACATATTGTTTGAAAGTATGCCCATCACTCCAGAAAAAAAAGACAACTGGATGATGAATAACATTCTGTAGTGCAGGGAAGAAGGTCATTAGCCTGTCTTCTAAGAAGCTGTTTTGTAACTGACCAGGCAAACAAAAATATTTATGGTAACAGTACTGACAGTGGTTACCACATTGTCTATGCCTCAAATAAAGGCTAACATCAAGTAAGGCTGCAGCCTGTCCTCTGGAAAGCTGGATGTTTGACTCCATCCAATGAATTCCATTTGTTGTAGATGGTGTGTGTGTATTTGGTGCGGAAGGTGGTTACACACAAATGTGGTTGCCCTTCATATTTAAAAGATTTAACAGATTAACAGAGTTGGAAGGGACCTTATTGGTCATCTAGTCCAACCCCCCGCTCAAGCAGGAGACCCTACACCATTTCTGACAAATGGTACTCCATTCTTTTCTTGAAAGTCTCAAGTGATGAAGCTCCCACAACTTCCGAAGGCAAAGCTGTTCCATTGGTTGATTGTTCTCACTGTCAGAAAGTTCCTCCTCATTTCTATCTCTCTCCTTGGTCAGTTTCCATCCATTATTCCTTGTCTGGCCTTCAGGTGCTTTGGAAAACAGCTTGACCCCCTCCTCTCTGTGGCAGCCCCTCAAATATTGGAACACTGCTATTATATCCCATCATATTATTTCCCAATGTCTCTGCCCATATGGGGGGTATACTTCTGGATTTAGATGATGTCAGAGTTTGTTTCAAAAATCAAATCCAGAAGCACACACAGATAACTGATTCAGCTGGATTCATTAACTTCTTTATATGCATAATAACAAATGAAATAAATTTTACAATACCAATATCAGAGTTCTTTCAACGTGGCCACAAGTAGAGAGATCAGTTTCTAGTTTCATTTTCAGCAGACAGAACAGCAGACAAGTTCACATTGGTTTCAGTTTCAATTCTCTGCACAGACTCAGAAGCTGCAGACTAAGACATGCCCTGGCTCCAGTCTGTCTCAGCTCCCAATTGGCTGACTTAGTTGCTATGCCTATTCATTGGCTGACCTTGTTACCATGTCTCTGCCAGTTCATGAATAATCTGACAGATGATACATTTTCTCCTCATTCCAAAAGATCAATCTTACTAACCTGCACTTGAATGTATAATTTTATCTATTTTCCCTCTGGATTCATCTTGTCAGATAGTCAAATTAGAAATTGATAAAACATAAAGCCTTACAAATGCCCAACAATACTTTGTTAAGCAAAGAATTTGAATGCAAAACAGGACTGCTAATTTCCTCATTTTACTATTATATATACACTACATTTCATCATCATCGTAATCAAATAGTTGATTATCTGATTTTCCTCAAGGGTTTAAGAAATTTGGTACTATTTGGAAATTTGTTAAAAAGTACCGTATTTTTCGGAGTATAAGACGCACTTTAGTATTTGAGGAGGAAAATAGGGGAAAAAAATTCTGCCTATCGGGTATTGATCTGGCTACCGTCCTTAGTCTGGTCAGCTTCAGCACATTAGTCCACTGGTTTTGAGCTTTAAAAAACAGCTTCTAAAGCACAGCTGATTGTTGGAGAGAGAAGCAATGAGAAAAGCAGGTGAAGCATAGAAGATCGCTTCACTCGCTAGCGCCTCATTAGGGCTGAAAAAAAGCTTTGAAAAAGCTACATTCGGAGTATAAGACGTACCCAAATTTTCAGTGTCTTTTAGAGGAAAAAAAGTGTGTTTTATAATCCAAAAAATACGATATACATAGACTCTTATCATGTGAATCAGTTCAGTCTGGTCTACAAAATTGAAGGATTTTGCATTTCAGATCATTGTTATCAGAGGAAAAAGAAGCTTGTGCAATATTCCATTGCTTAGCCTGCTTTCAGCAATGAGATTGTCAGTTGGGTTACACTTTACGTTGTTCTAAAGCAGCCGTGTGATCTTGGTGTGGATTGACTTCCTCTTAGATTGGCTCATTTTATATATTCACCATAACAGTTTTGTCACATCATATTGTAAGCAGGAAGTGTGTCATATTCATTTGAAACATAAGGCAGCAATCTTAACCCATCTATAATGCCTGGCCAGTATTCTGCCTTCAGCCTGCCAATCAAATTGCAAAAAGATAGCATGAAAGCAATGGCTTGCTCTCATTAGTTAGTACCTAAACATACACAGGTTTACATCTAGATTTCACTGAAGAATAAAGTACTTAAAATTGATAGAGCTAGAGTCTATGTAATATGCTAACTAATAATGGTTGGAAAATTCCCAGCCAGGCAAGGAGGAGGGGTCAAGTAGGGAAGTAGCCTTGTGTTTTTGTGCATCTGCAAGAGGCATAAATCTGACATCCCCTAAATTCCGTGGGGGATTATCTATTTGTTCTCAAGGGAAGGCAAGCAGACTGGGGGGATTCGTGTAATATAGTAAAATGCAATAAAGTAGTTGCACTTGAATCATGAGTGGATCTGGTTGCTTGTGTCTGAGTCTATTCACCATTACTGATAGAACTGAATTTCATTTAGCTCTTTCCAGCTAAAAGAATTCATTTGTCCAATTCATTATAACCTTTGGTTAATTAATAAAGCACTCTGTCTTGCTTGCAAGAAGTAGCTGGATCGTGTTGAAATTTTTTTCCCCTCATATGAAAAGATCCATTCCACCATCTCTGGAATGCTGTACCAGAATTTTAAATGTTCCTCCAAACATAATTGCACCACATAATTTAATACCACAAAATCCTTGATAAGCCATTAATTAGCCACTGTGTTTTACTTACCTTCTATTTTTTAAATTTTTTTTAGAAAAGTGAGGGTGGCTATTAGGAATGGCTTATCAGAGCCAGACCAGCCTACATTTTAAAACAGTTGGGTGTAAATATCTCTCCTACCGCAGATAACTTTGTCATATTCTAAAGTAAGTATTTGGATTAGCATTGCAATGCATGTGGAGAAAACTAATTGACTCCCCTCTGTTTAATAAAATCCATTTCTTCCTCCATAGGTAACTTTTATTTTTGTTTTTTAAAGTTCCATTAAAGCCAATGGACATTATGTTTAAAAAGTTGCCTATAGGTAAGGTCAGTTTTACTGAAAGAAAATGTACAGAAGATGCATAGTTAAATAAGATAATTGAGAGGGAGGGTCTAATAGGGTTTTCCAAGATAGTTTAGATTACGTTATTCCTTGGTTCCTCTGAAAAAAAAGAGGAAAAATGAATGAATGAATGAGTGAGTGAATCAACTGGCACAATTTAATGCATTATTGGCTCTTGCGTAATTCTTTCAGTGCCTGAAAACTCATTTGGGCAATAAAGCATAACTAGTCACCAAATTAATCAATTATGTTTTATCCATCAGTCCATTATGTGTTAGCTATCTTGTTTTAGATGATACATATTTTTATTTTATAGATTGCAATATTTTAGATTTACACCTGGCCAGGTAATAAATATGCCATTGTAGTACTGTATTTTTATTATAAAGAAACTTTGTTATGCTAGTGCTTTATATCATCCATTTGATGTTAGTTTTGTGCTGCATATTTTCAAATTTTGCTGGTCATTGACTGAATAAACGGCATTTTAATCTGCTATCCTTAAAATCCTTCCGTGCAGACATAACAAACAAATTAAAATATGGCCAATCTTGTCTCTGACATTTTGGTATCTTTTCCTATACTTCAGGCTGTACCATATTATACTGTACTGTGCTGTGCTGTACTATACTGTACTGTACTACACTGTATAGCACTGATGATGTTACTTAGTTTAGGTAATGAAATGTCTGCAAGGAAACAACCAAGCTCAGAGAGCAGCAGGGACCACTATACTGTATTATGCTGTACTTTGTTACACTAAACTACACTACAATCAGTGGTGGGTTTCTGGGGGTTCGCAGGAGTTCGGGAGAACCCCCAAATCGCACTCCTGGCTGGCCCCACCCACCCCTCCCCTCCCAGGAGTCCCTACATGGCCTGTTTTGGATGTAGGTAAGTGCAAGGCACGCACGGAGGCTCAGGGAGGGTGAAAAATGGGCCTACTGGAAGTTCAGGAAGAGGGCCTCCAGAGCCTGGGGAAGCCATTTTTGCCCTCCTGGAGGCTCAAGGTAACCCCCCCCCCCCGGCATGGTGCAGGAAGCCAATTAGGCCATGCCCATCATGCCCATGCCCACCCAGCAGCCGGGCTTGCTAAAAGTTTTGAAGCCCACCCCTGATTACAATATATTACACTACATTACTACACCAATCAAAGTATGTCTGAAATAACATTGCCTTGTGTAACACACTTCCTCCTCCTCCTCCTCCTCCTCCTCCCACCTCTAGCATCTTCTCTGCATCAAATTAAAATATAACCACCTTAGGAGAGTCCCATTAATGAATTACAACTGCAAAAAAAATGATGAAAATAGTATGTTTTGAACCCAAATTGTTCTGAAATTTAGCTTTATTAATAAGCTTAGACTCATTTTGAATTGTTCCTTGCCTTTCCATAAACTTTGAATGAGTTAAGTACAGGAAAAAAAAATCTTAATAAGTTTGAATTGTCACTCTAAATAACTTTTTATTAATTGTCAATAACAAAAAAGGATGAAAGACATTTAATATATTGTTGATCTATTGCTCTTCAGTTTAAGTTTAATGCTAAATTTAAGAGACAATCCTGTTATGTGGAGTTGGAGAGTGTAGACATTTGTCCAAGATAAGAGAAAACCCAGATAGTGTAGTATAGATGGAAATTCAATGGGACTGTTCCTTTTCTAAGAGGCAGGGTGTGTAGAATTCTGGCATGCTTTTGTGAAGAATCTTTTTAAAGGAGTAATAATATTAATGTTATACACATATAAGTGCTGTTACTAATGTCTTGTGTACCCCAAGATGACCCTTTTTCTTGAGTTTCAGTCCAATTTTAGAAATTAGCATAAGTCAAGTTAATCAGTGTTCTGACTTTTTCTGGGTTTTGTCTCATTACTTGTTTGCCTAAATTATCCATGACTTATATCTGTGATATGGAAGAAGCGGTAACCCTTTTCTGTAACCCTTTATGAGACTTTTCTGAGCCTGCATATTAGTATTTCACTTCACTAGTTCAAGGTTCTTTAGCCAATTTTTAAAATCCAGTCAGACACCCTTGTCCTGGAGCTAGTTACTGAAACTAGAAAATGAAATGGATTAAAGGTCATGGTGCAGCAAATAACATATGCTCGCTGAATCAGATCTGGGACATTTTGTGATACCTTTTTTCATGACAAGTCCTAATTCTGCGTAGTATCGAAGATGTATCTTAATTCTAAAACGTGACTCCTCCATTAAACTGTTGAATATGAATGTGACAGTGGGTGTCCAACATTTGGTAAATCTTGGCATTCAGCTGTGTATACCAAATATTTTAGATAAATCTCATGAATAGATATCCAATTCCTTGTTTTTCAAATATACAAAAGGAAAATGTTGAATTGGAAAGGGCCTTAAAGGTAAAGTTAAAGGTTCCTCTCGCACATATGTGCTAGTCATTCCTGATGGGCAGTGCTTTTCTCCATTTCAAAGCCGAAGAGCCAGCACTGTCCGAAGACGTCTCCGTGGTCATGTGGCCGCCATGACTAAATGCCAAAGGCGCATGGAATGCTGTTACCTTCCCACCAAGGTGGTCCCTATTTTTCTACTTGCATTTTTTTACCTGCTTTCGAACTGCTAGGTTGGCAGAAGCTGGGACAAGTCAGAGGAGCTCACTCCATTACGTGGCATAGGGATTCAGAGCACTGAACTGCTGACCTTTTGATCGACAAGCTCAGCATCTTAGCCACTATGCCACCGAGTCCAACAAAGAAAGAGCCTTGCAGAACAGCATTGCTCTCAGTTCTTTATGAAGACAGATCCTTAGTTTCCAACCCAACCTCTAACTCAAGACCTCTAACAAAGGACATCCTTCCATTGCGCTAGTTAGTACTTCTGAAAGAAGAATCCAAGAATCACAAGTGATGTGTCCAAGTGAATATTTGTAGACTGGAGGTTGCAGTTTGCTGCAATCAAGCACAATGTATGGACATCTCACACAATGCTTCAGTTTGGAACACCCTTTTTAGTGAAGTATTGGGGCCTGGTATGCGTTTTGACCAATAGACAAGTACTGGAGCACATAACACCAGATATGTCACTAAAAGGGGAAAAAAATTCACAAACTTTTGCCTCACTTATTTTGGCCATGTCATGCAGGGGAATTCACTGGAGAAAACTATTATTTTGGGAAAAGTTAGTGGTAAAAGGAAACCAGGCCGTCAAAAGTATATGATGGCTGGACACCATCAAAGCTGACATCAGCCAGAGCATAGAAAAACTCAAAGAAGTAGTGCAAGATTGGAAGATGTGGAGAAGCCTGCTCCATCGAATTGTCAAAACACGGCTGAATGGATAACATCATCAACATCATCATGCACAGATATTCCGTTGTTATCCTCACTAAGGAGTCCTGATACAAGAGGTTTCACATGATTCTAATCATTTGTAACCTAATTAACAGAGTAACACAGTTGGAAGGGACCTTATAGGTCATCTAGTCCAACCCCCCGTTTAGCAGGAGACCCTACACCATTTCTGACAAATGACAGTCCAATCTCTTCTTGAAAGTTTCAAGTGATGAAGCTCCCACAACTTCCGAAGGCAAAGCTGTTCCATTGGTTGATTGTTCTCACTGTCAGAAAGTTCTTCCTTATTTCTAGGTTGAATCTCCCCTTGGTCAGTTTCCATCTATTATTCCTTGTCTGGCCTTCAGGTGCTTTGGAAAATAGCTTGACCCCCCTCCTCTCTGTGGCAGCCCCTTAAATATTGGAACACTGCTATCATGTCACCCCGGTCCTTCTCTTCTTTTCACTAGACTAGCCATGCCCAGTTCTTGTAACCATTCTTCATATGTTTTAGTCTCCGGTCCCCTAACCATTCTGGTTGCTCTCCTCTGCACTTTTTCTAGAGTCTCAACATCTTTTTTATAGTGTGGTGACCAAAACTGGATGCAGTACTCTAGATGTTACTAGGGCTTTATAGAGTGGTATTAGTACCTCACTTGATCTTGATTGTACCCCTCTGTTAATGCAATTTAGGATTGTATTGGCTTTTTTTGGCTGCCGCTGCACACTGCTGGCTCATAGCAACACATCTGGTTTGCTTTCCAATAGTGTCCTTTACATAAGTAGATTCACTGTACTACAGAATGAGCCTAGCTTTGGGAGGCTAAGTTGTTTGTTTGGATCTTTTCTAAAAAGTTTCTCCTATAGTTCAACCAGAATTTACCTTTTCTAATTTAGATCCATATTTTTGTACCTTGGCCTCTACCTCCATCTCCATCTCCGTTTCTCTATTTCCATCTCTATCTGTCTCTGTCTTTAAGAAATATTGCACTCATGACAAATAGCAAAAGCAAGAAACTTGAAAATAGATGGGCTAAAGGATGAATAATTTATAAGAAAACACTTTTCTTTAACTCATTAAAATGGCCTGTCATAGAAATTTTACAATTTTCTTGCTCGAGATGAAACTAGAACACATGCAAATGATATTTTTTTTAAAAAAATCAAATATAGCCCTATTTTTATTTTCTTAAAAGCTTTAGAAAGAGAAAAATAAACTTCTACTGTGAAATAGCACAGATTTCTTAGTCACAAATAGCTCAGTCATCAACTTCCTGATATTTCAATTCTTAAGAAGTTTTACTAAAAAAAGAGCCCTCTCTTTAATAAATGTAAATCTGTTTTAGACCTGACATAGTAGCTGAAGATACTTATATTTGATGGTACTTGAAATGCTCACTCTATGCATTTCATACATTCCCTGTCTTGTATAGCTTATAGATATTTCATTGACTAAGTACATGTGAAAAAAGTGAATTATATGTATGCTTTTGAGAACCTTGTAATAATCTTCAAAAGCTTCTCTTTTGCATGACCCACAATGATACTTTAGTAAATACATTTAGAGGTCATGAGTGGACAATGTCATTTCAGATTGCCTTCAAAAATTGTGGATGTTCTACTTGAGCTTTTAAAGAAGAAAGTAGATATCCATTTGTCTGGAATGACATAGGGCAGGCGTGTCAAACTCGATTTCATTGAGGGCTGCATCAGGGTTATGTTTGACCTCGGAGGGCCAGAGGGCTAGGGGGAGGGGCCTGGGGCACGGCCATGGTGGGCGTGGCCAGCTCGACGTCACTTGTATCAGGGGCACTTGTGATGGCCAAGTGCTAAGGCAGGACTTCCCCGAGATCCTCTCTCAGTCATTATCTCCCTTCCTTTCCTTCCTTCCTTCCTTCCTTCCTTCCTTCCTTCCTTCCTTCCTTCCTTTTCTTCTTCTTCCTTCCCCTTTCTTCTTCCTTCCCTCTTTCTTTATTTTACTTTCCTTGCTCTCTTCCCATCTTCCCTTCTTTTTGTTTGTCTTTCCTCTTTCCTTTCCTGTTCCTTCTGGCATGCCCAAATGCAAAAGGGGAAACATTTCCCCTTTTGTTTTGCTTTTAGTTTGTTTTGATAGTCCTCTGCCAGCAAAAACAGAGTGTGGGGGGCCTGTGCATGCCGCCCTCCACTATGTTTTTGCTGGCAGAGGATTGCAGGAGGCCATTGCAACTGAAAATGGTGTGCGGGGGGGGGCACACGTGGTCCCCCCGAGCTCCATTTTCACTGACAAAGGCACCGTAGGCCAGTCCTTTCTGTTTCCAGGCTGGCCTCATGGGCCAGATCTAAGCAACCTGTGGGCCGGATCTGGTCTGCAGGCCTTGAATTTGACACTCCTGATATAGAGTCTCCTGCTTGATCAGGAAGTTGAACTAGAAGACCTCAAACTCTGTCATTGTGTATTTTTATTCCTACCCATCATCAAGGTAGTCTGAACGTGTCTGTTCCCGTTCACATTTAAAGGGGTATTTCTTAGCTTCTTCCAAAACATGGAAATTGTCTTTGACATCTTCAATCCAGGTAAGATTAGGGATGGGAGCTTGCTGTGTTCCTCTTGGCCACCTGAGAATAAAACAGACACAACCTTCCACTATTTTCAGTGGCCAAAGTTGTTTGGGCAGGGGAACAATCCTTTCTCTCTTCTCTTGCTAACCCTACTAGATTTGGCAGCAGTTTCTTAGGCCGCCACAGGTCTTAAAGGGATGGATGTATATGTTAAGTGAACTAGCTCTTGAACTAGCTCTTTACCCACCCTCCCTAGTGTAAAATTGGCAGAACAGCACAGCAGTGTCAAATCATCAATGCTCTGTAGCTTAAGAATTTTTAACAAGTGTCCACCAGTCTTCTGAAAGATTAATGCCCCCCCCACTGTGCATGCCCCCCCCCCACTGTGTTTTTGCTGGCAGAGGATTGCAGGAGGCCATTGCAACTGAAAATGGTGTGCAGGGGGGGAGGGTACAAGAGCTACTTTTCTGGTAGGAAGAAAGGAAAGCTGATCTTTTGCTGTCAATCCTTTCATGCAGCAGAATTATCACTCTGGGATATTGGAGGACAGGCATCCATGAGTATTAGGACAAGTTAGATTTGGTGCCATTTCTTCCTAAGCTGCTCCACTCCATATTTTTCCCTCCCTTCCAGAGATGGGTTTTAGCAGGTTCTGACCAGTTCTGGAGAACCAGTTGTGGAAATTTTGAGTAGTTCGGAGAACCGGTAATAAAAATTCTGACTGGCCCCAACCCCCCTCTATTCTCTGTCTCCCAAGTCCCAGCTGATCGGGAGGCAACGGAGATTTTGCAGTAATCTTCCCCTGGATTGGGGAGGGAATGAGATTTTACAGTATCCTTCCCCTGCCATGCCCACCAAGCCACACCAATGAAGCCTTGCCATGCCCACCAAGTCAAGCCCACAGAACCGGTAGTAAAAAAAATTGAAACCCACCACTGCTCCCTTCCCATAATTGGCATGTGTTAAAACTGTCTTCCTATGAATCTTTGTAATACAAGGACAACCAATTCATTCTGTTTCCTCTCCTCACTTTATGGATCGTTAGTGAAGTGGGGGACAGAAGACAGGGAAGAAGATATTTCTGTGCCTGTTTTTCCAACACCAAATAGACATGTGTCTCCCCACCCCTCCACTCTTCTGAACTTTTCTGTCTTCTGTGGGTTTGAAGAACCAGGAGAAGACTAACCTGCCTTCCTTTTGTCCTTCCCCATTTTACTTACCTATGCATATGGAGAAGCAATGAACAGAGAAAGGAAGACTGGGTCTCTTAAGACTTGGAGCCTGGCAGTAGAAACAGAGAAACAGATAACTCTGTGGGACAGAAGGAGTACTGTATCTTACCTCTCTCATCTCATCTCATCTCTCATCTCCTTCACTTAGTTCAAGAGCAAACAGAGACTCTATTGTGCTGTGCGTAAAAGAGAAAATAGAGATTAGAAGTATACTTTTATGGCTGTATGCTTTCCACTCCTGTACCTTTAAATCAATGGTGGGATTCAATTTTTTTTTACTACCAGTTCTGTGGGTGTGGCTTGGTGGGTGTGGTGTGGCTTGGTGGGTGTGGCAGGAGAAGGATACTGTAAAATCTCCATTCCCTCCCCACTCCAGGGGAAAGTTACTGCAAATCCCCATTTCCTCCCAATCAGCTGGAACTTGGGAGGCAGAGAATAGATGGGGGAAGGGCCAGTCAGAGGTGGTATTTACCAGTTCTCTGAACTACTCAAAATTTCTGCTACCAGTTCTCCAGAACTGCTCAGAACCTGCTGAATACCTCCTCTGCTTTAAATGTTACTATGAAGAAAAGATGTATGACATGAACTTATTTATTAGCTTCTAAATTTTGGTTTCCAGTTCTATCATTCTGAGCAATCTGAAAATAGATATCTGAAAATTAATATCTGAAAATTTGTCTGAAACAGTATAAGGTTTCCTGTTTGAATATGGGGTTGGACTAGAAGATCTCCAAGACCCCTTCCAGCTCTATTATTCTATGTTCTAAAATCTTCAAGAACTCGCTATGTGGTTTTTGTTACCTTAAGTATGTCTGCAGTGCATTTTCAGAACATTGCAAAAATATTTTGCCACAAATTCTTAGTAACTTCAACAATGGCTGTATACCACAATAACTTGTCCATTTACCTCAGGAATATGTGGTTTAATATATTTGTTACCTTGGTGGCTACCAGATTACCTTTTAATTGGAGATACCTGAAGCTTGATATGGATATTTTTCATACAATATAATTAATAGTAAAAGTCCTTGGAGAAATTTCAAATTAACCCCTTAGTTCTTATTTTAAGCTGAATAGAAATCAATATATAAATAATCACAATTGTTTTTAGATATCTCATTGACCTTTGGAGGAGCAAGCTTAGCTGCAAGGTAACAACATTTTTAATTTCTCACCATATGAATTATAAACAATAATTGAAAAATATTAAGGGTGAGGTCTATGTGTCAATGCATATCATTGGGATTCTTAGACAAGGGACAAAATAAAGACATTACATCCATATTTAGAGGAAAGTTACTATCTTTTTCCAATGCTATTTATTTAAAAGCCATACAACATCATCACCTTTACAAACATTATGTTTTTATACAACCAGACTCTCTCTTCCTTTCTTCCAACTCAAATGGTCCCAAATCTCTGAACCCTCTCAATTCCAAAAATTTACATAATATTATATGGCATATTTGAGCAATACATTACAGAAACTTGAATAGAAGATCATTATATTAAAGGCATTCAAATGATGTAAAGATGTACCAGGTAATTTTTTTTTTAAAAAAAGAAATTGGTGCCTATGTAAAAATTCTCTATTTTCCTGTGTAGCCAATGACACAGAATTATATTGTATGCAGATGCTCATGCTTGACAAAGGTTATTTCTGCACAAGTGATTTATAGCATCTTCTAGAGTCATCCAAATATCATTGTGCCATCATAACTATAATGCAGGCAGGCTTTAAATTACTTCAGCAGTGGATGGGTGATGTTATGAAGACACTAAAAGTCACTAGGGTGGAAACCACCAAAATAGAAGATATCTACTTACCCGGAGTTTAAGATGTGAACAGAAATAGATTCTGTGATCATTATCATAAATGATATAATATACAGAGGGATGGGCCTTAATTATATCATGCTTAGAATTCATCCATTGAAATCAGTGGGATGTAAATGAGTAATTTAAGTAGCATTAATGGGTTTCTGAAAGCATGCATGTAAGCTTATGCATTTTGTTCTATCATCCCAATAGCATACACTGGATTCATTTTTATTTCCATTTGTAAACTGTGGGCATGCAAGTACTCTTTTATTTTAACAGAGGGACTTATTCCGGCTTACGTTAATAGGGGCTGTTATCCTAAGATAATATGAGTCTATTAATCCTTTGGGCTGCTGGGAAATTCTTTTCAAGGAAAAGGTACCATAGCTACATTGCAAAATTCTGTCCCAATTTAAAAGATTGGATGAAAAATTATTTTACTTTCATTTCTGAAAAGGGCATTCTTACTGAACTTCATTAACTTTTATCTTTGCAATTGTGGCTAAATGAGTGGATTTTCCCGGCATCCATGAATAAGGCTGG
>WNWU01000019.1:10431353-10451626 GCA_012654045.1 Ptyas mucosa
TTATTATTATTATTATTATTATTATTATTATTATTATTATTATTATTTATATACCGCTCTACTCCCGGGGGACTCAGGGCGGTGTACAGACAAATGATAAAATACATATAATACAAATATTTTAAAGAATTGATTAAAATACAATTAAATAATTTGGTCTTAAACCTAAAATTAAAACTCTAAATTTATGAGATTAAGATTTAAAAATATAAGAGCAATTTTAGAAGAGGTTAGTCCAGGCTATATGGAATATATGGAATATATATATATGGAATATATGGAATAGAAACGTCTTGAGGGCACGGCGGAAATTATGGGTCAATTACAATATAAATGTAGTATAATCTATTCACTATAATCAATAGGGATACAAATCTCAAACCATCTAATTTATAAAGTTACTCTAAATATAAATAATAGTTATAGGCAATTTATCAACTTATAATAGTATTAAGTCATAAAAAGAAAAAAAAAGGGAAGAGAAAGGAAGGAACAAAGAAAAACTTATTACTATAACCTATTATTAATTATTTCTTAAGTTTCTAAACTGTATTTAACTATTTCTTAAAATTGATATACTAATAATTCAGTACTTTAAAAAGGTATCTATATATGCTTAATATAAATGCAATAAATATAGTATAAATATCAATATCAATATCAATATAGGTCAATTTAATACAAGTATAAATAATTTGCACCAATTAATTGATACTAATACTAATAGGGGTAGGGGGTAGGAAAGAGGGAGTAGCTTAAAAAGGTTTTAAAAGAGTTTTATGAAAAGGGAGGTAGGACAAAAAGTCAGAAGTTGTTGATTAATTGTTCTTATTTAGTTGTTTAATTACTTGTTGCCCTCCCTTGTCAATGTCCAGAGGGGAAAAATCGGTTGCTGGAATGTTCAGCTCAGTTCGATTGAAGTCTATATTTTAAGTTCCTTCTAAATCTTCAGTCGTTTTCTCTGGAGGTTCTTCCCGTCACTCCGGCCACTCTAGCCACTCACCCGTCCTCTCTTTAGCTCTTTAGCTTTTTCAAGATGGGCGCACTTCCTGTCCGAAGTTTTCCGGCTCTCCTTTTGCCCGATCTGCCGTCTTATCTCCTTCCACCTCCGAGTTTCTCCTCACGATCTCTCCCGTCAGATTCGTTCTGTTTTTGCTAGTGCCCCACTCTTTCTTATGATTTTCTCCACACCGATCTCTTGCCAGCCATTCTGCAATCCGCTCGTTGTCTCCTCTATTTTCCTTTCAGTCGCCGCTTAGTTTCCGATCTGCTTTTGCTTCTCTGCCCAGTCCGGTCGGCTCACTTAGGATCACATTTAACGTGCATCGAGGGCGATGGTATGAATGTTCTTGAGCACCCCTCTTGCTGGAATTCCTTGCTTCCTGCTTCGTTGACTAGCGAGGCTTCGAGTCCGCCATTCAACAGCAGACGTGCTGCGCTAGTTCGGCCGTGAAAACCGGTCCAGCAGAGTGGTTTTGCAGTTTTCCACTCAGCCTGCCGGCACTTCACTATTACCCACGGAGCCCTTCAAGCTCCCACGCCTCGAAGGGTCCCCAAAACGCAGCGATTAGTGGCGTTAAGCAAGAGCGATCGCTTTTACCACGCCATGTCACCTCAGTCCTCAACCGGAAGTCCAATTACAGAACTTCTTAAGCTACTTGAAAACAGGGAAAGAAATGAAACCATGTTCATAGCAGCAGAAAACTCTTAAGAGATGAGAAAGCAGTTTTTGGCCTGGCATTAAAAAGATAGAATTTATACATTGAAATAAAAGATGTAATATTGGTTTGATCTCTAAGAATGGGGACATTGTCTTAGATGAGGTAAGACACTAAATAAATATTTGTTTCTGTGTAGAACTTCTTGAATCCAAAGGTAAAACTCACCCAGTGTCAAATTAAGCTCACCATTTTGAAGGTTTCTAATATCCATAAAGTGTTTCAATTGAACCACTTTATGGATATTAAATTCAACTGAACATTTCCAAATTTGATTAAAAACTGAGTTCCGCCGGCTTAGTGTCCTTTACCACTGTCGAGAGGAAAGATTTAAACTCCCTCAGTTCCTGTCTCTCAACATAACAGGCAACTGCTGTTTTACAGTATATTGTACATGAGGTGCTAATAAAAACACTTTGGGGCAATTTCCCATTCCCTCCTCTGGAGACATTTGAAGGACTGATCTTGTGAGTTAGAAAGTGAGTTAGCCATGAATCAGCTACAACTCACATCAAAAACAAAATGGCAAGCCACTTCTTAAAAAGAACTGAAGAAGCTTCTTAGATGACAAGCGAAATGTTTTCAAAGAAAACAAAAGCTCAGTTGCCTTTTGGAAAAAGCACCTTTGGGACAATCATGACCTGGATGATTGAGATTTTCCATAGACACTTCTTAAAAACCTGCCAAGGAAACTGCAGGGGCTTGCTTGTCCAGGCTGTCTCCAGGAGTCAACATTGACTTGAAGGCACAAATATGTGTGTGTTTCTGGGTGTCTCTGGGTGTATTATTTACACAATTCTAATATGTTCCCAATCCATATTTGAACACAGTTAAAAGTACTTGTTTTTACCTTAAAAAAATCTTAGTATCTCAAGGTTTGTCTTCCATATATTTGGCTGGACATTGAAGATCTCATAGAACTTCCCCCTTGTGGAATGTTCTTTTCAAACCCATCCTTGATTGATAATGATGATCTTTGATCTAGGGGTGACATGATAGCTGTGTTCCAATATCTCAGGGGCTGCCACAAAGAAGAGGGAGTCAAGTTATTCTCCAAAGCATCTGAAGACAGGACAAGAAGCAATAGATGGAAACTAATCAAGGAGAGAAGCAACTAAGGAGAAATTTCCTGACAGAACAATTAATCAGTGGAACAACTTGCCTCCAGAAATTGCGGATTTCTGGAAGTTTTTAAGAAGAGATTGGACAACAATTTATCTGAAATGGTATAGCTTTCCTGCCTAAGCAGAGGGTTGGATTGGAAGACCTCCAAGGTCCCTTCCAACCCTGTTATTCTGTTCTATAAGTGTGGGAGGGTTGGTAGCAAACAAGGCATTTGACTTGCACCCACTGCACTGATCTTGGAAAGACACCTTCAAATAATCACACAGGTTTATCAACTGGCACTTACTTGGGATCTTTAACTGCTTAGTGACTACTTCAGTTAGTACTTGTTTATTAACTGTCTTATTTAGTGACCATTTGCAATTGCAATAATGATGAAAAAGTAATTTTGTGACCGGTCCTTGTACTTATGATTTTTGCAGACCTTGTAGAACAGGAAAGACAAAGTGGGTTTCATTTAGTGAGTCCTTTGTTTAATGATCAAATTGCTGGTCATAATTGGGGGCACTAAATGAGACCTAATTTTATTTTCTTAATTCTTCCAGGAAAAGAGAATATTGGGAGTCTTTTAGGATTTTAAACACATGTTTGATATTTCCATCTATTTATCTATAAATCCTTTATGTATTTGATTTAGACTCACTACTTCATACATTTAAGGAGTCTTAGTTCAGAGATAGTAATTCAATAAATTAGAAAGCACTTAATACATATTGAAAGCTGAAGATAACTACGTTATTCCATAATATCTTATCATGAAATTCTAATGGTAGCTTAGTAAACAAGAAAATTCTTTGCAAGATCTTTAGGAGAGTGGACGGGCTTTTAATCATTTTAAGTCATAAATAATAAATAAAATAATGGCATCAAACATACTAAACCTAACAATAACCTAATAATACCAGCCAAATTATCAGAATAATACCAGAATACCAGCCAACATTAAACTGTTCAGATTGAATGAAAAGATCTTAGAAAGTAAAAGTTGGGGGGAAAAAAGCGTGCAATTTCTCAAAGGATGAGATATTAAATATAATGGGGAAATGAACATCATCTCTCAATCACATGAAAATACACAATTTGAATATTTACTGAAGCATCAAAGTATGACTAATAGGCAATTGCTATAGTAATGCATATTTCAACCAACTTGTTTTAAATAATCAGCATCTGTTGGTATAATCAGCATTTTATTGAGCAGAAATAAAAGCCAGGAAATTCTTTGATTTGTAGCACACCCACTTGTGACATGCTGTCTTTCTGCTTCATCCATGTATTTCTTGACTGTCAATTTTTGTACCTCTCCAATGGAGGAGAGAATATATAGGTTATTGGTTTGAATTCAATTGGCATTAGCCATAGATACAGATATCTAAGTAGAAATGTTATTATGTCATAATAAGAAAGGCTAAGCACATTCCCTGTGTGCCTGCCCAGTCTTCTTTCTATGTCCTAATTTCAAGAAAATTGAGATTTCCCTCTTTGTGGTCTTCTCATTAATTCAGACATGGCTGGATTAGTCTTTCAAAAAATACTGTCAAGTAGCCATTCTAGACATTTCAAAGTATTCCGGGAAGACACATCATCATTTCAGCAGCTCATCTGAAATCTCCCTGCACTATATAAGAGATTTTCCTTGTCTGCTAACATCCCTATACCTCACACTAATGAGACAGAATAGGGCTTTTCCTTCAGAGAGACTCATGCATGAACATTTGTAAACAGGGAGAAGGTAATGCAGAAGCTTGACCTTATCTATAATTATTTTGCCTGATGTGCTATCTTGTAACTGCTGAAGTGCTTTCTTCTAATAAAAAGAATAATGAAGTTCCACCAAAATGAAGCAGCTATCTTCTTCCTTTCAGTAGCAACTACCAAAATAGAAGAGCTACTCCCCCCCTCTTTTTTTAAAAGACTGGAACAGGGTATTTATTTATTTGTTTGTTTGTTTGTTTGTTTATTTATTTATTTATTTTTCATATTTCTATGCCGCCCAACACTCCGAGGACTCTGGGCGGCTTACAACAAAGACACTATGAACAGTATACAATAAAAGACATTAAAAACACATACACACCGCTCATGGCCAGATCTCACAAGATCGCAATGGTGAGATCAACGGCCCCAAGTCTGCCGGAAAAGCCAGGTTTTCACCATTTTCCCAAAGGCCAGTAGGGTGGGAGAGGTCCTGGCCTCAGGAAGTAGCTGATTCCAGAGAGCCGGGGCACCACAGAGAAGGCCCTCCCCCGCTGACCCGCCAGGCAACATTGTTTAGCTGACGGGACCCGGAGGAGGCCAACTCTGTGGGATCTTACTGGTCGTTGGGAGCTATGCAGTAGAAGACGGTCTCAAATGCTAAATTGTAACTTTAACCATTTCCCAATTCTGGGTGTGTTTGATAAATCTGATGGAATTGAATGGCATATTATTAAGAATTTGTTTCTGGTTTAAAACATTGTTGGTATGACATCAGAAAATGTGAACTGTGTATACAAGTAGTTGTCAACGTACGGCCACAATTGAGTCCAACATTTCTGTAGTTAAGTGAGACATTTGTTAAGTGAGTTTTGTCCCATTATACAACCTTTCTTGCAATAATTATTAAATGAATCGCTGCAATTGATTAGTTAGGAACCTGGTTGTTAAGTGAATCTGTTTTCTCCATTGATTTTGGTTGTGGTTGCAAAGGGTGATTGCATGACCCCAGGATACTGCAACCGTCATCAATATGAACCAGTTGCCAAGCATCTGAATTTTGATCACATGATTATGAGGATATTGCAAAGGTTGTAATTGTGAAAATGGTCATAAGTCACTTTTTTCGTGCCTTTGTAACTTTAAACCAGCAGTAAAATCCAGCAGGTTCTGGAGAACTGGTAGCGGAAATTTTGAGCAGTTTGGAGAACCGGCAAATACTACCTCTGTCTGGCCCTGAGTGGGGTGGGAATGGAGATTTTGCAATATCCTTCCCCTGCCATGCCCACCAAGCCACACTCACCATGCCACACCATGCCCATGAAGCCACGCCCACAGAACTGGTAGTAAAACAATTTGGATTTCACCACTGCTTTAAATGGTCACTAAGTGAACTGTTGTAAGTTCAGGTCTCTCTGTCTCTCTCTCCCCTCCCTCCCTCTAAAAAAACTTTGAAAAGTTTTTTTACTGGGTCTGCAAATGTTAACTAAAATATATTGGTGAAGTAAGAGTTAAGGTATTTCCCTCAAAAGACAAAAAACTGAGAAATTTCAAGGAAATTTGAACAAAATTCAGTGAGGCCGATGCTATCTCTTGGGAAAGTTTCACACATCTGCACTCTCCATTTCATGAAGATAAACATGAAGTATTTTAAAACCTTACTGCTATAGATCAACTCCTAATTATATGAGGAGTTCATAAAAGCAACAAGCTATCAATAAAATGTTGTAGAATGTGGTTCCTTAGGGATTTTCAAATCTGGATGTATCTTAGCAAAGCACAAAGAACAAAAATTACCAATGTACCATAAATGAAGTAAAGCGTTAAATAGATTTGACAAACTTCACAAGCACTGCAAAATGTGAATTCGTGTAGTCAGACAAATTCATGAATAAACTACATTTGATTAGAGAATACCAGATACTCACTTTACTGCAGGTTTAATTGTAGCCCCACAGAGAAGAGTAATACTGAATCTAAACAGGACGCATCATGCATTTAAAGTGCATAGAAGCTGGTACATGTACCACCTGTTTCATTAAATGAATCAGAAGAAAAACAAGATGAGCTTTGAGCTTTTACATTTTTACTTCTGGTTTAAAACAGCTTCTTTGGGTTAGGATCCAGGATTCCTATTCATTGTCCTGGATTCTACCTTGTTTCCCTGAAAATAAGACATCCCCTGATAATAAGCCCAATCGGGCTTTTGAGTGCATGCGCTAAAATAAGGCTTATAAAATAAGCTCTCCCAAAAATAAGCCCTCCCCAAAAATATTTAAATACAGAGCTGGAAATCAGGTGTGACGGTAAGAGGAGCCCCATATTGTTCCATGTACCCCAAAATAATAAGACCTCCCAAAAATAAGGCCAAGCGCTTATTTTGGGGTTCAAAAAAAATATAAGACAGGGTCTTATTTTCAGGGAAACACGGTAGTAGAACAGGAGGAGGGGGGAAAAGGGAAGAAGTTCTGCAAATTTTCCAATATAATTTTGCAACAAAAACATTGTAAGTCATTCAGTATTCCATTGTAGAATATTGGTGGAAATAACAACTGACATTGTTTCTATGAAGGGGGGGGGAGAACTAGAATATAATCATATTTAATATATTTCTCTATTCCTTTTCCATGCTTTAAGTAGCCTTCCTCAATTTATACCTTACCAGTATGTCAACTCTTGGCGTTCCAAGTACTTTTAAAGAAAAAATTAAATACTATCATGCTTGTACAAAAAAGATACTGTAATTGTCAAATATCAGCCATGATTCTCAAGTAACAAATTTACAGCACTTTGAACACTACACAGTTATTTATATTGACAAATTATATTGGCAAAAATTACCTATGTACCATAAATGAAGTAAAGCGTTAAATTGATTTGACGAACTTCACAACCACTGCAAGATGTGAATTAGTGTAGTCAGAGAAATTCATGAATAAACTACAAGTTAAGAGTGCTATTTTGCTGTTTAGTTTTAGTTTGTTTGACCTGAAGGGTAATGTTTCTTAATCTCTATATCCAGTTTGAAAGCAGTTTTTTATTCTTTCATTCTTCCCGGTCCTCCCCCCCCCCTTTTTAAAAAAGGTCATCTATCTGCTCCATGTCTCTTCCTTGTCTTGAATGACTCTTCTTCCATCGTTGCTATTGGACTATTGAATTTAGGTTGTAAAAGGTGATCACATGACCATGGGACACAGCAACCGTCATAAGTATGAACCAGATGCTGAGCATCTGAATTCTGATCACATGATCCTGGGAATGTTATAAAATTCATTACTGTGAAAAACAGTCGTAAGTCACTTTTTTCAGTGCCTTTTTAACTTTGAATAGTCACTAAATGTCGAGGACTACCTCTAGTATACAATGTATTGTGACAGTTAGAACAATTAATCAGTGGAACAACTTGCCTCCAGAAGTTGTGAACACTAGAAGTTTTTAAGAAGAGATTGGATAACCATTTGTCTGAAGTGGTGTAGGGTTCCTTGCCTAAGCAGGGGGTTGGACTAGAAGACCTCCAAGGTCCCTTCCAACTCTGTTATTCTATTCTTTAAACAGGCATAGAATTCAGAAACAATGCCGATCAAGTACACACATTCCTAAGAACATATGTATTAACTGCTATTCAAGCAGCAGATGACATATCATTTCAAGAAGAGAGCTGCAGATCTGGCAACTAAGCCATGGCCTGCTATTCAATCTTTTTTCAGAAGTGGTTAGTTATGAAAAATATATAGTAGATAAGAGCAGTACCACATTATCCATGTTCTGGTTGTGTCTCTGGTCTTAACTTCTAATTTCAAAAAGATGTTTCTCTCCTCATGACTCAGGATTTTTTAAGCAGATTTACTGTAGACGGTTTAATCTTCAAACAGAAGATTATACTCTACACGTAGGATACATGACTATTTTCTTTAAATTGCATATGGGTTTAATATCCCAACAACTAACTGAACATTTAATTAAAACAATTAATATCTAAGAGACAAATAGGAAGTAATTTAGTATGTAGTAATTTAGGGCTCCAGAGGCTTTCCTTGAGCCTCTGGGAGGGTGAAAATGGCCTCCCCAGGCTCCGGAGGCTCTCTGGAGGCCAGAAACAGGCCCATTTCCAACCTTCCCGAACTTCCGGTAGGCCTGTTTTTCGCCCTCCCTGAATCTCCGCACACACTTATCTGCATCCAAAACGGGCCACATGTGGACTCCTGGGAGGGGTGGGGTGGGATAGGTGGAGGCAGCCAGGAGTAGGATTTGGGTGTTCATTGAACTGCACAGAATCTTAGCTAGAGATTCTCCCGAATTTTTGTGAACCCCCAGCAGCCCACCCCTGGTACTAGTAGAAGAATCTTGTAAATCTAAATGTGCTTCTTTCGTCCCTCACTTCATATAAAATAGGAAGTAGCTTGTAGCGTATGAGATAGTTTCTTAAATTATTTTCTTGGCTCAGAATCTCTTATCTCACCGTTGCTCTGTAGTGGCTCTTCTTTCTGTCTTTCAAAAGCATTTCTTATGCCCTTTTCAACCTGCTGCTTTCTTAAGGATTCTGATCCAGTATAGAAAGAATGTCAGGCCTACAGTCCAGGAAAGAGATTACTTTCCCATTCTTCAGAAATTAGCAAAGCTAGTGTTTCTATCTATGATTCTGAAAGATGACATATAGAGTGTATAAAAAAAAATCAAAGGTTTTATATGTAAATGTAATCAAAATTATACATGAAAGGTGACCAACTTTTTTACAATGAGGAGGACACAAATAAATTGAAGAAAAAAAATATCGTAAATAAAAGAAACATTTTATTCATTGCAACAATAATACAGAATACTCTATAATATGATAAATGCATAATAAAAAACATTTGTAACGATAACATTTTATTTTGTAATTATGCTTACATGCCTATTAATTATTATTTAAATGAGTACTTTTCCATTGAATGAATACAGATAATGAATTAATAACACGTGAATTATTGTGCTCACCTGTGTATGATTGAATATTCACCGAGAAAGAAGTGAGTCTAATGCGTGCGTGTGTGCCGTGTCGTGTTTCAGTAAGAAGTAAACAAAGCCACTTGTGCGCGGCACACTCTTGCGTGTGGCACATTCTCTCAAAACAATTCTCCTGTGTGGACCGCATGTGGCTCATAATCACATCTCACGGCACTGTACCGAGCCTTGACAAATCATCATGTCAAGTACAAATATGTCACATCACACGCAACGGATCGGCATGGCATTGATTGAATACGGAGATTTACAGATTAGTCTTCAAATATCGAAAAGGAGGACATGTAGGAGGGCACTTTTTGAGAGAGGACAGAACTTACAAAAGAAGGACTGTCCTCCCTAAAGGAGGACAAGTGGTCACCTTATGAAAGCATATTCAAGGGGAAAAATGGAATACAGATTGCAAAGAAAGATAACGCAGCTCCAGTCTCCCTGGATCTCTAATTTATGCTATCATTTTCTATATGTTTACCTACATGTTTTTAATGTAGCAAAAATAAAAATAAAAAATCAAAATAATTAACAGGCTTGGTTCATGATCACTCATCTTATTTGAATGCTAACATGAAAGAAAATTTAATGTTGACAAATGTACCATTTCTTTTAGATACATACAGAATATTTGTTTTTGCTGCTGTTTGGTTACTGTATTTATTTTAGATTCAGGAGGCGAAGAGATTCATGGTGCCCGGGCTTTTTTTTGAAAATGATTTGGAATAAGCACTTTGGGTATTACCAAAGCAAGTAAAGTGCTTCTCCAATATTCATTTCATTCATGAAATCCTTTTTTCAGGCATTTGCAAACCTGAATTGAAGTTATGACTGCTTTCAGGGTTGTATTAAAGATAGTTTAGTGATTTGATTCATTAAAGCAGCATGTTTTTATTTTCAATCCATTTCAAATGCCTGGGGAAAAAAAGACTGTTTTCATGAATAGCAGAATGATGATGCAAAATATCTCTTTTGAATTATTTGCAAAGTCTGAATAGCCCAAATATACAATATGTTTACAAAGAAAACAACTTTAAAATTTCACACTATAAAGCACCTCTCTAATTGAGGCATCTAATTTGTCCAGATAGTATGAAGGAATGTGCATCAAAAGATTTCCTTCAATTATCATTTACATCAAGCATATTAATATAAAACACATTTTCATCTTTGTTCAGTGCACTATAATTGTTTGGATTTATATTGTCGGGATTGTGCAGCTAATATTCATCATCATTCATCATCATCATTCTAACAATTGCCTATCCGCTGTAGGATGAAGGCCTCTTCCTCATGTTTCCAACCAATAAGGTCCTGCCAATTGGGGCCCCAATATTTGCTGATGTTGTAGATCCATCTTGTTTTGGGTGTCTTTTGTGGATGCTCATCAAGTTATGCAGAATGGAGGGCAAATTATTAATACTTTCTGGTGATTTTTGTCCTGTTCCTTGGTATGTTCCAGTGTGCAATTGCTCAGTGATAAGGAAATGACACTAGACAGGTGGTTATTAATTCTGAGAGGCTACATTAAATATGTTGCAGCAGTGTTGGTTAGCTCAGTTAAGCATTTACAGTAATTTGATGTAGCCCAGGCACACTTGAGAGATAGTACATGCTGAGATATGGTATTTACATATCATGTAAATCATTTTGGTCTTCAAGGCTTGTTCTAGATTAAGCATGTTCCTCTTCCTTTTTTTTCTTCTGGTTCTGCAAGAGTGTTATCTCTTTGTTGATATATCTGTGTTTAAGGCTGTTTTACATGTTTTGGAGAACTCAATCAGAACTGGAGAAAATAATGATTGTATTGTTGGAACAGGTAATTGGGCAAATATTTACAGTATGTTTAGTATGTCATGGCCATCTCACTTTGGCAAATAGGGTAAAGATATTCGTTTTATCCTCAATGCAATTATGGGACATATAATGACTAACCCTAAGAATTCCCTGGTTGGGTAGGAATTTCAGCCTAGATCTCCAATTTGAACATGACTTACTATTTTTTTCTGCCTTATCTAAAACTTATTCAAGATCCTTTAAATAGATTGGAGACAGATGAAATATCTAAAACAGCAATATCTAAACTAACTAACCCCAACCTGATGCCCTTCAGGTTTGTCCAACTCCATCAAGGCCCAGGAACTCCACAGTTGAAATCAGCATAGAATTTGGTGTCTAGAAATTGTAGTCTTCACAAGTCTAGACATTATTAGCCCAAGAAAAGCTAATTTAGGAGCTGATGAGAGGCATATCTGATGAGAGAGTCTTGGTGGCTCAGTGGACTAAACTGCTACTGTTAAAGTAGTACTTAGCTGCCAGTTGCCTGCAATTACTGCAAGTTCAATTCTCACCAGGCTCAAGGTTGACTCAGCCTTCCATCCTTTCGAGGTAGGTAAAATGAGGACCCAGTTTGTGGGGGCAATAAGCTGACTTCGTATAAAATAGAACACCGTTCGGGTGGCGGGCAAAAAGCCCTACTGAGCAGATATATACAAAAAGGATGAAGGCTTTTGCTTAATGCATTGTAAGCTGCCCCGAGTCTCCAGAGAAGGGCGGCATATATAAATCGAACAAACAAACAAACAAACAAACAAATAAATAAATAAATAAATAAATATCAACATCTACATCTCCTGCACCATTTTATTGATGGAATTATGTCTCATAATAACTAGAGTAGATAGTCTAGATAGTGTAATATCTGCCTGTTTTGACAAGTTTTTCTGGATTCAGAATTATTTCACTTGGCTTCTCAATATCAGAGAAACAATGGGAATGTCTCAGTACCACATACTCTCCTGTGTTCCTTGCATGTCCTGCATGGACTTGATGTTTCACTGGCAGATCAAATGAAATCATATTACAAAAGATTTTGATTGTTCCTTTGTATTTTAAATACATTGTTTTGAATTCAGACTAGGTTACTTGCATCAACACATCCATTTTGAACATCCAATGTGTCTATTTGTTTGTTTGTTTATAATTGAGATGTTTAGGCTGCCCATCTCACTATTGAGTCTTGGAAGCCTAAAATTGCACCCAACTGCATTTAAAACCATGGAAATGTACTGGACAAGTGAGTCACAGCTTAAATCTCTTTGATTTCTTGGGGAACTGCAAGGAACTAAATTAACCTGCCATTCTATGGACCTCTGTATTGGCACCTGAGACAACAGTCTTTAACTTGCCTAAAATAGGAATGCCATACTTTAGATGACATGTGCAAGCAGCAAGTTCCATTTCATGACCTATAGCATCCCTGTGTTGAAAATAAGAGTTCATGTTGCAAGGGCTCCATCTCCCCGGACAGGAATGTTATATAGATGAACACTGAGTAGCGTTAATTTGAGCTGAAATATATTCTCAATATTTAAGGAGGAAATAACATTATACTTTGTAGAGCTAATCTTCATTTTGATGTGTAAGATGTTAAGCAGCTATTAAGGTATGTACAATGCAATGATGTGAGAAAAAGTCCTTGGGGAACTGGATAAAGACACATTGCGAGGGAAACGGTCAGATAGGAAACAGTATAGCCCACAGCTGAATAGTGGGTGCGGCAAAAGGTTCAAAAGTAAGCCTCTCTTGTTTCTTGAAGGGGGTGGAGAATTGTACTTTCAGACATGCAAGATTCTGTCATTGTAGCTCTAAGCACTATGGAGTCATACATAAGTCTAAGTTGCTATTGTTATAATAAGCTCATCTGGTTGTTATTACTATCTGGTTTACCCTGATGAGACTGACAATGAAAGAAAGAAAAAGAAAGAAAGAAAGAAAGAAAGAAAGAAAGAAAGAAAGAAAGAGAAAGAGGAGGGAGGGAGGGAGGGGGAGGGAGGGAGGGAGGAAGGAAGGAAGGAAGGGTGAGTCTTTGGGGCTGTCATAAAATCTTGCCCCAATCTAGACTCTCTTCTATCAGATAATGAACACTTGACGTAGTTACCTAGGTTGAGAGTCCTCTACTTTCTACTACACAGAGTGAACATTTTCAGAATACAGGGAAATTCTGGCACATTAATTTCAATAGATAGATACTTTACGATACCAAATATGGAAAATGTGGAACCATGGTGGTGCAGTGGTTAAAACACAATATTGCAAGGTAACTCTGCCCACAGCCTGGATTTCAATCCTGTCAGGCGCAAGGTTGACTCAGCCTTCTATCCTTCCGAGGTCAGTAAAATGTTGGGGGCAATATGCTGACTCTGTAAACCACTCAGAGAGTACTGTAAAGCACTGCAGAGTGATATATAAACCTAAGAGCTATTGCTATTGCTAAATATGTCACTCCAATGTTTGGATATGAGGAATAAGGCCAGAAGATGTTCCACATTCCAGGAATGGGCTTGTTATTTCTACATGCTTTAGCCTGTTCCATTTATTTATTTATTTTTCAAAACAGCTATATCATTCAGAAGTTTGATTTCATTCTCTATGATATGGCAATATTATTGATCTCTCTGCTCAGTACACTGCAAACTTTGAAGAAATTGAACTTTAAAATATTGGAATAGCAGACAGGATTATATATGGAATGCTTGAACTCAGTCATAAATATGGGAGAGATGTAAGCTATCCAGTGAAGGGAAGTTTATGACTTAGCTCACAACCATCCATCTCATCAAAAGTCAGATTTGGTGCATAGTTTCATATTTCAGATCGACAGTATGATTGTTTGATGCCAATTATGGGCCATAGCAGAACAGAATTGTGTCTTTGGCTCAAATTATTTAGAATACATATATTGTTCCATTTCAATGAAAAGTTGACTTCCTTGAATAAAATTTGCTCTGAAGCAAGGCTAGATATGGCACTGTGCTCCCACAGAGAGGGCCTCCTCAGGGTGCCATCAGCCAAGCAATGCAGGCTGGTGACCCCCAGGGGGAGGGCCTTCTCTGTGGGGGCCCCCACCCTCTGGAATCAGTTGCCCCCAGAGATAAGAAGAATCCATGACCTCCGTGCCTTTTGCCGTGCCCTTAAAACATTTTTTTTCCAACAAGCCGGGCTGGCCTAAGCAAAGCCTTTTAAATGATTTTAAATTGGGGTGTTTTTTAAATTTGGGCCAATTTAGATATTCTTTTTAATCTGTTCTTAATGTTTATATTGTGTGTTTTTTACTTGGCTGTACACCACCCTGAGTCCCCAGGGAGAAGGGCGGTATAGAAATACATACATACATACATACATACATACATACATACATAAATAAATAAATAAATAAATGTGTCAGCCCTGAAGCCATTTTGGGAGCATCTTCAGGGCTGCCATAACAAGGCCAGGTGGAGCTGTGGGAATGTGAGGGGGGGAGATATAGGTAGTTGGGGGAGGTGTAGCCAAAATAGCATTCTTTCCCATGGGAGCCAAGGATGCTCTACCAGGTTTTGAAGGGCTGTGGACAAAAGCCAATCGGAGTTGGGACTGCGACTTGTTTGGACCATGTGATGGACGTTTGACCTGGGAGCAAGGACTTTGGGTTTTGATTTGGGTAAGGAAAGCTCTGGGTCCTTCGGAGTCGGGTTTTCACCAGCTGTGCCAATAAAGGTAAAGGTAAACATTCCCCCACATATGTGTGATAGTCATTTTTTGACTCTAGGGGTGGTGCTCATCTCTGTTTCTAAGCTGAAGAGCCATCACTGTCCGAAGAATCTCCATGGTCCTGTGGCTGCATGACTCAACACCGAAGGTGCACAGAGCATTGTTACATTCCCACCAAAGTGGTCCCTATTTTTCTACTTGCATTTTTACGTGCTTTTGAACTGTTAGGTTGGCAGAAGCTGGGACAAGCTTCACCCTGTTAGGTGGCGCTAGGGATAAAAAATTATGTTTTGAGGAAACTCTAGGCCTCAGAGTTTTGATTGCTTTGGGCTTGTTACTTAGAACCCTGACAATTGGGGATCAGCAATCTTCAATTTATTAATCCAGTCATTAATCACTGATGGGAGTCAGTAGCAATATCCAACTTCTTTGTTGGAGTTTTTTGCATCTGGGCATCTTTCTTTGTGAGTTCATGACCTGATCTCCAAGAGTTTCTCCCCCCTAAAAAACAAAAAACAAAACAAAACAAAAAAACAGGAGGAAGCATGTGAAGTCTCAGATCCTGTGAGGCTAGACCCCAAATGGAATTCAGAATGTGCAAGTGGCCTCACTGTTCCTGTCCTAGATCCAGAACAGTTTGACCCAAGCCAGGAACCTCTTCAGTCTTCAAAAAGAGTGGCAGCTGGATGAAGAACATCAAAGGCAGGAAGGACTAAAACAGGGGTCAGCAACCCACGGCTTTAGAGCCGCATGTGGTTCTTTAATCCCTCTGCTGTGGCTCCCTGTTGCTGGTCAGCTCCACAATTGATAGGGCTTTTGGTTAGGGTTAGGAGGAGACTCTATGATTGGGGAACCGGACTTCCAATCAGCAGAGGAAAAAGAACGCCGCGCTAGGAGGAGACTAAGGTGGGGGAACTGGACTTCCGGTCAGCTCCAGAATTGAACGGGGGCTTCCGGTTTGAATGCTCAAACGCTCTTTGAGTGTTTAAAGTATCTGATCCCTGGACTAGAAGATAAATTGACCTGATAAAGGACAGTAGTAACCTGATAAAAGATAATGCTCCTAGGTGCAAACATTTCTCAGATTTACTGGACCTGATTCTGATATTTCTGCTTTCTATTCTCTCCTAATAACTCTCTTTTCAGCCAGTCAGCTTGTGCGTCAACTTAAACTGATTGTGTATCAAACTTAAATTGGTTGTGTGATTTTGACATAAATCTCTCAGTTTTTACAATAACCTTGATCCTGATAAAAGCTGCATTTTACCAGGCCCAGCTGGAGTAGCAGCTGGATTGGGAAGCCATTTGTTTGCCAAGGTAACATCAGGATGCTTTGAAAAGTGAAGTGGCTTCTCAACTCAGTTCAACCCCAACCACCAGAAATTTGACACCACTGTCAAATTTAAAGTTCTTCACCTGACATATTGCAACTAGGAAGATACCTGCAAATTGGCTATTGTTGGACATCTTGGCAATGCTTTCATTCTGAACACTTGAAAGGTCGCATCTGTACTGTTTCAAAGAAATTACTCCAAAACTAGAATCTTATGATACAATATTTCTGACTAATGTAGTAATTCGAAACCGTGGTTGGAAAGTGGGAAAGATACCAGAGTAAATGTTAATTTGCAAAGCAGTTATTTAGTGCAGAAATGTTTTAAAATGTTTATTTGTTTATTTGTATGTTTCTCAATCAACTCATCTTGAAATTATTAACATATCTTTGGGGGAAAAAAAGCATAATAGTGATTGAAACCTCAGTTAGTCACGCTTAGGAAAGAAGCTCAACGGAATCTCAAGTAATTGTATCTAAATGCACTCTCACCGATGCTTCTTTTTGTAACTCGGGAATTAATTTCAGAGATATGCATTTTTAGAAAGAAGCAATTCATGCCCCTGAACAGATAAAACATTTATAGGCATGGACTGAAATTATAATAAGAATAATCTAGACAGTCTGGCATGGATAGAAACAAGGTGTTTTTTTTTTTAAAAAAAGCATAATCTGGAAGATTCCTGTAGAATAAATATGTTATTGATCTTTGCATTCAGTTTAAGAAATTTAAACCAAAAGACATTATATTCCTAAAACCATATTGTCAGCAGCTCAATAAATATTTCCATACCTCCATGACCAGACTATTGTGGCAGTTACCCTGTTTTGCTTTCTAGAATTCAGAAAGGTTTCACAGGCAGAAAGTGTATAATATTTGTGAAATTTTCATTGGTTGATGGAAAAGCTAATTGAATGAGTCTAAAACATTGAACCACAGAACAGTTTATTCCATCCCTTCCTTCTCCCTTATATTAAATATATTGTTTCTTTGTATGTAAATGTAAATGTAGATCATTGTGAAAAATCAACGAAAGAGAGAATTAAGAGAGAGATATATAAGAGGCCTTATAATTTAAATTGGACACTAGAGGGGATTAAATTCTTTACAAAAAGGGTGGAAAAACACTTGCCTTTAGAATTGGGATGACACAAAATGACACAAATTACTATAGCATTTGAAATACTAAAGATCTTTGAAGAACAGGGCCAGAAATTAATAGCCATAATATCAACAATATCAATATAGAATAGAATAGAATTTTTTATTGGCCAAGTGTGATTGGACACACAAGGAATTTGTCTTGACTGAGTGTACATAAAAGAAAAGATACGTTCATCAAGAATCGTAAGGTACAAGACTTAATGGTAGTCATAGGGTACAAATAAACAATCAGGAAACAATATCAATAAAAATCAAAAGGATCCGAGCAACAAAGTTACAGTCATACAGTCATAAGTGGAAGGAGATGGGTGATGGGAACGATGACAAGATTAATAGTACTGCAGACTTAGTAAATAGTTTGGTAGTGTTGAGGAAATTATTTGTTTAGCAGAGTGATGGCATCCTGCTTCTAAGGATACACTATGTCTAAAATATGTTAATGAAAAAGTAATAGACGTGAAACAAATTTTCTTGAAAATAATGTAGTTTATAGTCTACATTGGTCACGTTCCAATTTTACAATCCAAGAATGAATAGGTGCTCTTGCTATCTCTTAATATATCGAATGGCCAGGGAAAATACATAATTATTATTAGAAGTGTTCATATATAGGTATGCTGAAATATCACTAACACATGGTCAAGGGAGTGTCTTGATTTTTGCTATCCCACTTCCCTCCCTTAAAAGTCCATGACAAGTAGAGAAATGACCAAATATTTCACAGGGGTTAAAAAAATAAATGAACATCGATTTTGAGCAAATGAACAATTTGGCAAACTAGAGTTTCCAAATATATCAGTGCAATTCTTTAAAAAAAGAGCTCCCACAACAGATACTAGTTTCTAAAAAAAAAACCCAGCATAAACTGAAGACAATAAAATAATTATGCATGCAGTTACATTTATAATTAAGAAAGATTTCCTGTAGAACTTAATATTTTAGTCTTTCTTTTATATGGAGTGAGAATGGTGAAGCTGATAGTGGAGTCTATTAAACAAGCGTGTCATGGTAATGAATATTTCTTTAGAGAAAGATCCAAATGCAAGTTATGTGAAAACAAAGATACTAATAACCTTTAGCAGAGAATTAATAAAGGCTGACAGAACAGAAAAGTAGCTTATGTAAATTATCTATCACGCAGAATTGTGGAACATGAGAGCTTTAATTGTATGAAGTGGGGGCCGAGGGGGCATAAAAACCCTCGGTATGCATGGAAATATTCCACACTATTAATCATAGCAAAAGTCTTAAATTAATACCGTTATGCAGTGTATTTCTTTTATTTATGCAGCATCTGGGCTAAGAGTTTGGCCAAGGAGCAAAAATCTTTAGAATCTAATCTATAATACCTAAAACCCTCACTTGAAATTTCAGGAGACACCATGAAAATTCATTATTAAGTGATTGAGAATGTTATTATAGAATTAAAGTTTGGAACACAAGCATGAACGACAGGATATACAGTTCTGCATATCAAATGGGTTTAATAATATGGCTTTCTTAGCTGCCAGAGGCTTATAATGATTCCACACAATCTTTAACAGCCTTGTTGCTCCCATTTTTTTCCCCCTGAGCTAAGGATGTAAAAATTAAAGGAAAAAAGTGTCTCTTTGTGTAATCCTTTGAAATTAAGAGAGTGCAGAAAGACAGCAGAGTTTGCACACTGGTCTGTAAGTCTGAGAGAACTGAAGAGTGGGAAAATCAGCAGGATGCAAGGACATTTTACATGTTTCTATGACTGGGTAAAAGCAACAGCAATGTTTTTAATAGCAATAGTACTTAGACTTATATACTGCTTTACAGTGCTTTACAGACCTCTCTGGTTTACAGAGTCAGCCTATTGCCCCCAACAATCTGGGTCCTTCATTTTACGCACCTCGGGAGGATGGAAGGCTGCGTCAACCTTGAGCCTTGGTGAGATTCGAACCTGCAATAATTGCAGGCAGCTGATGTTAATAACAGGGCTTTAGACCACTGTACTATCCAAGGCTCTTTTTAATTTAGACAAATGGTTGTCAAATCTCTTCCTAAAAACTTCCACTGTTTGAGCACCTGCAACTTCCAAACAACCTACCTTCCTTTCCTTTCCTTTCCTTCCTTCCTTCCTTCCTTCCTTCCTTCCTTCCTTCCTTCCTTCCTTCCCTTCCTTCCTTTATTTATTTATTTGTCATATTTCTATGCCGCCCACTCTCCGAGGACTCTGGGTGGCTTACACCAAAGACAGTATACTAAATACTAAAGCTCTGGTAGCGCAGCAGACTAAAAAGCACTGTTATTAACATCAGCTGCCTGCAATTACTGCAAGTTCAAATCTCACCAGGCTCAAGGTTGACTCAGCCTTCCATCCTTTCTAAGGTAGGGAAAATGAGGATCCAGATTGTGGGGGAAATAAGCTGACTTTGTATAAATATACAAAAGTATGAAGGCTATTGCTTAACGCACTGTAGGCCACCCTGAGTCTCCTGAGAAGGGCGGCATATAAATCAAATAAAAAAAAAGTAGCATATTGCCCCCAACAATCTGGGTCCTCATTTTACCCACCTCAGAAGGATGGAAGGCTGAGTCAACCTTGAGCTGGTGAGATTTGATCCGTTGATCTGCTGAACTAGCAGTCAGCTGAAGTAGCTGCAGTACTGCACCCTAACCACTGCGCCACCTTGGCTCCTTCCTTCCTTCCTTCCTTCCTTCCTTCCTTCCTTCCTTCCTTCCT
>WNWU01000019.1:10456440-10500632 GCA_012654045.1 Ptyas mucosa
ATCTATCTATCATCTATATATCTATCCTAGGAGAATAGCAGGCAGAGTAGGGGCGTAATTAAGTGAGTCATCAGTCTAGAGTCATTACATTCCCAGAAATGATCATAGTCTTGTATTCCATTGGCCCTTATCTGGTGCCAATTTATTATTGTACACTAGTTGACTAGATTCTTGTGTATAATCTTGAACAATAACTCTTCTGAATTGGAACTTATATATGACCCTGATCCTTTGACATCTATCTTAAATATATGTTTGATCCAATGGAGGTCCAAAGGCATAAAATGAAAAAAGCATACCCATCATGATGATCATTAACTAGAAACAATTAACAAGATAATGAATTAACATGTGTATATATATCCAGATTCATTTTGTAATAGGGATGCCTCTAAATGAAATTAATAGTTTTTTTTAAAAAAAGGAAGATGGACAATTTGGACTGTGATACCCACCCACCATTGGAGCTACCATATCGCAGCTATAAAAAAACCCAATTCATTACTAGATGGTAGCAAAGCAATACAGAAAACTTGTTCTGTCCCCGTCTCACACATGCACCCAAACAGCCAGCCGAGGGTTAAATAACTTTTCAAACACCCAATGTCAGTTATCAGAAACTTGGCAGCAACCCCACAGCTGCCTGCCAAGACTTTACTCCAAGAAGAAGGAGAGGTTGTTCCTCCACCAGATAACACAAACAAAATACACACAGTTTACACAGTCCAGTTCGTAAATTAAATCCACAGCAGATTAGGCGTTGTTTTCCAGAGGTGCAAGTGACTTGCCAGAAGTTTAAGCTTTGTCTGTCACAGAGTCAGAATGGCCACCACCCTCCTTTATATAGCCTGTGGGGTGTGGTCCAGTGACTCAGCTTAATCTCTGGCACGCCTCCTCTTCTGCTGCGTACGTTTGTCTCGCCGATGCTGGCGTGGATCCAGCCACAACTTATCTCCGTCGTCGCTATCCGACTGATCGGAGACACCTGGCTCCTGGACAATCTCTTCTCCTTCAGCAAACACCTGAGGCATTGCCAGAGAGGAGGGTCCTGGAGAGGGAGGCCTGGCCGACTCCTCTCCTTCATGTTCGGAACCTTCCTCCTCCGATAAGAGAGGCTCGGGGGTCAGAGCCACAACAAAACTCTGCTTCCATTTGGTGTTCAAGCTGGCAACCCAGATCTGAAATCCTAGCTGATTTCAGCATCTAGGACAGTCATATCAATGTGGAGTGTATCCTCCCATCCTAATTTAGTAATCCCTTGGCTGATCAAAGGAGGAATACATTTGTGGAAAACAGATAGCCATTGACTCAATTTGTCTGTATAAATTCCATCGAAGCTGCTTAAAAATGTTCTATCTGAATGTTGGAAAAATTTGGTGCAACCCAGAAAAATAAAACCTGCATGCACAAGCTTTGCAACTTGACATTCTTTCCTGTGCTGAAACTCCCAAATGGATTTAAAGGGGCTGGGGAGGAAAGTGATGCTTTTCCTTTATAGCTCGGTCGCTCTGTTTTATCATCTGTCCTTGCTCTCTGCTTCATAAACTTTATTACATTTTCTTTGATTGATGAAAATTCTGGCTAAAAATATTAGTGCTCCGCTAAGGAAAAAAAAAACTGCACTCCCCCCCCCCCCCCCCCCTGAACCATGAGAAAGTAGTGGTTTCTGGAAATGTTTGGCCTTGGGTTTCTTTATTTTTTTTTCCCCTTGCACTTGCCTGAATTTTCTTGGCTTCCAACATCCAATTAAATCACAAAGAAAGACATTATGAGGAATCTTTTCCTTGGGGAACCTTTTCTTTCAAATTAGGAAGTGTAATAGATAAAGTGATGGAAAGTTGTTTAAAAGAAAAAAACAACTGTCTTTGTCACTTCACCATAATTTATCTCACCCTTTTTAGAACAGAATAATAGAGTTGGAAGGGACCTTGGAGGTCTTCTAGTCCAACCCCCTGCTTAGGCAAGGAACCCTACACCACTTCAGACAAATGGTTATCCAACATCTTCTTAAAAACCTCCAGTGTTGGAGCACTGACAACTTCTGGAGGCAAGTTGTTCCACTGATTAATTGTTCTAACTGTCAGGAAATTTCTCCTTAGTTCTAAGTTGCTTCTCTCCTTGATTAGTTTCCACCCATTGCTTCTTGTACTGCCCTCAGGTGCTTTGGAGAATAGCTTGACTTCCTCTTCTTTGTGGCAGCCCCTTTTTCCTGTTAGGAAAACAAAAACAAAAAACTGAGACTGAAGTAGAAAAACTGAAGCTTTTTCATTAGGAAATGTATTTTTAAAGCTTCTTCTGGAAAATGTGAAGACAGATTTCAACACAATACTAGAAATCGTTACAAGCCTGTGCATCTGAATATATATATATATTTAAATTTGATTTATATGCCGCCCTTCTCCGGAGAGTCAGGGCAGCTTACAATGCACTAAGCAATAGCAATAAAATATTGACTTATCTTTGTTGCTATATATTTTCAGAATAATGTTTAGGCCAGATAGTACGATGATAATAAGAGCAATGGGCAAAGTTAATGAAATTCTGAGTTTGAATTTGACTTGTAAGGAAAATTCAGAGTGGTGGAGGGATTTAGCCATCTTTGAAATACATATATGGAAAGGAGATATGGAAAAAGAGGAATGAAACCAAAAAAAAGTATGGTTTTATTGTTATCTGGGATCAGTGGTGGGTTTCAATTTTTTTTACTACCGGTTCTGTGGGTGTGGCTTGGTGGGCGTGGCATAGCTTGGTGGGCGTGGCTTGGTGGGCATGGCAGGAAGGATACTGTAAAATCTCCATTCCCTCCCCACTCCAGGAGAAGGTTACTACAAAATCCCCATTTCCTTCCGATCAGCTGGGATTTGGGAAGCAGAGAATAGATGGGGACGGGGCCAGTCAGAACTTTTACTACCAGTTCTCTGAACTACTCAAAATTTCCACTACCGGTTCTCCAGAACTGGTCAGAACCTGCTGAAACCCACCTCTGTCTGGGATTAGTTAACTAGATGCAGGATTTATAATAGCTTAAAATCAGTGGTGGGATTCAAGTAATTTAACAACCGGTTCTCTGCCCTAATGATTTCTTCCAACAACCACTTTGCCAAACTGCTCAGAAAATTAACAACCGGTTCTCCCGAAGTGGTGCGAACTGGCTGAATCCCACCACTGCTTAAAACGGTTCTTCAAGATTTTCATCTCAGTGGTCATTGTTAGGAGACGGTTATTGATATATAGAAATCCAGATGTTTTAAAAAAAGCCAAAATCAGGCAAGTCTTGATGGTTAACGGGTGAGTTCAGGTGGTATGTACTGGAAGTGAAAAGCAAGCAAGTCTGGAACAGACACATCCAAAGAGTGTGCTGTTTATTTTGTTGAAGACTTCCTGAAGATACTGTTCATTTTGTAAGGACCTTGTTGACTCTTCAACATGAAGTAGAAAAAAAGAATCTATTAGTTATCTTGTTAAGATTCACTTGTGCTAGTCAGGGCCATCTTAACAGCATGATAGGTCTCAGGCAAAACAGTGTGCTGGGACCCCTACGACAACTACTCACAGGAATAAAATTGTAAATGGTTGATAAAATTAAACATATATTTATTTTATTGGCACTTCCAATGAAATCAGTATTAAAACATTAAAAACATGCTGTGCACAACTAATCATGTTGATTAGTTGTGCAGCAACAACTAATCAACATGATAAACATTTGAACAATACATGAGGCTTGAAAAACACAATAATACTCAGTAAGCCATATAGTTGCTGTATTTGTATGATACAAAGTGCCTTGAAGGGTTAACATACACAGATTTACTTGGGGCCCCTATGCTTGTGGGGCCCACTGTCACGTGCTCATCAGGCCCATGTGTTAAGACAGCCTTGGTACTAGTTTGTAACCATATTGAATACAACAAAGACATTACATCAAAAGAAAATGTTATCCAGGAAGCTGGGACTTTTTACCATTCAGGGAGGTGACTAGAGTTACTGAATTAACTCCATCCAGCTTGCTCTGAATTGTAAAGTTGTGGGTTCTCCATTACTGGAGGTTTACAAGGACAGACTAGCCAGCCATTTGTCCAAAATAATATAGAGCCTTGTACTTGAGCTAGAGTTTGGACTGTAAAGCCTCCAAGGTCCTTTCCAACCCTGTTATTCTGTGTTTCCATGGCAATATCTCAGCTGGTTGAGATATTTAATTCAGGTGTTTTGTGAAGTTAAAGAAATATGTTCTAGTATATATGGAGAATACAGGTTGATAGATTTTTTTTTAAAAAAACTGAAGTACTCCACTGCCTACATCTTTTATCTATATATCATTACATATCTTTGCATATCTTTTGCGATATATTTAAAAGTCCACAAACAAAATCACAGTTTGAGGAAGTGCAAAATCCAGTGAAAATCTAAGTTTTGAGCTATGGAAAAACAATTTTTTTCCTGGCCAGATTCACTTCTTCTAAGAAACAAAATGTTTTTTCCATGCATAATTATAATTGTGTGGGAAACCTTAATGGCTTCTAAGCATTTGCACCAACTAATGTTATCTAGTTAAATATGGATTTCCCCCCCCAATGAAATTCACATACTTGTAAAAAACAAAAATTGAGGCAAGTTTAAAGTTATATGAGGTAAATAATAATAACAGTTCATGCTTGTAATAGGATATTCTTATCAACTGCTTTGTAGATGCTTCAGTTGTCATTTAAGGCAGTGCCAATGACTGGTATTATGCTGACCTATTATGTGAAGTTGGTTCCACTTGTCATGCTTTCCATCTCCCAAATAACCTCAATATTAAATGACATACTAGAATTATCTAGCTAATCTTTTAAGACGCATCTTGGTATGTTATTAAGCTGTATTTGTCTCAATCCTATAATATATGGGAAAATGAATATAATGAAATATCACTGAGATAAAATGAATATAATCATCATGCCATGACATCTGATGTTATGCTTTTCAGATAAAATACATTCAGTATATATATTTTTTTAATGGAAACAGCCAGCGGAAGAGTTAAATGTATAAAAAGGATCTTTTCTCTTCTCTATTCCAATTGCTGCAAAAGTCATAGCACAGTTGATTTCTCTCAAAATAAACTTTTAAACATAATAGTGAATTGGAACATGTTCATCCCATAATAGAATACAAGTCTTCGACTAATGACCATAACTGAGGCCACAGTTACCACTGTAATTCCTGTTGGTTGTTAAGCAGGTCATATGTGACTTTGCCTAATTTTATGACCATTTTTGTAGTGATCATTAAGCAATTATAGCAGTTGTAAAGCAAATACCATACTTATTAAGCAATTCAATTTTTCCTATGAGCAATTTTTCCAGAAACCAAAAGTAACCATCTGTTTCTGGGGAAAAAAAATTGTGACTGTGTGATCATATAACACTGTAAAATGCCTTAAATGCGGACCAGGTACTAAGTGCCCAAAGTGCAGTCATGTATCATGGGGAGGGACACAGCCATTGTGGGTTCCCATCATGACTTTGAATGATTGCTAAGCTATTGATCATAAATTGGGGACTATCTAGACCAGTGATGGCTAACCTTTTTGCCATCGCGTGCCAAAAGCGGGGGGGGGGGCGGGGGGTACACACACATGTGTGCCCACATCCATAATTCTATGTGCCCCACCCCTCATGCTCCCCCTGCTTTTGGCACGCGATGGCATGGTGGGCCCGGTAGGCCCATTTTTCACTCTCCCCAGGCTCCAGAGCCTTTCTAGGAGCCCGGGGAGGGCAAAAACAGCCTTCCCCACCCTCCACTAGAGGCCCTCCGGAGGCTGGAAACAGCATGTCTCCTGACTTCTGGTGGACCCAGAAGGCCCAAAAATCAACTGGCTGGAGCACGCATGCGTGCCAGAGCTGAGCTTGTGTGCCCACCGATATGGCTCCACGTGCCACCTGTGGATCTAGACTATGAACCATGGGAATGTCTGTTTGTAGGTCTCTGGCCTCAATATTCAAGGATTGTAATAAAAAGAGTAGCAAATACTTTCTAAGGTGGGTAAAATGAGAACCTGGTTTATGGGGGCAATAAGCTGACTTTGTATAAATATACAAAAGTATGAAGGCTATTGCTTAACGCATTGTAAGCCACCCTGAGTCTCTGGAGAAGGGCGGCATATAAATATAAATTAAAAAAATATATCTTAAATGTAAAAGAGACAGATAGGACAATAAAATGAGCCTACCAAAAGGAGTAGGGGATAATGGCAGGGGATAAAAACAACATAAAGGTGGGAGTGACCTGCCAATTGAAGTTCTACCTCTCCGTATGTCCATAGGCATGGATTAAGGGATTAGCTTCTGACCAATGTTTATACCCAGTCTTGACTTTTTTTGATTCCTTTTGGATGCTCCTGGATGTTATTTATAGAGTCATTGAGGTAAGGTCATAGTACTTGACTGCAAGATCCAGGTTGTAGTCTACTCTTAGTCATGCAAGTTCAGAGGGTAACTTTGGGCCAATCATTTTTATCCACCTCAATTTTCCTCACAGTTGTTGAAGAAAAATAAGAACATAGAAAACTTTATAACACCTTACAGGAAATGGATATAAATTGCAGTTATCCTTTATATATTTAGGAAATTGAAAACAAATAAGTAACAAACTTACATTGAAACAGATGACTCCCAAAATAAGAAATGAATGCATGATATATTTTTCTAAGTACAGAGTAGATAAATTAAAATGGTAAGCCAAGCCACATACATAAACTTAATTATGGAGTCCTTGGTGCTGTCTGAGCTTCGTTGTGCACTGAAGAGGTTACCAATTGAATAATGAAATGTCTGCAAGAAAACAACCAAGCTCAGAGAACATAAGGACTCCATAGTTCAATCCTGAGCTACAAACATTCTCTTCTATTAGCATAAACCTAATTGCACATACTCAATAAATGGGAGGAGATTAGTTAATACCTGCACACCAGAGATGGGCTTCAGCAGGTTCTGGAGAACCAGTAGCAGAAATTTTGAGTAGTTCGGAGAACTGGTAAATACCACCTCTGACTGGCCCCGCCCCCATCTATTCTCTGCCTCTCAAATCCCAGCTGATCGGGAGGAAATGGGGATTTTGCAGTAACCTTCCCCTGGAGTGGGGTGGGAATGAAGATTTTACAGTATCCTTCCCCTGCCACACCCACCAAGCCACGCCCACCAAGCCATGCCACGCCTACCAAGCCACACCCACAGAACCGGTAGTAAAAAATTTTGAAATCCACCACTGCTGCATGCACATATCTGAAGGAGTTAAATGTAGGAAATACACTAAATCAGGGGTCCCCAATCTCCAGGCCATGGACTAGTACCTGTCTGTGGTCTGTTAGGAACTGGGCCACACAATTGGGGGTGACTGGTGGGTAAGCGATCAAACCGGAAACCATCTCCCCCCTGGTCTGTGATGAGCAATTGGGTGAAACTGAAACCATCCCACTGGTCCGTGTCTTTGTCTTCCACGAAACCGATCCCTGGTGCCATAAAGGTTGAGGACCACTGCACTAAATAGCACCAGGATACCATCACTCATGATTATGACTTTTCATATTTAAAAAGGAACCCTGTTATGTCACATTTAGATTTTCAAGGTTTGATTCATTAATGTCCCAAGACTGTTGCAATCTTCTTCATGTCTAGAAGGTAGAATGCTTTGCTGCTGTTGTTTTCAGATTACTCAAAAAGCAGTGCGTTTAGAAAAATAGAAGTAGCAAAGGATGAGAAATGCTCCATTTAATTGCAATAATGTGTCTACATAAAATCCAATTACCTAATAAAAGTCTGAGTGAAAGAAAGCCTGTGCTAAAAGAAAACTTACTGATGAAGATAAAATAAACTGTTTTTTCCCCCATGTTTGATTGTGTGCTGTTATTCGCTGAAACAAGAGTACCTCATCCTTCACTCCCTTCCATACAAACTTCATCTCCACAAAAGTCCTGCCCATTTCTGCCCTATCAGTTATCCTCAGTGAAGGTTTACTTTCAATTGATTGTCCACAGTGAATGTTGATTTTCTCAGAATTACCTAATATCAGATTATTCTAATGGACCAAATGGCTCATCATTCACTAATGAAAATATCTGTGTTTTCATCATCTAGATCAGGGGTGTCAAACTCAAGGCCCAGGGGCTGGATTTGGCCAGGGTGCTTAGATCTGGCTTGCGGGCCCACTCTGGAAACAGCAAAGGACCAGGCTGTGGTGCCTCTATCAGCAAAAATGGAGCTCCGGAGGCTGTGCGCAGCCCATCCGAGCTCTGTTTTTTGCTGGCAGAGGGCGGCAGGAGGACATTGCGGCTGAAAATGGAGCCCGGGAGGGCCATTGTGGCCAAAAATGGAGCCTTGTTGAGTGACATCGAGCTGGCCATGTCCCCTGGCCACGCCTCCCTGGCCCCCGAGGTCAAACACAACCCTGATGTGGCCCTCAATGAAATCAAGTTTGACACTGCCTGTTCTAGATGCATTATTCAGTAGAATTGACTTGTTTTGCACATGATTAAATGATGGACAGATTGAAGCAGAAGCATTCTTTAGGTGTTGCACATCTTGGTTTTATATAATAGAATTTCCTGCTCTCTAAATTTAGAAATGTATGCTTCATGAGAAAATAAATTTTAAAATGTATATTTTATATGAAAATACACTTAAAACTACATACTTGAATTTTATTATTTGTATAGGAGAGAAGGAGGAGGAGATCTACAAATTAACAAAGAAGTGCAACAGCAGAAAAATTATCTGTTCCACCCATTTTTGCTTCCTGCATGTTTTTGAGTGTCTTGAACATGTTTAGAAGTCAAGCTTACTTGTTTAGATCATAAGACTCTTCCTTTTTATTGTCTTGTTACTTCCAGAATATTTCTTTCTTCTTCTTCGCTGATCTGTAAGCCCTCTTTAAGCCTTAATAATCAAGGAGAAGCATTGTTATAATAACTGCACAGTCATATTTGCAATGACTCTAATACTTGTTCACTTCCACCATACAGGTTTTTGTGACTTTATAGTTATCACCGCATTGACAACACTCAAATAAACATCATTTAAAGCCATCTATAAGGTTAGGATTTATTTAAAAATATGTGTGTGATTTCCATCTATGTTTGAACTCGGGGCACTGGAAATCTTATCTATTTTATCTTCGTAATAATCTGGTAATGTAGTTTTAGATCAATACACCATAGCTAGTCCATTATGACCTTTGTATTTTTCTATATGATTTTGTGCCTGGAATCCTTGTCATGAGTAGCATTTGGGATTGGTGCTCTCTGAGCTTGATTGTTTTCTTGCAGACATTTCATTACCCAAACTAGGTAACATAATCAGTGTTTGGGATTGACATGAGAATTAAATTATTAACTATACTAAAAATTCAAAAGCGAAAGGTTCTTTTTAGGGAATATGTAGATATACCTATCAGCAATTCCTTAAACTAGATGCAGATATTCCTGAGTTGTGTAATCCAGGGAAAACTTTTAGTTGTTTTAAGGAATTGCTGATAAAATATATGGGAATGCACAAGAACCTCCTTTTTTCCTTAAATAAGGCATTGCTCTACCAAAAAGGTGAAGACAAATTCTTGCTATATCCATGCAGGTCCCTTGGCACCAGTTTGGAAATAGTTGCCAATTCCTTTTTCCAGCATGTTTCTAATTCAACTTACTGTTTTTCATTTCCTGCTGGCTTTCCAAGTACTTTCCAAGTACTAACAGCTCCATCCATATTGTTGTTTTTTTTCCTGAGCATCTAAATGCAGCTCTCTGGACAACTGCAATTGAACTATTTGCTATCAGATCTTCCAAATATCAAAGATATTCTTTGATATTCTTTTTCTGAATAATAGAGCACCAAGCCAGATCATAAACTATTCAAAACAAATTCAGTTTTATAAGTATTTATCCATGTAAATACTGTGCAACAAACCATAAACTCCAAGTCACAGGTTGGGTATCATACTATATATTTACTTCTACAAGAGCAGTTGGGGGAAGAACATTATTCAGATGAGCACAAACACACTGTAGCAACCCAGAATACCAAAAAGGAAGCAGACTACTTATACAGCACCTTCCAACAAAATGGGTACCTACACAACTTTATCAAAAAGTGCCTGACAACTCAACTGATTACAGTACAACCAACAAATACAAGCTATGAAAAGGATAACACTACCAAATATCAAAAACATCTCAGAAACAACCAAGAGGCTATTATAACCGCATGGCACAAACCAACTAAAGCCCTCAAAAATTTATTAAGTAATCCAAAAGAACTAGCAACCCAAGAATTAAAAACAGGAGTCATTTACTAGACACATTGTAAAGACTGTAACAATAATTTTATAGGACAAAGAGACTGAAGACTAGCAAAGTACACTCATGAACACCAACTAGCAGTCAGAAGACACAATGAAAATTCTTCAATCTCATAGCCACATGACTCACAACAAAGCCTCAACTTTTTGTTTTAACTGGGAAACTGTGAGTATCCTAGACCAAACTAAATACAAAATCCTAAGGAATTCCTGGAAGCTTGGCATTCAGACAAGTCAGCCATTAGTAGACATATAGAGAGTAACCATATTTACGGGTCAAACAGAAGAGACAATAAAAAAAGCTAAGAAGGAAAAAAATAAAACTAGAACACATTCTATCCAACAGCCAATCTCCAGATAAGCAGGGATCGACATCTGACAAATAATCAAGCAGAAAACAATAATTGAATCAAGGAACTACCAAAGAGAAAACCATATTCCCACCAAAACCGGCAGGGCAAATTATAAATAGGGAGCAAATCCATACTCATTAACACTGATGATGTTACTTAGTTGGGCAATGAACTATCTCTAAGCAACAGTTCCAAGAAGGCGCCACACCAATTTGCACCTGGTGACACAGTTAAACTCAGTTGACCCTGGTGACACAGTTAAATCTTTAGGTGACCTTAATGACCCGCTAAAAAAATGCAAATGACCAGCTGTCTGCAAGGAGTATAAATTGTTCCATCCCTCACCAGCCAGTCAGAGCTGAAGAAGCTTCTTGGATGAGAAGTGAAATGCCTTCAAAGAAAAACCAATTGCCTCTTGAAAAAAGCACCTTTGGGACAACCATGACTTGGATGACTGAGAAGCTCCATAGACATCTCTAAGCAAACAATCAAGCTCAGAAAGCACCTAGGACTCCACAGTTGAACACTAAGCTAAATATAGTCTCTTCTATTAAACTATATATTTATTTTACAATAAAGATGTTAAAAGACATTAAGATTTCCTACTGTCCAAAAGTTTGGTCCCACCATCATTTTTGCCCAATGTATGGGTTTACTTTCAATGCTAGGTCTCAGTGAAGAAAGAGCAATTGCGCTACATCTACTATTATTGTTGTTAGTTGCGAAGTCATGTCTGACCCATCGCGACCCCATGGACAATGTTCCTCCAGGCCTTCCTGTCCTCTACCATCCTTTGGAGTCCATTTAAGCTCACGCCTACTGCTTCAGTGACTCCATCCAGCCACCTCGTTCTCTATCGTCCTCTTCTTCTTTTGCCCTTAATCGTTCCCAGCATTAGGCTCTTCTCCAGTGAGTCCTTCCTTCTTATTAGGTTTATTCTCATTACTGTAGCTATCTAGATTTAGATTGACAAACCGAGCACCTCTAGAGAAGAGCATTCAATGGCCTATTCAAATCTCTTTCAGGAAAATATGCATTGATAAAGAGATCAGACAGAAGACTCTTTCACAATTTGGAAGAAAAAGATGCAGTTATCTAGTCATATGTCTATCTCACATCAGATATGAATAATTAAGTAACAATTAGACTAACATGAATTGAAAAGGACAACTAATGCTGAAAGCATTTTGTGCTGTCTGAAATTGATAGCATGGAGAGTTTGTTGAGATAGATTTATTAGGCAAAAACTGGAAAAAGGCTTTATACAGACAATACAGTATACTAATGCCCTGATTAAATGAACACTTTTTCATGTGCAGTATTATGATGCAATTTAGATACAAACAATTGTTTTAATAAAATGAGACAAATATATTTTTGCTCAGATAATAATTTGAAGATTAATAATGTATGTCTCGAAAGAGAAGCAGCATGTTAGAATGGTGAAGGTACTGAACTAGGAGCAATGAGACTCAGAATTTAATCTTCCATGGACACTCAAGCTGGGTGACCTTGAGTGAGGAAAAAAAGAAAGCAAAGCACAGTGGAATAATGAAATACCGAGGCAGTATGATACCCTGGAAGGAGGCTTAGTAATAAAGTGCTTGAAAAAAACTTGAACAATATAGTAAAGTGCTTAACAATAAAGTGCAAAATGGTAGACTCCAGCTATGGGTAAACAGAAGCTGGAAAGAGGTAATCATAAATCACAAAGTAATACTTAGAAACCAGCCTGAAATACCAGTTTTAAGAAATCTCTCCAACCTCTTAATGACTTCTTAGCCATTGGACTATCTCAGCATATCCATCCCAAATATTTTGAACATAACATTTGCAATGGAACAAAAGCCATCTTTTGTATTGGGCCTTCAGACCTGCCAGCAGGTAGTTAGAATAGAATAGAATAACAGAGTTGGAAGGGACCTTGGAGGTCTTCTAGTCCAACCTCTATTTAGGCAGGAAACCCTACACCACTTCAGACAAATGGTTAACCAACATCTTAAATACTTCCAGTGTTGGAACATTCACAACTTCTGCAGGCAAGTTGTTCCACTGGTTAATTGTTCTAAGTGTCAAGGAAATTTCTCTTTAGTTCTAAGTAGCTTCTCTCCTTGATTAGTTTCCACCCATTGCTTCTTGTCCTGCCCTCATCAGGTGCTTTGGAGAATAGCTTGACTCCCTCTTCTTTGTGGCAGCCCCTGAGATATTGGAACACTGCTATCATGTCTCCCTTAGTCCTTCTTTTCATTAAACTAGACATACCCAGTTCCTGCAACTGTTCTTCAAATGTTTTAGCCTCCAGTCCCCTAATCATCTTTGTTGCTCCTCTCTGCACTATTTCTAGAGTCTCCACATCTTTTTTACCTCGTGGCGACCAAAACTGAATGCAGTATTCCAAGTGTGGCTTGATCAAGGCATTATAAAATGGTATTAACACTATATGTGATCTAGATTCTATCCCTCTGTTTATGCAGCCTAGAACTGTGTTGGCTTTTTTGGCAGCTGCAACACACTGCTGGCTCATATTTAAATGGTTGTCCACTAGGACTCCAAGATCCCTCTTAGTTTGGTGACCAAAAGTTAACATTTCATTTCATTTCCCAAATATCACATAGGAACTGTTCTGAAAGGTTGTTTCCTTGGAGAAAAGACCCACAAACTAGGGATGAAATCCAGCAGGTTCTGATAGGTTCTGGAGAACCGGTAGTGGAAATTTTGAGTAATTCGGAGAACCGGCAAATACCATCTCTGGCTGGCCCCAGAGTGGGGTGGGAATGGAAATTTTGCAATATCTTTCCCCCAGGAGTGGGGAGGGAATGGGGATTTTGCAATATCCTTCCCCTGCCACACCCACCAAGCCACGCCCACCAAACCACACCATGCTCACCAAGCCCTGCCCATAGAACCAGTAGTAAAAAAATTTGGATTTCACCAGTGCCACAAACAGTGACCAAACAGTCTCTGAACCTGGAGATACAATTTAAAAAGTAGGATGGGTACTCATATCAAGCAGATGAATTTGCCCTGCTGTCCCTGGATGTCAGAAAACAATGCCATAGTCCAATAGCAGCTGAGATTGTCTTTTGTCAGAATATTCGAAAGGATATTTGTGTTACTGTATGAATTTTGCAGAATCTCTGACATCTTTGGGATTTCGCAGGGACTCCAGTATTCCGACAGAGTCTTGGCACTGTCCACCTCTGAAATGTGAATGTCATCTTCTGCAATGCTCAGATTTCTGGTGTTACTTAGCATCATTGGCAGAGGGAAGAGCCGACCAGTAATCATTTCTTCCCAGATACCCTCAACCCTTGCTATCACTATGTAGTTCACCATGATAATTCAATCAAGAAAATGGATCTGGAATGCGTGTGTTTTCTGTAACATTTAGCTTTCAACTTACAGAACAATGGAAAAAAATGGCACATGCTTTTCAGGTGGTTGCCTTTCATAATCTGTCCTTGCTGTTAAAAAAGAAAAAGGAGTCATTTTAGGTTCCCAAATACTCAGGAGCCCAATGAATATGTTATCCCCATCCACCAGATAATTTTCTCCTTGGTGCAGAATAAAAGAGGGATCCTGAATCCCAACTCTATTCTTCATATGTTGTGGAAATAAAGGGGTTAAATCTGGGAGAACTAAAAGTCATTTCCTTTGCCTATATTAATTATCTACAATATTGTTTTTAGTAACTCAGGAAAGTTCTGGATCTAGCCAAGTCTAGCATCCCTACCCCATAAATTCCATTGACCCTTATCTAGTGCCAATTTGGCTTAACCATTAGTAGATCAGTTTTTGTGTATAGGTAGCATGTAAATACACTTTTAATGCTTTGAATTCAATTCCTGTTTCTGGTTACTTGCACCTGATGATTTTTTGCCTGTTGTTTATGTTTCTCTCTTGTTCCTTTTCTTTCCCTTTGTCTTATTTATTCCTCTTTGTACATTTATTGGTGTTTAATAAGTAAAAACCAAACATATTTTTTCCTAGCTGAATTGCACATTGTGTAAGTTTACTCAGGATATAGAATTTGACTGAAAGTGTGCTGGGTGCAACTAAATTGGAATTTATCTATATTGATATCCAGACAAAGTCTGGATAGCTTGTTATATTATTTTATCTTATTTTATCTTATTTCATCTTATTTTATATTTTATTTTTTTCCTCACAACAACTCTCTGAGACAGGTTGGGCTGAGAGAGAGCAACTGGCCCAAAAGATGCCCAGTTAGTTTTCATGTCTAAGGCAGGACTAGAACTTACAGTCTTCTGATTTTCAGATCGGTGCCTTAACCAAGACCAAATTGACTCTCCTGATGTATAGCTTGATATATCCTGATGTTATCTCAGTTGCATTGAAGGACATTAAAATGGGTGGTACATGAACATAAATTCTAATTTGGATATGCTTCAGAATTGTTGGTCATTGCCAAGTATATTAGATAGTAATAATGGAAAATGTATATATCTGTTCCATGCAGTAGATCAGACCAGGAATCCCTACATGAAGGCTAAAACTACCTTTACTGAGATTGACTATAACAGACTTTTGCAAGTCTGTGTTTCATCTCTCCCTCCTTGTTATACTCCAGTGAGTAGGGAGCAGAGGGAGAGAGGAGTAAGAAGGTGTGTATCTGAGCCATTTCCAGATGCTATCTGTTGGCTGTGATTTGAAATTTTTCCTCCTTGTCATCCTAGTAACAGTCCTTGCGTATTTTCACCATGGTTATTTTCATTATTCTCTGCATGATTACACCAGAGAGATACTTTGTTCAGTGTCTCCTCAGAAATGGAACAATTGTTTTGTGGTTCACATGGCCCACACCCAATAGCAAACCCATCTTGCTTCCAATGCCCACATTATCAAAGTAGATTGCTTGTTGCCAGACATACCAATCTGAAGCCACATCTAATTCCCCCAAGCTTTGATTTCTTTCCCCAGAGATTGTCTGAAGTGATTACTATTTGTTTTTAAATATGGCACAAGAGGAAAATTTCCTAATTCCTGGGACAAAATCAAATCAAATGTAATCACATGCAATATTCATTTTGGTCTCCTTGCTGTCTTTTAGAAAATGGCTCCTGACATGTCTCCTCCCACTTATGAATGTATGACTGTAACCTTATTGCTGGTATCCTTAAGATTTATATTGACTGTTTCCCTATGACTATCATTAAGTGTTGTACCTTATGATTCTTGACGACTGTATCTTTTCTTTTATGTACACCAAGAGAGTATGGACCAAGACAAATTCCTTGTGTGTCCAATCATACTCCAATAAAGAATTCTATTCTATTCTATTCTATTCTATTCTATTCTATTCTATTCTATTCTATTCTATTCTATTCTATTCTATTCTATTCACACAGGATTCTAAAAAGTTGCATACATTTTCCTTTGGCAGCTATTTCTAATTTTATTTCATCTATGCTGTGCTTAATTTTCCTGATACGTAGTCAGAACTCTGACAGCTGCATGCTCATAAAATACACAGAGAATATAATACTATTGGACTGAATATAACTTCTTGATGGCATCTCCAAAGAGTTCGTTCTACATTGGCTTATACTCAATTAACATACCTGTCCATTGCAACAGGTGGTGTAACAGAGTTTCAGATTTAGCCATCACACAGCACTTCTGTCCTGTAGTTGAAGTTTGTCTTTGTACCTAGATGCAAAGGCGTTTTAACAAGTGAAAAATCCTTTTAGATTTTCCAGACAGGCTGCCACATACAAAGAGCTGAGCATGATTAAAAAAAACATTCTTTCTACACACAGAAGATGGTGTTTTGTATGTCTTTTTTTAGGTGCTTGCATCTGCTTTTCTCTCTGCCATCCTCTTCTAAAGCTAATTAGTGGGTTGCCAATCATATAAACACCTTGCAAATAATTGGTATGTCCAAGGATAAATCTAGTTAACAACAGTGTTGTGCAGAAATCTGTTATCTGGTTTCTTCTTTTGTGGAAAAAAGCTAGCTTGCTTGCTTTTCTGCTCCATTCTCACAGGGCTTCATAATTTGTTATTGAATTTATTTTGGTGGTGGGTTTGACTTCATTTGATTGCCACCAATAGTTGAGGATATGTGTATATGATTTCTGGTATATAACTCTGAATTATTCAATTGGTCTGAGGCTGTCTACCGTTCATAATTTGGGGAGAAAAAAATAAGATAGGTTAAGTTATTTCAAATTAATGTTTTTTCTTTGGACTTTGAATGAAGTCTTTGAACATCTGGAGCAATGATTGCCTGATTAGAAAGCTTCACACATTCCTTCAACCATCTTCTGCGGCTTGTGACTTGTGTCAGATACCATTATTGTATCAGAAAGGGTATAATCATTATTAATTAAGTGATTATCACACATATGTCATCATTCTGGCAACATCACAGTTTGATGCAGGTGCTGCTTTCTCATGTTCAAAAATACATTTTCTAAATTATTTCTGAAGTATTATACTACCAATTCCATAGATGCTCCTAAGTTCTTATTTCCCTCAAAATGGGTCCAATAATGTAGGAAGTATATACCTATTGGAGGTGTGCTTCCAAGCAGCATAAACATCACCATTTCTTAATCCATCAATCATGACAGAGCTGTTGGTATAGATGGAGATTAAAAGATTTACTCTGTATCCTCTCTTTGTACATCCTTCTGATTATTCTTTTTCTGAGAGATTAGTAATGTAATTTTTTTTCCTTTTGCTTAAGAAAGAACATGTTGTTTTTAACCTTTTCTGCAGGATATAGGTTAAATCTGCAGGATATGTGCTAGCTATGCCTATAATGTATTTCCAGTAAATAAAGCTTTTTTTCTGTTATAGTTATCAAACCTACTTCACTAGTCATTGCTTAGCAATAGATAAGATTTCCACTGCCAGGAATTTTTGCAACCATGCCCAGGACATTTCAATCTCCAATACCACCACCATGTAAGGGAGCCCAACAATGACGGTTACGAGATACTGCAGGGAGCATGCTTGCTTTTTGTCACTTGTTTTCTGAATAATTGGTCAGTGTTGGTCAGACTGGACACCAGAACCATAGGTTTAGGATAAAGCTTCTCTCTGATCTGTAAGAGCGAAATGGGTGAAGAATGAAATTCATGCATTTTCCCTTCCTATCTGCCTGTCAGTAGATTTCTGAGCATGGCATTATGGGAATTTGATCCAACATAACTCAGATTTGTTTCCCATTAGTTTTTATAAAAGATACCATTAGTTCATCTTAAGATTTTCTTATATAAAATTAATTTTAATTGACTTAGGTAACCTAGATTTAATATTCTCCACAGAGATTAATAGAAATGCACTGGCCCAAGTCTTTCTTGATAAAACATGCTATTTGCAATTATTCATTATTAAATATGTACGTACAAATTTCAATCCCATCAAGAATGAAGTGTTGACTTTATTACATTTGATTTATGAACTAATAGGCAACAACTCTATGAGTAGGCTGATTATTTAGTTAGATGATCCTTTTTCCAATTGCTGAAGAATAAATAGTGGTGAAATATTTTATCTTAATCGTGCAAATGTCCTAATAAACTTACGAAAGTGCCATGAACAATGTTGAGTCTCTGTATTGAAGCACTAAATAAATGGATTTCTCTCATACTTATTCAAAGGCGTACACACTGCAGCCAATGCATTAAACCTACTTTATGATACATGACAAGCCTGATGCATTTGCATTCTTCCCTTAATATTTGCATTGTGATAGCATTTTTCTCAATATAGGCTGGTCTATGACCATAATAAAGATTTGACTTGAATGGATTTTTTTTTGCTGAATTGCCAAAAAAAAAAAAAAATCCTTTGGAAATTTATAGGCACATTCCATCATGTTTTATCTTATTTTCTTCTGTTATCTGGTGTTTTGCTGATATACACATGTCCTCCTTCATATCTACTTATCTAAAATATTTATAGCCTATCTCATAGAGAATTAGTTAATTAGTTAAGTATCATTGAGTGAGTCCTGGCTCATGACAATTTCATGGCCAAATTAATGCCATCTTAACCTGTCTCCGGCAATGTGGCAATTTAAAAAAAAGTATCTGTAGTCTCTAAAATTATTTGTCTGTCCATCTTATCCATTATTTTTTCCTTTCTTATATTCCCTTCAATCTTGGAAGCATAATACCTTTTTCTATTTTTCATGTATTTGCACCAGAACTATGACATTCTTGCCATGACCGAATGCCTGTGAAAAATATAAACAATGTCAATTGTTAGAATTTTTAACAAAAATCGTTCTTGTTGCTTACCCATCTCTAAATAGCAATAGCACTTAGACTTATATACCGCTTTACAGTGCTTTACAGCCCTCTCTAAGTGGTTTACATAGTCAGCATATTGTTCTCAACAATTTCGGTTCTCATTTCACCCACCTCGGAAGGATGGAAAGTTGAGTCAACCTTGAGTGAGATTTGAACTGCCAAATTGCAGGCAGCAGGCAGTCAGCAGAAGTAGTCTGCAGTACTGCACTCTAACCACTGTGCCACTGTGGCTCCTAAATCATGCCCAAGCTTTTCAGTCAAGGTGCAGAGGGCAGCTCTTTTTCATGACAATAGTAGAAATTTCACTAATCATTCCCAATAGGGTGATCAGATACAAGACAAATAGATTATAGTCTTTCATCTTCCTTTTATCTTGTTTACCTATATTAATTTCTTCTGCAATTACTCTTAATTATTCCTTCTTTAATTAGACATTTTCCTGTTATTACTCTGTTATTGTTAAAAATACTTTTAATTTCTTTCTCTCTCCCTCTGCCTCCACTCATTATCTTTCTTGATTAACTTAGTTTTACTTTAGGTTTCTTTACTTTTGATTAAGTTAGCTTTACTCTTTACTTTTACTGTTTTTTTCCACTTAGTTTACTTTCTTTAATTTGAGGTTGTTCTGTGTCCTTTTTGTTGTCCAGTGCTTCCATCCTTTTTTCCCCTTTATCTATCGTGATAGCTTGTTAATAAATTTTTGCATTTTGAGACTCTTTTCCCTTCTTTTGGGGGTTCATTCTATTTCTTATCTTGTCTCATAATTCTTCAAGTTCTTTTTAGCAGGTATTAAATGCAATTTGCTGAATTTATCCCTAGTACAGATCTGATCTTATATTCATCTGAAAGTTAGGTGTGACAAAAAAAGCAAGCAAAGATATACAATGGAACCACTTCTGATCTTTGCAGCAGTTACAAACATATTAGTTACCATCTCTACCCTCCGCTATTGCATATCTATCAGAGTATATTCATAGATTGGAATAGGCTAACAAGGTCCTCCAATGAATAGGGCTTAGTAACAAGGTCAGCCAATGGGAGCTGAGACAGCAAGGAGCCTGGGCGTGGCTTAGCTGTGCTTAGCTCTGAGTGCTGTGCTGAGAACTGAAACTAAAACTGTCTGCTGAACTGAAACTGAAAACTGTTCTCTCCCCTGCTGTTGGTGGTGTATATTTACTTCATGTATTATATTGTATATAAAGAGAAGTTAATAAATCCTCCTGAATCAGTTACCTGTGTGTGCTTTCTGGATTTGATTGCTGTTGCAAACTCTGACAATATCACAGTTCCCTTTATTCCCATAAACAAATCTTTTTAATCAAGAAATTCCCAAGTCATTCACTTCAATAGTAAGATGAGTAGCATATAAATTTAATAAATAACTAAAGAAACTCAGCAGTTCAATTTTATCTCTTTTCAGCAAAGAAGTCTGTATAGGATTTTCAGGCTTTTTTTTCGTAATTCAAGTGGTTGTAGTTCCATTTTTAATCAAGCTAGTCAATTTAGCCCTTTTCGGCAAACTCAGCAATCTTCACAATCCGTTCCCTCATTATTGGTGTTTCATCTACGTACTTATACAGTAATAGCCTTGCTGCAGTTACCATATAAAATACCAATTGTCCATGAATTTTTTGTAGTTGAGTGTCCATAAGGCCTAATAAGACAGGTTCTGGTTTCATTTCAATGTTAATTTTAAAACCCTCTACATCACCATATCGACTTGGTTTTTCACAGGTCCATCATGCATGATAAGATATCACTCTAGGTTTTCCACATTTCTAATAGTGATTAGCAGTACTTTTATCATCTTCAACAATTTTGCTAACGTCGTATACCATTAGTACATATTTAAAAAGTGTTCTTTTAATGGAAAGACAATGTGAATTTTGGAAGTTTTACTTACATTCATTTCCATTTGTATATTATAACCAGAATTCTTTTACCACATATTCTTTAACTTATTCTTCGTCCATTTCAAATATCAACAAAAGTATATACATTTTAGCAATCAGATGTTCATCATGATTCATTTTTAAATTATCTTCTAGTACTTTTTAATCTATATTTAATATTTCTCTTAATTGTGCATATGAGAACCATTGAAAATAAAATCCCTCTGCAGTCATTTGTTATCTTGATTTCATCTTTTGTCTTTACCTACTCTTTGGCCAATGAAGGTATTTTTGGCATAGTCTGGATTTGTATCTATTCCATATTTGAAGTATGGCATTCCTAAAATAATGATTTTTAAAATTCACATTTATTTTAAATTATGTGGGATCAGAGTTGGCTTGCTGTCAGGGTTCAGACAGATGCCCTAATCATGAACCCTGAGCCAAGCTTCAAAAGAAATCCAGTTATTTATTAGGAGCTCCATATTGGCATGTACCCAAATGAAGCCAACTCTGACCCCATGTAATTTATGGCCCTAATCATGACCCTGTTTCCCCCCTCCCCCCAGAGTGTGTCATCAATCACATTCGTCAATGGAGCAATTTCGTGGGTTGTAGAGACCACTCCACTCCAGCCGCTGTTGGTAAGCCTGGGAGACAGCCTTGAGAAAAATATGTCTGGAATGTGCTCTGTCTGTGGCTGCCATGTTGCTTCATCAGTTTTCCATCCCCCTTGCTTAGGGCAACTCGAGAGCAGGCCAGGGATGCTTTGTGAGTTGATACATGCCATAGGTATGCCAAATTATGTCACCCAAACCATCATTATCTACTAAATCTAAAAAATCTCTTATTTCTATTCCAAACCAAACAGCAGGAAGCAAAATATAATTTAAAAATCAGGTAATCCAAATGCTCCTCTTTCCTTTGAATTTTTGAGAATCTTATATTGAAGCCTTGTCTTTTTCTCCTCTGATACAAATCTGGATATATCTTTTTGCCATTGTTTAAATGTTGTATCAGTTCTCAAAAGAGGGTATTGACTGAAATAAAAACCACATTCTAGATAAGACATCCATTTTTACTACAGAAATTCCTCCCAACAATGAAAATTGTATTCCCCACATCTTAAAATCCTTTTTAATTTCATTCCATACTTCATCTTTATTATTTTGAAGTAGAATACAATTCATGTTAGTTAGAATGTTACCCAATTAATTCACCTTTTTCTCAATCTAAAAAACAATTTTCACCCAAAAAAATCCATTTGGTAATGGAATTATTTGGTAATCTTACAGTATATTATATTCTTTTATTTTGCTTATTTATTTATCAAACTTCTGCCCCATCAATCAGACTAAGTGACTCATAGTCATCTTTGTTTTTCCTTATTAATTTTAATTCCAGGCAATGCACCAAATTCTCTAGCTTTTCCATTAATAAATCTATTCCTCCCGGAGTTCTCCAAAATTAAAAGCAAATAATTGACAAATGCCCTTAGTTTATAAAATTCTTTTTAAACTGCAGTTTTCTCATCTTGTTTTATATCTGTATTGTAAACTTCAACACACAGAATGCATAACAATGGAGAAAGTGACCATCCTTGACTCATTCATGAGACTTGGTCAATTTCTGGGCCTTTGTGGAGTAGATATCAGTTTTATCCATGTAATATGTTCTCTTTAAAATCCATATCTTCCAAAATTTTAAGCACAAAAATCAAGTTTAAAATTGTCAAAACCTTTCTCTCTGTCAAGAAATATTATGGCAACTTATGTTTTATTGCGTAACTTAAGTAACTTAAACTGAGTCTTATAAATATAATAATAATAATATAAACTTATAAGATTTCTAATACTATCTCTTAATTATCTCTTAGGAAAAAAATCACATTGGTTTTAGTAGATAAAATAAAACTAAAATATTTGTCATTCTTTCAGACTGATCTGATATTCTTATTTATATCACATTCTACTCCAAGAAATAGCTTGGCTTAATAGATTGCACTTCTTCATCTTTTGCTTTAGAAATGGATTCTTCTGTGGTACATCCAAAGATGCACACAAGCAGAAGAATCTGTGTTTATGTTGCCTAAAGGAAGTGTTACTAATAAACAAAGGATTCTCTTCATAAATCTTATTAACTTATCTCCTGCTTTATTACATTTACCAAATTGAAATAACCGTACAACTTCTGCTTGCTACATTTTCCCAACTTTTAATTTCTAGTCATCAATTCATAGTGTTACTGTATTCTTGACATTTCACTTAGCACTTTTTGTAATTTACCATAATTCCACAATGTCTTCCAATATTATACAACTTGTAAAACCTGAATATGGGTTGGGTATCCACTAATTGTAATATCTATAATCCTTTGGTTATAGCTAAGCACTTACTTAATTATGCCACTTTTGTGAACATTGTCACTCCATTTATTCTTATAGTCTGATGCCCTCAATAGTAATAGATAAAGTAGCTCATTTTAGTTCATTTATTCTTATAGTGCAATGTCCTTAATAGTTAATGTGATTCATTCTAGTTCACTTATTCATTATTATTATATAAAATTTAACACACTCATTCCACTATTGCAACTTACAATTTGGTTCATTCTTCTTACATCTAAAATTCCATTAGTATGTTTCCTTGCAAAAAAATTGTATATATAAATAAAGTAAAATAAAATATCAGCATCATCACTGCTGAGACACCTTTTCAGCTTTGGTTTATCTACATCAGGGATGGGAAACGATGGCCGTTTTATGACCTGTGGACTTCAACTCCCAGAATTCCTGAACCAGCATAACTAAAAATGTGCTTTCCCATCTGGGTGTCTCAACACCCATCTGGGTGTATCAAAACCTGCCTAAATATTTCAACTATATCCATGTACCGGAAGTCTTCAAGTTGCTGGGGGCAATATGCTAACTCTGTAAACTGCTTAGAGAGGGTCTTAAAGCACTGTGAAGCAGTATATAAGTCTAAGTGTTGTTGCTATTAATTTAGTAACCATTCAGAATTACAATAGTTGCTGAAAAAAAGTGACTTATGCCTGGTCTTTGTCATTTCTGGACATTTATCTAACCCCATATAAAATACGCTGCAATAATCATGATATGGATAATAATCCAATTCAACCAACTCAGGAAAGCGATTGCTTGCTTTCTCGACGTAAGTCTGCAAACTGTGCAAATATTCTTCTCACAGCTGTTGTTTGTAAATCCAACATTAGCTGTGGACTTAACTCTAGACCATAGGCTCCACAGACCCAGCCAGAAGAGATATTAGTTTAAAACAGTCCTGTATTTACCAATAAAACCTCCATTTCATCTGGATTGATTTCAGCTTGAGCTCCATCATACAAACCTGGAAGGAACATTGTTTAATTCTGTTAAAAGCCAGATGATGGACCAGGTTCATTTCCTTGAGTTCTATAATAGAATCTATATGTACAGGGCAAATAGTTTCCAAGTTTCTGTGACTTGCTATGTTACTTAGTCTCCAAAGAACAACAGGAGCAAGTCTTTAAGTATTCTGGGTCACCTCCCAAAATCTAGATAAAGATGCTGCACAATGCAGGAATGTATCTTTGCCCTGTTTTGTGCAGTGAGTACTCTTCACTTCATCCACTGCCATGGGTTATCTCAAAAAGATGCTGCTTACATATATTTGATCTATTCTATTCTGAGATATATTTTTTTAATGTTTGCTCCAGCTTTCTATCCATTACATTACTTTCAACTGCCTGATAAACCAAAGTGCCTATTTAATTCTGCCAGATGCTGGGGTGAGAGCCAGTTTGGTTTAGTGGCTCAAGGCACTAAGTTGACAGCCCGAAACCATAGTTTCAAGTCTTGCCTTAGGCATGAAAGACAGTTGGGTGACTTTGGGCCAGGCACTCACTCTCTCAGCCCAACCCAACCCACCTCATAAAGTTATTGTTATGGGGGAAATAGGAGGAGGAAGGTGTTTTGGATATGTTTATTGCCTTGAGGTAGTTGTAAAAACAAAGGGAAGATATAAATAATAAATATAAAATACTGTCAACTGATTTAACAAACAAATTAGAAAACATTGCATTCAGGAAATGATTGCAATCTATCTGGTACCAGATCAGTCCACTGTAATTCTTCCAGAGGTTTGGTCCTTAATTCTTCTAGATGTTTGTAGCAGCCACTAATCTAGAAATGATAAAAAAATGTTTTGAATATGACACCAGAGTTACAGGGAAATCCCCTGATCCTCAACTTTGACCTAACAGGATACCAAACTCAGCATGTTCTCTTGCTGTACGATTTTACACTACCCAGTAGAAAATTAGAAAGTTGCTTATTTTCAGGAAATAAATCTTTTCGGTAAATGCATATTAGAATCTCCTTTCTGTATTGCATTTTCAGTTGATATGCTTTTAAAGCATATAAGGTCTCTTCCTTTTGCAATGTTTTCTACCAAGGAAATGAAGTATCGAGTCATGTTTATACAATTAAGAGAAGGAAAGAACCATTTTCTCTTGCAACTGCTCTCGTCATCTTATAGTGTTTGCCATAAATCAACACAAATATCAACTTCTAGAATGTTTTCTACTTAATAGTTCTTACCAGCCTCTTTGTGAGCCATTTTTTAAAACAAATACTTCTGCTCAGCCCCCCCCCCCCAGCTTGATTGCATAGCTTAACTTAAAAAAGCCAAATTTAGGGTTATTTAATCACAGATATAAGGAGCAGTTGGTCAGTTGCCCAGCTTTTAAACCTTTCAAGCAATATAACTATAGGCTGAAAATATGTGGACATAGCCTCCTCTTCCAATTTATCACTAAAGGACCTCAAGATGCTCATCAGGAGTTTGAGTTTCAGTGTGTCCTGTCAACATGATCATACATAGGGGAAGGCATAGCAAAATCTGGGAATGGACTCAACAGAGGGATCAGCCTACAATCCAGTGGTGGGATTCTACCGGTTAGGACCAGTTCAGGCGAACCATTAGCTCCAACTATCAGCTTTGAGTGAACTACTTTGCTCCAATTTTGAAGTGGGCCCGCTGGGGGCCCATATACTCATTTATATTTCTGTTTCCGAAGCCCAGCTGATCAGCATGGCAGAGTGGATTGCCATGCCTCAGCTGTTTTCCTTGGCGGCAGCAACGCGGAAGGTGAGCTTTCTCCAAACTGTGCATGTGTTTGGTATGCGCGCAACCACAACCAGAGCGCATGCTCAAAGCACTCACTTAGTTGTTAAACCGGTAGGATCCCAGCCCTGCTAGAATCTCTACATATCACAAGTAAGCTAAATCAATCCCCTTTGAATGTTGTTGTCTTTATCTAATTCTTAGTAAATGATAACTTTAGTTGAGAAGTTGCCTATGTATAGGCATGAGTAGCAATAAATCAGGTGGCTTTTTTGGACCTTCATGTGTGGACCTGATGTTTCATGCCTGACATCATGCAGGCATTCAGATTAGTGTTACAGTTCTTTCCTCATTTGTCTCCACACTGAAGGAGCAAAAAAATGGAAAACTGGATTGACTGAAATCACCAACACTGCTGCAGCCTGTGCTTGGCAGGGAATTGTTGCATATATAAGTTTTGGCTGTTGGTATTCATCTTCTTAATTTCACTCTAATTCTTTCATGTTGAAATGCTATCCAGGCACAAAGCAGGGATGTATTGACAGCACATCCCAATGGATAATCATGTAGCTTTGCTGAAGTTAAGCAGGTGTGAATGTAAATGGTATTAGGCTGGGGGACAACTGGAAGCTTTTTATATCTTGCTGTCAGCTTCCCAAAGGAAGGACAGAATATCAGAAGAAATACATAAATTATGAAAATTCAAACTTCAGCATGCTGTCACCAGAGCATTTTCACTCTTTCATATTTAAAACCGAGGCAATAAAGGGAGCACTTTGGGGTCAACATTGTGTTTCAGTGAGTGGTAGAGAAAACTAATTTTTGGAACACACAATATATCACCATCTGGATAGAAGTAAAAATCATGAAACCTGGATATAATCTTTTTTGGCATTGCCACCAGAGCATCAAAAGTATTGTCACACCATGGCTAAAATGGACAGAATGGGAGCCAAGGAATAGTCCTGAATTCTGCTGTCATTCCCTATATTCTCTCAGCAGCCAAATCCACAAACTAAAAATGGATAAGTTTTCCAGCTGGCTTGCCATGCTCTAGCAATTGTTGTACTCTTAACTGCAGTAGCTAAGAAAGAAGTCCACAAGGACTTTTAAGAAATGTTTATTTTACCCTCTACTGAAGCTTGGACAAACTGAATCTGTGAAATAATTCCACCTAACAGTGCTGGTGATGCAGTAGCAGTGTAATGAATTAACTTTTTCCTGTGTCTTTTGCTATTGTCTCCTGATGCTATCACATAGAGCTATTAAGGCCTTTTCCACATAATAGTGGTCAGCAGTAGAAGCTGATGCCTGTCCAGAAGGCCAACTCATACACTTTTATTTCAATTATAATCAAGGTTTGTTAGCATTAAGTGTTAAGATATGAGCAAAGACCAAATTCTACATAAATCATAAGTCTATTTTGTCAAGCATATATAAGATAACAGGTAAAAGTATAAACATAATTTGAATACATGAAAATACACATCCCTGTCAACACTAATAAAAACATTTTTTAATGGACATCCTTTTCCTTCTTTCACCATTCTGACTAATGTTCAGGAGCATATCTTATAGCAAAGATTCTTGCTGAATTCTGAAATCTCCAACAAAAAAGAGAGAATTCTGTTTTGAAATATAACCAATTTGTCTGTAGGTGGCATGAGAGCACTTTCAAGCACTGTTAAAGATGCTAGAAATAATTTTATTATACAATTACTAAAGTGGTTGGATTGGTATCAGCAATCTGGCAACCTTATTTAAGAACTGAGCATGACTTCATATTCAGATGAACAAATCACGTCAAATAATGTTAAAGAACCAAGGATAGTGGTTAGTCACAAGATCATTGGATTACTTTCCAATATTTATATTTATTTAAAATATGAGATCTCTAAGCACTAAGCAGCAAATGTTAAACCAACTCCCCATCTAAATACAAGCCAACTAAATCAATCCTTTGTAGTTAACAATCTTCTGCATTTATCTCCATTAAATAAAGCAATACTACATTGATAGCCAGTGTGCTATAGAGATTAAAGTGTGGATTAGCATATAGGAGACCCAAGTCTGGCAAGTTTACCTTCAGCTGTGTAAGCTCACTGGATGACTTTGGACCAATCACTCTCTCAACCCAACCAGTCTTTCAGGTTTGTTGTGGGTAAATTGAAGAGATAGGTTCAGTGGTGGGTTGCCCCCGGTTCACACCTGTTCTAATAGAACTGGTAGTAAAACCGGTGGGAGGCTCCGCCCACCGACCCTGATGTCATCAAAACACTTCTGTGCTTGCGCAGAAGACCGCATGTGTGGCCCCGCTGCAAACCGGTAGTAAAGGTAAGTAGAACCCACCCCTGGATAGGTTGTATTTGCCACCATGAGCATCTATCAAATAAATATAGAACAAGTTTCTGCATCACATTTAAGTCAGAATTACACATAGTCATGTCAAGCTTTCAGTCATCATCAACGCTGTGCCAGTTTAACCATGCTTGTGTCAAATAATAAAACAGTTATAGGGTTGAGTCCAGATAGACCTTTAGAAGGAGGACATTCAAAAGTAATAATGCTTCAACGAGAAGGTTCACTAAGTGTAACTGATAAAGGAACAGGCAGCAGAGCTGTCAATATTGTATAGAACTCAGGAGAAGTAAAAATGAAAACAGCAGTGGCTACTTCAGATTTTAAGGGTAAAACTCCAATCTTTGATCCAGGCATGACAGAGAATTGGCAGTCAGTAAAAAAACACTATAATATAGGAGCATAAATATACCATCCTTCTGATTTGTTTTACAAGCAGACTCACAGAAATTGTATTTTAATTTTTACGGATAGCCATGATCAAGTTCTTTCAGGGCATATGCAGATAAAAGCACAGCTAGAAAAAAAATGGCACCTAAGATGAAATTTTTTAAAAAAGAGAGAGAATAAAACAGCATGGAAGCTTTCAAAGAAATTAGCCAAACTTAGCTATCAAATGACTACCTATAATACCTTTGCTGGGTTAATTGAAAGAAACAAGCAAGCAGAAAATGATAGCAATTTAACTAATCACATGTTCTCATTCTTTCAAGTTTTTCTTTTTGTCTGGTAGTTGCATCATAACAGATCCTATTTCTGGTTACTTCATGGATGTACCTACACAGTTTTCTTGGCAACGGTACCAAACTTGCCGGTCTATTCTTGTGTGAAGTGCTTTGACTTCCCATTCTAGTCTGACTGATTCATTCCTTACATTCCATCAATTTGGTAGAGAGATGTCAGGGCTGAATACTATTTCCAACGCCTTCATTGCTACCTTACCAAGTCTTTGTCTATAGCAGGGGTGTCAAACTTACATCAACATGGTAGCGTCACATGACATATCGTGACTTTTTCACCTTTGCTAAACTGGGCATGGGTGTGGCCAGTGTGTGATGCATCTGGCTCATGGGCCATGAGTTTGACAGTCCTGGTCTATAGAATATTTCTTGACTGCTTGTCCTTCACTGTTGACAGTAAGTTCTACAATGACAACACTATATGCTGCTTCTTCAATGTCAATTATATTTTGCAATCTTGTTAGGTCTCCCTTCAGATAATAAACAGGCCTTACTCTAAGTCTTGAACCCATGGAAAGTCAACGAGATGCTGCCAACTACTGACATGTTATGGCAACATGATTTCGATTAAATATGAATGGAGCTGCCAAATGCAGTTTCCCTCCGTTATCTTTTTTACCAATATTTCTTTTCCTGCATTGATCTTTGCTTCTATATAGGGGGAAAAAAACCCCTTCCATATAGTAATCATACTTCATTTTTCCTGATTTATGCAATTTTCCAAATGAGTTTTTCCTTGATATGATTCTGTGTGGGTAAATGTGCAAAACGTTTATTTTTTTCCAAATAATTTTAGTAAAGGCGATATTTAGTAAAGGCGATATCCAAACGATATTTAGTAAAAAAATAAAAACCATACAAACTAGAAAAATATAGACTTTGGACTTCTTGTCTTAAAGAACTAAGTTACCGGTGGGGGGCGGGAGGTATTCATTGCCAAATGAATAAATACATGTTCAAAAAGTAGGAATACATGTTTTATGTAATTACATTTCAGAATTACTTTGGACACACTCTGTCTTTAAATGTCATATTTTTATTGCTTTGCCTGATGAGAAGAGTCAAGTATGGTTATATATCGATAGGCATGTAGACTTGTTTGTACATTTATGTGATAAACTAGACTGCGCAAGTATGTGTTGAATAAGGTCCAGAAGAATGAAAATATTCCACAAGTGATTGGAACTAATAAATAAGTCATAGAGAGAGATAGTTGACGTTTGTTGCGAAATTAGATTTTCATAAGTTATCCAAATAAATAAAAATGCCTTTCTTGTTCTTTTGGGTCTTCCTCAATCTTAGGTCCTCCCCAGTCATAGTCCTGAGTGCTCCTACCACCACCAGGACTGCTTTGGCCTTTGTTCTCTTTTTTCTCCATATCCTTTCTGGTTCTTCCTTCAGATCCTTGTACTTCTCCAGTTTCTTATACTCCTTCTTAATGCTGCCAGCACTTGGCACTGCTACATCTATCACTTTTTGTCTTTTGCTACATATCTTCTACCAAATATCTGGTTGATTGGCCAGGACCTGTTTGTCAATCTGGATCTGGAAACTCCACAGTATCTTAGTCCCAAAGGTGCTTTTTCAAGAGGTAATTGGGCTTTTTTTGTTTTTCCTTGAAGTCGTTTTGCTTCTCATCTAAGAAGCTTCTTCATTTCTGAATTTAAAAAAAGCACCTTTGGGACAACCATGACCTGGATGACTGAGAATCTCCAGAGACACAGAATCTTAGCTTTTTATTCTCCATGACCTTTTGTGAAATCTTCTTTCTTGCTTTGGGAGGGTCTCACCCATACGTAGTTATGCTGTTCAGTGTAAACTAGTCCTGTCTGCGTATGATATCTTGCCACTATGTGCTAGACTATCTCTGAAGCCTCTAGGCATAGTTTGTGCCTTGGGGACCTACCCTGTTTCCCCCAAAATAGGACATCCCCTGATAATAAGCCCAATTGGGCTTTTGAGTGCATGACAATAAGGCCAAGCACTTATTTCAGGGTTAAAAAAAAATAAATATAAGACAGGGTCTTATTTTTGGGGAAACACGGTATCTAATGTGGTAAACCCCTGCTTCTATAGATCTTCTGCTTAGGGGCTGTTTTTGTCTAGTCAGTACCTGCCAGTACCTCAGTGCTGTCTTTCAATCCAGCCCTTTCCAGCCACCAGTAGGATTTCCTCATATCAGTCAGTTCAGCTATCTGTCAATGGTATATCCCATTCTGGGTCTTGTCTTTCATGCTTGATCTTCCTCCTATGTCTGCTGGTGCCTCAGGCATTTTCTCAGCAGCTCATCTTTGGGTACCACCTCACTGAGATACTGATAGAAAACTATGAGCTACATCACAGAATAAGCCCTAGAGTTGTGGAGTTGTATAGTGTATAGCTAATTAATGAACAGTGCCCCCATTGTGCTAGACTTTGCACTTCCAGACTGGGACTGCAAAAATACTTCTGTATCCACAGATGAACTGTACAACAGTGTGTCTTCTTCTAATCAGAAGACCTGTTTGCTGTCAATTATTTATACATCCAGTACATACTTTTTCTTTTCATTTCTTGTTTTAATCATTCATATTTCCCCTTTTGCCTAGGTGCAGCATTTTGAGTGCAGTCTTCTCCTGAAAACCAAATGTGACTTTTGACCCTCATAAGGGTTACCAACCCTAGAGTAGGGCAGTACTGTGCAAAAGAATTACTCACTTTCTGGCTTGTAAAAATCTGACACGTCATAGGAGATGAGAGAAAGTGTCTATGAGGCAAATATAGATAGTGACAAGCAGAATTATATGTTTCAAAACACTTATTTCTGGGTGTTATTTAAAGTTTCAGTGCAACTTCCTGGATAATCTTCTGGAATAATAACACCATCATCATTTTTATACTGAGAAATGATATAGTTCCAAGGGGAAATACATAAAACTACAGACTATTTTCCGATCAGATAAATCTCAAATGTTTGAGAGATACATGCAGTTTCTACTTTATAAAGCTGTGTACTAGTGGGAAGCATTAACATTGTACAGCATCTTGAACCTGATATTTTTCTAGTCCCATTCAAGTGTCAGATTTTATGAAATACTATCCATTTTAATTAACATGTTGGCTTAATCTTTTTTTTCAAACAGCTCATTTTATTTTTCATAGTTTACAGTTGGCTGTATTTCTCCAATAGCAACAACAAAGAGAAAGAGAGAGAGAGAGAAATTAAGCATTAAAGCAGGGAAAGTATTCAACCAAGATTTCTTCTACTCTTTTTTTTAATCTACTCAGCTATGTGATTGATTTGTTAGTTTCTTCTAATAATATACATTTTTCTAGAGACAAGTCACCAGGAATATTAAAATAAGGGCCTTTGCTTATGGCCTTTGGTTCTTTGAATGCAAAGTGTTGACATTCACACTAAGACTAAATTCAAAACAGGAGGGAAGGCTCTCTGGCTTATTTCCATTACACTGACCTGACTCCAAGAGAAATGAGCCAAATATCTTCTAATTTTGATACTTTCCTTGAAAGAAGCATATTTGGTGCAGCCCAATGAATAGAGGGAAAAATAGCCAACAGCTCACAGCTGAGTATTCATATGTTATCTACTCCAGTCCACAATCTTTCATTCCTCAAAAAAGGCTGTTTCTCCCTGCTAGATTTCTTAATCTTAATCTGCTTTTATTGTTACAGATTGAATAAGCTGTGGTAACATGCTGTATAAACCCATTCTGATTATCTTCACTGTGTTGATGATGAGAAACATTAATATTATATCTTCCTTAAAACAAGTTACTGATCTGTTTAATTCATATATGATATTGAATTCTTAAATAAATGACCTGTATAGATATGTTCCCCTCGCACATATGTGCTAGTGGTTCCCGACCCTAGGGGGCAGTGTTCATCTCCATTTCAAAGCCGAAGAACCAGCGCTGTCCGAAGACGTCTCCGTGGTCATGTGGCTGGCATGATTAAATGCCAAAGGCCCATGGAACACTGTTACCTTCCCACCAAAGGTAGTCCCTGTTTTTCTGCCTGCATTTTTTACGTGCTTTTGAACTGCTATGTTGGCAGAAGCTGGGACAAATAACGGGAGCTCAAATCCCATTATGCGGCACTAGGGATTCGAACCACTGAATTTCTGACCTTTCAATTGACAAGCTCAATCTTAGCCACTGAGCCACCACGTCCCTTTTATGTAACTGGTAGGCTGGTCTAAATTCTGATATTGGACTTAAAATGAATTACGGATCTCATATTTGAAACTAGTAGACATTATTTAACAATTACAGATTAGGATTATAGAATAAAGATATATAGGCTTTCTTAGAATATGCATATCAACAATGTAACACCGATAAGTGATGAGTAAGGGTTAACATTAAACCAATGCCAAAATGTGCTTTATAATTTCCAATGTTTGACTAGTTTTCTTCCCCTTCTGTGCTTTTTTTATTCACAGACTCCTTGATACTTTCTTTTGAAAATCTTTGGACAGTGTTTTTCAGTTTTATTAGTGATGATGGCAAGGGAAGATGAAACTGCAGGAAGAAAAAACTGCAAATAATAAACTATACCTATCTCTGAAGCATCCAAGACCACCTTCCTTTGCTAATCTGAAAAAAGCCCAATGGAAAGTGTTTCTATCTAACATCCACCTTTGCTAATTAATTCCTTTAATTGCTGTGAGAAGCCAGAGAAGCTTCATTTCACCAGAAAGATGATTTTGCAATAAAAGAACGGATTCCCTATCTATATATCCCTCATAGCTAATTAAGTACTAGCCTAAACAATATTTTTCTTCTATTTTGATGTAAAATTGGAAAGCCAAGTTTCTTCTATTGAACTTAACTCCAGATGGATTCATCTGCATGGCATCTAATTAGTGTAGCTCACTAAGCCCTGGAATAACAGTTATCACACTAGTAGTAGCAGCAACAACAGCAACAGAGGAGATACAGAGAAAATTAGTAATAGAGAAGATAGAGATGCCCCCAAAAGGAAGAAGAGTGGCAAATTAAGAAGCCGGTATTGTAATCACCTTGAGAAGATGTGTACTCAATAGCTTTGGTGAGAGCAACACTGATAAAATTAGGAACTCCTGGTAGGGTAGCTACCGTTTAATTGCAGTAAGGAAAATTGCTGGGGATGCTTCACTAGTTGAACAAATAACTCCATAAAATGGATTAATTTGTAGAAAACTGCAGCATTGACAGAGAGTAGATTTAAGCTCAGCCATACGTTGTCCTAGTTAGACAATCCATTGATGTGCAAGATTAAAGAGCAAGATGTGAGTGCAATGTGTGTGAATGGAATGTGAAAAGCAAGATGAAAAGTTGTTTCAAAATCTATCTCCATATTTAGCAAGTTTAGGTAGTGAACTTACAAGGGTCTGTGAGTGGACTTGAGAGGAGGAAGAGGAGGAGGAACTGTAGAGTAGGCAAGTCAGATAAGAGGCAGTTGAGCCTGCAGAAATAAATGGGGTATGCCAAAAGTCTCAGAAGGGATGGTCCCTAGTTTCTTGGATTGTAAAGATGAGGGGAAAGTTGTAATTTTAGACTTGGAAGATTCAGCTAGTACAAATTCACAATTAAAGTAGTGTTAGAAGTCATGGTTTTTGCTTCTTGCATGGACTATCTCAAAGGTCTAACAGAAAGTTTGTTTCAGTGGTAGGTATCCTAATTCTTCTTCTTCTTGTGGCATATCTGTCATCGGACGTTGGCGATCATGTTGGCGATTCTATTTTTATCAACAGTGGCACGAAAAAGTGCTGTTGAGTTTTGTCCAAATCAGTCCCTTAGATTTTGAAGCCATGATGTTCTTCTTCTGCCTGGACCTCATTTACCTTCAATCTTTCCTTGGAGGATTAAGTGAAGTATGCCGTATTAGGCATCCTAATATGGAATTAAATACACACTTGGATGTTATCTCATGTCCCACAGATAAGATGCATTTTATGTGGAATATCATTTAAGAAACTACTCAACATTCTTTTTAAACAAATAAATTCTATCCCATAGTAACATTTTTTTTAAAAAAAAGAAAGGCTGATTACATGAAATGTACTTGTACCGAACATCCCTTTTGTGCAACCACATTGTAAAGAGAGACAGTACACAAATAGATTACAGACACTGATGTTTAAGAAAACTGAATGGTTGTTAAAACATTTCTTGTCTGAAAATGAACAAACAAATACAACTCCATTTAGTAGGTGCTTTTTAAAGTAATTGTCATTGTCACTTATCAGTGTTGTTACCAAGGGAAAACTGTAATTACAGATACAAGGCATGATTTCCATAGCTACAACACTCATTTTCAACAAGGAAAAAAAAAGACAACAACCCATGACATTATGTCAATTTTTAAATAAGCTGTTTAGAATGTTTGCTTCACAAATAATTTAAAATAAGTTATTAAAGTAGTTTTTTTTTTTTAAAAAATGATTTAATTCTTCCTGCCGCTGTTATTGTTGCCGATACCTTGGTAACAAAAAACAATTTTATTCTGATTTTGAGATGGTTGTATTTTACATGAAAATCAATTAATTTTTCTCTATTCATATACAGTTCATTTTGGTGTGGCTGTTTTGTGTGACATGACAACTTCCATAATTGTTGACCATTGACTTGGACCCTTGAGAATTCCATTTAAAAGACCTGCTGTATGCTATCAACTTCAGAAAGTCTACCACACAGAATTAGTGCTACATGGAAGCGTTTCCCTCTGTGTTTGCTAATTAGTATTGTTTGTGACCAGGACATGCCATGGATATTACACAAGAGGTATAGTTACTTCTTTTGCATGTTATGTTCAAAAGAATAGCGATAATAGGGAATATGAAAAGATCCCTTTACAGGTATAGACTATCTGTCCATCTGTGAGATATTGTTGAGGCTGAGCTATACAGAATTTCAAACAGGAATTTTCCATTTCTGGAAATGATGTGTATCATCCCGGGCTCTTCTGCATGCTAAACTGCACTGCTCTGCTGTTCAGTATGCTGGCACTGTGGACATCTGGAAGGTCAATGCTAGCGTGGAAAAGGACCAGGGCAACTGCTTCATTTATGCTGTGGCTCCATTATCTTGTATATATGAATGTCATCTGAGGAAATCTGAAAGATACCACAATATGTTAAGAAAGAAAACAATTTTAATACATACATACATATGTGTGTGTATACATACATACATACACACACACACACACACACATACACACACCAATTGCAATTGCACTTACACACCGATTTACAACACTCTCTAAGTGGTTTACGGAGTTAGCATATTGCCTACAACAATCTGAGTCTACATTTTACCGACCCTAGAAGGATGGAAGGCTGAGTCAACCTTGAGCTGGTCAGGACTGAATTACTAGCAATGGGCAGATTCAGCCTGCAATACTGCATTCTAACCTCTATGTGTGTATGTAGATGTAGATGTAGGTGTAAGTGTATTTGTATATGTATATGCATGTGTATGTGTATATGTACATATGCATATATGTGTGTATATATATCAATCAGAATAGAGCTGGAAGGGACCTTTGAGGTCTTCTGGTCTACTCCCCTGTTCAAGCAGGAGATGCTATACCATTTCAGACAAGTGATTGCCCAGTCTCTTCTTAAAAACCTCCAGTGATGAAGAACCCTCAATTGCTGAAGGCAAGCTGTTCCACTAGTTAATTGTTCTCACTGCTAGGAAGTTTCTCCTTAATTCTAGGTTGCTTCTCTTCTTGATTAGCTGCCATCCATTGTTTCTTATCCTGCCCTCTGGTGGTTTGGAAAATAAGTTGATACCCTCCTCTTTGTGGCAACCTCTCCAATATTAGAATGCTGTTATCATGTTCCCTCTAGTCCCTCTTTTCTCTAGACAAGCCAAACCCAAATCCTGCAACCGTTCTTCATAGGTTTTAGTTTCCAGGTTTAGCTTCATAGGTTTAGTTTCTTTTATCATCTTAGTTGTTCTTCTTTGCACTGTTTCCAAAGTCTCGACATCTTTTTTGTAATGTGGTGACCAAAACTGGATGCAGAATTCCAGGTGTGGCCTCACTAAGGCTTTATACAGCAGTATTAATACTTCACATGGTTTTAATTCTATGCTTCTGTTTACGCAATGATGGATTGTATTGGCTTTTTTGGCTGCTGGCGTACAGTGCTGGCTCATATTTAAGTAATCGTCCACTAGGACTCCAAAGTCCCTCTCAGAGTTACTGTTTTTAAGCCAGGTCTCACCTAATCTGTACTTGTACCTTTGGTTTTCCTGCCTAAATGTAAAACCTTGCTTTTATCCACATTAAATTTCATTTTGTTGGATAGGACCCATTATTCAAGTCTGTCAAGATCTTGGTTGCCTTCTGGGGTGTTGGCTATTCGTGCTAGCTTAGTGTCATTTGCAAATTTGATAAGTTCCCCTTCTGTTTCCTCATCTAAGTCATTTATAAAGATTATTGTGTATTAATTAATTCTATATTAATTTGATTAATAAAGAAAATAATAAATAAATAAAAATATTTTTTTACTCATGAAATGGCTGTGAGGATTGTGAACATTGTGCCGTCTCTCTTCCGACAATCACATTAAATTCAAGGGGAGATATGCAGTGTCAGAGAACTTCACCTATTGGGTTTTGCTGACAACAATGCTATTGTCATGAATAATGCCCTTGAATAATCTTTGGAAGATTTCTCCTTTCCCTAGAGAAATTTTGGAAAATCATTTAATTTCTCCATCCAGAAAATTGGTGCAGACTTTCAAAAGACAATTTGTTTCCAGCTTTAGCTTTATGTAGACTGTGCTAATGCATGAATTACTCATCCTGAAAGCAGATAAATCAATGATTCACTGCATCCATGTGAGATTCAGGTTGCCAGTCTGCATAAAGTACATAGTAAAATCAAGAAATACAATATTTTTGCATGTTGCAAAGGAATAGACTTTTCTTTTCTTTTCTTTTTCTTTTTTTGCCTGGGCTAAGTCAAGCGCTCCAGATTTATGGGCTTGTTCACTCATGACATACTTGACAGTCCCAGAACAGATGTACAGCCTCCAGGCTTTTTCATAGTGCCAAAAAACTGGAATCCAGCTGGGAATTGTGGAAGGATTTACAGAAGAGAACAGGTTACTTAATAATAAATTTGGGAGCGGGGAGTGGGGGTGGGGTGGGGTGAGGAAAATGAGTACATACAATGCAGATTTTTTAAAAAATGACCAAACTCTTCATCGGTATTTTTTTCAGAGATGTTGCAAAAAATATGGCCAAGTTATATGGAACACTTTGCATCTCACAATACCTCAGATCAGGGATGGGTTCTAATTTTTTTTACTACCGGTTCTGTGGGCGTGGCTTATTTTGTGGGCGTGGCTTGATGGTCATGTGACAATTATTTAGGATTTAGCAGAGGTACTAGTCTACCAGGCTTTTAACTGCTTGCAGAGCTGTACCAATATACCCATTTATTTTTTGCAGGCATTGGTCTACTCATGTATTTTTGCAGACACTGATCTACTCATGTATTTTTGCAGGCATTGATCTACTCATGTATTTTTGCAGGCACCGGTCTACTTATTTGTTTTCTTTTAACACTGATCAGCTGTAGAACGGCCCTTTGAAGCCCGGCAGCAAGAGTTTAAACAGTTTTTTTCCCTCTAGCCATCAGCTGGGACTCAGGAGGCAGCAATAGATTGGGGGTGGGGCCAAATAAAAGGTAAGAATAACGTGGGGTGGGGGGGCCCGGGAGGGGGTGGGGGGCATGGGGAGTGGGGGGGCAGAATCGGTTCAGTGACATCATATCGTCACCGTTACCGGCTCAGGAGAACTGAACCAGGAGGAACCCACCACTGCCTCAGATTGTAGTTCAGAACAATGTTTGCAACACCAGTGTGTCTATAGGCCCAGCCCCAGAGGAGTGTTCCAGTCAAGGCAGATGATGCAAAACTTGCTTGCACTTACCATAAAGACTGCAAACTGCACAGCATGATAAAATGGTTTTCCTCTCCCATTGCTTATAGATCTCATGAAAACATGTGGGCCGATGTGCTGTAGTTGACATGTATACCCTTAGCTATTCAGGGCAGTGGTGAAATCCACTTACCGTATTTTTCGGAGTATAAGACGCACCGAAGTATAAGACACACCTTAGTTTTTTGGGAGGAAAATAAGAAAAAAGCTGATTGGCAGGTGGATTGGCCTACCAGAATACCCCCAATCAGCTGTTCCCAGAGGTGAATTTTAGCAACAGGTTCCTTGGTTGTGAGCTCTGTGCCCTGCTTTTTTTGCTTTTTTTTCTGCCTCTGAAACTCCGTTTCAGAAAAAAACTTTCTTTTCTGCCTCTGAAAGCCTCCGAAACAGAGCTTCAGAAACAAAGCATGTGAAGCTCTGTTTGGAGGCTTCTTTCTGAAGCTCTGTTTGGGGGCTTCTTTTCTGAAGCTCTGTTTAGCATCTTCTTTTCTGAAACTTCTTTTCTGATGCTTTTTTCAGCTTCTGAAACCTCCGTTTGAGAAGCTGGGCAGGGCTACATTCAGAGTATAAGACACACCCAGATTTTCACCCTCTTTTTTTGAGGAAAAAGGTGCATCTTATACTCCGAAAAATACGGTACCTTCGCTACCGGTTCGGGAATGGGAGCGCGCAAGAGCGTGTATGCGCTATGTGTGTGCATGCCGCATCTGCGCATGCACAGAACCTTCTGCACATGCACAGATAGTAAAAAAATGGGATGTAATGATGTCCTGGCGGGTGGGCGGAGCCTCCCGTCGCCGGCACTACCGGTTCAGTGAGCCGGATAGAACCGGTGGGATTTCACCGCTGATTCAGGGTCAGTATTATTAGTTTAGCTGGTCTTGCAGGAAAAGGAGTGCGGAAAAGATCCGGTTCTGTCTTCAAGTCTTTTTTCAAACATGAGTAATCTCTATATGCAATGTGATGCCCTAATAAAGCATTGCATAGAAATATTTACTCAGATTCAAAGAGAAGACAGTGTCCCTATAGAACTCCTGGGTGAAGATGAACAAGTGAAGTAAACATGGGGTAGAACTAGGATTCATGCTCCATCTTCTACCCATGTTCAAATTCAGGAGAATACCTGAAGATCAATCTTGTGACAAGTGTAATGCATGATTTAGATTTCAGCTGAAGGCCATCATTAAATAATGAGAGACAAAAAATGTCATCTCAATATATTCTTAGACTCTGAACATGCTAGATATGATCCAAGGTTGTCTATAGGTCAGCTCCAAAACAGCTTCAATACGATTTCTTTTTCTCAGATACAAAGAGCTAATACTGAAATAAATCTGAATAAGGGCATTCTGTTTTCTTTCCCCTTCAGTACTCTAATCATGAAGTTAGCCATTTATGCATCGCGGATTATGTAAGCGTGAAGAAGACTCGAGAGTTGCATAGAACGTGAATATTTTAACATGCATACAAAGGCATTTTCAAATCAAGGTTGCTGTTAAGTAGAAATACAGACAAGTTAAAAAACGGCGATTAGGAGATGCCTACATTTCCAAAAGCCATTTCAGGACCTCTGCTTCTATTCTTATGATGCTTGATTCTTGAACAAAACATCAATGCAAACTGAAGATGCCTTAAAGGGATGATATCATTCTGCAAAATAGGTCCCACAGCCATGTGGTCGAGGACCATGTTAGCTTCCAAACATCTGGGATTAGGAAAGAATTGATCACTGAAGGAATCTCTTTCCTTCACTAAGGAGCAGCTATCCTCTGAAAAGGAGAAAAAGTAGCAGAGAGGATAAACTTACATTTTCTCTTTGAAAACTGTATTTTCACTCTTTTAATAAGCAATTCTTGTTTTAGGGACAATAGCAGATCATTAGATAAGCCTCTATAGTAGCCTTGTCAGCTGAAGAGGAGAGGGAAAAAAAGGCAATTAAGTGCATTAGTATTTATGGGTTAGAATTTCAGCTTATTTATTTAACTACCTTGGGTCATAAAAAACAATAATCAAATAATTATTGTGTTCTTGCTTGGGCTGTAGAAAGAATTATTTCTGATATATATTATTAATTATAATGTTCATTGTATCCCAGGATCAAAGTCAGACCTGATCATACGTTTCCACATTAATTTTCACTAAATTATGTATACCTTTTAGATAATGGTGACAAATTCTGAATGTGAAAGGGGCATAATCAGTAACACTGGTCAATATTTCTGAGTCCCTTGGGAGTTGGACGGCATAGAAATATGATTAATTAAATTAAATTAAATTAAATTTGCTCACTTGCAGCTGAGCTAAGATAAACAAAGGAATTGTGCTCCCTTCCCTTCCCTATACAGGTAATCCTTGACTTACAACAGTTCATTTAGTGACCATTCAAAGCCGAGGTGGTATTCAACATGTTCTGACCAGTTCTGGAGAACTGGTAGCAGAAATTTTGAGTAGTTCAGAGAACTGGTAAATACCATCTCTGACTGGCCCTGCCCCCATCTATTTTCTGCCTCCCGAGTCCCAGCTGATCGGGAGGAAATGGGAATTTTGCAGTAACCTTCCTCTGGAATGGGGTGGGAATGGAGATTTTACAGTATCTTTCCCCTGCCATGCCCACCAAGCCAGGCCTACCAAGCCACCCCCACAGAACTGGTAATAATTTTTTTTGAATCCCACCACTGATTCAAAGTTACAACAGCACTGAAAAAAGTGACTTACGATTGTTTTTTCACACTTATGACCATTGCAGCATCCCTATGGTCATCTGATCAAAATTCAGATGCTTGACAACTGGTTCATATTTATGACTGTTGTTGTGTCCCAGGGTCATGAGCGCCTTTTGTGAACTTCTGACAAGGAAAGTCAATGGGGAAGCCAGATTCACTTAACAACTGTGCTATTAACTTAACAACTGCAGTGCTTCACTTAACAACTGTAGCAAAAAAAAACGACATAAAATGGGTCAAAACACACTTAACAAATTTTTCACTTAGCAGCAGAAATGGTTGGCTCAGTTTTGGTTGTAAGTCAAGAATTACTTGTAATAAGTCAAATAGAAAGGAATACATTGATAACATATTAATATTTTACAAATAATTTTTCATTAATTAAGACAGTCATCAATCTAGCCAATATTAAGATGAAAAATACCAGCAGGGAACTGGCTTTTTCCTATTATTATGTTGTGTAAATTAACATAAGTACATTTAAAAGTACAGTCACACAGGATGTATTCATATCATGTACTTAATCAGATCAGCCAAGAACTAAGAGATTTAAATAGGATATTCTCAAACTACAATAACTCTAGATTAAGAGGTCCAAATTGTTTTCTCCAGGAATAATCTGCTGCAGGATAGACTCAGAAAATCAAACAACAGAAACACGTCTTGTTGCCACCCAAAAATTACAGCTGAAGTACTCTAGCATATATTACAAATAACCTATTCTGAACAAGGCAATGGATTCCCATTAGAAAACCTGAAAAACCAGATTAGGGGCATTACGTAAAAAAATTTACCTTTGTGCTTACTAAGAGTTGACACCAACCTAATGTAATCAATCAAACAGTTCTGGGGAATGATCCTTTCCTTTCATTGGCCTTTTATAAGACAGAGATAACCAAGGGGGCTAAAACGATGGGTGCATCACAGATCAAGGTTTCCCCTTTCAAACAAAAAGGGACAGGACTTTAATCCATGGCTACACCCACCATATTGACTATCTTGCCTTCTGTTAAGGATGGCTCTGGGATTTGAATGGTATGTCTGTACTTATAAACAGACCTAAAATAGCTACTAAGTATAGAAATTAAAGGGTCAGACATATGGAAGTTTAATTCCTTGCCTTTTCTGACAATCTCATTATAAAACTAGAAATACCGTGTTTCCCCAAAAATAAGACCCTTTCTTATATTTTTTTGAACCCTGAAGTAAGTGCTTAACCTTATTGCCATGTGCTCAAAAGCCCGATTGGGCTTATTATCAGGGGATGTCTTATTTTGGGGGAAACAGGGTATATTCAGAAGAACATACATAATCGATCAGCAGTGCCCTAAAGTGCTTTAAATTGACTGATTTCTACGTACGTGTTCTTTTCTTCAAACATGCATAACTGTCAGGCGCAAGTAATCAGAACCACTTGTGAATAGGCCCAAGTAGATATTTTATTGTTGATCACCTATATTACAAGAATCTCATCGGGGAAACAGCAGATATTAGACCTTAGGATTTCATCTCAGATGTTTCCACCTGGACTATAAGCAGGAGTGTCTTTTTATTCCTCCTGGCAAGGGGGCCCTCCTCTTCAACCAGTGGTTCCACCACAATAACCTAGTAACAGGATAATTAGAACTGCAGAAAAAACAATTACTGCCAACCTGCCTTCCATTGAGGACCTGTATACTGCACAAGTCAAAAAGTGGGCTGTGAAAAGCCTTGGATAGTACAGTGGTCTAAAGCCCTGTTATTAACATCAGCTGCCTGCAATTATTGCAGGTTCGAATCTCACCAAGGCTCAAGGTTGACTCAGCCTTCCATCCTTTCTAAGGTAGGTAAATTGAGGACCCAGTTTGTGGGGGCAATAAGCTGACTTTGTATAAATATACAAAAGTATGAAGGGTATTGCTTAGCGCATTGTAAGCCACCCTGAGTCTCCGGAGAAGGGTGGCATATAAATCAAATTAAAAAAAAATATTTACAGACCTCTCGTATCCTGGACATAAATTGTTTCAACTCCTATCCTCAAAATGACACTATAGAGCACTGCACACCAGAACAACTAGACACAAGAACAATTTTTTCCTGAATGCCATCACTCTGCTAAACAAATAATTCCCTCAACACTGTCAAACTATTCACTAAGGTTGCATTACTATTACTATTAGTCTTCTCATCATTCCTATCACCCATCTCCTTCCACTTACGACTGCATGACTGTAACTTCATTGCTTATATCCTTACGATTTATATTGATATTGTTTCCTGATTACTTATTTGTATCCTATGACTATCATTAAGTGTTGTACCTTATGATTCTTGATGAACGTATCTTTTCCTTTATGTACTCCGAGAGTGTATGCACCAAGACAAATTCCTTGTGTGCCCAATCACACTTGGCCAATAAAAAATTCTATTCTATTCTATTCTATTCTATTCTATTCTATTCTATTCTAT
>WNWU01000019.1:10500642-10597777 GCA_012654045.1 Ptyas mucosa
TATTCTATTCTATTCTATTCTATTCTATTCTATTCTATTCTATTCTACTCTACTCTACTCTACTCTACTCTACTCTACTCTACTCTACTCTACTCTACTCTATTCTATTCCATTCAAGCGAAAAATAAAAAGAAATGGTTTTGCTGGCAGCACAACCATTAAGTTTCAGAAAGTCAAGGGGAAAGATTTCACCGTCCTGGGATCCCCTAACTCTGATTTTAAAGTGGTAATGTTTGGAAAAAGAACTGACAAAGACTTCTATAACAAGAACAATTCATTAGAATATTTAAAGGGGATAGAGATTTCATGTCATGAGGTATGCATTAACCAGCTATTTAGTGCAAAAATGTCAGTATCACATATATGGCATTTTTATCCCTCACATTTCTTTCCTTCTCTCTGTAAAGCAATAGCAGTTCTTCTATGAACAGATATATGGGTATATATTGCTCTACATGGATTCAGTGCTCTCTCACGGAATTATTTTTCATGAATCTGATTTGATCCACCACAGCTGAAGCAATGCTGCATTTGTTAGTCTTTAAAATGCTACACGATTCTGTTGATTTTGCTGTGAAAGTGTAACATGCCTACCCTCTCCCATTATTTTACTATAATAACTTGCTGCATCAGTAATTTTTGTGACATTTAAAATGTGATCACGTCCCGATCTCCTGGACCTAACATCCAATGTCCAATATTTGGTTATCGTGAAACAGCAAACTGCTTAGCAAAATTGCATGCACCTGGGCTGCCTTCATTCCCTCTTATTTGAGCTTTGTCCCCCAGTGTCAGTACAGCAAAGTTACCAATAAGGCTGCAACCTTGACACAGGTGTGGGAGGAAAACGAAGGAGACGTGTGTTTTGGAGTTCTGCAGCCACCAGCAAACAATACAGCAGCCAAATGAAAGAAGGTATTTTTTTTTCCCCTTCAGAAGGAGTGGACTCTTCAAAAGAGAGGAAAAGAAGTACAGCAACCCTGTGAGATAAATACAACATTAAAAAAGGGGGCAAGAGCTCTACATGCTGGCAATTAACAGAAAAAGAAGAAGAAACCTCAGACTTAAGAACAAGCTTAAGAAATAAACATTGATGCATATTAGCAATAATATAGAGCCTAGTATATGGGTAATTGTAATAGTAATTGATATAGTAAGTATATTGAATAGAATACGATATAAATATTGTCATATTAATAGTAAAGAGTATGGTAATTGCAATAGTAATTATCATAGTAATGGCAGAGATAGCGTTAGAATAGAATATAGAAAGCACTCACTTATCTCTTTTATAGGTTTGTTTTTTACAAAATAAAACATCAACCTTTATAGGGAGATATAAAGAAACCACCTTCCTAGGGTCCAGTGCATTTATGTCTCTCTTGAGTCTGAGTCAATCTAACTGGGTACAGTTTAAAGAAGAACTCATGCCAGTTATGTAATTTTCAACAATTCAGAGCAACTTAGCACTATCAAACAAATAACCTCAATACAAGTAAAAGATGGCAAGTGTTGCTGAACAGATGGAATGAAGCGAAGGGTCTCATTCTCCCTTGCCAAAAGCCTCAGTGAAGAGCCAGGCCTTCACAGCTCTATTAAACAACTTCAGAGTGTGGATCACTCAGATCTCAGATTCGCTGAACAGAATAGCACTGAATGAACACTCTGCATTTATCTTTTCCGAGATACTGGCAGTACATATTTTGGAATCAGCTTCAGAACTACTTCATATTTCCTTTGCTTGTCACTAAGATCATTTTTTTTTCAACAAGTTCAGTGTATGTTTTATAAGATGCTAAACACAATTGCACCGGAGATAGGTACTTACTAGTACCTATCTCTTCCCACTTATGGCTATATCCACGTTTTGTTTTTTTTTAAATTTGATTTATATGCCACCCTTCTCCGGAGACTCAGGGCGGCTTACAATGCGCTAAGCAATAGCCTTCATACTTTTTGTATATTTATACAAAGTCAGCTTATTGCCCCCACAAACTGGGTCCTCAATTTACCTACCTTAGAAAGGATGGAAGGCTGAGTCAGCCTTGAGATACAACCTTGAGATACAAACGTTGCTTGTATCTTTACAACTTATATTGTTTTTATTGTTTCCTAGTTTGATTTTATTGCTTATTAGTATCCTATGACTATCACTATGACTATCACTAATTGTTGTACCTTATGATTCTTGATGAATATATTTTATTTTTTCTTTACGTACAGTGAGAGCATATGCACCAAAGACAAATTCCTTGTGTGTCCAATCACACTTGGCCAATAAAGAATTCTATTCTATTCTATTCTATTCTATTCTATTCTATTCTATTCTATTCTAATTCTTTAGACACTGCAAAAATACATGCTGTGCAATGGAACAATTAATGTATATATTGTGGTGGAATGTACTCTGGATTCCCAGGAGGTTGGAGTTTTTGGTGTGTGTGGGGGACTGGCTACTAACTTATAATTTTGTCTGTTGGTAATTCAAGGATCTCTAAAGTTATTTAGAACATAGGCCCAGTGAAGAAAACCTAAAATATTATCCTTTCATTTATTTTCAAGGCCAATTATATTTATTGCTTGATTTAATACATTTATATAGCTGCCCAGTTCATATATATGACTCTGGGTGCCTAACAATAACAACAATAGCAACAACAAAACCAGGATTTAAAACAACCCTTTTAAAAAACGGTTGATTTATTTTTATAATCAGCCATGTTCAAAACTTTTCATCTGGGTAAATTGTTTGTTTAGTTGACTTGGAAGCGATAGCAATAACAACATTGTCTTCCAAAATGGGGGGGGGGGGGCGAATAAGGTTCATTATTGAATATCTAGATATATTAGGTTCTTGTTTTGCTGCTGGTATGCTGAAAAAGACAAGGAAAACTGTAAGTTAATTCAAAATAAAGTATGTTTGATTGTACTATGTACTATGAATGGATGAGAGAGTTTTGTGACCTTTTCCAGGCTCATAAATATTTTGCTTTAGGCACTTATTTCTGATTTTGACCCTTCCTAACAAGAAATAAGAACAGTATCAGGAAATCTCTCAGGCAGCAAAACACCATCATCACAGTGCAAGCCAATGAAGGACCAAGCTGGTATTGACTTTGCTTGGGATCATTTCTAATTGAGGTTACTTAACATTTTGCTGCATATCACGCAAACACATTCAATTACTCAACTTTGTTAAAGCTGAGTGTGAAGTAAACCTTTGGCTGATCTCAGAAAAGGCTAAGCAGAATTAGACCTGGAGAGTATGCACGAGAGACTAGCAAGAAAACAAAACAAAACAAAACAAAACAAAACACACACAAAGCATTCCCCATTTTATTAAAATTCCAAAGTTTGGGAAAGGGTAGCATCTCTCTCCTTATCTGTCTAGACCTTCAGCCCAGTTTGATATTGGTAGTGATATTAGAAAGCTGTAAAACTAACACAAGACAAACAAAGAAAAGGAAGTCATAGAAATGAGAGATAGGACAGGAGAGATTCAGCTATTAACAATGATTAAGAACACTGAATTAGTGTAGGCATTCAGTAACAAATTTGAGTGGTGTAAATAGAAAGGATTTAAATGATGTATGTTTTGATGTTAGTTCTCTGCTGGTAAGGATATCCAAGAAGGATATCATTACCAGTAGTTGTTTTCTTCCCTTGTGAATTTTATTTCTTTGAAAATGTTGATTGTTTCACATGTCTCCTCCTGTTGTTTCTTTTTTTATTATTATGAAAAAGGTATCATCTACTATACATTGTAGATAATTCGCCAGCACACCAGATCCATGCTTTAGATTGTACATGTGGGAGTACTATGGATTCAGTAGATGATTTTTTAACATCTTAAGCAGGGGTGAAATGCTCCCGGTTCGGACCGGATCGCCTGATCTGGTAGTGATGGTGGCGGTTGGTTTGGAGAACTGATAGCAAAAAACCCCTGCGCCCCCACCATGCCCAGCTGAGCCGCACGATCATCAGAGGCTGGGTTTTTTACTTTTAAAAGCATTTTTTCTACAACCTCTTCAGCCAAAAAAAATGCTTTTAAAAGTAAAAAAAAAAAGCCTCTGATGACCGCGTGGCTCAGCTGGGATCGTCAAAGGCTTTTAAAAGCATTTTTTCTACAATTCTTTGGCCGAAGAGGTTGTAGAATAAAAAATGCCTTTAAAAGCCTTTGGCGATCTCAGCTGAGTTGCCTGATCGTCAGAGGCTTCTAAAAGCATTTTTTTTCTGCAACCTCTTAAGGTTGTAGAAAAAATGCTTTTAAAAGTAAAAAAAAAAAAAAAGTTGGCCATGCACATCGAGTCACATTACCCCCCCACCACCAAGTTATGCCCACAGAACTGGTAGTAACAAATTTTAGATTTCACCCCTGATCTTAAGTAAACCAAAAATCCATTAGTCCAAGAAGAAAAGAAAAAAAAATGGACTCATCTACAGCATAGACTGTAAGGCCTGTAACAGGAATTGTAGAGAATAGACGGGCAGAAGATTAGGATAGCACCATAGCTTCAGCTAGGAAACTGTGGCCATCCTAGGCCAAGCTAAATCCAAAAATTACTGGAAGCTTGGCGTTCAAAAGACACCATTAAAAAAAAAGGAGATGAAAAGACCGAACATGTTCTCTCTAGCAACTAATACTCAGAGAAGCAGGAATTAAGATCAGGCAAACAATCAAGCAGAAAACAATACCCTAATCAAGGGACTACCAAGGAGAAAACCATTATAGCATGGGGGAAGAAGGAAAAGGGAATGAAAGTAAGAGGTTTTGGCGGGAAAGGAGAGAGAGAGAGAGAGAGAGAGAGAGAGAGAGAGCGAAAGTGCAAAAGGAGGGATGGAGAGAGGAATGAAAAGGAGGAAGTCTTGGCAAGGGAGAGAGAGAGATGATAGGGATAGTTGAGTCTCTTTGGGGGGACATGTCTGAGGCAAAAGGGACAGAAGGGAAGCAGGGCCTACTGGCTTACTTGGCCTCCACTCAAAAGGGGATAGTGGCAGGGGAAAAGTGTTGCTTGAGATAGGTTGAGGAAAAGATAGAGAAAGAAGCCTGAGAGGAAAGATAGAAAATAAAGCCTCCTTTCTTTAGAAAGGGGTAAGAAAGAGGGAGGGAGGCAGGCAGGCAGACAGGGGAATTAACAAAGAAGAAACAGTGGAAGGAGATACCAGCAAGTAGCAGGAGAAAATGGAGAGAGATGAAGAAGGGCCAACCGACCATCTGCCCACCACTCCTCCCTGGGAGGAGACTGCACAAGGGATCATGTTGAATGACAAGACAGCTGACCCAGGCTAGTGGAGGTGCCTGAACGAGGGACCAGAGTGGACTGGCAGCTATAACAACAGACTATAGCAGAGAAAGGGATCTGGATGGTTGGAAAAGAAGACCAGGGGAACCCAGGCTCCAGCGATGCTTTCGGGGGTAGTGCTACACCATATCCCCCCCAAACGCTGATGGGGAAAGCTACTGTACATACATGGGATAAAACACCATATTCACTAGCACTGATGATGTAGCCTAGATGGTTAATGAACCATCTTCAAGCAAAAAAACAAGCTCAGAGAGCAAAAGACTCCAGGATTCAACCCGGAATATATATTCTTTTCTATGGAAACTATATGTGCCAGTAAGAATTATTTGTCTCAATGTACCTAAGCATTCCTTGCTATTTGCAATCATATATATAAACGCAAAGATGTATGTGCTCCTATAATATCCTAAAAAGCATATTAAAAATTTAGATGAATTACATTAACCAGAACCAGTGATTTTTACTGACATGATCTCACAACATCGATTTAGAAAGAAAACAAAGAACAGTTACTATTTTACAGGGCCTGTGAAAACTGCAGTCCGTTCTCCATGTTTTCCCACTGCCCCCTAACTCGTCATAGAGATTATGTCTTATGTGTTTATGGGCTGTAGAACATGATGGACGGTACAGTAGTGGATAATAATTTGGCTTCCAATAATGTTCTGCAACAGTACCAGGGAAGGAGATTGGCTTCTCGGGGATGTGATTAGCTTAAATGCAAAAGTGCCTCAAAATAATTTGCAGACGAGCATTGAGCAGCATGAACCTGCTTTCTCGTTAATAGGCTGAGATGACAGTAAGAGCTGTTGTGGAAGCTTAAAAATTAATAGAAAATAGACTTCTGAATTTGTTTCCCATCCTAGCTAGGCTTGTAACGGATAAATATGCCACAACAATTTATCATTAGATTGGTTTTCCTATATGTATAGGAAATATATGTACCTATATGAGTTCCATCAAAGAATTACTTAGGCCTTGTTAGTATAGTAGCAACGAGGAAGATTATTTCAAGGAGCTTGGTAACATATTTTGATTTCTTCATATTAAAAAAAGGTTATGAAGTTTCGAGCTCATTCTGAGCTCTACAGCTAAAAGTCTGTAGAGATTCTCAGTCATCCAGGTCATGGTTGTCCCAAAGGTGTTTTTTCAGGAGGCAACTGGATTTGTTTTTTTCTTTTGAAGACCTTTCGCTTCTAATCCAAGAAGCTTCTTCAGCTCTGACAGGATAGTGGGGAATAGAAGGATTTATATTCCTTGCAGACAGCTGGTTATTTGCATTCTTTTAGAAGGTCGTTGAAGCACTTGGAGGTTTTTCTGTATTCTCAGGGTCAGTAGTGTTCCTGGGCCTCTAGTCTGCAATTTTTCTTCTGGAAATCCATTCCTACTCCCATACCTTTCAAAGGGTGTTCATCCCAAATCTGAGCTAACCTAGTTTTTTTTAATTCTTCTTTGCTGAATTAAGGAGAAGGAAGAAAGAATCCTCACGTAACTCCAACCCGTGAAAGTCTCAAACTTTCAGTACCCATCCCAGACTCACATGTCAACCAGTCTCATGGCAGTGCCATGACATTATGGTGCCAGATTTTGATAAAAAGCTGGGGTAGTTGTTGTTTGGAGAAAGCTTCTCCACAATCGAGCACTGGGTACTGTGTAAACTAGCTTCACTTAAAATATCTCTTCTGTCATTATACCTCTTGACAGCTTGTAAGAGTTTTGGGCACCTTCTTGTTTGGTATGTATGCAGGGGTGAAATTCAAAATTTGTCCCTACTGGTTCTCTGGGCATGGCTTGGTGGGCGTGGCAGGATATTGCAAAATCTCCATTCCCACCCCACTCCAGGGGAAGGTTACTGCAAAATCCCCATTTCCTCCCAATCAACTGGGACTCTGGAGGCAGAGAATAGATGGGGGCAGGGCCAGCCAGGGGTGGTAATTGCTGGTTCTCCGAACTACTCAAAATTTCCACTACAGACTCTCTAGAACCTGCTGGATTTCACCCCTGTATGTATGCTTTTAAATTATGCTTTTAAATATCTTTGCTTGAGCTAAAGTTTCCATGCTCACTATGCTTATTGTCTCTGAATTTAAAGAACCAATTGCCTGGGGATCTGATTACTATTCTGACACTTGGCAAACTAGTTGGAAATCTATGTTGCATGTAATACAAATCCATGTGCTGAATTATTACATATTTGAGCACCTTGTACCTAAGAAAGTACAGAATACTGCATTAACTACACCAGAGTTAAGTATTAACTGCTTTTACTTTGCCGCACTGCTCAATCTAAAGCTGAGAACTTTTCTAGCTCTGCGCTCCCTCTCCCTCTCTCTCCCTCTCTCTCTCTCTCTCTCTCTCTCTCTCTCTCTCTCTCTCTCTCTCTTTTAAAAAAATCCTGGTCTGAGCTATTAACCTTCATCCTTGTCATATCTCTTAGTCACTTCATTTGGCAATGGCTAAGAGCAGGAAAGTTGAAGAAAGAGACAGAGGGCCTAATTATGGCTGCACAAGACCAGGCCTTAAGAACAAATCAGGGGTAGGTTCTATTTACCTTTACCACTGGTTCGCAATGGGATCACGCTTCCGGGAAGCTTCTGCGCATGTGCAGATTGCTGATGACAACATCTGGGATCGTGGGCATGTCCTCCCACCAGTTTTGCTACCGGTTCTTGCAAACCAGTCCGAACCCACCACTGGAATAAATGCATGTAAAGCAGCAATTGAGAAGACAGCAAACAGCAAATGGTGCATCTGAAAAGAACAAACAGTGGACAACCTATTTAGATGTTGCAAGAAGATCACACAGACTGACTGCAAACAATGGCATGAGAAAGAAGCAACAATGGTGCACTGAAAGATTCTTTTGTCTGTAAGCAAGAACTGGTGGAACTATAAACTAGAGAAAACCATAGAAAATGAAGAAGCTAAGATGCTCTAAGACTTTAGAATTCAAACAGACAAGCACCTGCAACATAACACCCCAGACTTAACTATTGTCAATAAGAAAGACGAAGTCTGGATAATGGATGTAGCACTACGGGGCAGAATAGAAGACAAAGAACTGGAGAGAATAATAAAATGCAAATAAATAGAAGTAGTACAACTGTGGCAAAAGAATAACACAAATAATTATAGATGCCTTGGATCAGTGGTGAAATCCAATTTTTTTTTACTACTGGTTCTGTGGGCGTGGCTTGGTGGGCATGGTTGGTTTTGTGGGCATGACAGGGGAAGGATACTGCAAAATCTCCATTCCCACCCCACTCTGGAGCCAGCCAGAGGTGGTATTTGCTAGTTCTCCAAACTACTCAAACTTTCCGCTACCAGTTCTCCGAACTGCTCAAAATTTCCGCTACTGGTTCTCCAGAACCTGTCAGAACCTGCTGGATTTTACCCCTGCCTTGGATGCAATCCCAAAATGTCTGGTAAGCACCATTGTTATTGATAAAATCACCATAAGTCAACAGCAAAAGATGGCTGTACTTGGAATAGCTTACTTCCTAAAACAATACCTTTAACACCTGCCTATCCCAGGTCCTTGGGAAGGACTTGATAGGTGGATAAAAATGCCAAATCCAGTCTAAACATCTGGTTGGCCATGCGACCAACAATTCCCCTAGGATAAATAACAATTCCCCTAGGATCAAATATTTCTTTTCTAGTTATCACAAGGCCATTTTTCATTGTCAAAGACAAGGTTGAGCAGTAGATTGGGAATTTAGTTCCCAATTCCTGAACAAAACAACAGCATGACCTTTTCCATCTAAATGAGGCTGCTGTAATGAATGCAGCTTGAATTAATGGTTTAGTGTATGAAAGGATTGTGAACACGGTTTACTTCCTTTGCTTCTGTGACTGATGGATCTAAACAAAATAGATCAGAGAAGCCTGAATTTTTTTTTCTTGTTCAGCGACTGAAAGTTGCTGGATCTTCTCAATTTTTGACCTCCTGTCTAGTAGATGGTTTGCCATGGTCTCAAAATGTCTGACTCTCCAGTTTTTTAATTAATTGACTGTCAAGTATTCTGTCTCTACCATTCTTGGTTATTTCAGCAGACTAAGATAAGTCATTGCTTTTATTTCATCATCTCCTCCCCACCATTCTCCAATATTTTTTTTCTTTTAAAGGTAGTTTTTCATCATGTATTTGTACAAGGATTCATAATTAACTGTACAGAAAAAAATGAATAGTTTGCACAGCTTCAAACAAATATTGATCATTGCCACAATAATGACGGTTATCACTCTCTAATATTGCCCAACCATCAGTAGGTCTGTTCTCATTACCGTTATACAACCCTAAAACTTGTTGGGCAATTCTAGAAGATGTCCCAATAAAAGAGAATCACTGAAGATGTTACCCAGTTGGGTAATGAGCTATCTGGAACCAAACTGTCAAACTGAGAAAGCACTAGGAAAATAGAAGATGTTCTAAATCATACTGAGGATGACTAGATGGCATTAATTGCAACTGGGTTGGTTAACTGAAATATGTTTATACTAGATGGGCAAAGTAGTTATAACTGAGGGGTCCTTGGAGCTCTCTGAGCTTGCTTCTTTTCTTTCAGACATTTCATTACCCAAACTAGGTAACATTCTTAGTGTCCCTCATTTCAACTCTGAATTACAAATATACCCCTTTATTGGTAGTTGTAACTGTTTGTTTCTTTGCGTGGTCAGAGGAAAATTAATTCACTCTTTTTAACATATTTTTTAACATATTTTTTAGAAATATTTAAGGCTTTAAAATACTTTGTAATACTTTGTTCTCCTTTATTGGTACTTTGGAATCTATTCAGAGAATTTTGGTTACTAGACAGATTAAAACATTATAAACCAGCTCACCCAGTTGTCTCTATTCACACAAATGGTCAACTATAATGTAAAACATGGTAAGACCTGCTGAAGACAAGTTTTGTTGTCCTATGTGTTGTGTGAACTTGCTTGGGTTTTAACATTGAACTAAGTCATAATTGACTTCATTTGGTCAACATGCTATATTACATCCCAAATATGCTTTTTCAAGAGGAACTGGACTTTCTGGTTTTTCTTTGTAGATGTTTCATTTCTGAAGAAGCTTCTTGGATGAGAAGCAGGGGTGGGTTGCTACTGGTTCAGCCCAGTTCGGGCGAAACGGTAGCGGTGGTAGCGGGAGGCTCTACTCACCTACCCAGATATAATAAAAAATGCTCTGCGCATGTGCAGAATCTTCTGCACAGGTGCAGAAGTGCCACACGCTCCCAATAGCGAACTGGTAGCGCCGGGATTTGAATCCCACTACTGATGAGAAGCAAAACATCTTCAAAGAAAAAACAGAAAGTCCAGTTGCCTCTTGAAAAAGCACCTTTGGGACAACTATGACCTGGATGACTGGGAATCTCCAGAGACATTATGCTATATTATGGTTTACATAATTATGAACTACCCACATTGCCTGGCTTTATAGAATACTGTGAACCAGAAATGAGAGAGATATAGTTCAATCCTCTGTATTGGCTAATTCTGGACAGTAAGTAAGTCAATGCATGGGTATCCATGAAAGAAAAAGTAATTAAAAATCAGGATGGTGGTATATGATCAAAATGTACCCTTTTCTGTGTGCAACAAGAAGAATGTGTGGTCTTTGATTGCAGGGTCACAGCTGACATCTTGATTATCTCTCTTTTTATTATATCCCTAATCCTAACATTAACTCCTCTTTTACCCCCAGTGCACCATAATTTTTAAAATATAAACCTGCTGTAACCGGGGAGGCAAGAAAAAAAGACGGGGAAAAAAGAAACTGGAAGAGATTCTAGTTTGTCCATACACTTCACACAGCCATCATGTTGTTTGATTAGTTTATCCCTGCAGTTTGTAAATCATGATTTAAGGCTTATCAAAAGCAAAAATGACAGTTTTGGTATCTTTGTTCATCTACCTAAAAGTTAAATAAGGATCATGATACGAAAATTAATTTTGTCTAATATAAGATTTTAAAAAGTATATTGCTGTGAACTATTTGAAAAGTAACTACATATTCATAGAATTGAATTCCACAATAAAAGAGCTTTCTATGTACAAGTTAACTGCAATAATATTATAATTTAATAAAATATCTAAAACTTGATTAAAATCTCCTGCCTTTATTATTTGAATTTCAGCTAAACTAAAAGGGTATTCAAATTATTCATGTAAAACTTCAAGATGATCCTTACTATGGTCATAATAATTAATGAATGCAGTATGATTATTACAACATTAATCACCAATATTAAAAAAAACCCTCCCCTTGGTCCACTTATTTCTTCTGTACAATGCTAAAGATTTGTTAAACCAAGTTACTGTATTCCTAGTAGATTTATAATTCCTACCAAGATATAATTGACCAACCAATCTTCTGGATAACAGATCTTTCTTTTAGATAGAAGGTTATTAGTTTCTTGTAAAAAGGATAGGTTTTAAATTGCCCATAAGTAGTTTTCTTCTTAGAAGATCTTTTACATTCAAGGAAATAACAACTTATATAAAAGGAAGCAAATAATCCTACAAGTAGGTTAAAAAAAGTAGGCTAAGGAAAATAAAGAGTAAAGAAATTTTGTTTTACTTTTTTAAGGACAAAAAGGAAAACATGAGAAACCACAAACAGGAAATTTAAAAGTATAAAAGACTTCAGTAAACAAATTACAAAGCAAAAATTGAAAGTTCTTTTTAAAAACTGAGAGAAACGTATGGGAGGAAGAAGCATCAATATACTCTTTTTGTACTAATCTGCTAATCAGAATCTTCAGAGGTTGGAGCCTAAGAAATTTGGAAAGAGCAGATACCATTTTGTCTGCTGTGAAAAAGGAGCACAGCTGCACAAATGAACAAAGTCTTTCTTGTATGGAACCTCTGGATTTTTGCACAGGCTCAAATTTCACACTGGAAATGGACTGTGAAGGATCTTACCTGTGAAGTAAAAGGCCATTTTGCAAGTATTTGCTTCACCCTGATCTTGGATTGGATCGGGGTGAAATTCAGCAGGTTTTGACATGTTCTGGAGAACTGGTAGCAGAAATTTTGAGCAGTTCGGAGAACCAGCAAATACCACCTCTGGCTGGCCCCAGAGTGGAGTGGGAATGGAGATTTTGCAATATCCTTCCCCCAGGAGTGGGGAGGGAATGGGGATTTTGCAGTATCCTTCCCCTGCCATGCCCACCACGCCACATCACACCACGCCCACCAAGCCACGCCCACAGAACCAGTAGTAAAAAAAAATTGGATTTCACCACTGGATTGGATGTTCATTTTCTGTTCTTCCCTTCACCCTCAAAGCTACTTGCATGCTTTCCCATTGCCAATTTCAACTGCCCACTTGCACAGCTGCATGATCTTTGAAATGGAGGAAGAAACCCTCCATTCAAAAATTTATTTTTGTTTGGTAAAAGTTGGAGAGTGATACTTCTCTCTGACAGGAAGTTGTATGCTGACAGCAAGGTGTCAGTCCTGGAAGACATCTTTTACTTTGGATCTTCAGGGCTGCCACATTTAGTGCTGTGGGAAACTGGGAGGGGGGATTGTAAGGAGCGGAGAGATATCTAGCCATAACAACATTCTATTCTTTGAGGGTCAAGGACATTTTGCCCTGCACCTGGGGTGGGGTGACTGGAAGGCATTTCCAGTTGGGACAGTGCTTTGATTGGACTATGTGACGGACATGTGGGTGCTGGGGCAGGAACTTGCACTTTCTTTTGGGTGGGGAAAACCTGGAAGGTTTCAGATTCTGGTTTTCCCAGATGTGCCAATATGGCATCTCTAATAAAATGGAACTTTGAGGAACTTCTGGCCTCGGAGTCTTCTTTTGTTGTAGATGTTACTTGGAACCCCGACATAAGGCTCTGCTGTGGAATAGAAAGGCTGACATATGTCAAAATTGAGAACAGATGTAAATGCCTCCTCTCTCTTTATAAGCAGGCAGGTATTCAACCCAAACTCTCTCCTTCCTTAAATACTGACCTATATCTCCCAGGAGTGAAATGTCATTAATTGACTACCATTCTACACACTTACATCTACATACAACTTTGGGATTAGGGAACTGGAGGCTAAAACATATGAAAAACTGGGCATGGCTAGTGAAGAGAAGGACCAGGGGACACATGATAGCAATATTCCAATATTTGAGGGACTGTCACATAGAGGAGGGGGTCAATCTCTTTTCCAAGGCACCCGAAGGCCAGACAAGGAATAATGGATGGAAATTGGTAAGGAGAGATTCAATCTAGAAATAAGGAGAAAGTTTCTGACAGAACAATCAACCAATGGAACATCTTGCATTCAGAAATTGTGGGAGCTTCATCACTGGAGACTTTCTGTCAGAAATGATAAAATCATGGAAAAAGGCTCTTTTCCATTTCCATATTGCTCCCAAGAAAATGACATGTCCATTATATCCATGTCCTTGTAATCAAGCTTGATTTTATTTTTTTTAAGTAATTTTATTTGGGGTCTGAACTTTCATGTTTTCCAACTTTTAATATTCATTTATCAGTAATACCTTTCTTCTAAAAATGCACTTTGAATCATACCGGTTGGAAGAGTTAGGGGTGGGGGGCACTGTGTTGCAGTGGTTCTCCTCCTTTCTCTCTGACCGGTTGCAGTCTGCGTTGGCAGGGGGCAGAGGTCGATCCCGAGGCCCCTCATATGTGGGGTGCCACAAGGGTCAGTCCTCTCGCCCCTTTTGTTCAACATTTATGTAAAGCCACTGGGCGAGATTATCTGTGGTTTCGGGGTGAAGTACCACCAGTATGGTGATGACACCCAGCTGTACATCTCCACCCCAGACCACCCCAACGATTGAAGTGATGTCCCGGTGTCTGGAGGCTGTGCAGATCTGGATGGGGAGAAACAGGCTTAGGCTCAACCCATCCAAGACCGAGTGGCTGTGGTTTTCGACGTCCCGATAAAGTCAGTTGATACCATTGCTGACTATTGGGGGCGAATCGCTGGCCTCTACGGAGAGGGCTCGCAACTTGGGCGTCCTCCTGGATTAATGGCTGTCTTTAGAAGAGCATTTGATGGCCGTGACCAGGAGGTTTTTTTATCAGGTTCGCCTGATTCACCAGTTGCGTCCCTTTCTGGATCGGGACTCCTTACACACAGTCACTCATGCCCTCGTCACTTCCCGCCTGGACTACTGTAACGCTCTCTACATGGGGCTCCCCTTGAGGAGCACCGGGAGACTCCAACTGGCACAGAGTGCAGCCGCATGGCGCTCCCATGTAACACCTCTCCTGTGCAAGCTGCACTGGCTCCTGGTGGTCTTCCGGGTGTGCTTCAAGGTTTTGGTTACCACCTTTAGAGCACTCCATGGCTTAGGACCTGGCTACTTACAGGTTCGCTTACTACCACAAATAGCCTCCCACCAGCCAGTACACTCTCATACAGAGGGCTCTTCCAGGTGCCGTCAGCTAAACTGTGTCGACTGGCGGCCCCCAGGGGAAGGGCCTTCTCTGTGGGGGCACCCACTATCTGGAACGAGCTCCCCCGGAGATACAGAGGATCCCGGATCTGCGCACTTTCCGCCGTGCTCTTAAGACTTTCTTATTCCAGCAAGCTGGCCTGGCCTAACCTTTTCCCCTTTTTAAAATTTGAAAATTTTAAATCCGTTTTTAAATTATTGGGATGTTTTAAATTTGTCTTGGGCTAAATTGTTTAATCTGGTTTTATTTTTGTTTTTAAATTTTGTATCTATGTATTTTATTTTGTGCCTGTTCGCCACCCTGAGTCCTCCAGGAGTAGGGCGGTATATAAATCTAATAAACAAACAAACAAACAATACACTTAAGACGTTCTATGTGATTTTTCCAGGGTTGGCCCAAGACGTTTTGGCTATCCATGATAAAAGATTGAACCCGGTGGTGAAATCCAAAATTTTTTACTATCGGTTCTGTGGGCGTGGCTTGGTGGGTGTAGTGTGGCTTGGTGGGGAGGGATACTGCAAAATCCCCATTCCCACCACACTCCAGGGGAAAGATACTGCAAAATCCCCATTCCCATCCCACTCTGGGCCAGCTAGAGGTGGTATTTGCCGGTTCTCTGAACTACTCAAAATTTCTGCTGCCGGTTCTCCGAATTGCTCAAAATTTCCACTACCAGTTCTCTCAGAACCTGCTGGATTTCACCCCAGATTGAACCCCATTCCACAAGGAGAAGTACATTAGAATGCTGAATCTTATTTCACTATCTGGGTTGAGACAGATTTCTGCCCCATTACAGAAGAGAACTTGTTTGCTCAGCAGGCACAAGGCATCACCCACAGTTCTATCCATCAGAACTTTATTATTGCCTTCCGCTCTCTCCAAATTTGTGACTTGATACAGCTGACTCACCGAGCCAAGGTCATTTCCTCACTATTAGTTTCTGTCAGTCCTTCGGGATAGATCAGGTTAAATTCCAAAAGACTAGAACCATATTTTATGAGATAGGCACTAATAACAGAAACTCACAAGCTTGATTATGCTTCATTTTTTCTCCTACTTAATCTCTGACGAATCAGGAAAGACCCTGCCTGAGACTGTTGCTAATATCATCATGTTTTCCAGGAAGGAATATTTAAGGAATATTTCAGCCTTCTTTGCATATTTCCCTCAAAGTTGACTCCTTGATTGTTCTGCACTTGCTAGTATCTCCTAGCATCATCTAATCCTTGTTGTGCTGATATATCAATTAGATAGGCAGTCTTCTTATTTCCTTAAAATGACAATAGGTCCCTAGAAAGAAAGAACAATTGAAATCAGGCTGAACTATGATCAATGTGTCTACTAGTCTATAGACTATTATGGTTATCAGAATAGTTTGCAACCATACTCCAAGCATAGTACACAAAATTGTCTGCTACAACGTCTTGCCTTTCAATGACTTCTTCAGCTTCAACCACAATAATACACGGGCAAACAATCAATACAAACTGAAGGTAAACCGCTTCAAACTTGATTGCAAAAGGTACGACTTCAGCAACAGAGTGGTCAATGCCTGGAATGCTCTACCTGACTCTGTTGTTACATCCTCAAACCCCCAAAACTTTAACCTTAAACTGTCTCCCATGAATCTTACTCCATTCCTAAGAGGTCTGTAAGGGGATGTGCATAAGCACACCAGCGTGCCTACCATCCCTGTCTTACTGTCTCCATTTATCTGTATTCACTTCCTTTGTACATGTTTATATTCATACCTATACTTGTATTTATTTTATTTATTTATTTTACTTCGAATTTATATACCGCCCTTCTCCCTGGGGACTCAGGGCGGTGTACAGCCAAGTAAAAACACATAATACAAACATTAAGAACAATTAAAAGGAATATCTCAATTGGCCCAAGATTTTAAAAAGACAAACCAATTTAAAATCATCTAAAAGGATTTGTTAGGCCAGCCCGGCTTGTTGGAAGAGGAAAGTTTTAAGGGCACGACGGAAGGCACGGAGTCTTGGATTCTCCTTATCTCTGGGGGCAGCTGATTCCAGAGGGTAGGAGCCCCCACAGAGAAGGCCCTCCCCCTGGGGGTCACCAGCCTGCATTGCTTGGCTGATGGCACCCCGAGGAGGCCCTCTCTGTGGGAGCGCACGGGTTGATGGGAGGCCGTCGGTGGGAGGAGGCTCTCAAAGATAACTGTATTTTGTACGTGTTTGACAAACAAATTGAATAAATAAATAAGTAATAAATATTATACTGATGTGTCTTTTTAAGAGCTTTTTGAAAGACAAAAAAAGGTGCTGTCTGGTTTTCAAACATTTCTTGGGAATAATAAATGAAAATATAGGAGAAATTTAGGATTCCTACCTGTGAAAAATTGTAGACTGTTTAAACTGAATTCCTAGCTTCTAAGACCAGGGCCTACAACCTAAGGAACCAAGTCTGCCAAATGTATTTATTTATTTATAAGCTTGTTTCATCTTCTATAAATTAAGTGCCGTAAAGCTTTGAAGCAACAGAGCTGGCAGTACTGGTAGGAAATGAGCTGTTGTAAAAGTATATTTTCTTTGCGATTACATTCATTCTTCTAATAAAACAGTCAAGTTGCCAGAACAAATAATATATAATTCATTAGGTAGAGCAGCCAAAATATAAGTAAACAATATACTATCTTGCAGACAATGAGAGTATTTGAATACAATTTCAAATGAACTGTTACTTCATTTTGGCTGCTGTTTACAACTGCTAAAGTAGGGCTACCAGATCAGCTTTGCAAAAATCCAGTCAACCACCTGATGGCAGTCTCTAGTGAGAGTAATTCTCTATTAGTCATAAATACATATGAAATTATGACAGTTGACATTCATGAAAGTTCTGGATTCCTTTTTAAAATCACCAACAAATGGATGGACCAAGAAATTGGAAGAGAGATTTCTTTGAATTTCTCAAGAGAGATAAGAACATTTCCCAGATTTATAGAATTTGTAACATTACTATGTTGCTTATTCATCTCTCTCTCTCTCTGTCTCCCCCCCCCCCAACTAACCATAGATTTAGATAGTTTATTTATTGAATTAAACTTAGATGTTGCTCCACTCAGACAACATCTCTGTGTGGCTCATATGCATAAATCCACTTTACAACTCAAAATAATAAAACTGAAATGCATGACAGTACAATTGTACTCTACAAGCATGACAATGGTCTAGAATTGTCTGATAAACCTTCAATAGGAACAATTTATCCCCAAAGCTGTTGATCATTTTCTGGAATAGTAGTGAGGAAGGGTCTACCTCTGGAATATGCTGCTCCAGAGAAAAGCAACTGCAGTGGAGAAGATTTATCCTCAGGTTACTTAGTCTGTTCAACAGTTATAAGACTAACAAATAGCTCACAACAGTTGGTACCACATACAGTAGAACTTCTGGTCACAAACACTTCTGACCATGACCAAATCGGGTTCTGACCAAAAAAATCACAACTTTTTTTTCGCAGCCGATTTCTCCTTCCGCACCATTTTTTGGTAAGTGCCAAATTTCTAAAATTAGCTTCGGGTCATGACCAAATCGGGTTGTGACCAAAGTTTTTTTTTTTTTTTTTAATTTGATTTATATGCCGCCCTTCTCCGGAGACTCAGGGCGGCTTACAATGCGCTAAGCAATAGCCTTCATACTTTTGTATATTTATACAAAGTCAGCTTATTGCCCCCACAAACTGTGTCCTCAATTTACCTACCTTAGAAAGGATGGAAGGCTGAGTCAACCTTGAGCCTTGGTGAGATTCGAACCTGCAATAATTGCAGGCAGCTGATGTTAATAACAGGGCTTTAGACCACTGTACTATCCAAGTTGTGGAATGAATCATGGTTGTGACCAGAGGTTCTACTGTATTTTGATTAATCAGGACAAAAAGCAATAAGCATAGTTGGAGCTATTTAGAACATGGGTAGGAGAATAAAATGAGAGCTCAGGACTATAAGGTAGTTTAGGAAGTAAAAGAAATTCTGGAAGAATCAAATCAGTTACATATTTTTTTGCTAGAAATACTACATTGATGTGTCTATCACATTTTGAGGTCGCCCAAGAGTCAAGCTCTGTATAAAAAAGTATTTAGTGTTAGTTTAAAATCAAGCACCTTAGAGAGAACTGAACATTCCATTCTCTGAATTAACCCCTATATAAGTTCATGTATAGGGGTTAATTCGGAGAATGGAATATTCAGTTCTCTCTATGGTGCTTGATTTTAAACTAACACTAAATACTTTTTTATACTGAACTTGACTCTTGATTGACCTCAAGATGTGATGGACACATCAATGTAGTATTTGTAACAAATATATGTATAAGGGGATGCGGTAGTTCAGTGGCTAAGACACTGAGTTTGTCGATCAGAAAGTTCAGCGGATCGAATCCCTAGCCCCGCGTAACAGAGTGAGCTCCCATTACTTGTCCCAGCTTCTGCCAATCTAGCAGTTCAAAAGCATATAAAAATGCAAGTAGAGAAATAGGGACCACCTTGGTGGGAAGGTAATAGCATTCCATGTGTCTTTGGCGTTTAGTCATGCCAGCCACATGACCATGGAATTGTCATCAGACAGCGCTGGCTCTTTGGCTTAGAAACGGAGATGAGCAACACCCCCTAGAGTCAGGAACAACTAGCATGTATGTGCAAGGGGAACCTTTACCTTTACCTTCAAATTCATGTAGATTAGCATTTGCACAAGTTCTTTAATTGTACCTTTTAATGGGTAAGATGCTGGACTATTTTTCATGATAAATTACCAAAGACACTATGGAAAAGGTAGGAATCTGAGATGCCTGTTGTATGATCCACAATGGACTTACGCTTGTCTCAAATGTGTTTCTCACTTAGCAAATGAAAAAGGCCCCATTTCAATGACTGGCATGATGTTGAATCAAACCGTTATTAAGAAACAATGTTCTCCTTTCATTTCTCCAAAGGAGAAATTCCTTTGGCATTTATGAAGAGTTCAATAGTTTTCCGAGGGATCGGTAATGAGAATTCAAACTGTAAATAGGAATGACTAAAATTCTGTCTCATACGATCTTTATCACAATTTAAGCTTTGCCTGTGAAATGCAAATCTATGAAAAAGATTGTTAACTTGCAGTTTTCTGAATAACAAGCATATTTCCTTTTGATGCATATATGTTTTTTTTACTTTTTTTTATAGAGAATAATGTATAAAGCATAGTCATGCAAATATTTTATATTTTAGTAGTTGTCCAGAATATACAGTGCTTTCAGCTATAAGGATTATTTCTGTGGGTTTGTGGGGTATTTAAACAAAGGAAAAACATGATAAGTGATCTACACAACCATATTTCATTATTTATTATTATGAGCCATGGTGGCGCAGTGGTTAAATGCAGTACTGCAGGCTACTTCTGCTGACTGCTGGCTGACTGCAATTTGGCACCTCAAATCTTTCCAGGTTTGAGGTTGACTCAGCCTTCCATCTTTCTGAGGTGGGTAAAATGAGGACCCAAATTGTTGGGGAGCAATATGCTGACTCTGTAAACTGGTTAGAGAGGCTGTAAAGCAGTGTGAAGCAGTTTATAAGTCTAAGTGCTATTGCTATTATTATTAAATAATTATTTATAACATATATTAATAGTAATTATTGGTATTAATAATAATGGTAACCTAGTGGTACAACACATTGTATGAATTGTAAATGTGGTAGCTGGCAATGTTGCCTAAGTAATTAAAATAAGATAACTGAAATCTTATATTTCTAAGTGGAGAAGCATCACTGGAGCAACATCCCAATCTCCAGTTTGAGGAGGGGTATGGAAAAACATTCACAAAATACATAACCATTTGGCTGTGCTTCATTATTAAATAGATCTGGCAAGAAATAAGACTGAAGTGATCAGTTGAGAAGACATACTTTCCTTAAATTTAGTATGTTCCCATATTAGAGACAACTTGGAAGATGGGAAAATGTGAGGCTTTGTTGCATGCTGAATAATCTAAAACTAGAACCTTAAAAAATTATTCAATGATCATTATTTCCTTAATCCACATTCTTTTAAATAATAAATTAAAGTGATTAAGAGAACCAATCTAATCTTGCAGTTTAGTTTGGAAGGCCAGAATTCAGGGCTAATATAAGTAGTTTATATATAAATAGAACACCAAGTTTTGCTTCAGAAATTAAACTAAAAGCTAATTTATCTGAAAGTTTCTATGGAATGAATTTCTTGAATTGAACTGAAAAACTCAATCAAATAATAAAATTGTAACAAAAGTCTTTGATTTCGAAAATTACAGAACAACAACATTGCATCAAAATATTGAATCAATGCATGAAATGAAACCAACGGTTTAATTCAATCAGATCAAATTAACATATTGAAACTGATCTGTATGATATTTTTATTAGGGATCTTACCAGAGACATTTAATAAAGAATTGCAATATTTAACTGTGAATATTTTAACAGCAGCTAGAATTGTATTTGCAAAAAATTGGAAAGGAGAGAAGATAATGACTGATGAAGAAAGTATTAAGAAAATGTTGGACTGTGCTGAAATGAGTAGATTGACATTTGAAATAAGAGAACAGAAAGATAAACAATATTATTTGATATGGGAGCTATTTTATCAATGGATTGATAATAAAGCATGGAGATGAGTTATTATATATGAAATGAAATTTGGATAAAATGGGTAAACACTTGTTTTTTGTTAGAGAAAAGAACATCTGTCATATATTGATGTTTTGAAAATTTTGAAAGCGTGAAATGATTTTAACCGATCGAATTGTTTGGAAGGATGATGTTTTTATGTTGTTTTTGTTTTAAAAAATAAAAAACTTTTTGCAAAAAAAGAAGAAGAAAGAAACTGATCTGTATGCCCATAATAATCAGCTCATGTGAAATATCTGTACAGGTAATCCTCCATGTGAATGCTGGAGAGAAATCTCAAGATCACTTCGTGTGACCCATTTTCTACCTAGTTTGAGCCTTCTGCACAGGAAGTGAATTGAATTGAATACAGAAATGAATTGAATTAAAGTTTAACCTGAATATCGAAGCTGGATTCAATATACATTTCTCAAAGTATTGTTGTTAAAATTGTTTTGTTAATGAAAATGTTACAAGGATTTCCCCCCCCCCTCACCCTCCTGAAGATGAGAGTCATTTTACCAAGCGTTTCTTGAATTTTGACTATAGTAAATTTTATGAGTGGTCTTCCTCATATATATTTGGAGTAGTCGGTGAATGAGGAGGAATTTAAAAGGAACGTTTTCATATGTCCTCTCTAGACTGATTTCATGAGTTTCACTTTTGTGACTTTATACAAAGTATTGTTTGAGCATCATCATTTGCATATGAGAAAGAAGCAAAGAGCTAACTTATGCAGGATCTCCCTATTTTCCAAAAGAAGAAAGGCTGACAAAAGCAATAAATCAACACTTCCATCTGCCCTGTTCCACTTTCTGTCCCTCTTTGCCTTTGAAAAGAAGTTTGGTGCAAAGCCCAAAGGAAACTGCCTTCAGATCTGATCATTGCTTTTCACCTGCTTGGGGCTAGATCTTCTAGACATTCTTCTATAACAGGAAAACTTGTCAGCAGATCTCCTTGTATTTGCATAATCACTTCTAACATTGCAACCTTCTTTTAAAAGTACAATCATTTTGCATCTTGGAATGGATAATTACCTTTGTCTTTGCGTGCTCTATGTTTGGAATGGCTCAACTACACAGCATATTCTTACCGCTTCCTTAAAGAACCCTCTTAAAAGTTTGACGATTTTTTGTATTTAAAGAAGAGAGAGAAAATGCGACATTAGAACATCCAGCAAGTTCCAGGAGAACATTTAAAACATGTGCGGTGTGATGAATCCTTTTGTGTGTGTGGAAAATGAAGGTGAGGTTATAAAAGAAAAGAAAAATCTCTTATCTGGAACTTTTTTTAAGTGTAGGGTTTTTTTTAAAGAAATGGGGAAGTAGTGCAAATATCCTTTCAATCTGATACCGTGTTCATGTGATACTGGCAGTTAAGCGAAGGAGAAACAGTCCCATAATTATTGTGTGTTTTCTGTAGGTTTCCTAAGACAGTCCCTGAAAGCCAGACATCAGCAGCATTACTTATAGGGGCACTAAGAACCAGGTAAAATCAAAAACTTAATCAGAAGTAATAATAAAAAAAGCACCGACCTGGCATTTCAGGATTTATGCGTACAATTACTGCATTATAAATTAAATTATTATTATTATTATTATTATTATTATTATTATTATTATTATTATCAAATAATCATATCAAATAATCATATATTATTATCAAATAAGTTATTCCACAAAAATGCTAACATTTCATGTGAGAATGCTGAAATCTTATACAGAGACATTTGCAGGCATATGACATTTTGTAAGATAGTCTTACCCAGGAAGATGGTTTCCCCTGACTTTAGGCCAATCTTGGATACACCGGTAGTAAATTTTGCCTGCATTGCGCACATTTGATGGCATGCAAAAGCCAGGATGATTATTATTTTCAGTGAAATTTGGAATGAATTACAAATGGAACCATTTTTAAAAAAAAAATGATATCAAATGTTTTTTAGTGGTTTGATTTGAAATAATATTTTGGGCTGGGGAGGACAGAAAAAAAGTGTTCTACTTTAGAAGAACTCATTAGTTATAACTGTTAGGATTCTATATGGTGTATATAATGTTAGAACCAGTTGTCCAGGCAATATATGTATACTGTAACTTTAAGCTGTAAATGTTACGTTCTTGCTGAGTCATGCTGTAATTGGATAATGACTAGTTGGGAGTATATTTAAACAAAGTATTGTAACCTGGTCAGTTACTGCTATGAACTGCTATTGTGACAGAACTGTTCTCGTGAAGAAACTGCTATTGTGAAGAAACTGCTATTGTGAAGGAGTTGCTATCTGTTGATGGATCTGCTACCATCGTGGTTTGCTAACTAGAGTGAGTTGTTGGGACTGATTTACTGTACTGATTTATTGGTGAAGACTTGGGATTTGTTTATGACTACGCTACTGCTTTTTCCTACGATAAAGTAAACTTTTGCTAAACCAGTTTTCTTATTCATTGCTCTCAACGTTTCCTTGTGCAGTTACTCTGCTGGTTGGTCAAACAACATCAATATCCTTAACAATAACTGAAGAAGCTTCTTAGATAAAAAGTGTTTTCAAAGGAAAAAAGTCCAGTTGCCTTTAAAAAAAAACTTTGGGACAACCATGACTTGGATGATTGAGAATCTCAATGTACAACCTACTTTAGAAGATTACATATGCCTATATTGACCTTAAACAGAGCATATAGGAGCCTACAAAACATCCAGGCAAGCACTGGTCTATAACATAGATTGATTACCAGCCTATCTTCTATTTAATATTTCCATGCAAATATGAGTGATATTTGATATTTCATCAATCAGCAGAAATCAATGGAAAAACTCTATACAGTACATTGATAAAGTACTTTTTGAGATCCTAAATCAGATGATATGAAACTCTACGCAGATGATATTTACATTTCCAGAAGATATATAATGACTGGGTGTTATATATACTGATTTGGTTATATATCCCCCATCTTCCTTGTGTCTTCTTTCTTAGGGCTTTATGTAGCAGTGGTCCTTGGCTTCATAATGGTGGGCATGACCTTGCACTCTTATCCTTGTCTCTTTTTACATGCTTGTTGTGATCAATACTTTGACCAAGTTGTGTCCATCATTTTAAAGCTAGTGATTGTCATTGAGATAGCCCTGTTCCCTTTCCTAATACCAATATTTCTGATGGCCCTTCCCCATCTTTCTGTGCTGTCCATCCCCAGTGTTCCAGATAATGCTGCCTAATTTCTTGATCTATCTTATTTCTTCAGCTGTATGCTTGGCAGCAATTGTAAAAACTGAATATTGTATTTAATGTAGCATGGAATATTAATTACAGAAGATGCAACTAAGACAAAATATAACAAAAAGCTCCTTCAAAGTACTTCCTACAGTTAGATGACATCTCTGTACAAGAGCTAAATTGGTCCCTAGAATTTCTTCCTCAGTAAGTTATGCCTGGCACCATTTTATTGCCTCTTTAGCCCCTTTTTAGCAAACCCTCCATGGCCATTGTTATTATGATTCTATCAGGCATTGCAGGCATTTTAATGAATGGGCTGGCCCACATTATTGTTTTAATGTTAAGCATTTTAGTTGTGACTTACTCCACTTTTTTTTAATTATTTTAGAATTGGATGTGATTCTATTCTGTTGTAAACTGCCCTGGGAAAAATCTGGATTTAAAGATAAGTCCCAGGAAATCAGGAAATCCAGGCTGTTCAAATGAATATAAAGATTTATTGCAAGCTGAAGCTCTCTACAAGAATCTGGCCAACTGATCACAAAGGGAAATGCAGGAAAGATAAGAGAGACATTCAAGGTGGGCTGGACTTAGATTTCGTGCAGGTGCAAAAGGTGTAATGACTGATAATGCATTTTACCCCTCCCGTGGGCTCAGTCTGCTCATCCCCTACATCCATTTTAGAAATCAAAAGGAAAAAAAAATCTGGCAAAAACCTGGATTTAAAGGACGGCACATATATTTTGAAATAAATTTAAAAATCGCATAGATCTACTCATAGGTAAAAGTTGCTTGATTACCTGGATTACAAAAATTACTGACTTTTTCAGAGTATAAAACACGCTTCCCACCCCCAAAAGAGGCTGAAAATTTGGATGCATCTTATACTCCAAATGTACCCATGCCCCACCCACTGGCCCCCACCCTTTGGCATCCACACATCCTCTTCCTGGGTGCAGAGATTACCACAGACAATGGCTTGCGTTTTTGGGCTCCGCGCCTTGCTTTTTCAGTCTCCAAATGCTCCATTTGAGAGCTGTTCAAGGCTGCGGGGATCGCCAAAGCCCATTGCTGCCACTTGCTGCCTCTGCGCATCATATTTTCAGCCTCTGCACATCTTGTTTTTGGGTGGTGATCAGTGGTGACGTGCTTTGGTGATCCCCTCAGCTTTGAATGGCCCTCAAACAGAGTGTTTGGAGGCTGAAACATGAGGTGCGGAGCCCAAAATGGCAACCCGTAACAACTGCTGTCTTGTCTTACCACTTCCGCGCTTCACCTACTTTATTCACTGGAGCTCTCTCCAACAATCAGCTGTGCTTTTGAAGCACCTTATCAGCCCCAACGCGCATGCTCACAACCAGCGAACTAATGTGCTGAAGCTGACCAGGCTAAAGATGCTAGCCAGATGAATACCTGGTAGGCAGAGGAAGAATCCCCCCCCCATTTTCCTCCCCCAAAACTAAGGTGTGTCTTATAGTCCGGTGCATCTTATACTCTGAAAAATATGGTATGAAAAATTTGTTTTATTTTTAGGCACATATTATCATACATACATACATGCACAAACACACACACAACTTATTTACTTCCCAGGGAGATCCATTTGGTACTGTTCCAAATGACCTTCATTCAAAATGTTCTTTTTAATGAAGCCTAAAAAAGACACCTAGCAATTGGATCTTAAACTTAATGGAACGTAAGGGGAGCTGAAATTCAGCCCTGGTGCAAAGAAGAAAAAAAACCCCACTACATTGGCAGGCATCCCAGGCTTAATTCAGCCTCACTGCTCTCAATTGAAATGCTATAATTGAAGCACTATTACAAGGCAATGGTGCTAAGGTGCTGGTTGGTAGAATAAAACATTTGGCTGACAAACGCCTGCAACCCTGTTCCAGTTAGTTTTCAGGGCACCTGATATGCCATTTCTGGGAAAGGCTCAACATCTTTGCATAGGCTTTAAATCCCAAGAAGAATTTAGAGGTAGTCCTCAACTTGCGATCGTTTGTTCAACTCCTGTTTGAATTTATGATGACTCTGAAAAAAACAAACAAATGACTATGAGTGTCTACATAGGATTTGAATTTGGGATGGGGAAAGAATTATCGATGATTGGATGATTTTCTGAAATCCAATTCTATGCAGACTTCCAAAAACACAAGTCAAAGCCCTCTTCTGAACAATTGCATTAAGGAAATCTCACAGAGACATGATGAGATGAAATACCTGCAGAAAATCGGATTAAGAGCTTGGCATTAATCTCCCAAAGCCAGAAGAACCTGACTGTAAATTCTGTAGAATTGCAAATTCTTTTAATAATCTGCAAAATTCTATTGGTGCCTTTTGGCTGAACAGGAATCTCCCAATTCAACTCAAATTCTGCTAGAGGTACCAATGGTAGCAGCTGCCATTGTTTCTGAAGCGCAGTACCTTTAGCAACTTGTTTGATGGGTAGAAAAATAACACATAAAGCTTTTGTTTGCCAGGCAAGTTAAGGAAGAAGAAAGCTATAAGGATTGATCTTCTGCCTATCATTCAGACACTTCTTTACAAACAAGCTCTCAAATTATTTTGTTTTGGAGAAGAGTATATATTTAGAACATCTGTTTTGAATATTATTGCTAGCAAAAAATGAAATTGATTGTGGTGCCCAAGAGGATTGAGTTCTCTTTTTTTAGTGTTGAGATGTTTTATCTGGATTTGGCAGGAATTGAAATGTTTCAAATGTGTAAATAAATGTTAGTTTATCATCATAGTTATTTGTCAGACTTGGAGAAGAAAAAAAAAATCAAAAAGTAGCTCCACAAGCCAGGTAATGAATAGATGATTGATAGATTTGCATGCAAATTGGAAAATATATAGCAAAATTTCTTTGCAGCTATCTAGTGCTTGTCCCAAAATTTGCAGCTCAGATGAAAGGTTTACCCTTGTTAGAGTTTGCAGCACTCCAATCAGCACACAAGTAAACAATTCAGCAGGATTCATTTATATAAGAAACTTCTTTCTATACAATACCACACAGCAGAAGCCAGAACCAGAACTCAGAATCCAGAAAATAATCACAGAAAAAATAGAATCACCGAAGCACTCATATATATACATATATACAGATCCGTGAAGCTAAGCCATGCCCAGGCTCTGAGCTGTCTGATGTTGCTCAGTCACCAAACAGTTTCCATTGGCTGACTTGTTGTTATGGCTATCCTAGCTCATAATTTCTTGCACACTGACAACCCTGACTGGCAGAGAGTCCTACTTGTGTTCTCTCTTTCATCTTATTCACAGTTCCTGGTTATAAAAGAGTTCTTGGTTTTCTTAGGTATGCCAAATGCTTTGTTTCCTTTCCCAAGGAATTTGCTAACGATACCTAAGAGCATGTTGACAACATTAGCTGCTGAAATAAAATTGGTCTCATGATGGCACAAGCTATACAATGCTGTATAAAATACCTAACACGTATGCATATACTTTAGCTTATATAAAAACTATAAAAAGCCACATCTGCATTTGAAAATTTGAATTACTTTTATTTAGGACTTGGCTTCCTGTAAAAGTAGTCCTGCAAGTAGTCTACTGTTATTTTACATCCTACATTACAACATAAGATGAGAACATTTGCAGAACATTGAAAAGACATTCAATTAATTAATTAATTATTTTTTAAAAAAATAATTTTGTAGGCTTAGTTCTTTCCCACCCTTCTCTGCAGAAGGAAGAAAACAAGATATGTTGGGTTCAGCTGTGTCTATAGCACTGGGGTGTAGTATGGTACATAGGCTATAGACTTTGTAAGACTTCTTGAGTCACCAAGAAATCCAGAGGTGGGCTGTACTTTCTTTAACAACGGATTCACAGGTTGTGAGCGTGTGTGCATGCGCGTTCGCTTTGCTCACACGCGCTCCTTTGGAAGAGAAACAGAGCTTCAAACAGGCTCCTAATCAGCTCAGGCAGCTCAGTGAGAACAGAAGGGGCAGCGTGGAATGCAGTTGGGCCAGCCAATGAGCCAGAAAGTAAGTTATAAATGGATAGCATAGAACAGGGGCGGGTGGACAGGCCCAGCCAGTGATCAGAGCTAAGGATTTGCCTGAACCCTTGCGACCATGCAGCAGCCCACCACTGAAGAAGTCCTGTTATTAATCCTGAAATATCTCTGAAAATGCAGAGATAGCTGTTTAAAAAGCCAAACAAAACATGTTTTCTTCACTCAGCTGGCCTTGGGTCTATTTTTTGGGGGGGGGAGGAAGGTTTTTGGCCTACACTGAGTGTGAAAATAAGTAGTTAATTTGGTTAATTGAAATGTATTGATCATAACTGACTGGTAGTGCAGATGCCAGATCAGCTGAGGAATTACTCTGACAAACATCTCTATTTACTAGAGGGAAAGTGCTGTGGATGCATTAAATCACTAGTCCCTTTCCAACTACAGTGAAGATGGGCACAGCTACTGGGCTCAGTGAGGTTCAGAGAATTAAATAGAAATTGGAAGGAAAATTATAAAACAAGCAAGGATATGCTGATTCACATTTGAAGTGGTGGAACAACTATAACCCAAAGTTAGCTATCTGTAGTATCACGTTAAAAATATTTTTTGGGGGGTGGGGTCCAAGCTCTCTGAACTTGGCTGTTTTCTTGCAGATGTTTCATTACCCATTAGTGCTAAAAGGGAGTGGGGTTTGTTCTCTGTTTATATACTGTACAAATGGCTTGCCCTGTCAGAGTTGGCAGGAGTGTTCTTGGTGGTTCCTTGATTAGACTATTGTTTATTGTTTGATTGTTTTCCTGAATTGCTAGTTCCTTGATTGGGATATTGTTTACTGTTTGATTGTTGGTCTAGTATTAATTGTGGTTAATACATGCTTTTTTTGAGTGTTGATTTCTGGTAATTTTTATTTTTAGCAACAAGGTCATCATAGTCCTCTAGGGCGGACATGCTGGATAGTTTGAGTTTGAGTTTATTTAGATTTATATACCACCCTACTCCTGAAGGACTCAGGGCGGTGAACAGCCAAAGATAAAACACATACAATATAAAATTTAAAAAAACAATTCAAAAACATATTAAATTTGGCCCATACTAATTAATACACCCCTGTTTTTAAAAGCAAATTAGAATTAAACAATTTAGAAGAGTTAGGCCAGCCCAGCTTGTTGGAATAAAAAAGTCTTAAGGGCACGGCGGAAAGTGCGTATATCCGGGATCCTCCGTATCTCCGGGGGGAGCTCATTCCAAAGGGCAGGTGCCCCCTCAGAGAAGGCTCTCCCCCTGGGCTGCAGTTGACACTATTTGGCCGACGGCACCCTGAGGAGCCCCTCTCTGTGGGAGCATACTGGCCAGTGAGAGGCTACCGGTGGCAGAAGGCAGTCTCGTAGGTACCCAGGTCCTGAGCCATGGAGTGCTCTAAAGGTGGTAACCAGTACCTTGAAGCGCACCCGGAAGACCACTGGGAGCCAGTGCAGTTCGCGCAGGAGAGGTGTTACATGGGAACGCCATATCGCTCCCATAACCACCCACGCAGCCGCATTCTGGACCAGTTGGAGCCTCCGGGTGCTCCTCAGGGGGAGCCCCATGTAGAGAGCATTACAGTAGTCCAGGTGGGAAGTGACGAGGGCGTGAGTGACCGTGCATAAGAATAGGAGCATGTCCTAAGTTTTGTATTTATTCTTTTATTTATTCATTTGTTTAATGTTGACTACTATCATTTTCTGATTCTCAGCGCCTTGAGCCTTAATATAACAATTAAAACTATTAAAGGACCTGTAGAAAAACTAGAGAATAAAATAACTGGAATGTTTAACTGCAGTGCAACTGTCTATAGTGCGAAGGCAAGTTGTTCTGTGGTATGAGCTCCTCTAAGGGAAACTAGGGTTAGTAATTTATGTTGATTTTATTTACATATCAGTGGAATTAAAATTCAAAGTAGTTAATACAGTTCCTCACTAGGAATGTATTTGAGATCATTTATAAAAGTTTATGCAACCTCTTATGGGATAAGAACCATATTTGATCCTGAAGTGATATGTTTGGCTATCATTCAAAAGACAGTGGATGTGGACAGAATAATACATGATTTCATTTACATTTAAATTAATGAAAGCTAAAAACATAATTACTTATTCCTGACTTACAGGTTTAATAACTGTAGCCTTGGGTCTCGCATTGCAACATAGCCATAACTTTGGAGAACTCTGTATGTGGCCCTAGCCTCAGGCTCTTCTCCTTTGCCTTAAAAGACCAATAGGATATGGTGCCAGTAAAAGCCATGTGGTGCATCAAACTCTGACTTGCATAGAAGAAGAAAACTTCAAGTAATCTTTGATATTTTAGTGTGATATGCATGGATGCCCAACGCACATCTCCTCAATCAAACCCCCATTCACAGTCATAAATAACACGAGCATGGATTCTCATGGGTGGCTGGCCAATGGTGGGTAGACTAGCAAGCTTCTGCACTTCAGAATGTACCATAGCACCACTGCAATGAACCACAGTAAGACTGGATTGAGATGGTACTGATTTCCCTCTAGTTTTTCTGTGTTAAATGTGCCTGTCCCTTGCTGAGAATAATAGAATAGTGATAGTTTTTGGCTTTAATCTTTGTTGTTATCAGTACATTGAACTGAGATGAAAAACTCCAACAGGGTCCTATATCGTGCTGGTAAATGAACTGGCAAGCTCCCTAGATAATTAAACCGTGACATCAAGACTGGTTCTTCCATTCTGAATCATTGATAGAGGCTGGAGAGGAAATCAAAAGAGGCATTTCTTCAATTTTCTCCCTTTTTGCAGTACATCAAAGGAATTGGCATGCTTATACCAAAGTAGGCAATAGCCACTGGCAATAGATATCATGGTAGCAGGTGGGAAAGGGGTAAGGAATCTAAATAGGTCTTGCAATATTTCTGAGCCTTTTCCTTTTTTGGGGAGTGTTCTTTTTTAAAGTCTTTGGGTATTGTTGGCTTATTAACATGAATAAAATTGTTGTAAGCAATGTCTTTGTTACTTTGGGGATTTTGTGGGTCTTGCAGAACATTTTGTGTAACTGTGTGATGAACTACCAAGACTAAGAACTTGGGTTCTTCTTTATGCCATGCACACCAATTTTCATGAGCCCAGGCCAGCACAGCCAAAATTATAGTACCTTTATACAGATTTATGTTGCAATTACATTTGGAATTGTTCTGTTTACACTTGTCCAGATCTAGTTGCTGCACCACAAAAAATGATTTTGTAAATAAAGAAGGTATAAATTCAAACAATTAACAGATCATGGCAATCCAGTTTCTTCAGATTTATTTTAAAGGTGTCAAAGCACATCACAGGAGAGTATAAAAATATGTACTGAGTAGGCAAACAGGAATGGAAAAGTCCCTTTACTTTCTCACAACCAGCCAAAGTCTGGAATCCAACAAAACAAAATGGTTGTGGATTTGGGCTAAAAATATCTCAAGACCCTTATACCAGGGGTGAAATGCTCCCAGTTCGGACCAGATTGCCCGATCCGATAGCAATGGAGGCGGGTGGTTCGGAGAACCGGTAGCAAAAATCCCTGCCCCCCGCATGCCCAGCTGAGCCGCACAATCATCAAGGCTTTTTTTTTTTACTTTTAAAAGCATTTTTTCTACAACCTCTTCGGCTGAAAAAATGCTTTTAAAAGTAAAAAAAAAAGCCTCTGATGATCGCGCAGCTCAGCTGGGATCATCAAAGGCTTTTAAAAGAAAAATAACCCTTTTTTTCTTTTAAATGCCCCTGACGATCCAAGCTGAGTTGCCTGCTCGGCAGAAAATTTTTTTCTTTTAAATGCCTCTAATGATCAGGCAACTCAGCTTGGATTGCCAAAGAAAAAGGGTTTTTTTCTTTTAAATGCCTCTGACGATCCAAGCTGAGTTGCTTGATTGTCAGAGGCATTTAAAAGAAAAAAAGTCTCTGCCGATCAGGGAACTCAGCTGGGATCGTCAGAGTCTTTTGAAAGCATTTTTTACAATCTCTTCACGGAAGAGGTTGTAGAAAAAATGGTTTTAAAAGTAAAAAAAAAAAAAATTGGCCATGCCCACCCAGTCACATTACCCTCTCCCCACCAAGCCACGCCCACAGAACCGGTAGTAACAAATTTTAGATTTCACCACTGCCTTATAGACAGATTATGGTTTGGCAATGTTGTAGTGATTTGAATCACTAGGGAAGAAAACATGGAGGATAAATCTGGTGTGATAGCCAGTTTCAAAAGGATCATGAAAACCAAGCTAGACTGTTACTGAAACAAGAGATGAATGGCAACATAGCAGATGAATATCACCAAAATATAGTGGATTCAAAAATGTTATACTATGCGAACAGGAGAAAGCAATACAGAAAATTTAATTTTGATTTTTATATAAATTGGGCTCATGTTTGATACAGAGCAATCACTGGGATGCTTTGTAATAACATCGCTCACTTTTCTATGGTAAGTCTCTTTATCAGAACTTTTGTCCTTGGAAATCTATTTGTACCAATTTCTTACTTAAGTGGTTCAGAGAAGCCCAGAGCTGCCAAAGGCTACTGGTCATGATTACTATATCTTCAGAATCAGTTCAAGATCAGTTTCTGAAGAGCATAAGTATGAGGTTCCTGTTAAACTCATAGCCTGCTGTGCACTATCCAGAAACAACAATTCTAAAGATCCATCATGGATGTTTTAATTGGACAATTTTAATAGTTTTCACTTCATTCTGCACTGGAAAAACATATGCTTTTGGTTCTTAACTTAGACTTATTTTTGGATTCCATTTTTACCCAAACCTCCAACACTCAACAGATAATTTGTTCAGAGGTATGTAATGCATTAATGAGAGAGGAAATGGAATGGAACGATAATTCTGATACTACATGGAATATATAAAATGAGAAAAGCCTTTAATTATCTTGAACTGAGTTACTGGATTGACAATCTGGAAATAAGCTTACCTACCTTTATTTTTGGCTGAGTTTTGCTGATTCAATTGAGTAGCTTGTGTTTGATCTCTATCCAGATTTCTGCCAATATTTATCTATGAGTCCTTATCTCACCTTTGGCAGAATATCATCATAATAACCTGCATTCATAGTCTAAGATCATTTTCCATGAAAGAAAGTTAAATTTGGCTTAGTTAGGATTTGATTATGCCAACCTGACTCCACAAGTCACATTTGTTAAATCTGAAACAGACCACCATATTGTACTGCCCTTCACTTCCTTTAGGTCATTTTTTTTAAAAAAAATACTTTCTGTATAAACTTAGGAAATCAGTTAAAACCATCAACTTATCTTCCTCTTTCATTCACTTGCTACTTCATCATCTCCATAGTCAGACTGGCTTAAGGCACTTTTCTTGGGTTTTCAGCTATGAAAACTAAAGTTTAATCTACTTAAGTAATATAGCTAATGCAGACTGAGTCAGTAAACTGAGGTGAAGGAAGAAATATTAATATCCCTTACCATCTGTTGAGATAAACACCTTCAAAATATATTATTAATTGGGAAAGTCAAGTAACCCATAAATGTCATCTCATACTTAGAAATTAAGTTCCTCCTTGACTCCTGGAGTCCATTCAGACTATTGGTAATATTATTCAAGATAAGCCAGTAAAATCTATTTTCAATCCTCTTCTTCTTTGTAGCAGTAGGTTGGAAGAACAGCTAACTTTCTTTGACTGTTCCCACTCGTGTATCATGAAATTGTAAATTTTCCTTCTTTTTCTGATACTTTTCTATTTTAAAAGGCTGTAAACTAATTATCATATTTATTATGTATTCTCTGCTGGATGATCTGTTCAGAGAGGATGATTTGCTGCAGGTAGTTTACAGTGTTAAAAATAATTTTAATTCTTTCGTAATGTCAAATTTATCCTTACTTAAGGAACAAAAAGAAGCACACACACACACACACACACAGAGAGAGAGAGAGAGAGAGAGAGAGAGAGAGGCAGACAGACACATACAGAGGAAGAGATAATAAAGGATTTCTTTTTCTGAGAAATAATAACTACAATGGCCTAACCTTGGCTGATCTTGGCTTATCTAAACAAATATGTAAATTCGTACTTGGATGAGAGGCCATGAGGAAATCTCAGGTCTGTGGTGGGATGTTCTGAGATGTTCATCCCAGTTGAACCCAATTGTCTGAGCAGACTGTTTTCCCATAGGCAGCTCAACTCACCAAAAAAGTGTCTCTAGTCAGCATGTAGCACTTAATTACCAAACAATAAATGCATTAAAAATAGTCGCTGTGAAACTATAAAAAAGCACACACACAAAAGACAATAATGTTAACCTCAATAAGGGAACCATTGCAATATCTTCCCAATCCCCTGGGAATCTCAGGCCCATTGGTATAGCTCAGTGGTTCTCAACCTGTGGTCCTCGGACCTCTGGGGTTGTGTGTGTGTGTGTGTGACAATGTCATCACAGGGGATCTGCAAAGGCTTGAGGAAATGTTAGGATTTAACTCTTGACTTAAGTCTTGGGGTGCCGTGGCCATGGTCTGTGGCCACAAAAAGGCACTTAAAGGGGGCCTGTGGTAAACCAAAGGTTGAGAACCACTGGCAGAACCAGCCTTGAGAGTCTCTTGAAATGTTAGATGGGATGGAGCTAACTCATTTCCAAGGAGAGAACATTCTATAAACTCACCAGCTGGGACCCACCCAGTAAGATATCCCTATATATTATCAAGTTTGTTTCTTTTCTTTTCTTTCTTTTTTAGCTGCCAGGACATGTTTGCCAAAGGCCAGGTACAAAGAACTCATTTAAGGCGATGTTTTATGGCCTTAATTTGCTTTCATCTTCTATCTTCTATTAAATTAAACGTGAAAGAAATTACTGAGTGAGTTATATATAAGATTCCAAACAAGGCCTATTGCTACAATACCTAACAATGCTGTGGAATTTAAAAGACATCCTCCCCGTACTTCTTTTAATGGGGAAAATACAAGCGATCACTGCTGGAAAACAATAGATTATGCTCATTGTATAATTCAATACGTTGGTATTGTCACATAGCCCTGTTCACTACCGAACACAATAGAAATCCAAATGTGAACAGCTGTCAAGCTGGAAACATATGAACAGCCACAAGAATCCTGAATACTGACTTGATAACATGTTCAGAACATAATTGAAACGCTGAGCTGTTTGGCTTTGAAAATAAGGAGAGAATTAGGCTATTGAGGGACCTGCTTACAAAGCGTCTCAGAAAAAGAATGGTTTGGGATTTCCATGGACAAATTCACCAGCATTTAGAGATAACGAAGCTTTTGTATATGTAGAACCTGAATGTGTCCTTTCTTTTGAACAATGACTGAATGAGTCGGTCCTACCAAAGCAGGCAAGATAATCATTCTGTTATTTTATAATATGATAAAAGTGAAATGGAATCAATTTTTTTTTTGTTTTTTTATTTGATTTATATGCCGCCCTTCTCCGGAGACTCAGGGCGGCTTACAGTGCGTTAAACAATAGCCTTCATACTTTTGTATATTTATACAAAATCAGCTTATTGCCCCCACAATCTGGGTCCAAAGAAACAACAGATGTATAGAAGCAGAAATCATAATGCTGTTAGTAACTTCTGATGAATAGGCATCACACTTAAAATCTTATCAAGAACCGCAGCGTTTGCTCTGAAATTAATAATTTATATTAAAAAATCTGCAATATTGATGAATTGATGATTTGCTGAACTTGTCGATCGAAAAAGTTGGCTGTTCGAATCCCTAGTGCTGCGTAACAGGGTGAGCTCCCATTACTTGTCCCAGCTTCTGCCAACCTAGCAGTTCGAAAACACGTAAAAAATGCAAGTAGAAAAATAGGGACCACCTTTGGTGGGAAGGTACCAGCGTTCCGTGCACCTTTGGTGTTTAGTCATGCCGGCTACATGACCACGGAGATGTCTTCGGACAGTGCTGGCTCTTCGGCTTTGAAACGGAGATGAGCACTGCCCCCTAGAGTCGGGAATGACTAGCACATATGTGCAAGGAGAACCTTTACATTTACCTTTATATATATATATATATATATATCACCAAAGGTGACTCTATATGTTCAGTGCTGATGCCAAAATTCAAGGGTAAAGGAAGCTCAGGAAAGCCTTTGTCAATAGACTGGAATTAAAATGGCAATTAAAATGGGATCTCTCATCTGATCAACAACTTTAACATCAATTCCCAATGGAAATCCAAATAAGTCACTGAATGCCCATAGGACATAGGAAGTCATTTAAAGACCCCACAAAAAGGTGCCAGGTTTTGAACTACCATGTCAGCAATGGACGATCCTGAATAAAATTCACACTTCACACTGGGACTCTATAAAAGGGCATAATACCGTCCCCTCAGTCTGAGTGTGGGGGTCTCACTTAAAACAGTAGATCACATTGTGACTGGCTGTAAGGTAAGGGCATATACCGGTCCAGTATCTGATTTTTTAAAATATAAACGATGCTATGCTTCAATGGTTAAGTGGCCTAGACCAGGAGTGAAATGCTCCCGGTTTGGACCGGATCACCCGATCTGGTAGCGATGGAGGCAGGTGGTTCAGAGAACTGGTAGCAAAAGTCCGTGCCCTCCCCCATGCCCAGCTGAGCTGCACAATCATCAGAGGCTTCTTTTTTTAATTTTTAAAAGCATTTTTTCTACAACCTCTTTGGCTGAAAAAATGCTTTTAAAAGTTAAAAAAAAAGCCTCTGATGATCACACGGCTCAGCTGGGATCATCAGAGGCTTTTAAAAGCATTTTTTCTACAACCTCTTGAAGAGGTTGTAGAAACAATGTTTTTAAAAGAAAAAAAGCCTCTGCTGATCAGGCAACTCAGCTGGGATTGTTAGAGGCTTTTAAAAGCATTTTTTACAACCTCTTCGGCTGAAGAGGTTGTAGAAAAAATGGTTTTAAAAGTAAAAAAAAAAGTTGGCCACGCCCACCCAGTCACATTACCTCCCACCAAGCCACGCCCACAGAACTGATAGTAACAAATTTTACATTTCACCACTGGCCTAGACATCTATGATATGCCATACCAATAAATAAAAGGATCTCCAATAAATAAAACACTTTGACTAAATGTGAATACTGCTTTGTCAAAGGCAGTTTTTTTATTTGTCAAGCATGTATTAGATAAAAGATATAAATATAAACATGATTATGAATACATGAGATGGATACGACTAAAAGGGGACATTAGGACAGGGACAGTAGGCACGTTGGTGCGCTTATGCACGCCCCTTACAGACCTCCTAGGAATGGGGTGAGGTCAACAGTAGACAGTCTTAGGTTAAAGTTTTGGGGGTTTGGGGATGAAACCACAGAGTCAGGTAGTGCATTCCAGGCATTGACCACTCTGTTACTGAAGTCAGATTTTCTGTAATCGAGTTTGGAGCGGTTTACCATAAGTTTGTATCTATTGTGTGCTCGTGTATTGTTGTGGTTGAAGCTGAAGTAGTCATTGACAGGAAGGACATTGAGGCAGATGATTTTATGTACTACGCTTAGATCAGAACGAAGACGGCACAGTTCTAAGGGATGATTGGGATAGAATCATAGAGTTGGAAGAAGCTATTTGGAGCATAGGTATTAAAATCCAAATTAAAACATCCCAGCTGATTTCTGTGCAGATTAAAAATATACAATAAAGAAGATGAACTGTTTTCCTTGCAAATGTTGACTTGCTCATACTGTTGGGAAATATTCTTAATACTCAATCACGTGTTTCTTTTTTTTTTAGGTGTCAAAATTTCAGAATAACTTCTGTTTCTGAAGTATCCAAGGAGGCAGAACTGGAAAAAAAAAATGATCTCCTATGCTTTCTATTCAGAAGATCTTTGATTAATATCTGAGTACATAGGTTTCAATTAAAACATCAAAAATAGATTTTCAAGCTAAATGGAAACAAAAACTCACACAACGTTAAGTTTCAATTTCAGGCTTAACTTCAGCTTCAGTGAAAGACTCTCACATATTTTCCCCCTAAATATACAGCATAAGGAATGTTTCAAAATTACAGAAATTATTTCACTAAACAAGTAGTTTCATCTTGAAGATCTTTATTTACCTTCAAAGCTGTTTCTGCATTTAAACATTTGAATCAGAATTTTTTTTTAATGTATATCAGTCACCAAATATTTCAATTCAAAAGACTCCACTATAGATGATGGTTAAAATTTTAAACGAATGAATGAATGAATGAATGAATGAATGAATGAACAAATGAATACCGCCCTCCCTTTATGGAAGTAAAAGAATCCAGCCTATATATATCTGAAGATTGATTGATCTATCTTCCACCAGCTAATTAGGATGCTGTCTATTTGAGCATCACTATTGTTGTCTATTTTTTTTCTCAATTCCTGACCCATAATAAATAAAAGAAGAAACACCACAAGCTCAAGATTTAGTCAGAAAGGGACAAATTAATTTTTCTATTAGCAAATAAGTAATTAAAAAGTCAAAAGTTAAGATGATCTCACCCCAGAAGAGCCCCAAGATGAAAGCAGAGTACCACAATTTGTCAACAGAAAATCCATGTTGTGTTTATCCTTGAATACTGGTTGGAAAAAAATTGCAGATGCAGGAATGCTTTAAAAGGATTGACTGTCAACTCTATTATGCTTGAAATGTAAAATGGATGAAGGGATACTTATTACTTTGATATTGGGTTTTCCCATTATTGCCCATCTTTGGTTTAATATCTGTCATCTTACAAAGATCAATCTGGCTCGAAGACGGCGATGTTCTTTTGAACTATGTACTGTATATGCTAAAATGATTCATAAATTTCAAAATATAAAATTGATTAGTATTATTGAGCAATGAGTATAACAAAATAATTTTCTTCAATGTTGGAAAAAGAGTAAGATCCCAGAATTATTATCTTAAATCAATGCCATCTTTTCAATTTATGAACTCTTTATCAGTGTAATGGAAATACTGATCAATAGTCCACACAATCAAGTTTAATGGTCAATTTAAAAATTGTGCTGAGGAATTTTTTTTTCAATATGTAACATAATAGTTTTCTGTTGTCCCTTTTTTGTTTTTATATTTTTCTCTTTGTTTTTAATCATAAAAGCAGAGAAATAATAATAAAAAAATAAAACCTGATCTGTCCTTGAGTCATTTTAAAAATAACCCCATTTTTAAAATAATTTCAACAATTATTCCTTTTTATTAACCTAGGCCCATGATGGCGAACCTATGGCACGAGTGCCACAGGTGGCACGCGGAGCTATATTGGTGGGCACGCGAGTGTTGCCCTAGCTCAGCTCCAGCGTGCATGCGTGCACCAGCCAACTGATTTTCAGGCCTTCCGGTCCCACCGGAAGTTGGGAAACTGGCTGTTTCCGGCCTCCAGAAGACCTCTGGGGGGGATGGGGAAGGCTGTTTTTGCCCTCCCCAGGCTCCTAGAAAGCCTGAGGGGGTGAAAAATGGGCCTATCAGGCCCACCATGCCATCGCGTGCCAAAAGCAGGGGGAAGTGTGGGGGAATCACGTGCGCATGCACAGGAGGGCGGGGCACATTGAATTATGGATGTGGGCACACGCACCCACGATCCCACATGCTCCCCCCGCTTTTGGCACGCGATGGCAAAAAGGTTAGCCATCACTGACCTAGGCTTTTGCTTTCAGAGAGAAATCAGTGCATCTTATCTTGCAAGCCTGGTCTGCCTCTACCAAACATGCAAAGAAACAATATCAAAGAATGCTTTAATATTCAGCAAATATTTGTTCAAATAATCCTAATGTGTGAAATGAAATAATAAACAGATAGCACTTTTGAATTGAAAACAATAGACTCATGTTTATCATAAGCAAATAAGATCTGTGAAGATATCCTTGTGGGGATCAACTTTCAGATGTGGGAAAGAAGACTGAAAATCATCATGTATGACTACCTATGTTCTATTTTCCTCTTAGAGATGAAGTCATTTCACTTCATACTTAACTGCTCATGAACACGTATGCCTTGATCACTTCCTGATTGGACAATTGCAGTGTCCTTTACAATGCCCTTGAAAACCACCCAGAAACTTCAATTGGTCCAGAATGGGTAGTTATGGGCACATCTTATTATGCCTATGTAATACCACTTTTCTGTAAGCTACAGAATGGGAACTACGGGACTCCCATATCCCTTTCAGATAAAATTCAAGATGCTGGTGATTAAATTATAAAGCTGTCCTAGGACTTGGTTACTTGAAGAGCCACTTTTTCGTAAGAATATCAGTCTGCTCCAGAGGTGGGTTTCAGCAGGTTCTGACTAGTTCTGGAGAATCGGTAGTGGAAATTTTGAGTAGTTTGGAAAACTGGTAGCAGAAATTTTGAGTAGTTCAGAGAACTGGTAGTAGAAATTTTAAATAGTTCGGAGAACCGATAGTGGAAATTTTGAGTAGTTCGGAGAACTTGTAGTGGAAATTTTGAGTAGTTCGGAAAACTGGTGGCAGAAATTTTGAGTAGTTTGGAGAACCAGTAGTGGAAATTTTGAGTAGTTCGGAGAACTTGTAGTGGAAATTTTGAGTAGTTTGGAGAACCAGTAGTGGAAATTACTGGTAATAGTTCAGAGAACTGGTAAATACCACCTCTGACTGGCCCAACCCCCATCTATTCTCTGCCTCCCTTGTTCCCGCTGATCAGGAGGAAATGGGGATTTTGCAGTATTCTTCCCCTGGAGTGGGGTGGGAATGGAGATTTTACAGTATCTTTCCCTGCCATGCCGACCAAGCCATGCCCACCAAGCCATGCCACAACCACCAAGCCATACCCACAGAACCAGTAGTAAAAATTTTTGAAACCCACCACTAGTCTGCTCCATATAATCCCACAGGGATGGTATGCTCTAGATTCCTTCTTTTAAATCTTATCATCTTATTTTAAGAAATTGGTGTTTTTTGAGGTTGCCCTTGGTTCTCTGGAATGAACTTCCACTGGTAATGCCACGGGCTCCAAATGTTTTCATGTTGGAAAGCTGTTAAGACCTGGCTTTCCTCCCAGGCATTAGGATCCAGTTCAGTAGGAATCTTCTTATGCTTGTTTGTTATGTGGTTAGTTGTATTTATATGTTTTGATTTTCTATTGCTTGTTGCTATATGGTTTGGTTTTTTCTCCTTTTTTGATTTACTGTTTTTATGCTGCTCAATGCCCAAAGTCATACTTTGGGTTAGGCAGCCTTATAATTCTGAAAATAAATGAACACTCTTCTTCACATACCTGGATAACCTAAAACAGGGGTGTCAAACTCAAGGCCCGGGGGCCACCCATGGGGTGCTTAGATCTAACCCATGGGGCTGTCCTGGAAATAACAAAGGAATGGCCCATGATGCCTCTGCCAGTGAAACGGAGCTTGGGAGTCGAATAGAGGCTATTATGTCACAATGCTGAGGTTAAAAAAATTTGCATGCACAGATCGCTTCTCATGACGTCAGGGTTAGTGGGTGGAGCCTCCTGCCAGTTCTATAGAACCGGTCCGAACTTGGGGCAACCGACCACTGATCCATATGCAGCGTTTGTGTGTTAGGTTTCTCCTTGTCTGTTCACAGTCCATATTTTAATGCCAAGATTTCTTTTTCAGAATACTTAAATACTGAAATCGGCAAGTCTACCAAGCATAGCTCTGCATAAACTTTAGATGTCCCAAGGGGAGCCACAATTTCAGAAATTAGAATAAAATCAATAATAAAAGAACAAAAACTCTCAAAATGCCATTACTTGATAGAACAGCACCTCCTTGCCATTTGTTTTTTAGCAGTTGTATTTTTCCCCCCCTAGCTTCTGTGGATGTCCTTTGTGATCGCAGGAAAAGACACATTTGCAGGTAGACGGTACATCTCCTCCCCAGGTTCTCTGAAGCCCCTGTGTTTTTGAATCCAAATCCACTGCAAAATCCAGGTACCTGAATTGTATCTACTGAATTGTAAGCCAGTGATTCTTCTTTGTTATAGTCACGCCATTTCATTTCTTATTCTCTGTTCCATTAGCACATCCAATTTATGTGGCCACTGATGCTGCATTATTAAAGTCAATGTGAAACTTGTCGGTACTGTTAATGAGAGCTAAAGCTAACGATCATAGGACGATAAATTTTAATTCCAGAAATGGTACTGAATTGAACATACCAGTGACTGGGACAGGGACTGTATTGTGTATCCACTATGTTAGTACTAGTAGCAGGTGGTAAAAGTGCAATTTTCAGGCAATAACCATTAGCATAACCAACTGTGAGTTAACCTGGACACTGTGACAAAGCAAACAGCAGCTTGCTGAATGCAGCAGGATATGAAAGCTTGCCAAGGGCAGCCCTGGAATTTCAAATTGATGTTTTACCTGTAATGTGCACAGGGCCTCTGCTCCTCTACTAATGACATTCCTGGAGACATCAGTTTTTATCCAAAGTATAAGACTATTCTTACTCAAACTTTAAAGTGGTTCTGTCTGGCTAGTTATTGATTAAAGATTTAATAATATAATTAGGAAGGTTCTAACTGGGTTCTAAATGCAACAACTAGAAGTATCTGAGATTAGCAAAAATATGCAGTGTTGTTACCTCTTCGCTGTTAAGTAGCAGCGGCTCTTCAGGAGGGAGAAAGGGCAGGTGTCAGATAGAGCCACAAGTTTTATTTTATAATTACTTTGGACAAATCTCATGCAAGCAAGAACATCATAAAATTGAGTCTTTTTTGGAATTCATAAAATCTGGAATTTTCAGGAGTGCCCTGACATTTCAAATGAAATTGTCAGGTTATACATCTTCTCATGCAAGCATATTCGTATATGTTATATGACAGATAGTCCTGCAATTTATGTGGAATGGCAGATGCTATTCCCATATAGTTCTCAAGGCATCTAACAGACTCCAAACCACACCCCAATGAGATTATTTAAATAAAGGTAAATGTAAAGGTTAGGATTAATTGTCCAGTTGTTTCTGATTCTAGGGGGTGGTGCTGATCTCTGTTTCTTAGCCAAGGGTACCAGTGTTGTCCAAAGACATTTCCCTGGTCATAGGGCTAGCATGCCTATATGCCGAAGCACATGGAATGCTGTTACCTTCCCACCACAGTGGAACCTATTTATCTACTCACATTTGCATGCTTTCGAACTGCTAGGTGGGCAGGAGTTAGAGCAGGTAACGGAGCTCACCCCTTCATGCAGCACTCGGGTCTTGAACCTGGGCTGTCAGCTTTCCAGCTGAAAAGCTCAGCAACTTTAACAAGCTCAGCACCACCATAATTTAAATAAAATATCCCTCTAAATGAAAACATGCTTCACATGGATGGTTGTCAGGGTTGGGTGGATGAACAGAGGGATGGATGGAGAGAAATGATTCTCTCTCTCTCTCTCTGTGTGTGTGTGTGTGTGAGAGAGAGAGAGAGAGAGAGAGACCCAGACACAGAAAGAGAGACAGAGAGAGAGAGAAAAGAAACAGAGAGATGGAGAAGAAGAGAGGGAGAAAGGGGGGAGAAAGTAGTAGGGAGAGAGAGAGAGGGAGAAAAAGAGATGGTGAGAGGGAAGGAGGGAGAAAGAGAGAGAGATATTCTCTGTTCCTAAGCAATTAATCTCAAAAAGCTTTCACAGTAGAATTTGCCCTCACTGTGTAAAATGCTCCTAAATTTCCATGTAGTTCTATTTTTGTACCATTTGAACTACCTTTCTTCTAAAAAGCCTCTGCCACTTCTGAAAGTTTTAATTGAGCACAATTAAAATAAACTTAACAGCATTAATGGACTTAAGGTGACTTTGAGGAATGCAATTGAATATGATGGCACCTTATGTTTCCTTAACATATTACTTTCTTCATTAGGGAATTGCTATTTTGACTTCTTGACTAGACTTAATTACTCCATTGAATATAAATCTCCGAATATGCAAAACAAAACCTTCCATTAGCATTAGCACTGTAAAGTCGGTGATGGCCACAAATATGCTGACATAGTTTGTTGTCAGGGTGTTCTGAACGACCTACTAATAATGAAGTATTTTCTTTTTATTGGGGAAGTGGGGGGATGTATGACAGTCAATAAATAGCCATTCTGCGTAGCTTCCACTGAGCTAAAAGGGAAGCCTACTAGAAAGTAGAATACAGAACAATTAAAGACTTATAAATGTATTCAATGAAGTCATAAGTCTATAGAGATTCTCAGTTATCCAAGTCACGGTTGTCCCAACGGTGCTTTTTCAGGAGACAACTGGACTTCCTTGTTTTTTCTTTGAAGATGTTTCACTTCTCATCCAAGAAGCTTCTTCATTTCTGACAGGATAGTGGATCCTTCCATTCCCCACTATCCTGTCAGAACTGAAGAAGCTGCTTGGATGAGGAGCAAAACATCTTCAAAGAAAAAACAAGGAAGTCCAGTTGCCGCCTGAAAAAACACCTTTGGGACAATCAATAAGTCCGATAAAATAAATAAAATAAAAATAAATAAAATCCAGCCATAAAGCTTTACTACGTGGCATTGAAAACTGCCCTATCCTTGGGTAAAACAGGTAATCCTTGAATTGCGACCACAACTGACACCAGAATTTCTATTGCTAAGCAAAATGGCTGTAAAGTGAGTTGTGCCTGATTTTACAACCTCAGTGAGTCATGCAGTTATTCAATGATTCTGGCTTTTCCCATTGATTTTGCTTGTTGAAAACCAACTGGGAAAATCACAAATGATGATTGCATAACCCCAAGATCCTACAACTGTTGCAGTGCCCAAATTTTGATAACATGACTTTGGGAGTGCTGCGAACATCTGGATGTGAGAGATCTGGTGGTAAGTCACTTTTTTTTAGTGCTGTTCTACTTCTATATTGCTGCTAAATGAATGGTTGTAGGTTAAGCACTACCTGTACACTTTGCTCATGCAGCCCAGAGCTGTCAGCTCTGAATGGATCCTCAGAGGGGAAGTAAGAAAAAGAGAAGTGCTAATTTAGGATTTTTTCCTAAAATTCACATCTTCTTAACATGTACATTTAGCGGGGGAAAAGTATGCCTGAAAAGGGGTATATATTTTTGTCATCCAGTACAGCATTTTAATGTAAATTTTTGCTTTGTATGTGTACATTCTTAGGAAACTATTTCTTCTAATACGTTTTTCCCAAAATGGTGACAAAATGTAATTTTCAGAATATTGTGAATTGTGCACAGATTCAGGAACTTATTTTAGGTGGTAATATATAGAATAACATGAAGAAATGTCTCTTCCATTCTGATTGGAGAGTTTCTCCTATCAGTTTTATTTTTGATTGGACTGATCAAAAATGGAATCCAGGATCTTCAGCATTCTTTAACGCTAAATGCCCTGTTTCCCCCAAAATAAGGCATCCCCTGATAATAAGCCCAATTGGGCTTTTGAGAGCATGTGCTAAAATAAGGCTCCCCCGAAAAATAAGCCCTTTCTGAAAATATTTAAATGCAGAACTGGAAATCAGGTAAGATGGCAAGAGGAACCCCATCTTTTTTTTTTTTTTATTTGATTTATATGCCGCCCTTCTCCGGAGACTCAGGGCAGCTTACAACGCGCTAAGCAATAGCCTTCATACTTTTGTATATTTACAAAGTCAGCTTATTGCCCCCACAAACTGGGTCCTCAATTTACCTACCTTAGAAAGGATGGAAGGCTGAGTCAACCTTGAGCCTTGGTGAGATTCGAACCTGCAATAATTGCAGGCAGCTGATGTTAATAACAGGGCTTTAGACCACTGTACTATCCAAGGCTCTTTTTGCTCCATGCACCCCAAAATAATAAGATCTCCCCAAAAATAAGGCCAAGCGCTTATTTTGGGGTTCAAAAAATATAAGACAGGATCTTTTTTTTCGGGGAAACATGGTAATGAACTCTCTCCATTTTAATCTGTATGATATAATGAAAGTATGCTGTTTCTGCCACACATCAAGAGACATTTGGGAGATAAGAGAATGAGATTTAAGGTGCATCTTTATTAAGCTTACTTGAAAGAAAGAAGGCATCAAGGAATAGGTAATGACTAAATTGGAGATACAGAGAAAGAAATTCTAGCTATGCTGTAGGGTATGAACATATCAACTTGACTTTATGCAGCAAGATAATATATGCCTATTTATTCACTCTTCTCTGTATGAGCTGCTGAATTCTTTGCTGGGCTGGCAATAGAGTCCCCAAGGCTGTCGGTTCTTGGGGATTTCAATTTGCCACCCAGTGATATTGAGCTTGAGGACCAGGAATTGTGACCTCCATGGCAACCATTGCCACAAGTCATGATATCAAAGGATGCATGTTAGATCTGTTTTGGTCTCAGGCAGTTAAAATCTGATCTGGCAATGGAGGACATTAATATCAATTTGTTGCTATAGACAAGTCACTTCCTAGTTACCTTTCAGTTCATCAGTGTCACCTTTCCCTATAGGGAGATAGGACGCATTTGACTGGCCCTGTCAAGTGATCGATAGACTCAGTAGAGTTCCAGAAAGACCTTAGAGTTTTTCCTGAGGAACTGGTGGGCAATTTAGTCACCAGTGGGATGGATGAGTGGATGGGGCCTTGGATCACAGTGCTCCCATATGATCACTCCAGGTATGCCAATCCCAGGGTGCCCACTAGCTCTAGGGAATTAAACTGGAGCATCTTTAAAGGAAAATATAAAGTAACTCTGATCTGACACACACAAGAACTCAATTAGGGATTACCTCATGGTGATACGGGTGGAAAAACAACAATTCTTCTTTATCATGATTGTGTTTGCTGATACCATTCAGCAACCCTGTTTAGCACGTCCTGTTCTTTATTGGGTAGGGAGAGTCTTCAGAACATCTGCTGGATAATTTGATCTGGGATGAGTTTGAGCCAATGCCTTTTGAGAAAGTGGACAGGTCTCTCTCTGTTGTTAGCTTAGCCACATGTTTACTGAATCTGAGTCAGTGGTGGGATTCAAGTAATTTAGCAACCAGTTCTCTGCTCTAATGATTTCTTCCAACAACCAATTTGCCAAACTGCTCAGACAGTTAACAACCAGTTCTCCTGAAGTGGTGCAAACTGGCTGAATCCCACCACTGATCTGAGTCCCACCTAGATTGTAAAAACCAGCCAGAGAGATTATCTCCAGTTGTTCTATGTAGAAGTGTTGGCTTCTTTGATGGAGGAGGTGATATCCCCCAATCTTGAAAGAATCCTCCTGTTTAAGAACCTGATCTTGGACTCATAAGTTTTTGATGGCTATCAACCAGTCTCCAACCTTCTCTGAAGATGGTCAGCCTGAAGCTGAGGAGAACCCCGGAGGAAACAGATTATCTAGACCCATTTTAGTCAGATTTCAAACTGAGCTAGCTATGTATTTAAAAAGCATAAAGTTGTCCCAATATTGTAGTATGAACAAAAAACTAAAGTTCATAATGACAAAAATCCTGAATTTCTGCTTTAAATAGAACAAGCATACAAATACTCCTTACTTTAGGTGGAAGACAATTAAATACAACATGAATTAAATGCTAAATAACTAGAGAAAAAGGCAAACACCATGTGAACCATAAGCAAACCCAATACACAACTTTTTTTCCCCATTCAGATGCCAGCAAATCTAAGGAGAACCACCCCAAATAAGAATGTATACCATTCAAATAAACATAAAAATATCTCTACTCTTAACTATAAGCAAGTCCACATTTGGAAGGAATGATCCTAATGTAAATAAAACAGTGGAATATAACATAACAAAGAGGGACAACTTGACTGTTCCCAAGACAACATAACATAGCTGACATTGATTCAAAGTCCTAATGCAGTTCCTCAAAAATATCTCTAAATTCCATTACAGGTTGCTTGTCTTGTTATGTCTCCAATATAAAAAACAGTTCCTTTCCCACAAAAATACATTTATTCTTTAAAATTAATTTCAAAATCTTAACATCTTAAAATCCAATATTTCCGTGTTTTCTGAACTCTTAATTTTTAAAAAAATTCCGAAGGCAAAGCTTGCCTTGCTTTTTACTGTTTATTTCAAATTCTTGAAAGTTAGAAAAGTTACATCTTCATTTTCTTATATTAGGGATTGATATATGATGACACTTAGCCAATGTTTCTAGTCTTGTCATTTGAAAGTATCTAACCTTTTTAAAGCAGTTATATGCAATTTCTGAAATTGGTTAGCAAGGAAAGTGCAAACTTAAAAGGCTTATTTGCAGCTGGAACAAATGGAACAAGAGGAACTTTCCCTTGGTTCCTGATTCACCCTCTGCTATTTTCTCATGAGAAGTAACTGTATGGAGCACAGCTTGGGCAATATCACAATATCACTTTATCTAGAGAAGGTAGAAGGAGCTGATATATTCAGCTCCTCCAACCTTCTATCTTCTTAGATGCAAACTTGAGCTGCACTTGTAGATCATTCTTTAATTTACTACTCTTTCCCAGAAACATTGACAGTTTTTTCACAAGCAGTTTTCCATTGTCTCCTTCCTAGGGTGAAGAGAAAATGTGACCCAAAATCACCTAGCTGGGTTTGTACCTAGGGTGGGACTAGAACCAGCTTCCCTGGTTTCTAGTCTTAAACCACTAATAATTACACCAAACCAGCTCTCCTATTTTCACATAGTCTTTAATAATATGTTAAAGGACTGAATTAGTTACATACATACATCTTGAGCTCTTCAATGACAGCTATGAAAGTTAATGTTGAAAGCTGCCAAACTGCTAAAGCATTAGACAGCATGGGGACAGATATATGGATGCCAAGTCACAGCAATATCAAGAAAATATCAGTATCGAGAAAATATCACAGCAATATCAAGAAAATATCAATATCAAGAAAAGAAGGAACATGAGAAGCCGGAAAAATGCCATGATCTGAAGAAGGAACTAGAGAAGCTGTGGAAAAGTAAAGGCCAAAATGACTGTGGTAAAGCTGTGACGCCTAACTTAAGAGAATGGTTCCAACAAATCCTAGAAACAACATCAGAGCTCTCTGTTCAGAAGACTGCAGTGCTAGAAATAGCCAAGATACTGCACAACACCCTCAAATGCCAAGCTTCTCGTAGGGAATCCGAGATTTAAGAAGACACAAACCATACATAGGGGTGAGAAGAGTGTGTGTGTGTGTGTGTGTGTGTGTGTGTGATATCTTGCTAACCATTCTCTGCAAACCATTAAATGCAACTGCAGATTTTACCGAGCCAATGATTATGGCAAAATAAGTTCCAACCTGTAATTGGCAATTTCGGTAGCCAGAGTAATAAATCAGTCTAATTCCATAAATGAGGATAGTGGCAGAAGTAAATCAAATGAGCCTCATATGTGACCTTAAGCTTCCCAGATTCTTTAACAGTGGTAGATAGATAGAAATGAGGTAAAATCCAGTTGTGATCTTTATCAACAGTGATACTGTATCACTAGGCAGCATGCTTGTTTGCTGGTATCCTTAAGATTTATATTGACTGTTTCCTAATGTGATTTGATTGCTTATTTGTTTCCTATGACTACCATTAAGTGTTGTAAGTGTTGTACCTTATGATTCTTGACGAATGCATCTTTTCTTTTATATACATCGAGAGCGTATGCACCAAGACAAATTCCTTGTGTGTCCAATCACATTTGACCAATAAAGAATTCTATTCTATTCTCTTAGATCCAATTCCACACACTTGGAATTGCTGCTTCTATGTAGAACATGGGAGAAATAAAGCTAGTGCTATATTTAGCAGAATGGCTTGATGAAAGAAAAATGTTCCAGTAACATTCCTGTTTAATATTTACATGAACAATCAACCAATCCAAGCAGCTTTATTTGTGCTGATCATCTAAACATAAAAAGGAGGCAAGGGACAATATCTAGTTTGGAAGGGTACTATCTGATCAACTGTTATTCTGCCAGTAAACATAAACCTAAAGTGAGGAGGACTTAGGTCAGCTACTTTCATTTGCACAAGCAAACCAGGAATTAAACATTAATTGGAAAGGGACATAGTTGAATCACAATAAAAACTCAATATGCCTTAGAGCTACCTTAAATTACACACTTTCATTTAAAAGACATAGAGAGGAACTGAGAAATAAGGTCAGTACCCAGAACACCATTGTCTAAAAGTTTGCAAAGTCCCATTAGAAAGCTCATTCAGAAACCACCAGAAACTACATCTTCGCTATCTCTGACTTCATTGCTGAATAGTCATTGCTAAAAAATAATTTATAAAGAATAAATTATAACTGGTTTCTTAAAGCTCACGCAAACAAATTCCATGTTCTTATATGTTCTTGCTGGAATAATTCCTCTCCAGACAGAGCATGAGGTAGGTAAAATGAGGACCCAGATTGTGGGGGCAATAAGCTGACTTTGTATAAAAAAGAACACCGCTTAAGGGTGGGGACCGAAAGCCCTACTAAGCAGGTATATACAAAAGTATGAAGGCTATTGCTTAACACATTGTAAGCCACCCTGAGTCTCGGGAGAAGGGCAGCATATAAATCAAACCAATAAATAAATAAATAAATAAATGAATGAATGAATGAATGAATGAATGAGAGGAAATGAGAATTATTTTTTTGAAGAATTTTTAAATTTTTATTTCTTTTACACATAATGTAAATGTACATTCTCTTATACATAATTGATCATACATATAAATATTTTTCTTAAAGAAAGCATAAAAATAAAGCATTTTAATTACATTCAGGGTTGCTCTTCTACCCTTTCTTTTCCCTCATTTCACAACAAACCTCCTCCTCCTCCTTCTTCCTTTCCTTTCCCTTCCCTCCTTCCTCTCCTTGCCTACTTTCTCCCTCCTCCTTTCCTTCCTCTTTCCTACTTCCCCTTCCTTTCCCCCACTCCTCCCTTCTTTTCCCCCTTTCTCACCTTCTCTCCTACTCCTGTTCCATCCTTCCTTTCCCTCTTTTCCCCTTTCTTCCATTGAGAGGAAATGACAATTAAAGGATGATAGAAATCCTATGAACCATGTCAAGGGTTGGAGATGCTTAAATCCTCTTCATACCTAGGCTGGAAGTAAAAACTCAACATTGTTAGTTGGGTATACTATACTGGCCCAGAGCCTTCAACTGTCACACAAAGCAGACTATGCAACATTTTGTTCTTTGTTAGGGCACAATGCTGGTTACCACAGAGTCTTGCTGCATGGAAACGCATACAAAGATATACAGTTTGGTGACTGAGCATAAGAATGTCCTAAATGTAAGGAATGGATAACATAATGAAATCTACGATCAGGAATGCCAGGACACCACATGGTCAATTGTAAATCTTATAAATCAGTTTTATCAATATTCCTGATATGATTATATGCTTCGAAGCTAATGGATCAATCAAGCTAAGGCCAGCTAGTTTTTGAATAGTAATCTTTCTTTTTCAGTTTCCTTAGCAAGGATATTATATTTCCAGTATGGTGTTTGCTTGGTTTTTTTTTTGAAAGAATGGCTAAATCCAATTAAAATGTGCTCTAGGCTCTCAAGACCAGTTCATCTGTTCATGGGCTTTCAAGACCAGTTCATCTGCAACCATACTGTATTATATTTTGGGAACCTCACCTTCCAGTAGAATTTCAAGTTCCACTGCCCCAAAGCTCTTTCCATTTCTTTTCCCAAACTTCCCAAAGGAATCTAGAGAAAGCCAAGAGAAAGAAGCTTCAGAAAACAGTCTACAATGAAGCCTTAGTGGCCACAACCAGCAAAAAAAAATCTTTTTTGCTCAAAGATAAAACTTCCTTCCTTCGCCAAAGTCATAGCTACTTTTTGTTCTAAAAGGCAAGCTTATATTCTTTTTGTGTGTTTTCCTAGAAGAGAAAACACGGCTGTGAAGATAGGATTGAAAGGAAGCTTCTCAAGGGCAACAGTACAAAGGCGTATTGTAAATCTCAGTTAAGAAGTCAAGAAAGGGATCCTATTTTGAGCTTTTAAAAATTATTTTGTGACTCATATCCTGGCAACCTCCACTTTCCAGGTATTCTATAAACTTTTTGATTTTTAGGGAAAATACAACCTTTTGAATCATCTGTCTTCAAATTGAAGTCCTTCCACATTTTAACATTGGTCTCTTTGAAGTGAGTTTTACAGTTTTGCTTTTTTCTCTCTCTCTCTCTTTGACTCTGTTCTTTTTCTGGCAAACATCATCCCACCGCAGAGAGGAGCCTTCATAAAATCTCCAAGATTTCTTTCTTCTCTCGTAGATCTCTTTGAGGACTCCTTTCCGTCCTTTACCTTTATCCCTAAACGTTGTTTCTTGCACCCTTGTTTTGTTTAAACCCAGCTTTCAAACAAGCTAAACCAAACCTTTCAGAGGTAGAATCGTTCTTTTCTGAGTGCAAACCATTCAATACATGTGACAATTCACCCTGGCTAATGGGATGAGATAAATCATCTCCAAATAAACAAGATTTGATTGATTGCTTATGTGTCATCAAGTCGTTTTCAACTCCTAGCAACCACATAGATAGATTTTCTCCATCATGATCTTTTTGTAACTTGTTGTTTCAAGTCTCTAAACAGTGTACTCATCACAGCTGTAACTGAGTTATCTTCTTTCCTTTCCATCTACATTTCCCAGCATTAGAGCCTTCTCCAGAGAGCTTGGTCTCCACATGATGTGCTCAGGATTACTTGAACCCAATTTGTGCCTCAAGCGAGAACTCTGGCTTGAAAAATTTACTAGAAATACATACTAATTTATGTGTGCTGAAATCTGCCATTAAAATTATTTTCCCCTGTGAAGGAGGTCACCACTTTTCTATTTTATCCTCCTTACATTATTTTTAAACAATCTTGATTGTTGGAGTCAGACGAGTTTAAATGGATCACAGAAATGGATTGTGGTGTATGACATTACATTGGGACAAGGAAAACAGAGGGATTCCTAAGCAGGTTGTCCCCTGGTGAGGGTGCTTGATTTTCCAAGATATGAACACACCATAGTGTGGAATATAATTTTGCACAAGGCTTTATAGTACTATACACCTTCCCCAACAATGGGCTGTGCCTGGATTTAATTCTATCCACCTAGGCTTTGCAAGTTGATGTAGCTATGTAAATAAATCTAATCCTAACCCTTAAAACAAATAAAAGTCTCAAAGTTTGTAAAGTGGCATATAACCTTTTCCTCCCTCCAGATGTTAAGTTCTCGCTTAGCATAGGTACTCCTCTTCCAGTTGCTACTGAGCTTCACGCCAGGTCTAAACCAGGAATCACACCACAATGGGCTTCTTGCCATAACTTAATCAGTCTTGTAGGTTGATTGATATGCCTCTTAAAGGTAAAGGTTCCCCTTGCATATATGTGCTAGTCATTCCCGACTCCAGGGGGCGGTGCTCATCTTCGTTTCAAATCCAAAGAGCCAGTCCTGTCCGAAGACATCTCCATGGTCGTCTTCGGCATGACTAAACACCAAAGGTGCATGGAACGCTGTTACCTTTCCACCAAAGATGGTCCCTATTTTTTCTACTTGCATTTTTTACGTGCTTTCGAACTGCTAGGTTGGCAAAAGTTTGGACAAGTAATGGGAGCTCACCCCATTATGCAGCACTAGAGATTCGAACCACTGAACTGCCGACCTTTCAATTGACAAGCTCAGCGTCTTAGCCACAGAGCCACCATGTTCCTGATAGGCCTCTTATTTGCTGGTAATAGTTATAAAGTTCCAGGTATCTTTTCCAGCTTCCTCGTCTGCTTGTTATTTTCTTCTACACACTTTTATAGGCTAAGGGCCCAGATGAAGTAATGCATCCTATCACCATCAGTGCTTCTCTAAAAGCTCCAGGTGTGATTCAATTAACAAACAGCTGGGACACTGGCATGGATGCTGTATGAGTGGGGGAATGAATGAATATGTCCATCTTGTCTCAAGTTGCTCAGGCTGTAAACATTTATGGTGCTTTGAAAAAAGGGTGAGTTTAGCCTTGGGGAAGTGAGAATGGGAAGTTTCTGCCTGGTTGTAACTGCTTTTTCCCAGCTTCAGACTGCAACCTGAGCTTCAATCCCTCGTATTTCCCATCCCCGCTCCAAAATTCTTTTCTTGTGGTCTATTCAGTGCAAAGATACCCATCTGCTACCATTTTCCATGCCAATTTTGATACCTTCATTCCTCATTCAACCTGTAGCAGCCTCTAACCTGGTTTCTTTGTCTGCACTATCTAAATAAATGAGACCAAGCAGGGAAAGAAATATTGGAGACTGAATCCAAAACGTTGCACATGCCTAATTATTTTAAGAAACAAGAGCATGCAATGTAGGAAAATCGTAATTCTAACTTATTTAGGGAAAACTTTCTCTCAGACCTGCCTCAGCTTGAACCTTTAAGCAAGAAACCTTGGTGGCGCAGCAGACTAAAGTGCTGTTAACTAGCACCAGCTGCCTGCAATTACTGCAAGTTCGAATCTCACCAGGCTCAAGGTTGACTCAGCCTTCCATCCTTTTGAGGTAAGTAAAATGAGGACCCAGATTGTGGGGTCAATAAGCTGACTTTGTATAAAAAAGAGGGCCCGAAAGCCCTATTAAGCAGGTATATACAAAAGTATGAAGGCTATTGCTTAACGCATTGTAAGCTGCCCTGAGTCTCTGGAGAAGGGCGACATATAAATCAATAAAATAAATAAGAAGGATTCTTAACTCCACTTGCTGAGAAAGGTATAGTTTACTAAAAGTCAAGTGAAATATAGTAGAGCAAAGCCAGAACTCAAAAATGTGCACCAAAATCCCCAAGTGTAACTTTTCCTCCCTTAGGTGCATCCCACTTTTGGGCCTCATTGTCCAATCAAATTCAAAGTGTTTGTTTTTGGAGCAGTTGCTTCATATGTGGCTTGGAATGCAGCTGCGATATGTTCTCAGCTGTCTGACCTTGAAGTTGCATCTCCGTCAGATACAGTGAACTGTTCATTATTCCTGAGTCCATCCTCCTCCCATCCAGTCTCCCCAGAGTTCATGGCAGACTGGCAGTAAATGATAGCAAAGCACAAGAGTGAGGTGGCAGTTCTGATACATTCAGTCAAAGCTCACAAACAATGGGGAATAAAAAGAGATGAACAGGAACGTATCCCCTTTTAAGTTAAAAGTTAGTTTAGGAATGGATGAACATTTGAAAAGCTTAGCAGATTTATTTTTGAAAACAGTTAAAAACAAGAAACATGATTTTTCTGACTGAATGACAAGAGCAAAAAACCATGATGGTTAGATAATGTCTTCCCTTTAGCATAGGACTAGCACTCACCAATTTTAATAAATATTTTTACCTAAGGACAGAAATATGGAAAGAAGAAACACATTAATCAGCTATGGAGGGGAGAGTAATATTGTAAAGAAATATGAAGGTTTATAGCTTGCATGGCTCAGGGAAGCTTGCTTGCTGGTTAACAAATGCAGCACTGAGACAAATTTGATAGATTTACAAAGAAAAGTGAAAGTTCTTTTTTAAAAAAATATTTCCTGGGCACTGTTTATGGAGTCAAACAGAAATGGTATTTCCAAATATGACTGTGTATGTGATGGAGATGGGACTGAAGAATATTAAACCGGGAAACATCCTATATATAAAAGTAAACAACTACACCCAATATATAGTACATGTTGGATAACTTTCTATTCATTTTATTCCATGCTGAGGTGGCAGTAAAACATGAGTCATAAAAACCACTACAAAGAATTGCAACCTCTGCTTCATATAGAAATTGAAATTAAATTGTCCCCAACAGGTAGATGTCCAGCCTTTGCCTAAAATAAATATGAGTGAAGGGAATGTCTATGGAGATTCTCAGTCATCCAGGTCATGGTTATCCCAAAGGTGCTTTTTCAAGAGGCCTTGAATAAGAGCCTTGGATAGTACAGTGGTCTAAAGCCCTGTTATTAACATCAGCAGCCTGCAATTATTGCAGGTTCGAATCTCACCAAGGCTCAAGGTTGACTCAGCCTTCCATCCTTTCTAAGGTAGGTAAATTGAGGACCCAGTTTGTGGGGGCAATAAGCTGACTTTGTATAAATATACAAAAGTATGAAGGCTATTGTTTAGCGCATTGTAAGCCGCCTTGAGTCTCCGGAGAAGGGCGGCATATAAATCAAATTAAAAAAAAAAAAGAGGCAACTGGACTTTCTGTCTTTTCTTCAAAGACATTTCACTTGTTATTCAGCTCTGACTGGATGGTGGGGAATGGAAGGATTTATACTCCTTGCAGATAGCTGGTCATTTGCATTCTTTTTAGCAAGTCATTAAGGCCGCCTGGAAGTTTATCTATGTCATCAGGGTCACCTGAGCGGTGCAAATGGGTGTAGAGCAGGTGTGGAGCAGGCAAGTGGGTTCCACTTACCTTTACTACTGGTTCACAGCGGGAGTGTGCAGGGTCTCCATTCCAATTTTCTCTTTTGCACTAACACCTATGCCAGTGATGGCTAACCTTTATGCCATCGCGTGCCAAAAGCGGGGGGAGCATGGGGGGTCATGGGTGCGTGTGCCCACAGCCATAATTCAATGCACCCCGCCCTCCCACGCACGTGATCCCCTCACACTTCCCCCTGCTTTTGGCACGCGATGGCACGGTGGGCCCAATAGGCCCATTTTTTCCCCTCCCAGGGCTCCAGAGGCTTTCTAGGAGCCTGGGGAGGGCAAAAACAGCCTTCCCCATCCCCCCGGAGGCCTTCCGGAGGCCAGAAACAGCCAGTTTCCTGACATCCAGTGGGACCAGAAGGCCTGAAAATCAGTTGGCCGGTGCACACATGCACGCTAGAGCTGAGCTAGGGCAACACTCGCGTGCCCACCAATATTGCTCCGCGTGCCACCTGTGGCACCCATGCCATAGGTTCGCCATCACGGACCTATGCCCTCTGTCTGTGATTTTTTTTCTTAAATTTTCAAGGGACACAGAACCATAAGGAAGGAAAACTCACATCAGCACCTTGAATTTTTCCTTTTACAGGCCCCAACCATCTTAGTCCAAGGCTTGAAAGGCAGCCTAATCTTGAAAGCCTTCTGGGTCTCCATTAGGGTGGAAGCCACCCACTTCTCAGGGGAAATCTCATTTCAGAAAGCACAGTTCCTTCTATCCTAATCAAAGCCAATTAATTGAAAGGCCTGAATCACATCAAACCTGTTGACTCTTACTGGCTGAGCAGATACCATGAGAGACCAGTTTTTAGAAAACCAGGCCCTATGCCATTTAAGAGCTGTTGTGACACAGTGGTTAGAATGCAACGCTGCAGGCTACTTCTGCTGATCACCAGCTACCAGCAGTTTGGCAGATCAAATCTCACCAGGCTCAAGGTTGACTCAGCCTTCCATCCTTCTGAGGTCGGTAAAATGGGGATCCAGATTGTTGGGGGCAATATGCTGATCTCTGTAAACTGCTTAGAGAGGGCTGTAAAAGCACTACGAAGCGCTATATAAGACTAAGTGCTATTGCAATTGCTATGTAGGGCTTCTTGAAGTGTGTAACACCCCCCCGCTCCCAACATTAGAAAGTGGATAGGAAACACAGAATGATCTGGAACAATTTTTTCCCATAATTTGGAAACTGTACCTATATTCAAACAGCCTAAAATTTCACTCGCCATTTTTGTAGCTATATCATTGGCCAATTCCAAACCAACTCAGAGCAGATATAAAATATGTAAGATGTATGTCTTTTAAAGAAAGAAAAGTAGATTGTACATGCCATTGGGAAGGTAGACTTAGCAAAGAAACAAATAGACATAAGTATTCTCATTAGTATCAAAAGGCATTATTGTCCATATTATCTTGCATATTTTCTTTCCTGGTTGTCTGAAAATTTCTCTGTAATAATGTACAGTACACATTTTTTAGTGTATTAATTTTATGATTCTTTTTTCAACATAATCTTCATCTCTCCTCAGTCACACTTCAGCATGATCTCATAGCTCTCGGAAGCCAATTAAGGCACAGGGAAGACATCAGTACATATTTTCTTCAGCTTTAGTTACTTTAGACCCTGGAGTTTCAACCTATAAATAGGATTATATGTCAGGAAAAGCTAATGGGGAAAAGAGCTCAAGATGTGAAGATTTCCACAAAAAGGTCATAGTCAAAGAATAATTGCAACAATTTCAATAAAAATGGAAAAAATGAGGACACCTAGAAAATGTCGATATGGACATATAATAAGCTTACCGATGAACTGAAAATTTTAAAAAAACAAACAAAGGACTTAAGTAGGAGGTGAAGAGAGGAACAGGTTACCAAGGAAAGTCCCATAGTGATACCTGGCAGTTATAGAAATGGTGTCAGAAAGGCTAAAACTCATAATGAGATGAGATTACAAAGGTGCAGAGGACAATTGGAAAAAGAACAATAGGTAGAGAAAAGAATTAGTGCAGTAGCTGCTCATTTAAAAGGGCAAAAACCAGTCAGGTTAACAAAGAGAATGCAAAACTAGGTAACTCTGCTTTGGCTCAGTTTTCTTCAGTAAGAGGATACATGCCCTACAGGGCAATTGGGGAGCAGTCTGAAGGGCAGGACTGAAAATTGAGACTGATTGAAAGACAATTGATGGAACACCTCTTTGGCAAAAGTTTAAATTACAAGGACCAGATGAAGGGCACTGTAAGAATTTGTTCTTAGCTTAACCAAACCCTCTTCTATTGTTTAAGTTCTCTCTCCCTCCCCTCTCTCATCTACCAATTATTTCCTGGAAAATAGGTGGATTTCAGTTGACTAGACCAGAGCAAATACTTCTATTTTATTTATTTATCAAATTTATATAGTCCCCCAATACACAAATGTGATTCTGGGTGGTGTACATTAAAACCAATGATTAAAACAATCTTAAATAACTATTAAAACAGTTAAACATAAACAAGATTGTGGGAAAATGTGTCAGGATCTCACACATGGTAGAATCAACAGGCACCTTGTTTCAAGGAAACACCAGGTTTGCTGGAAAAACTATGTTTTAAGACATTTCTGGAAGATTTCATATATTTAAAAAAGGATTATGTATGTGTGTGCGTGTAGAAATATATGAGGAAAGATTTTAGAGCAGATAGTTAAAGGTTCAATCTGCAAGTATCTTGAAAATAACATGAATAATACTAGAAGTCAGCATGGAGTTTTTACAAATGAATCTCAGTAGACTATCCTTATCTCATTTTTGATGATGGATGACTTCCTCAATACTTTACGAGAATCGTGTAGACATAATATATCTTAATTTCAGCAATTTGACAAAGTACCCCATGAAATTCTGATTACTTAGCTAGTTAAGTATTGGTTGGAAATTACACAGCGAAGGGAAAGCCTAGCAGGATCAAAAAGCGCTCAATACTTGCTTCTCATTCTGGAGTATGGTATTGAGCAGGTTGCTACAAATTCAATCTTGGAGTCACTGTTCTTCAACAGTGAACTGACAGCTGTGGCTAGTTGTGTTGTCAGTTGTGTTGACAACTGACAACACAACTGACAGCTGTGGCTAGGGGAACCTTTGCAGAGGTTCGCCTGGTGCACCAATTGCGACCCTACTTGGATCAGGAGGCTCTCCTCACAGTCACTCATGCCCTTGTCACCTCATGGTTGGATTATTGCAACACACTCTACATGGGGCTAACCTTGAAAAGTGTTTGGAGACTACAGTTGGTCCAGAATGCAGCCGCGCAAACTATTGTGGCTGCACCTAGATACACCCACATTGCACCAATTCTCTGCGAGCTGCACTGGCTCCCTATCAGTCTCCGGATGCAATTCAAAGTGTTGGTTATTACCTTTAAAGCCCTACATGGCTCAGGGCCAGGCTATCTTTGAGACCGCCTTCTACCACACAGCTCCCATCGACCGGTAAGATCCCACAGAGTTGATCTCCTCCGGGTCCTGTCAGCTAAACAATGTCAGTTGGTGGTCCCGCAGGGGAGGGCCTTCTCTGGGGCTGCCCTGATCTATGGAACCAATTACCTCCTGAGGTCCGGACCACCCCCACCCTATTGGCCTTCCAGAAAGCAGTGAAGACCTGGCTTTTCCGGCAGGCCTGGGCCATTGATTTCGCTACAGCGATCTTGCGAGACCCGGCCATGGAATGGAGTGTATGGGTTTTTAATGTTCTTTCAAAACAATTTACGGGATATTGTTCACATTGTTTTTTTGCTGTAAGCTGCCCAGAGTCCCTAGGGAGTTGGGCGGCATAGAAATGCGACTAATAAATAAATAAATAAATAAATATAACTTGTACGAAAAAATGGAGCAGATGATTCTCCAATTTGCAGAGAAGACAAACATGGAATAAAAGATAGAAATAAAACTCAGAGAAATCTTCACTTGTGAAAGAATGAAATGAAAATAATTACAATAGATCTTGATTTAGCATTCAGAGTTAGTATGGACCTCACTGCGGATAATTACAATCAGAATTTGGAGTTATGATAGTGGCCGTCACTATGCTTACAGTTATGACCATGCTTTGGGTGCTCAGCATCCAGGCTGTATTTATGGGTGTTTGTATGTCCTGTGGTTACATTACTCTGTTATTCTGTTAGCCACTTACTAAGTGAAATGATAACCTCCCCTTCATTGGATGTCATCAAATGAAGAGTGGTCAGTTCAAACATTTGAATTCCTGAACCCATAATTGATTGGAAGATGATCACTTTCAATTATTTAAGATAGGATTATATGATATTAAACACAGACAGACAGATAGACTAGATTAGATTTCTAGTCATGATTCGGGAAACCTGAGTTCGAAGTTCCATTCACCCATCAAGCAATAGGAAGAATTTAACAATTCATTAGCCAAGGGTTGCTATTAGGACAAAGAATAGAAGAACCAGTAGACACAAATGTACTCTAAAAATAGATTTGATTGGACATTACTGAGAACATTTCTATTAATGAAAAGGCAAATGATTATATTTGATTAAAAATGATCATTCAGGCAGTTCTAACATTTAGCACTTATTTTCTTGCCTGGTAGGAGAATTTCCATACACTGAGAATGTATGAGAATTCCCATACATTCTTCAAATATCTTAGTTCACCCTGAGTAAGGTGCACCTCTTTTTTTGTTTGCTATGATGTGTTAAGCCTTAGACTTGGCTCTGTCTGTCAGCATTCGTTGCTTTCATTGATAATGGTTTGACAGTATGCTTTTTATGTCTTCAAAACTCATGGTGGCAGTATTCTCAAAGTTACCAGAAAAAAATTCAACCTGGAGAAATCTGGTCATTTTCATCATCAGTTGCTTGTCAGATAATCTGAAGTATTAAAATATTGTCCCTTCCCCCCTATCTTTCTCCATCCCTCCCCTTCCTTTCCCTTCCCTCCCTGTTTATTTCCAAGGATGAAATTGATTAATTTATCTGCATCTGTCTTTTAGTTAGTTCGTTCCATTACATCTCACAGAAGTTGTGATTTCCTTTAAAGAAAATGTCCACATAAACACTTCTATGCTTTTTTCCCTATCCATTTTGCCTACTATATACATTTTTCAATACATTTTTCTTATATAACATTAATTGTACATGTTTCCTTATGTGTACTTTTCCCTAATGTATACATTTTTTATTAACACTGGCTGGTTTTAATTGCAGAAAGGTGTTTTAGAGTCTGCAAATTTAACAATAGTTTAAATGCAATACTTTAAAGCAACTTTGTATTTTCACAGGATTGTAAAACTCTGTTCTGCAGTAGCTGTAAGATAGCTGCTTTAAATATTTGCTAATCTCCATGCTCTTAAATGCTGTGAAGTACCCCTTTCAAATAGAATTCAAAGCACTACAGAATTCTTCTTTTCCCCACACATTTCCCTTAAAGAATGTAATTACATTCAAGTGATTATATCGATCCAACCCAATGGTGAAATATAACATTTGTTACTACCGGTTCTGTGGGCGTGGGTTGGTGGTGGTGGGTAATATGACTGGGTGGGTGTGGCCAACTTTTTTCTTTTACTTTTAAAAATATTTTTTCTACAACCTCTCCAGCCAAAGAGATTGTAAAAAATGCTTTTAAAAGGCTCTGACTATCCCAGCTGAGTTGCCTGATTGTCAAAGCCTTCAGTAGAAAAAAATGCTTTTAAAAGGCTCTGACAATCCCAGTTGACTTCCTGATCATCAGAGCCTTTTAAAAGCATTTTTTTCTACTGAAGGCTTTGACAATCAGGCAACTCAGCTGGGATAGTCAGAGCCTTTTAAAAGCATTTTTTAAACAACCTCTTCAGCCAAAGAGGTTGTAAAAAAAATGCTTTTAAAAGCCTCTGACAATCCCAGCTGAGTTGTCAGATCGTCAGAGGCTTTTAAAAGCATTTTTTCTACCGAAGGCTCTGATGATCAGGCAACTCAGCTGGGATCGTCAGAGCCTTTTAAAAGCATTTTTTAAATAACCTCGTTGGCCGAAGAAGTTGTAGAAAACATGCTTTTAAAAGGCTCTGACGATCCCAGATGAGCCACATGATCATCAGAGGCTTTTTTTTACTTTTAAAAGAATTTTTTCAGCTGAAGAAAAAATGCTTTTAAAAGTAAAAAAAAAGCCTCTGATGATCGCGTGGCTCAGCTGGGTATGGGGGGGGGGCAGGGATTTTTGCCACCAGTTCTCCGAACCACCTGCTGCCATCGCTACCGGATTGGGAGATCCGGTCCGAACTGGGAGCATTTCACCCCTGATCCAACCTATAATCAATAGAATTTTCTCCTTCCCGCTTAAGAATTTCCAACTAGCTATCAGTTATGATCAATGCTTTGCTTTTCATCTTTTGGAAGAATGTGAAGAGGTTCAGAGGCATATCATTAAATAAAAAAGAGAGTTGAAAACAATTTGCAAATTTAAAAGCTTTTTTAAAATGAAATCTTTACTGGTTGGAAGGCTGGGCAGAGTGACAGCTATTTTATTTAAAACATTCAAAATAATTAGGAAGGTAGGAGAAACTACAGCTCCTTCTGATGCTTACTGGATAAGAATGAAAAGCACATTGTCAAGGCTAACAAAGATAATTCATTGTCTTGTATAATAATTATATTTTCATGGTAGAAATAGGCAATCTTAGCCGGGCCACACATTTAATGGAATCTGAAGGAGCTTGAAGTCCATGTGATATGTTTGGACAAGATCTAAATTTTCTATCTCAAGAAATTAGTTTTGCTTTTGTTAGTATGTTAAGCCTGTAGAAGGCCTAGGCAACGTTTTTCATATGTTTTCAATCTCAAAATGATGGAAAACTGAAGTTAATGGTGTACTCAAGGAGACGTTAGAGGCTTTGTAATGGAGCTCAGGAATTAAATGTAACCTTGAAGCTTCAGATAGTCCTCTCCTGTTGTAAAACATCAGCTGCTTAATTTCTCAGATGGTAGTGGAGACATTCACCTCTCCTGACATAATTCTCCTTTCCTGTCTATAGACTTAATGTTGGTAAAGATTTATTGATTTGTTTACTGGTATATCAATGTAATCAATAATGACTCCTGGTAATTTACAATAAAAAAAACCCCAAGCAAAAAACCTAATTGCAATGCAGTGATAGCAGCACAACAAAACTAATAAAGTAAAATCTAAAATTATACACTGACAAAGATATAAACCCAATTATATAATAATAATAATAATAATAATAATAATTTAATAATTCAATAATTTAATAATAATAAGACACCACCTGATCAGTGGGTGCAGCAAAATTTCACAAACTGACTACCTACAACGCCATGATCGCGTTGCTAAGGTCATTCACTGGAAATTGTGCCAGAAGTTTGGATTTGAGTACAGCAAATCCACTGGGAACCACTGGGAACATCAGGTTGAGAAAGTTTTAGAGAATGAGTTTAGAGTTTTAGAGAATGAGAAACTCAAGATCTTGTGGGACTTCAGGATTCAGACTGACAGGCATTTGGTCCACAACACACCTGACATAACAATAGTTGAAAAGAAAAAAGTATGGTTGCAATACCTGGTGATGCACGGATTGAAGATAAGCAGCAAGAAAAAATCACAAAGTACCGGGACCTGAAACTTGAAGTTGAGCAACTGTGGAAAAAGAAATCGTATCTTGTCCCGATTGTAATTGGAGCCCTTGGGGCAATACCCAAAGGGCTACCCCTCTATTTAGAAATTCTAAATTTACCGGACTTGAACATTTTGACTCTACAAAAAACCACCTTACTCGGAACAGCTTACATCTCCGACGATACCTTAACAGTTCCTAGGTCCTTGGTTAGGACTCGAGCTGCTGAGCTATTAACCAACCGCAAAGGCTGTGAATTTCACTAAAGATTAACCAATGATGATGATGATGATGATGATGATGATGATGATGATGATGATGCAACTTCTTTTCAAAAGTGTTACCAAAATTCTTTTTTTAACAATCTTTTGGAATGAAGTCAGGGTAGACATCAGGCAAATCATTTGGAGAGGTTGTTCCTCAAAATGACAGCTGTCACAGGATCCCTTCATGCATCTCCTGATGTACACAGAAACATTAAACAGACCCAAATGGGTCAAGTATATAAGGTTGGCAAATCCACATGTAGGAAGTAGTCCTGAAGATACCTGAGATTCAAGCCCTGTAGATAGCATTAGCAATAGCTCTTAGACTTATATATCACTTCACAGTGCTTTACAGCCTCTCTAAGCAGGTTTCAGAGTCAGCATATTGTCCCCAACAATCTGGGTCTTCATTTTACCCACCTCTGAAGGATGGAAGGCTGAGCCAACCTTGAGCCGGTGAGACCCGAACCGCCAAACTGCAGGCAGCCAGTGATCAGCAGAAGTAGCCTGCAGTACTGCATTCTAACCACTGCGCCACCACGGCTCAGATCATTAAAAGTCATAACCAGCACTTCAAATTGTGTCCAAAATTTTAACAGAAGCCATTGGCCTCTAACTAGTAGAGTTGGTCCTTCTATTAGGCACAATAAGATTGCCAATTCAGGGAGCAGATTTTGAAGTAGGGATCAGTAGTAGGGCAGACATCAGACATCAGACATCAGATACAACTGTTGTAACTGTATGCTGCATAACTTAATCCACTGGTGTGGTAAAGGATACTTCCCTTCAACAGCACTGAAGTAAAAAACACCAACAAGCCATCAGTTACAAACTGAATGCAAGGGGCACAATCTTATTCTTTCACTGAAGCAAAACAATGTCTTTGCCAAGACCAGGCAATTTAATAAAGAAAACAGAAATTAGGAAAATTCCTAGATCACAAAATAATGGCCAAATAGTTCTTACATGTAGAGAAAAAAAGCATGTCAAACTGAAATAATCCAGGTCAGGACAAGTTTTCATCACCCAGCTCAGTTCTGCTTATTTACTGTATTTATTTACTAAACAAATTTATATGGTTGCCCAACTCATACAGAGAAAACTATGGGCAGCTTACAACATTAAAGTCCACAACATAAAAAGCTATAAACTTCATCCCCATAAATACATAAAAACCCATCATCCATTATTAATGTTGTTAATCAGACACAATAAACAAACATTTTATTAGAACAGCTGAGAATGAAGTAATTCATTCCAAATTAAGTCCAAAACAAATTCTTCATAAACAGTCCTTCGGCTTTATCACCAACCTTTGTCTACTTTGGCATTCTGCCAAAGGTTTTTCTTGGCAAAAGTTCAGAAGCAAGAGATGCTGACAAGAAACAAATGTAGCAAGACAAGAAACAAATATAGCAACGTTGCTTTCCTACAAAGATTCCAAGAGCTGTTGCTGCTCTTTTAAGCCTTCTGGGAGGGGCCAATCATCTTCTAGCCTTACTCCTGAGTCGTCCTTTTTGCTTTAGCTGCTCTTGCCTGCTGGCAGCGCTTCACATGCGTGCACTAGGAACAAGGTCTTCCTGTTTCTCTGTCTCTCTACTGTCAGCCTCTGGAGCTCCAGAGTCCGCACATCACTCCCAGATGGCCCTGGCCCCAACTCTGCCTCCGACGCAGAGCCCTCGTCTGGGCCTTCCCCTGACTCCCAGCCTGGCCCATTGTCCTCCCCAGCCTCCTCACTGTCTGACTCTGCTGCCAGGTCCGCAGGCTGCTGGTGGACTACAACAGTTGTGTTGCAGAATGACAATTGTGTCCCTTGATTTATCCTTATGATAAGTTCAGCCATCTATGACAATGTACAAGGATGGTAACAAACTGATGATGATTTTACCCATTCAGCTGTGTCCAACAGTTGGCGATTCTATGGGCCAGGCCTCCCCACAACTTCCGATTGTGCACTGCTTCTTTGAGTTTTTCTATGCTCTGACTTGGAGGCCTGGTTTCTTTTTACTGCTAATTTTTCCCAACATAATTGCTTTCTCCAGTGAATTCACCTCCAGAACATGGCCAAAATAAGTAAGACTCAGTTTTGTGATTTTTTTCCTTCCAATGACATGTCTGGTGTTATGCACTTCAGTACTTGCTTGTTGGTGTCCTTTGGGTAATAAAGTACTGATATTTAAGAGAAGAAGAAATAGTCTGCCACTGCTGCTGTAAATATGCAAATATTTGTTTTGTTTTCAAAATTATACAAAACTGAAACAGTTTTACACAGCATAGGCTGGAAATATTTCATTAGATTAGATTAGATTAGATTAGATTAGATTAGATTAGATTGCTAGATAGATAGTCAGATAGATAGTCAGATAGATAGATAGATAGATCGATAGAGAGACAGATAGACAGACAGACAGACAGACAGACAGACAGACAGACAGACAGACAGACAGCATCGTTGAAATGCAATAGAATAAAGCACTTTTCTGAAAATTGGGTAGATGTATTACATTATCTTTCTGTGTAGGCTCAGGTGAGAGTGATGATAGCATATGCTATTCTTTGCATGGCCTAGAAATTTCTCTACTCCTAAGATTCACTAAAAGACACTCAGTAAATATTTTTTGATATTAACAACTATAATAGTACTTTGCATGTAAATTGCACAGTGTCCTATATTTCTCAGACTTCTCTGGAGAGGCAGGAGAACATTATTTACTGTATTTTATTGTTCCTTTTCTTTCTTTTAAATGCAAGAGTGATTGTCTCCCAGGAATAAAATGAAAACATGAGAGCAAAGTCATATCGTTGCCCCATTCTTCATGAAAACACCATTAATTTGTTTTAATTCTTTTCTTTCTGATTGTAGGAATAGCAACCACGTATCTTGTATAAAACACACAGAGATGTTGGTAGAATAAATATGAAATAATTACATTTCTAGGGTCACCCATCTCAGCAATTTGATACAACAACACACATGTAAAACAATTATCCTAAAAATCTAAGAATCAGTATTAAAAACACAAAATATACAAATCCCAGACAAAGAGAGAGTTCCACCTAAACAATGGAACCATCTAGATATGTCTACAGTTCCCTGGGATCCTCAGGCATAGGTGATATAACCAGATCTTGAAGGACTTCCAGAACTTCCAGAATTTCATGAGGGATGGAGCTAACCTAAATTTTGGGGGAAGAATGTTCCACCAGGTTAATGCCAAGGCAGAGAAGGCCCAGTGCCTGGAACCCAACAAATATATGTCCCAGGGTACCTTCATTACTGGTTTGCAAATGTGAGCATGTGTGTGCTATGTTCGTGTGCACCTCCTGTGCATGGCAGAGGCTCAAAAATGGGATGTGATGATGTCTGGGTGGGTGGGCGGAGCCTCCCGCCGTCGACGCTGCTGGATCGTGCGATCCAGATAGAGCCAGCTGTATTTCACCACTGGTATGTCCCTAACTGATGGTATGCAAAACATGTCTTCTCTGCCAGATCTAATGGGGTGAGTGGATGTAATCAGGGAGAGACAGTAGCCCGGTGCCATGCCATGAAGGGGTTTAAAAGTTAAAATCAGCACCTTAAATTGGATCTGAGAGAAAACTGGCACTCAATCGAGCTTGCAGAGGAGAGGTGTCACGTGCTGTTCTAGGAACATATATAACTTTCTACGCCACTGCATTCTGTAGCAGCCGAAGCTTCCAGATACTCTTCAAGGGTGACCCGTATACAGCATATTACAGTAATGCAATCTGGAAATGATTAGGACACGAGTTACTCTGAGCAGGGCCTGTTGATCCAGGAATGGGAGCAATGGTGCACAAGACACAACTGTGCAAGGACCCTGCTAGGCTTGAGTTCCACCTGCTCCTAATAGAACCGGTGAACTAATGAGATGGCTGTGTTATTATTCACATCCCTTTCCCCATTATTTTTAGCTGTGTTTTACAGCTTTAATAATAAAGACAGCACAAATGCACACAAAGTCAAAATTAAAAAGATAGCAACAGACAGCAAATGCCAAGTCTACAATGAAGCTGAAGAAACAGTGGACCATCTAGTTATCTGTTATATGAATATTGCACAGAGGGACTAAAAACAGCATGACAAAGTAGCATCAGTTGTGCATTGGAATATCATTTGCCTGCAAACATGAACTGGTAGCACTGCAAAACATTCACAGTAATGAACATGAAGAAACTAAAGTGTCTGTCTTTAGAATTCAGACAAACAAGCAGTTGCCATATAACAACCTGGCTCTGGAGGCTGATTTATCTTCGCATGCTGATTCGGAGGATGATACGGAGGAGAAGGAAGCTGTCTCGAGCTATGTGCCAGAGGGGTCGTCTTCAGTGGTGAGTCAGCAAGAACTGACAGTTGCTGATGTGCCTATAGACCCCAGCCAAATTGAGGAGGAAACAGAGGCCGGTAATGATTAGAGGGAGCTCCTATTGGATGCAAGAGAGAGACGTAGGAGACGTCGTAGAGAACAGCTATTGCCATGTCCTAAGAGGTGTGGTCAGGAGACGCAGGGCCACACCCTACAAAGTATAAAAGGGGTGTGACTGGGCTGGAAAGGCGTGGTGAACAATTTGTTGGCATTTTGGATGCAGTGGAGTTACAACTGTTCGTTTGGAGTTTTTGACAAGAGTCTGCATTCCTGCATTAGCCTGTTGGCCGTCTGCCAAGACCTTTGGAACATTGCTCGGTAACTCTTGGACTGATATACACTTTGGAAGAGAACTATTTATTAAAGGGCCAGCTTCAGTCTCTCTAGCCTGAGTTTGTTACTGCCGGGCTATTTGAGCCTTTGCAAGGCCACTCATGGGTGGGGACAGAACAAGACCTCACAATTGTTGATAAGAAGAGAAGAGAAAGAACTAAAGGAAATCACAAAATAATACCTTTAACACCATCAAACACCATCTATCTATCTCAGGTTCTTGGGAAGGACTTGGTAAATTGATAAAAATGCCAAATCCAGTCTAAAAATCTGGTGGACTGTATGATAAACCTTAATAACACTTCTTATTTGTGAATTATTATTTTTTCATTTAGTTGCATGCTACCCACAGTAACTGGGTAGCAAGTCGTCTGTGAGATGACTTGCTATATAAATTTGAAAAACAAATGAATAAATAATCTTTTATTTCTGCCTGAGTGTCTAAAGCAGCCCCAAAAGTAGGAGCTGTAAATTAGCTTGCTTATAAATGGCTTCTTCCACTGCTTAAGGAGATAGACAGATGTTTCCTACCTGCTCTGTTGGCTCCATCAGCATTATAAAAAATGATATCCGTTGTCTTTATAGCTGTCATCTGTCCATCTCTTTTAATAATGCTATGGCCTATTACTCATCCATCGTAAACAAAAGGCATTAAAGTAAGCTTGCACACTTTTTTTTAACCAAAACAAAAGCAATATAAACAGAAAGTTTTTTGGTTAGAAAAAAACTGCAGGCCAGAATACTGCAAACTTTGGATATATTTTTATAAAATCAAACCTGCAATGAATGAGATATAATGTAAATATTAAAGTAATGCCATCTCAAAATAAATAATGTGTATACATTTAAATTTACCTACAATCTTCCTCTGTATAAGCTCAGCATGGTTTACAAGGGCATTTTTAAAAAAACTTTATTTATTTATTATTATTATTTATTTAAAAATAATCCACCCATAAGAAAAGTAATATTCTTAATTACAAAAAACCAGAAGGCAATCTAGAAAGCAATGTTGTTCTGGAACAGTGGTTCTACCAATGCCGGAATCAACTGGCATGATTTTTCTTTTCTTTCTTTTTTATTCATAAACATTTTGAATACAGTGTAACGTCAGGGTATATCATTTACAAAAGAAAAACAAAGAGCGAACAAAAAGAAATATTAACACATATACCGGTAATAATAGTAATAATATAACAGAATAGTTTTGGCTAACTTCTCTTCATATTAGCTTATTTATAATTCTGTTAATTATACTGACATATTTATAATTATAAACCATCTTTATATTTAGTTCATATATAACAATAATCTTTCTTCATCTAATTTCTACCTCTTATTTCTAACCACTCATAAAATCTATTCCATATCAAGTAATATTCTGTGTCTTCTTTGTCTTTTAAAGTCAATCTGTCCATCTCTACACAGTCTAATATTTTCCGAATTACATCCTCATCTGGTGGAGTGTTCTGATTTTTCCAATATTGTGCAAATACAATCCTTGCTGCTGTCAATACATGCAAAAATAAATATATAGTCCCTTAATCATAACCCTCCGGCATTATACCCAACAAACATATTCCTGGTTTCAGATCTATATGTTGCTTAATCATCTTTTCCAACGAAGTATGTATTTTCTTCCAATATTTTCTTGCTTTCATACATATCATTTGGCATGATTTTTCTGATCACATCTGAAAAAAACGACAAAAGAAAAATTTCTGAAGGAAAGACGTTCACGATTTCAATGTTATCTCTCAGAAAGCCCGTCTCCTTAACACCGGACTGGGGGGTTAAACAACGAGAAGGATTGCAAGTTGGAGCTTCCTAGGTGACCTTGGTTTTTATTTTGAATTGGCCTTAAAGAAGTGGAATTTATTACCATACTCCAAAAATATTCACATTCAATTGAGACAATAAGAGGAATAAAAATACCTTTGACATCTTTATTCATGGAGAATGTAAACAGATGTTTATTTTCTTCAATAAACAAATAAATCTTTCTTGGTCATCCACAGTTTTGATAAAGTTATATCTATTTTCAGCAGGCAGCAAAGATGTTTATAGTTTAGAAGACAATTATCCAGCAAAACATATTTCTGTGTCTGTACATTATAGGTAATGGAAGTTCTTTGACCTGACCAGATCTATGTTTTGATAATTTTTGAACTATGTTTTAATAGATTGTTTGTTTGTTTGTTTGTTTTAATTTGATTTATATGCCGCCCTTCTCCGGAGACTCAGGGCAGCTTACAACGTGTTAAGCAATAGCCTTCATACTTTTGTATATTTATACAAAGTCAGCTTATTGCCCCCACAATCTGGGTCCTCATTTTACCCACCTTAGAAAAGATGGAAGGCTGAGTCAACCTTGAGCCTGGTGGGATTTGAACTTGCAGTAATTGCAGGCAGCAGATGTAAGTGGATGTTAATCACTGCCTTAGTCTACTGAGCCACCAGAGCATATGTTTTGTTCAAAATCAACAATTGTCACATCTAAACTAAGAACATAGAGTTTATATCTGAATTAAAAACAGCTAGTTTTAGTATCTCATTCTATGTGAGTTTCTAATATGTGTCTTGTAAATACCCTTATTCAATGCTAATATAAATGAAAATATCACCAGTTTTCCTCCTGTCACCACCATAGCATTGCATAATGTTGTTTTAAAAATTATTATTATTTTATAGAACAGTATCCTGATATATGAGGATACTGTTATTATACCTGCATTCCTCGCATACATTAACTCAATAATTCTTGCAATAATCTTGTAAGAGAGGCTATTATTATTATTCCCATACTAAAAAAGAAGGGAGTGAATATGAGCATAAGTAATTAGTTCAAGCTGAAGTTTTATGCTCAAAAGTTCATAGCCACTGCAGAGGCTTTGGTGTTCATTTTTCATAAATAACTTCCATTTTTGAGTGTGAGATTCAACCTCAATTTGAACTTGAGAAGATAACTGGCTTCTGATCTGCCTATTAGTCCAGAAAGTATGAATCAGGTCAGTTGGCTTAAAAATGCAAATAAACACAGTTCCCACCTCAGTTCCTATAAAGCACATTTTGAGCTAGCCAAATATGATTCCTGCTCACCTACTTCCCAGGTGTGTCCTATCGTTAAAACATGGAATCATCATGAAACCTAAAACTTTATAGTTGTATTTTTTAAAAAATGAAGGTTTATAATGGATCTGGCCTTCTTTTTAGTATACAGCAGCAATTCCTACATTAATGGAATAAATGCCATTTTTTCAGAGCCAGTTGGTTTAACATGTTTCTCTGCGCTAGTATTATTTTTCACCAGACTCAAGCATCATACATGTCTGAAGAATATTATTCTGGACCTTCTGTCCCTCTTTCCTCTTTCCCCTCTCTCTTCCTCTTTCCTCTCCCTCTCCTCTATTTTTTCTGCCAAATGCTGAGGTAAATCAGAGGCAATGATGGTAATGGCAAATTGGTAAAGCAGTTGGATCGCAACCTGATTGTCAAGCAGGAAAGAGGCAACCCAGGCAAACACTCTTTGTATTGAAATGTGACTTCCACATTCTGGACAACATTTGTGAGCTTTTGAAAGGGGCAGTTGTCTCAGGTTTTATGCTGCGGCATCAACATCACAGCAAAAGACGAAAAGCTCATTTTTCTTCCTGCAACTGAAAGGCACTGGGCCTGCGACATTGCGCTATTGCCATGGATTTATGAACACAATGGCTTCTGGCATCCGCTTTGAAGACATCTGGAGGGGTAGTTTGCATGAGAACTAGTGCAGCTGTGCTTGGAACTTGGCACAGATTTACACCACTTTTATTCCACATATGTAAAGACATAAGTAAAGATAAGTGTATATATATATTTTCTTTTGCTCCTATATACTTAGATAAACCTGAAAGTGTTCTTTTTTTTTTTTTGTTAGTTTACAGCTTATGTTCAAATATCACATCTAAAGAACGTGGACTTTTGCAGATATATCCATGCCATGATGCAGGGGTGGTATTGACTTCTCTTCGCTACTGGTTCGCAAATGTGAGAGAGTACACGCGTGTGTGAGCAAAGCAAGCACGTGACACCTCTGCGCATGCTCAGGACCTTCTGCACATGTGCAGAGCATCAAAAACGGGACATGATGATGTCCGAGCGGGTGGGTGGAGCCTCCCGCAGCCGCTGCTACCGGTTTGCCCAAACTGGATAGAACTGGCTAAATACCACCACTGCCATGATGCCATTTTACTGTGAAGTACTGGAATAGCAATTCTAAAGTGGATTCAGACCTCTGAATCCGGGTCTATCCAGTAAGAATGAAGGAAATATACATGTTTTCTTTTCAGAAATATGTTTTTAATTAAATATGATTTATACATATAATCCTCAGTTAATGACTGCTATGTTTACTGGCCATTTAAAATTCTACTGGTGCTAAAACTGATCCCCACATTTAGAACTGTCACAACAAACCACAGATCAAGATTTGGATGCTTTTCCACCAGTGTTTATTGCAGAATCCATGACAGTGGTGGGTTTCAATTTTTTTTACTAGCAGTTCTGTGGGTGTGGCTTGGTGGGCTTGGTGGGTGTGGCATGGCTTGGTGGGCGTGGCAGGGGAAGGATACTGTAAAATCTCCATTCCCTTCCCAATCCAGGGGAAGGTTACTGCAAAATCCCCATTTCCTCCTGATCAGCTGGGACTCAGGATGCAGAAAATAGATGGGGGCAGGGCCAGTCAGAATTTTTACTACCGGTTCTCCGAACTACTCAAAATTTCCACTACCGGTTCTCCAGAACTGGTCAGAACCTGTTGAAACCCACCTCTGATCCATGAACACCATTTGCACACTTCAAAGCTGGCTTCTGACAAGCAGAATCATTAGAGAAGCCAGCAGGAAAATCACAAATTACAATGGGTTGTAGGCCCATTGTGATCATGTCCTGCTTCATAACTATAATACTTAGGGTCAAAGTTACCTGTCCCAATTGTAGCTCATTAAATGAGAACTATCTATACTGGTTTAACATATTGTTCATGTATTTTATTTTTGTTCTTACTTTGAGACTTTCACCACTTTGAGATGTTTTAGTATGAGAAGTTATATATAAACATATTGTTAAATATCTTTTTTTGCATGTTTCCAGCTGCAAACCATGAGTGCTGAAGAGTGATTATGTAATGATTAGCATTTATGGTTAGCATGAACAATGGTGGAGAGAGCTTGGGACTGTTGTTCAAATCATCTGGATATCTGCATGTTTCTCATTTTGGTGCTGGATGATAGAACAGAAATATGTGTTTGTGTGTTACATTAGTCATTGCTTATAAACCAAATCTATCTGATAGAATTGTCAAGTGAACAAAAAGAAAAGAGTGTGCCAGATCATGGGAATTTTACTAAAATAATCATAAATTGTAGCAAAAATATTATATCAAATAATTCCATACATTTTTAAAAAAAAGAAAACATCAATTTAAGGTCGATGTTATTTGAAACAGCAAGATAGTGACTTTATTCCCAAGGGAATAAAATTTGGGAAAGTTGTGGCTACTTCAATGCTATTGGATGCTCCTGTGGTCATGTGACATTCATTTTTAATATACTGTGACAGTTTCCTAATCAATCTTGAAATCACTCACTCCTAGCTCTACCTAGCAACAGCCACTTATCTGCCTGCTGGAAAGGGAAGGAACCAGTGGTGGGTTGCTACCGGTTCTCCCCGGTTCTTGCGAACTGGTAGTGGAAATTCTGAGTAGTTCGGAGAACTGGAAAATACCACCTCTGCCTGGCCCGCCCCAATCTATTCGCTGCCTCCTGAGTCCCAGCTGATTGGCTAGAAGAAAAAAAATTGTTTAAACTCTTGTCGTGGGGCTTCAAAGGGCTGCCCTACAGCTGATCAGCGGTAAAAGGCAGTGTGGTGGTAGACCAGTGCACTGAAAAAACAAATGGGTAGACCAGTGCCTCCAAAAACAAATAGGTAGACCGGTACGGCTCTGCAAGCAGTTAAAAGCCTGGTAGACCAGTACTTCTGTAAATCCTAAAGAATTGTTTGTCACATGACCATCAAACCACGCCCACAAAATAAGCCACGCCCACAGAACCATAAGTAAAAAATTTTACAACCCACCCCTGGAAGGAACAGTAGAGAATAGAAGACCCTTTCTTCTCATTGCCAACATTCTGTGAGCTTCCCTGACAAGCAGCTTCCCCACCTATGCAACATCTTTTGCACATCTCCACGCACCCTCCCTCATCCATGTAACTCCTGCATGCCTCCCTGACTATCCATTACTCCATACAATTTAGCATCACCCCATCCACTGTCCCTGACCTCCATGGCACCTCTTGCCAAAGAACCCCCATGCCCTCTTCTCAATGCTACATCTCCCCCACACATGCCATCTCTGACCAGTCCAACAGCTATCACATACTCCTGTGACCCCCATGCATTCTTCTTGATTTAGGCCAACTCCACGGCTCTTTATGTGATCTACATGGCACCTCTTACAAACACCCTTGACCCTCATACACCTTTCCTGACTTGCACCACCCACTATGCCTGTCCTCCTGAACTCCTTCAGCATCTTTCATGGACACCCATAAACCCTTCCAAGCCCAAGCCGCACCTTTCTCTCAATCTCACATAGGATTCCTGATCTGCACTCCTGGACACCCCCTTGTTTCCTCTTCCTCCAAGAACTTGCCTGCTGGCCTTGGACTTGCAATTTCCTACTGGCTTCCCCACTGAGTATGGGCTTCCCACAATCAAAGAAATGGAGGGAGGGAGAGAAGGAGGGAAGAAAAGAAAAGAAGGAAGGGTGGAAAGGAGGGAGAAAGAGAGAAAGAAGGAAGGAAGGAAGGAAAAGGGAAGGAGGGAGAGAGGGAAGGAAGGAAGATTCTGATGCTCTCTTCCAGCTCCCACAAGGACACTCAATGGGGAAGCCAGCGGGAAGAAAAAAAGTCACTCCTGCTCTAACTGTTCTTTTGCCCCGTGATCATGTTTTTCTTAAGTAAAGAAATATCACTGAAACAATGATCCAACAGGGCATGGATTGAATAGTGTAGAATACAAATGATCAGATTTTCCCTTATATACTGTAGAACTCTTAAAATAAATTGGTTTTTTATTATTATTATTTTTAACCCCCCTCCCCTTTTCTCTAAAGAGGAACAATAATGGGATATATTTTCGTATCTTTTTAAAGATTTAGATTTAATTAGTCACAGTCAATTATAAAAATGAAACACGTTCCCCGTTTGAAGCTGTTTTGTGGTACAGCTCATCTGAAACCAATGTTGAACTGTAAATTAACAGTTAAATTAATCACCACTTTATGTAATTACTTCAGGCAGTGTCATGTTTTCTCTCAAGGCATTGTTGCGAAACAGCTTTTGGCTATGTTTAGGGGTGTAAACCATCACAATATTTTTATTTCCAAAATGCAGCAATAGAGTCCTTCCTCTCACCAAATAAATTATGTCTGATTCAAATAAAATAAATGTCATATCCATCCTCCATCATTTATACATTTTTGCACTTCTTCCAGAATTTGGGAGTTAAGGGATGGATATTCAATTGTTCTACATGAAAGGCATTCTTTTGACATTCAAATTTATTTCAAAGAAAAAAGAATGGATACTCTATGGAGTCTTTCTCTAGCAAAGGAACGGGAATTAAAAAGTCTGTGCAGATAGATTTGGGATTCAGAATAACTATTTCAGTTCATTGTGGAGAAATAGTTACAAAAAGTCCCCCTCAGTTTCTTGTCATGTGTCACAATTCACTGCTTTAGAAGGTGATGATGTTCGTCCATCGTTTCAAAGATGATCTTGACATCTAACAGGTTGTGGACTATCCACGATGTGTCTACAGCAGTGGTGGGTTCCTCCCAGTTTGGCCCGGTTCTCCCGAGCCAGTAGCAGTGACAATATGACATCACTGAACTGGTTCTGCCCCCCCTGTGCCCCCCACGCCCACTCCCACTCCCACGCCCCCCACCCCCCATGTTATTCTTACCTTTTATTTGGCCCCACCCCCAATCTATTGCTGCCTCCTGAGTCCCAGCTGATGGCTAGAGGGAAAAAAAACTGTTTAAACTCTTGCCGCGGGGCTTCAAAGGGCCGCCCTACAGCTGATCAGTGTTAAAAGAAAACAAATAAGTAGACCAGTGCCTGCAAAAATACATGAGTAGATCAGTGCTCGCAAAAATACATGAATAGATCAGTGCCTGCAAAAATAAATGGGTAGACCAGTGCCTACAAAAAAGTTCTGCAAGCAGTTAAAAGCCTGGTAACCAATACCTCTGCTAAATCCTAAATAATTGTCACATGACCATCAAGCCATGCCCACAAAATAAGCCACGCCCACAGAACTAGTAGTAAAAAAAAAGAAACATTCTGACCAATAGGCATTTAATTTTGTGATTAGCAAATTCACTTTAAAATAGAAAAATTATATCATCTTCTCCTTCATTCATTAATTACTTTATTTAAACTTCAGTTCACTTCGCTTCACTTCAACTCCTCAACTTCACTTTTCAGGTTCTCAGTAGTCCCAGACATTGGACTGCTCAAATATTACAGAAAGCTATTAAACTGTATGAACATATTTAGTTGCTGATTTTAATAAAACAAAAGGAATTTGGAAAAAGTAGTATAATTCTTTGGATTAGTTTTACTAATCCACCTATGAAGGATAATACAGCCAGTTAAGGCACCATATTAGAAATCAGGAGACTGAGTTCTAATTCTGATTTAGGCATGAAAGCCAACTGGTAGTTAGCCAGGTAGGATCAATCTCTCTCTCTCTCTCTCCCTCTCTCTCTCTCTCTCTCTCTCTCTCTCTCTCTCTCTCTCTCCCCCTCCCTCCCTCCCTCCCTCTCTCTCCTCATTATGTTAGCTTCAGGTGACAAGCCAGGCAATGAATAGAACAATACTTCTTTGTGGCTGCAAATTCGACATAATTTGGAACTTGATGCAATTAAGTTCCTGATTTTACAAAAACTATAATTGTGTTTGCTCATATGGACTTATGTCTTCAATACAGGTCTCCCCTAGCTGTAGAAGATCAGAAGTAAAGGGAGAAATTAAACAGAAGCCAAGAACATGTTTCCATCTCTTCTTCTTCAGAAAGCCTCAGGAACAATCAGCTGTATTCTTTATTCTTTGGGAATGAACTCTTAGAAAACATAGTTTTGAAGTGGAGCATTCAATTTTTGGAAACTTGTAATAAGTATCCCATTTTGGGTTTTATTACGATTTACTGTGTGTTTCATTGATATAGGGCGGGTTTTAATGTTTTAATAAATAAAACATTAAATGTGTCGCTATGCAAAGCAGGCAAATAATCCTTCCCATGCATTTTCTACATTCTGCTGCAATAGCATCATGGTATGCTGTCCAGATAAGCTGCCAAGGAAAAGAGCTATTCCATCATTTCATAATTAGCATTAAGTTTAGAGACAATTAAATAGCTGTTTAAAACTTTGCATTAAAAAAAGTTTAAAAAATAGCAATTTTTGCAAGTGAATATTAAGTACTATTTGAAGGAACATTCTGTCATAATAGCAGGCTGTACAAGAGAGGGCAATAAATCAGTCCTAATTGGTAGGTTGGTTGATTATATCTTTCCTTGTTCTAATCTTTTAAATTGCATTCTAAAGTCAATTTCCTTCAGTGAGATTTTGCTTTTCATCTTCATCTTTTGTGCGATATGACACTTTTTGTGGTGACATACACATTCACTTAACTCTTTTTGCTCTGCCCTTTGAGCTGTGATCAATTCCTTAATACAAACATTAAGGACATTTTTTATTCCTCTGGAATATCGTGATCATAGCGTCACCTAAATACACAGCAATCAAACACTTAGTAAGATGTGTTTTTCCTTTTGCAAAATTAAGAAGTAATATACTAATAGATTTTTCATGATGTATGTCCCCCAACTATTACATTCAAGACAAATTCATCACATAAACTGTCCGTCCGTCCGTCCGTCCGTCCGTCCACCCATCCATCCATCCATCCATCTCTCTATCTATCTATCTATCTATCTATCTATCTATCTATCTATCTATCTATCTATCATGATGCTAAGGGAAATTGGCCCAAAAAATGGCCTGAAAATGGCCCCAAAATGGCTTGAAAACAGCTTGAAAAACAGCCTGAAATGGCCTGAAAAAGAGCCTGAAAACAGCCCAAGAAATGGTCTGAAAATGGCCCAAAATGGCCTGAAAACCACCTGAAAATGCCCCCCAAAACAGCCTGAAAATGGCCCAAAAAACAGCCTGATAATGGCCTGAAAATGGCCCGAAAAACAGCCAAAAAACAGGCATGCATGCATCGGCCAGCTAATCTTTGGGTTTGTAGCGCTTTGGCACATGCACATAGATACACATGCACACACATTTCAGTTTGGGCACTCTGTGTCAAAAAAGTTTGCCATCATTGCCATAGACCATCGACAGAAACTTGGAAGGGGCCCTGAAGTCTTCTAGCTAGCCCCTTGGCATTTCTGAGGATCCTACCCTTTTCTACATCGAAATTAATTTTCCAATTTTTCAAGCCTACTGCAATGTCTTGGATCCATGATGTCTGCATGTTAATAACTAATCGGATCTTAAAGTCTCCCACTTTCTTCAACATCTATAGAGGAAATTTTGGTTTGGTTCTGCTATCTCAGGGAAAGCATGGCTAGTTCTTTTTGCTTTCTTGCTCACGCTAAATTAGGTTTAAGGAAGTTGGAGTGATACAGTAAAATATATAATTTCAAAGTAAAAGAAAGTAATTTTGGTTTGGAACGCACATTTGTAGACTATCTTAAATAGAATCACCTGCATGTAAACATTGGAGAAGCACTAAATATTACACTGGGACATTCTTAAAAAAAAAAAAAGTCTGCTGCATTTACCAATTGCTAAAGAAAATTTTATCAGATGGAAGCCAGATGATAAATGCATTGCTTTTCCCACAACAAAAAATAGAACAACTAGAGGAACTTCCTGATTCCATTCATATAAAACATATTCCAATGTGACCTAGTTACTTGTCTGCATAATGACACTCTCCATTCATTCCAATAGTCCAAAGGAAATATTTCTGGAGTATGCAAAAAAAAAAAAAAAAAAAAAAGAAAAAAAAAGAGAGAGAGTTCCTACAGATAAGCTCCCCCTCTTCATTCTTTTACAGGTGCTTGACTATGGTTGGCATATATTCTCCGAGAAAAGATTATCATATTGCACCCTTTGACTTTCTGCAAATAGAAAATACGGTGCCCTAATCATAATCATAAGTTTATTTGTCAAGCATATATAAGATAACAGGTAAAAGTATAAACATAATTTGAATACATGAAAAGAGTAAGTAAAAAGGAACATTAAGACGGGGATGGTAGGCACGCTGGTGCACTTATGCACTCTCCTTACTGAATTCTTAGGAATGGGGTGAGGTCAATAGTAGACAGTTTAAGGTTAAAGTTTTGGGGGTTTGGGGAAGAAACCACAGAGTCAGGTAGTGCATTCCAGGCATTGACCACTCTATTACTGAAGTCATATTTTCTGCAATCGAGTTTGGAGCGGTTTACCTTAAGTTTGTATCTATTATTTGCTCGTGTATTGTTCTGGTTGAAGCTGAAGTAGTCATTGACAGGAAGGACATTGTGGTAGATAATTTTATGTACTATGCTTAGGTCAGACTGAAGTCGGCGTAGTTCTAAGTTTTCTAAGCCCAAAATTTGGAATCTGGTGGCATAAGATATTTTATTGCAGTTAGAGGAATGGAGGACTCTTCTTGTAATGTGGGACTTTGGCTTCCGAAACCTGGGCAGAAATCACTATTGAGGCTAACCTCTTAAAAGCTAACCGCTTCTATTTTCTGATTCATCATACTTGGTGGAATATGCATTTTTAGCATTTTTATTTCCCACAAAATAAAAAGGACCTGGCTAGAATTTTTTGGGGATGGTGGGAGGTGGGAGTGAATCACTGATTCTTCTTGGTACATTGCCAGCATGCTAAGTAAGCTTGCCAAGGACTTCTAACAGAGGAAAAAGATCCTTAAATTTGGAGCTAACCTTGGACATGTCTTTCGCAGGGCAGCTCATTGCTTTTAGTTTGATGTCTTTCTGGCACTGGGCTGAAGACTTCAGTTCGGCTTGTTCAAGAGCTGGTTTTAATGAAATTGTTTCATGTTTCAGACTGGTTCATTAAATGGACATGTCTAGTATTTATGTTTTACATGTCACTGTTGAACTTTATTGTGCATTTTTATTCATTTAAGTATATGCCATCCAAGGAGTATAAGTGGATGGGTGGCCCATTAACTTTCGAAACAAATGAGCAGGCATTTCATCTCATCAACAACTGCATCTTCTTAAGCCACTGTTAGTCACATGGGAAATCAGATAAGATTGGAAATTGTTCATGTTTGAGACTTGGGAAAGGAACCAACAGCCGGTACTGATAAAATCAGGTCAGACAGATTAATGGTCATATATTGATCATATTTTGAACAGTTTGTCAAAACTGGAGGTGTGTAGGCAATGGGCAGGCTGAATGGAGAGCTTGGTAGCTGAAGCTCATATATCCAGAGATCATCCAAATTGGAAAATATTGTACAGTTTTACCAAATGTAAACTCTAAACATTTAAGAGGGGGGAGGCAGTGGTTTTATACTGTATATTTGTAATGTTGTAAGCCGACCAAAGTCACCATGTGTGAGTTGGGCTGCCATATAAATTAGTTTAATAAATAAATAAAATAAATCTTGCTCAAAATACCAAGAATAGCTCAATGACAGTAATTATCATCAAGGCAATGTTGTATCTGTAAGCAGCAATAATTAGATCTGTGGGCTGCTTGTTCATGGCCATCAAACTCCATGAGCCATCTAATTTTACATTTTTTTCTTCTTTTTAAGATGCCTTAAAAATGTGACACTGTTATACTTCACAACAAAATGCTAAAGGTAAAGGTAAAAGTTCCCCTCGCACATATGTGCTAGTTGTTCCCGACTCTAGGGGGCGGTGCTCATCTCCGTTTCAAAGCCGAAGAGCCAGCGCTGCCTGAAAATGTCTCCGTGGTCATGTAGCCAGCATTCCTCAATGCCAAAGGTGCACGGAATGCTGTTACCTTCCACCAAAGGTGGTCCCTATTTTTCTACTTGCATTTTTTATGTGCTTTCAAACTGCTAGGTTAGCAGAAGCTGGGACAAGTAACGGAAGCTCACCCTGTTAAGTGGCATTAGGGATTCGAACCACTGAACTGCCAACCTTTCGATCAACAAGCTCAGCATTCTACCCACTAAGCCACCGCATCCATGTAACAAAATGCTAGTACCTTCGTAATTACAGAATTGCCTCTGAGCTCACCATCAGTCTGAGGGGCGGGAAGGTGAAGATACACTGAAATAATAGGAAGTAGTCCTAGAAAGTATATCAGGAAACAACCACACCTAATCTGACTTCTGGAAAATAGGGGTTTTGTAACATTTTGTAACATTTTGAACATGCAGTCAACATTCCAAGTATTTTTTTACTGAACCCCAATTGGTCACTTACACTTGCTCTGCAAAAAAGCCATCCTGGCATTCTGAAGGTTGCTGTAACCCAGTGTTTCTCGACCTCAGCAACTTTAAGATGTGTGCATTTCAACTCCCAGAATTGAAATTAACCACTATGTTCTATGGGTTGTTTCGATAAACCAGTGAATTGACTTGGCATCAAGCAGCTATATATGCTTGTGTATATTCGGACTGTTTTCCCCTGGAAATATATCCTGTAATGGCATCAAGTGCAATGGCATTTTCTGAGTTGATCGTTTGAAACTGGACTTGAACTATCTGTATGAGTCATCACACAAGCTTTTGGTATGGTAATGATGTGAGATGTTCTATACTCAGAATCATGAAGCTATTATCTGCAGCTGTTAGAAATTGCTTTTTTTTTTTTTACGTTCCTGGGTTCAACACTTTGTTGGTATCTCATTTTCTCTAGAGGGTGTTTTACTTATGGTGAGCAATTGCCTAGTGCTTTCTTCCTGACTGTAACAGTGCTTTATTGTTATGGAAAACAAAATTGTGACCATCTGTTTAGAAGGGGGCTATAATTTTCTCCATTTCCACTGTATTTTACCAAGAATGAAGTTTACTCACCTACAATTAGGTTTTGGAAAATTACTTTATTACTGTTTTGACAGATAGTAGATGACATATGGTACAGTATTCTGGAACACCATATTTGATGCTAATATAATGCCTCCTTTTAAAAGTAGTCAGTTTAAAGACTAAATAGGCATCAGTTTGTTAGGTTCACAGCTCTCAATCCTTTACCCTGAGTGCTTTTGAAGAAATCTTATAGTAGATATATATTTTCCAACCCAGTGCAGGTAGAAAGTTCATATCTTTCTACAATATGTTTATGTTTAGGCAATTGAATCCCTTTCATTCAAGCTGAATTCTACCATTGTAGATGGGATTGGGAAAAATATTGATGATTAGAAATAATTATGGTTCCCATTCTTTTTTTAAACCAGGCTTGACAGTTAATGTGGGTCCTAAAGTGAATAGCTGATCAAAAGAAATTGTGACTGAGCACCTTCATGCGGAGGATGTATGATCGCTTTGATTAACGTACAGATGTTTTCTAATACTCCTGTATTAGATAAAGTTTGTATTGGTTTACATCAGAAGTTTCAGGTGCTTAAATATCTTTCCAAGGGCTGAGATGCTCTGAGATTGAATATATTTTTTAAAAAATTGCTGGTATTTTGTAAAAGGTCAATATTAAGAATGATCTTCTACAGGGGTGAAATGCTCCTGGTTTGGACCGGATCACCTGATCCAATAGCGATGGAGGTGGGTGGTTCGGAGAACTGGTAACAAAAATCCCTGCCCCCCACATTGCCCAGCTGAGCCACACAATCATCAGAGGCTTTTTTTTTTTAATTTTTAAAAGCATTTTTTCTACAACCTCTTCAGCCGAAGAGGTTATAGAAAAAATGCTTCTAAAAGTCAAAATGCTTTTAAAAGCAAGTCAGCTAGGATCGTCAGAGGCTTAAAAAAAAAAGAAAAAGCCTCTGCTGATCAGGCAAGTCAGCTGGGATCGTCAGAGGCTTTAAAAGCATTTTTTAACAACCTCTTCAGCTGAAAAATGGTTTTAAAAGTAAAAAAAAAAAGTTGGCCATGCCCACTCAGTCATATTACCCCCCACACACACACCAAGCCACGCCCACAGAACCGGTAGTAACAAAATTTACATTTCACCACTGGCCTTCTATAAGAATACTCGAATAGAATAGAATAACAGAGTTGGAAGGGACCTTGGAGGTCTTCCAGTCCAACCCCCTGCCCAGGCAGGAAACCCTACACCACTTCAGATAAATGGTTATTCAACATCTTCTTAAAAATTTCCAATGTTGGATCACTGACAACTTCTGGAGGCAAGTTGCTCCCCTTATTAATTGTTCTAACTGTCAGGAAATTTCTCCTTAGTTCTAAGTTGCTTCTCTCGTTGATTGGTTTCCATCCATTGCTTCTTGTTCTACCCTCAGGTGCTTTGGAGAATAGTTTGACTCCCTCTTCTTTGTCGCAACCCCTGAGGTATTGGAACACTTCTATCATGTCTCCCCTAGTCCTTCTTTTCATTAAACTAAACATACCCAGTTCCTGCAACCGTTCTTCATATGTTTTAGCCTCCAGTCCCCTAATCCTCTTTGTTGCTCTTCTCTGCCTCTTTCTAGAGTCTCAACATTTTTTTTTTACTTTTTTACTGAAATCTTAGATTCTGGCAACCTGTGAGAAGTCTCACAAAATAGTTGTCTTGCCTTACAACAAAGTGTGTCTTGTCTCAATGCATAGAAGTAGGTTACTCAAGTCATCATATAAAATTATGGGAAGGTGCCTCAGAAATTGTTACCTCCTCATGAATGAGTGTTAATTCATTGACCACTGAAATTGACCAGTGTATTCCCATGGTATGTAAAACATAAAAAACGGCAGTAATTATATTATTGTTTATCTAGCATCATCTGTGTGCATGGCACACTAAAATGGAAAAAAAGGAAATTGCAGTAACAAATGTGTTAAGTGTGTGTCTACCTTTGTTTTTTTCTTGTAAGTTAGAATTTGGAATTGTGCCCATCTACTCCTTGGAAGATAACATATATCTTAGGAGACTTGAGAGGATAATGAAAAACAACCTCATCAATCTGCCTTCCAGTAAAGGGGTATTTTGACTACACTTTGCTTATCTGTCTAAAAAAGTTGGAGATCCTTGCACTGAAATGAACCCAATATCTATTTTTAATTCCAATCTTGTAGACAATCTATAGTCTTGGAATCCTGAAGGAATAAATTTGCAGATCGTCTTTCAAAAATTATGTTTGATTTGCAATCACCTTGCCTTGCTTTGGATCAGATTGTTGCAGTGAAATGAGAGGGAGACAGACAGACTTAATGGACATGTTCACTTGGAACTTCGCTCAACCTGAAACAGCCTTTTTCTTCATAAATTTAAATAATTGCACTGATATCATAGAGAAGTAGAGAAATGTTGGCTCCCTAAATATGGCTAATTCATTATCAGTGGCAGCCCTAGGCAGCATGGTCAAAGGCTAAAAAAACCTGCAACATCCAAACATTTCCTTTCCTACCATATCTGGACACCAAAAATCCACTAGATGGCAGCAAGGAGTTTCTTGTAGCTCTCTAGTGCCATCTAAAGATCCACCAAATTTTTCAAGCTCAGATATGGTATCTCTGTCTCATAAAGAAAGGGTCTCTAAGTCCTAACAGTATATTCTTCAAATAGACAACAGTGTAAGGAATCTTCTGGAACTTTGAAAAACATGATCTTATGGAGCAGAGATAGAAGCAAAATTGGTAGCTAGCTTAAGACACTTCTTTCCTTCTCTGACTACTTTTGGAGACATTTTGTTGTGATAAATACAAATCAATCCGGTTTCTACCCCTCCCACCATAAATGCCAGTATATGCACATATAGACTACGTAGTAAAAGAGAAAAAAAATGGGGCCTGACAATAATTGTAGGCATTTTTTCTGCTTGAAAGAATACATTTTCAATGATGCATCACAAAAATGATTGCTAAAGGCTTCTGGAATTATCACTGGCAAAAAAAAAAAGTGAATTCTTTCGTAAAGTCTAGGTGCATTAAGTAGAATCTAATTAATTCGAAGCCTGACAGAGAATGTCTGAAGAATTGAGCTCTCCAATCCTTCTCTGCTGAGTTTGCTGGTTATGTTTGACATACACAATCCCTTGTCTCAACTATTAACTCATTGCTCTTATATCATTCTCTATGCAGCTGGGAAAATGAAGACCATTTCATTGTGCAGCCAATTTTCTTTCAAAGAAATAAAGTACTCAGTACCTGAGGTAGAATAGCAGAAGGCTTCAAATTGTTCAAAATACCCGTAAGCTAAACAAACTTACTTCTATTCCCTGGTGCTTTCTGGACCAAAAAATATTGAAGTGACCTATTGTACTGTACATGTTCTACCTCACCATTCAAAAGAGCAACCATATGATTAGTTGGTTTGGGCAAAAAAATGTTGGGGGCGCAGAACATTACAGCAGTAATGCAAGAAGATGGTTGGTGCCAATTTCTGCTACCAGTTTCAAGATATACATTTGTGGGAAAAGACAGAGAAGGTGCACTTTTTTGATTATAATGAATTTATTTTCTTTTTATGACCCTTTAATCTCTTTGTTTTGAAGTGGAGGCAGGGCAAATGAGCAGAGTATTTATTGGCCGGATGCCCTTCCTAATGCCTATGTGGAGTTCGCAGCAGATATTTTCTCTTTGTGCCCTGATAGAAAAACATTTGCCACTGCCTAGGATTGAATTTCCCTGCAAAGCACAGTTATCTTTGTTGTTGAAACATTAGCTTTCCATGGAGATGAAAGCATGTAATGGAGGGTTTGGAGGTTCTAAGCTCTTCCTTCATATTAATTCTGTAGAAAAGTGTGTTGTAGAAAAACCAGGGGGGAAAATCTTTCTTTCTTTCTCTTTCTCTAGAAATAGATATAGAACCCCTGGAAAATGCAAGCTCTTCCCAGCAGGTAGATTAACAATCGCTTTCAAAAAAAGAAACAAGTATTCCCATCACTACCACACTCCCTGATGGCCAACTGGCTTTGATAGAACCAAGATGAGAAAAGGAAAGAATTGCTGCTAATGGAGATAGGTCTATGAATTTGTCAGGGGGAAAAAAAGAAAAAAATACTGAATGAAAAGACTGAATACATTTCCACAATGTATGGATAAAGATAATGAGTAGCTATAGCATTGAGATATTGGCCTCTTCCACTTTTCATAGTGTTGGTTATCAAGGCTTTCACAAGGTACTTTTTAGTAAGATAAAGATGGACAGGGTAGCTATCCATCCACATAGCCATGTTTAAAAAGCATTCCCACCATATCATTTTATTGCTAAGAATACAATACAGGTGAGTTTAGGCACATTTTGGCTAGTAGGATGCAAGTGTAATCAAAACCTAGTTTTATCTCAAGCATTCTCACATTATTCTATGCCAATTAAAATCTCTAATCTAGGGACTATTGTGCAAGCAGTACATTACTGCTTACATACCTACAAGTGGGAGTTATATGCAATATACTAAATCATTCAGAATGCTGCATGAAACAGTTCTAAAACAAAAATAAAGCTGTTGTTGAGAATGATCAAAAAGAGAAAAGATACAAATTGAGTTGCTTATATATAGCAAAGAAGTTGTTAGATAAGGTGAATATTGATTTTGGTATCTATTAAATCCATAAACAAGGTGATAAATTCTAGTTCATCTCTGTAAAAAATGTTGGTTTTCTTAATTCTTTTTCTTATGGGTGGCCATTTGAATATCACGACAATTTTCTATGAAATTAACATGTTCCCATATTGATGGGAACATGTTGATTTTAGTATATTGTTATTTCTAGTGTTTGGTTGAGCTAATGACTGGGCAAACCTTCAAAAGAATTGTAGGAAATTAGCACCCATTTCTCTCCTAGAAAAATGAAATATTCTAGGAAATATTAAAAAGACAGAATATTTCCCCTAAAATAGAAATAGAAATCTTAAGACAGAAACTCAGCCCCAGCTTCCTACCCCCAGCAGATACTTTGGTTATTTACACGACAAAAGGTTGGGCCAGCTTACCTACAACACAAAAGACTTTCATCCTCACCATATCCCTCTACCCATCTCACCACATGGCACCTGGGAAGATTACATCACCCAGCAAGATTCAACCAATCATGGGAGTCTGACAACCAATCAGGATACATTTCTGGCCACAGGAACAGGAAGCAAGTTCAAAGCCCAACAGAGGGTATAAATCTCTCTCCCTCTCTCACCCATGTCCTTTTTTTGCCTAGGACCTAAAACCATGTGGTCCTGTCTACCATTAGATCATCTTTCCAAGCAGTCTCCATCAGGGGTGGGTTCTACTTACCTTTACTACTGGTTCTCATCGGGAGCGTGCGCCTGCACAGATAACCTATGATGACATCCGTGTCGGTGGGTGAAGCCTCCTGCCGATTTTACTACCAGTTGTTGTGAACCGGTCTGAATCGGGGGCAACCACTGGTCTCCATGTTTCCAGTGTCTTTCTTCCAACTTGTAACTGAACCCAGATGGACATTCCTTCCAACAGAATATTTCACTCAGACATTGAAACAAAGCAGCCCTTTAATTGGCAGAAGTTGTGTTGCATCACATCCTCTGAACTCATCTGGCAGTTGCAAAGTGGAAAGAGCTTTCTAAAAATGTTTTACGAAATACTGGAAGAGGCCTTGGAAGATGCAAAATTCTTCAATGAGACAAATCACACTGTCTCCAAAGCAGAAAGCTCTTTGTTTAAGTGAAGTTTGAGCAACTCATGCTATAAAGGCTAAAGCTGTGAATGGAAACCATTTCCCTAGACAAAAACTTTTGTAAACAAGAAGCAGATGTTTCCATCTCACAAGGTGTGAGTGGGAGCTAACTCCCCAGACCAAACTATTATGTAAACAATGAGCAGATGTCTCCACCTCACAAGGCTGGGAGAAGAACAGGCAAAAATCCATAAACTTAAAAAGGCTGGACTGGGAAACTGAGGGGAGGGGGAAAAAAACAGAATAAAACAATGCCAAATCATTTTCATAGAATTGCCAAGAAAACTACAGGATATGTTACCAGATGTCCAGGTCAAGTTGGAAGAGTTTATAGCTTTTTTAAAAAAAAAAAAATCAGAGATTGGTCAGTTCATCCAAGGTAAACTGTAAATGGCTGCCAGCTCAGCTCTTCAGATGGTTGATGGAAAAGGAAAAGCAGCACACTGGACGTGATTTCCATGAACTATTGATACCATGTTCTTTGCAACTGGGCAAATGGTATCTGGCAAGCCATAATACAGAGTTAGAGGTAGCATCAACTAGAATCTGCTCATATACTAGTGGCATTTGTGAATTAGACTGCTGCTAACTATTTGTGAACCAATACAATTTGCTACACCTGGATCCCCAGCACACATATAATTCTATTTTAAATTTGTGTTTTATTTCCCTTAAAAATGTATCTAGTTGGCTAATTTGAAGACATGTGGTCAGTAACTATAATAAAGAGTTATTGAATATTATTATGAATAATACAACTTTTTTCACTTTTACATTCTTGCAAGAAAATCCTAGACATACAACTGCAACATCTACTCAACTGCACTCTTTACTACATTCCTACAATTACATATTGATATATTAACACAGATAAAACAAAGTCTTTCCAAGGATGTGGCTCCAATGCCATAAAATGTATGCACAGTAACTTTGGAAAGAGTATCTTGCTTCTGAAATGGTAAGAAACAGAGACAAAAATGCCCAAAATGTTCATGAATGAATGGCAAGTCAGGCTGCTCCATTGGTTTAACAGCTCATAAGCTATGATTAAGCAATAAGAAGTGGCCAACAGTGCATGTTAATGAGCAACCTGTGTCTCTCTCTTGCCCTTTCCAATAAATAGGATGCTGGAATATTCTCTTTTTTTCAGTCCTGACTTTCCTGTAACAAGAGAGATGACTTTAATTTCCGTGCTGACTCTTTCTATAATTGCTGCCCTATATAAGCAAAGTGAATCCAAGGTACTTTTGATGGCTACAGATCTGGTGGAGAAATAGAAGCAGGGAATCTGTATTTAAAATTCCCTATTGCAGTTCAGGTTTCACCATTTTGCAGCACTTGGTTGGTTTTAGGGGAATAAAAACCTAAGACGGTTAGACTTGATTAGTACTTTGGACAGGAACTACCAGAAAATCTAGTCTAGTAGACTAGATTCAGAAGGAAAATCCATCGGCGTCGGCGTCATCATCATCATCATCATCCCAGAAATGGCAAATCACTTTTGTTTTATTGTTTAAGAAAACTATGTAGATCTATCCTGATGCAGTCAGGGGAAATCTTTAAATTTTAGCCAAATGGAAGGATTGACAAGGGAAGGGAACGTAACAATGCTAGTGAAAAGGATATCTTGCCTATGTAAACTGAAGTTGTACACCCAAAGAATTTTTTTTCTGATGTACAATAAACAAATCATTTTTATTTATTGACCTCCATCCAAAGCAACATATGAATGCTTTAGAATCCACATTCATCATAAAGTGCAGAATGTGACTTGATCATAGAATTCTGAAATCTCAATTCTTAGAAACCAGGAATTTAAGAAATATGTTTTTAAAAATTGCAGAAATATAGATGGAAACTGAAGTATGTATTATAGAATCAATATTGCTTGCAGGATAGGGAAGTGCCCTTCTTACCGTCTCTCAGCAGCCCTCAGTACCATCAACCATAACATTTTTAGGGCAACTGTGGATTTGGGACTGGGCAGAGCAGCTTTTCACTAGTTGGCTGCTTTGTCTGAGGATAGTCCCAAACAGTGCTGGGTGAGATCATCTGCCACCATGAGTGAGGTATTAGTAGTATGCTGATGATTGAACGTAAAGGTTCCCCTCGCACATATGTGCTAGTCATTCCTGACTCTAGGGGGCGGTGCTCATCTCTGTTTCAAAGCCGAAGAGCCAGTGCTGTCTGAAGACGTCTCCATGGTTATGTGGACGGCATGACTAAATGACAAAGGTTCACAGAACGCTGTTACCTTCCCACCAAAGGTGGTCCCTATTTTTCTACTTGCATTTTTTACATGCTTTCAAACTGTTAGGTTGGCAGAAGCTGGGACAAGTAATGGGAGCTCACCCTGTTACGCAGCACTAGGCATTTGAACTGCCGAACTGCCGATCTTTCGATCGACAAGCTCAGCGTCTTAGCCACTGAGCCACTGCATCCCCTTGATATGCAGATGATTACTCAATTTCATATTGCTATCCCTGTTGACCCAAGTGTTGTGCTTGCTGCCCTCTAGTGGTGCCTGGAGACTGTAGGCCGGTGGAGGTCTAGACAAGAGCTATAAGTAAGATCAAGTGACTATAAATTATATGGAGACTCAAGATCTGGGAATTTAGTTCTTGAGGTGTTTGTGCTACTCCAGACAGAACCTGTGTGCATAATGGGGGTTCTCTTGGAGTCATAACTCCTATTCAAAGAGCAAGTGGCAATTGTGGCTAGATTAGCCTTTGCAGAATGTCATATTGTGTGCCAGTCACACCAGTGGTAAAATCCAAATTTTTTTACTACCGGTTCTGTGGGCGTGGCTCAGGGGGCATGGTGTGGCTTGGTGGGTGTGGCTTGGTGGGCATGGCAGGAGAAGGATACTGCAAAATCCCCATTCCCTCCTCACTCCTGAGGGAAGGATATTGCAGAATCTCCAATCCCACCCCACTCTGGAGCCAGTCAGAGGTGGTGTTTGCCAGTTCTCCAAGCTACTCAAAATTTCCTCTACTGGTTCTCCGAACTGCTCAAAGTTTCCGCTACCAGTTCTCCAGAACCTGTCAGAACCTGCTGGATTTCACCCCTGAGTCACACCCTTTCTGGACTGTGAGGTCCTGTGCTCAGTTATTTTTCTCAGCATTGTCATAACTTCATATGGTCAGTAAAGGAATGGTTATAAATTAAGGACTGCCTTTGAGGGGTCCTAGAGTAGGCCCATTTTGTAATCATGTATGGTATTAAATTGCACCCAGAATCACACAGGCAGCCAGTGCAGCTTGCATAGCAGTGATGATACAGGTACTTCCAACTTACAATAGTTCACTTAATCACATTCAAAGTTACCACAGCACTGGGGAAAAAAAGTGACCTATGATCATTTTTTTCACACTTAACAGCTGTTGCAGCACCCCCATGGTTATGTAATCAAAATTCACCTTTGGTGACCTTCTGACAAGCAAAGTCAATGGGGAATCCAGATTCACTTAACAACCATGTTACGAGTTTAACAACCACAGTGATTCAGTTAGCAACTGTGAAAAGAAACATCGTAAAATGGGACAAATTCATTTTAACAACTGTTTTGTTTAGAAACAGAAATTTGGAGCTCAATTGTAGTCTTTAGTCAAGGACTACCTCAGTGGTGCATTCCTACCAGTTCGGCACGGTTCGCGTGAACGGGATGTTCCGCCCATGCACCCGGACATCGTCATGGACCATCTGCGCATGTGCAGAACCTTTAGAAGCGCTGCGCGTGAAGGTAAGTAGAACTCACCACTGGACTACCTCTACATGTGTTCACCTTAATGCCTATTTTTCACCTGTCTACATATAGTCTCAAATTCTAGGCACTGCTTTACAATAATCTTCAGCCTCAGAACATGTGCATCCACTGGTCATTTTTTTTTTTTGTCTCAGTTATTTGATATTAATTGATTTTGGGGAAAAAAGAAAAGAAAATCCTAAACAAAACACCTGTCTCTGTTCTGCAATTCGGCTGAGATCAGTGGCAACTGTGACAAGGACAGCAGATTTTATCTCACATCTGAATAATGTCTGAACTAAACACTTGAGAGTTTCTATTTGAAAAGCTCCTTTCATCGAGAATTTGAATGCAATGCTCAGTGAAAAAATTATATAGTAATGCTATTGCTACTCATGCACACCACATGTTCTGAGCATTCCCAGAGATACAGAAAGTGTTAGATTTAGTATCCTTGGAAGTAAGTCACTGCAGGGGAATTTCACTATACTTGGATTTATTTACACCTATGCAAGTTGGACACAACTGGTGGCATGATGTATAGAATCCCGAAAGACAGCTAAAATCCACAGTTGTTAATCTAACCCAGTGATAGCAAACCTTCTGGGCTCGGCACATCAAACATTCAGAAAATGTCTGACTTGACTCTGCTGGCATGTCAACCCTTCCCCTGAACAAAAAGGAAACAATTCTCTATCTCCCCACCAGTTGGGTACCCTGGCACTTGGCAGTGCCAAGGCTGGACTTGAAGTCGAGGCCTGGGCCTTGACTTCAGCCTTAGCCCCAGCACTGCCACTCAAAAAGAGTGGCAGTGCTTGTGCTAGTCCCCAAAGAATGCAAGACTTGGGGAATGGCATTATTGTTCCTATGGCACAGCTTTCCCTCAGGATTTGCCATATGCTATTTACCTCCAAATGGAGTTCTCATTATGTTTACAGGCCACTGTGATCTACCCAAGGCTGTTTCAGGACTCATTTGGCCTTTATTCTGGAAGTAAATTTGGAGAACCTTCTTCTGTGGCCCCTCTAGACTCCAAACACGCAAGAAATCATGCCCTGTTCTTGCAGAGTTTTTGAGGCTCTGGAAGCAGCACCACTCATTCTCACTTGTCCTCCCAGCCTCTGAAAATTATGTGAGAACAGGAATGCTTTTGAGAATAGTTGCTGTCAAACTTGGTTAATGCTGGTGTGTCACCCGGAATGATGTAGAATGTCACCTTTTAAAAACTTAAATCCTATGTAATCCTAAATCTAAAAACCTAAATTACTGCTCCTAATGAAAAAAAAAACTAATTTAACTAATTTATAGATATTATTAAATAAAAATAAACTATTTTACAGCCATATAAAAGTAACTCCATGTCATGTCAGCTTTGGAGGCCATATTAGGCTGGAAGTTTCCATGCTGCCACCTTCTCATGTGAGGGAAAGTAGGAGGGGGGATTTAGTAGAAGAATTGTCTTTAGACATAATAGCATTCTTCCTGTCGGTCAAGGTCAGGCCCATCCTGCATCTGGAGAAGGAGTGGTCAGAGTGCTGTCTCGAGATGGGACGGATGGTGATTGGAGCATGTGATCAACTGAGGAGTGAGGGAATGGTTTTGGGGGTTTTGATTTACTGAGGGGAAACCAGGACCTGTCAGATTTGGGTTTTCCCAGATGTGTTACTTCACCTATTCTAGTAAATAGAACTTTGAAAAATGCTTGCTTCAGAGTTTTTACTTGGAGTTGGTTTTTTTTCCTGGAATGCTGCCATGTCACCTTTTTAAAAAAATAAATTTTATTAATTTTCTATTGTTTACATTTATTAGTGCTTAATAAACATTGGGCTGCTTCAATATTTAATTTGCTTAACAATACAGATTACATTCTTAGTCTCCACCCCTTTCTTCCAACCACTGGTAAAATAAGTCCCATGTTTGATAATATTCTGTGTCTTTTTTCTGTTTAATTTTCAATGTAAGTCTATTCCTTTCTGCACAATCTAGTATCTTCCTAATTATCTCTTCATCTCGCGGTGTTTCTTCATTGTTCAACTCTATGTCACCTTTGAATCATGGGTCATAGGTTCGCCATAACTGAACTAACACTTGCTTTTTCATATCATGGTCATTGAAAGAATGGCCTTTAAGAGAATGTCACACATATTAATATAGCTTTTAAAAAAAAAAAAACATTCTTACCAGCATTACTTTTTGATTCTGTAACTCAAGCCTTTAAAGAAAAAAACAAACAAAAAACACCTCATTTCCAATTGGATTGTTTCTTTGTAAACCAATAAATTTTCACCGGAAGAATTTGAAAGCAAAAGATGTGATTTCCTAGCAAGAGGGATTCTTCTTTAAGCTAACAAGTTTAAAGAAACAATTTACGTGATTACCTGGAGTTACAGTTGAATGAAAGAGAGACATTTTCCCATTTAATACCTTGACAGGGATAATAAGCAGATCAAAGGTCTCTGAGCAAATACAGTCTCTTGTTGATGTCTATAGCTTGGATGCTGGAAGGGACAATCTGTTTTAGTTATGCTTTTGAGTACACTTTAAATCTAATTTTAGTACACAATAAAAATGGATGTGCTGCTTTTCAAAAGCATTGCATCTTCCAAGCAGAAGTTTCCAGACCAGATGGTTTTGTATTCTGCTAATTCTCACCCAATAGTAAAACAGAGTTGAGAGGATGCATTTTCAAAATAACCTTGTGGCAAGTTATTCTGTCTGTTTCTCTCAGAGACACAAATATCCACACAGGATACAGATTTCCTCCCCCCCCCCCCAATAACTTTTAGGATTTGGAGTGATGGTGGAAGAATAATAATCATGTTTATTTTTACACACTGCATGAAAGAATTAATTAATGAAGATGTTATTTAAAAGCTTTCAATTGATGTAGAGGACATTCCCAATGAATTGTGGCTGATAATTACTGCGTCCCTTAAAAAAAGCACTTTTGAATAAGTATAAACATGATTTTTCAGAAGGCAACTGGACTTCCTTTGTTTTTCCTTGAAGATGTTTTGCTTCCCATTCAAGAAGCTTCTTTATTTCTGACTGAATGGGTGGATAATGGAAGGATATATATTTCTTGCAGTTATCTGGTTATTAGTACTCTTTCTGAGAATTGTTGAGGTGATTTGAAAGTTTATCTGTGCTCTTAGTGTCACCTGAATAGTGTAAATGGCTATAGATTTGAGTTTTTAATAAGTACTCTTAAGATACTGTATAAGTACTTATTCAAATGGGTTTTGATTAAGTACTTATAAAATTAAGGTTAGCAGATTCTGGAATTAGAATATGTCTTTCGCATATGTAAGATACAAAGCCTTTTCAAAAAGACTTTTTATATGATATATCTATGCACCATCACATAAGCTTTTCCATCTCAGGCAAGATATCCCTGCCTGGACATCAAATTAAATATGATGGCAGTATGAGTTCTGGGCTAAATTAAGCATGTGTGGATGTGTCTAAAATTAACTATAAGTGCTACATTTACTAATGTATTATTCTGTTTTATCATATTTTAAATTAAATTAAATACACTTGTGTAATCATATAGGCTTAACATTGTTTTTTTCTCTTCAAAAATCATTCCAACTGACCAATTCATTACCAAGCTTTTTTTCTGCTAGCTGCTAGCCCTATTTGGTTCATACTCCTGCACTTCCCAAGGTTTGCCACAGAGGGCGAGCCAGCTCCACATCAGAATGAAAGATAAGCAGTTTTCCTGCAGGCTCATCCAGGGCCCTCCATTGAAGTCACCTCACAAATGGGTGTCAAACTGTGAAGGTTCAGTGCCAGCAAGATTCTAACTATCCGCACAAAGCCCTAGCTCATCTCCCCACTGAAGTGGTACCTATTTATCTACTCTCCTAGAGCATGTTTAGTAACTGCTAGGTAGGCAGAAGCTGAGGGAAGTGATTGTTGTTCAACCCACCACACAGTGCTAGGACTCGAACTGCTAGAACAAAGATCATCTCCAACATCATTAAGCCACCATCATGCCGCTGTCAAACACGGTAAATAATTTAATTTAATTTAATTTAATTTAATTTAATTTAATTTAATTTA
>WNWU01000019.1:10607260-10648474 GCA_012654045.1 Ptyas mucosa
GATAGATAGATAGATGGATGGATGGATGGATGGATGGATGGGTGGGTGGGTGGGTGGGTGGATGGATGGATGGATGGATAGATGGATAGATAAATGGATGGATAGATAGTAATAGTACTTAGACTTATATATCACTTCATAGTGCATTACAGCCCTCTCTAAGTGGTTTACAGAGTCAGCATGTTGCCCCCAACAATCTGGGTCCTCATTTTACCAGCCTTGGAAGGATGGAAGGCTGAGTCAACTTTAAGCCAGTGAGGATTGAACCCCTAGCAATCGGCAGGATTAGCCTGCAATAATGTATTCTAACCACTGCATTTCCACCACTGTGCTACCATGCCACCAGATAGAGATGATATAGACATAGATAATAGATGATATAATAGATGTAAATATAGATGATATAGATAGGCTTTTTGGGATGAGGGTGCACCTACGGTTTGTTGACAAGGAGTACATGATGAGTTTGTGTATCCCCTGCACAATGCGGTGGAAGATGACTCTGAGGTGAGCATGCTCTTTGAGGATGTCCTCCTATGAAATCACTTAGGCCCAGAAATAAGACCTGTGTCCTCACTTGTGTCATTCAGGGACATTGTTGGGAATGAAAAAATCAACAGTGATTGTACTTAACATGCATTTGGGTGCTGAATACTATGATTGAACTGCTTTATTGATATTGATTGTATGTGATGTGAGTGTTTTAATGGCATTGAGTCGCGATGGCACAGAGGTTAGAATGTTCTGCTGACTGTCAACTGCCTGCAGTTTGGCAGTTCAAATCTCACCAAACCAGCAGTTTGGCAGATCAAATCTCACCAGGCTCAAGGTTGACTCAGCCTGCCATCCTTCCTAGGTGGATAAAATGAGGACCCAGATTGTTGGGGGGGGGGGGGGGGGGGCAATAGGCTGACTCTGTAAACCACTTAGAGAGGGCTGTAAAAGCATTATGAAGCAGTATATAAGTCTAAGTGTTTTTGCTATTGCTGTTCACAGAACTTTAGCAAACTTCTTCAGTTTCATTGAAAGGGCATAAAAGCACCTTCTAATAAAATAGAATTGATACTCTACTTTGACTATTTTTCCTTATCCAACTTTCTTCTCTTAAAGCCCAACAGATAGGGGAGAAAAAAGATTCTTGCTTTATTTCTGACTTTTTAAGTTCCATTTTCATGTTACAAGGCCATTGGTTTTTTTTTAGATGTAAAATAAGCATTGTTCAAACTACTGGGGAAACAGGTGTGATGGAAATAAATAGGCATGAAACTACTTTTTTCTCTCTTCCCAACAAAGCCTAAATGAAGAGGGTGTGGTTGTGATGGCAGTCAATTTCCCCACCCCCTCCCTCCTTGCCTTCATCTTCAATTGCTCATTTCTACTTGCTTCTCCAGAATCCAAATAGGACCGGAAAACTGATCAAGGAATATATTGAATGCTTTCTGATTGCATCAGTGGGTAGGTCTCTCTCTCTCTCTGAACAGCCAGAGAGCTGCAAGATCTAATGTAGTCTGCATAGAGAAATCAGGCATTCTGCTCATCCTCTTGTGAATGGAGAGAATTGGAAAAATTAAATGCTTTTGACAATTGAAAAATATTCCATTGGCACCTGAAGTGATTTAGTAAGATAGGCTTTTTCTCCTTCCCCCCTTTCCCTCAGCTGTGGTGGTATCGCCTGTCATACCTGGGGCATATTACATATACACTGCTTTTATTGCAGTGCTTTGCAAAATGAGAAAAAAAGAGAGAATAATTGTTAGCCCATAAATCCTCATAACATGGGAGAAAAATAATGTCAATTATAAATAATTTTCCTTTTCCACATTTTATGGCACCAACTAGAGAACTTTGGAGGAGTTGATATATCCCTGGAGTATAGGGTTAGGCAGAAGTGTTCCTTCTGATGGCTTTGTTTTGTCTTCGGAGATTGAGGAAGCACAATATCAGGATTCCAAGTAACACCCCCAATGAAAGAAAGGTTTGAGTTTTCTCAAAGTTCCATTTTATTAGAGATGTCATATTGGCACTTCTGGGAAAACCCAAATCTGAAAGCTTCCAGGTTTTCCCCACCCAAAGCAAAGTTCAAGTCCCCTGCCCAACACCATCACATGATCAAATCAAAGCACCATCCCAACTGGAGATGCCTCCTAGTTCCAGCCTTCCAGGTGCAGGGCAAGATATCCTTGACTTTTGAGAAAGAAATGTTATTATAACTATATATCACCCTGGCTCCATACAATCCCCCGTCCCAGTTTCCCACAGTAGTAGTCAATGTGGCAGGCCTGAAGATCCAACAAAAAAGATGGATTAAGAGCAAGAGAAATAGGGACTTCCGCTTCCGGTTCCGCTGGCGACAGACTTTGATCGGGCTAGCTCTGGCCCCAGAGTCTGATCCCCCCCATCTGGAGGCCCTTTGGGCCAAGCGCCCCATTATTGGGGCGTTTGCCGTTTGAGGGCGGCTTGCCAGGGGTCCCCTGCCTCACTTCCAGGGGCCGGGAGGCCGATGCTGGCGCGCCCGAGGCTCCAGAGGGGGCGGGAGGTGATCGGCGGCTTTTTTTCGAGGCCGCCGAGGCGCCACAGCGCCTAAGGGGACCGGTGCTACCTAAGAAAGCACAACGGACTGTACTGACTGATTGCAGAGTGGAGCAGGCATCCTGGAGGCGAGAGGGGGGGGTTGGAGTTCCCCCCCCCTTGTAGCTGGAAAGGTGCCGTGGCAGAGAACTAGGGGGAAGGAGATGGGGTGAAACCCCTTACCTTTCTGACTTTTCCTTGGAGGATGGCTGTGGCAGAGCTTCTTGGAGAGGTCTGGTGGCCCCTCCCCCCGGCAGACAATGGCGGCGATCTGACTTCCTGCTTCTTTATTTATGATTGAAGACAACATTCTCCTCTGGCTTCCTGTTTGACCTACTCTATACTTCGGACTCGTTGCTCCTGTGAGCGCCCACTGGTGGACAGTTGAAAAATTACTTAGATTGCGAATCCCTCTTTCTTCTCTGGAGGTTTGCCCTTTGATTTCTCATCTTCTACTGATCTAAGATGGCTAAGGGCCACAAATCAGCAGCAACTGACATGGGGAAAATTTTGGAAAGACTGGCAATATTGGACCAAAAGTTGGACAAGTTAGATGACGTCCAAAAAGGATTATCTGAAATTAAATCTGAAATGACACTTATGAAAAAAGATTTAAATGATGTTCAACAGCTGGCAGAGCAAAACAAGAAGAAGATGGGGGGTCTGGAGGGGGAGGTACGGGCACTCCAGAAGGTGGAGGATGGGAGAGGAAATGCAATGTTAACCTTACAATTGGATAAGATGTCTTATTTTCTCAGGTTCCAAAACGTGGAACAACTTGACCAGGAAAATTTGAGAGAAGTGATGGTTAAAATGTTGGGTGAATTTTTAGAAAGAGATTTGGAGTCTATTGGAAGGGATGTGGACTTGGTGTACAGAGTAAACTCACAATTTGCAATTTTACATAATCTACCAAGAGAGATTCATATTAAATTTGTGAGAAGGGAACTGAGAGATGAGATATTGAGAAAACAAAGACTGGGGGCGCTGGTGTACAGGGGCAAGGAGATCACCATCCTGAAGCAGATTCCCAGACAGGTACGAGAATTAAGAAGAAAATATTATTTTTTATCAAATAAGCTGTACCTCAAGGGAGTAGGTTTTAGGTGGTTGATTCCGGAGGGCTTGATGATTTTTTGGGAGGACAGTAAGAAGAAAATTAATAATGTAACGGAAGCTAAGGCTTTTTTTGACCAACATAAATCCTTCCTAAGTGGAGAAGATACAGGAGCCGAAGAGGGGGAAGTATCAGATGATCAAGGAGCGGAGGCGGACGGAGCTGTTGCGGCCCGGGAGGGGGAGGGAAGCCAGACCATGGTTTTAAGAGCCAGAACTAGGAAATGAAGAAAGGAGGGGAATCTATTGTTTAAGGTTTTTTTAATTGACATTTTTCTTTTCTCTCTCTTCTTTTATTGTATTTTGTATAACACTCCTTTTTTTTTGTTTATATAATTTTTATATAACCTGGTTGTTTGTTTTGATTTAAGATAATAATGTCTGTTGTGTGAGAAATTTAAAAAAAGAAAATAATAATTGAAATATCTTTTCATAAAGATATTGAAAATTCAACATATTGTAAACTATAATATTGTATATTCTTAACCAATAAAAACTTTTTATTAAAAAAAAAAAAGAGCAAGAGAAATAGCGGAAGGAAATTGTGAGCACTTACTCCGAGACATCTGGATGGTCACTAAAATGCTGATTTTATAATGATTCACCACAATTTTTTTCCTTCTAATAAAAAGTAGAGACTTCTAGATGCAAGAGCTAAGGGAATGAAGATCAACAAGAGTTATTTAGTGTTTTTTTTTAAAAAGCAATATGGCCTTCTAGATTAATGTCTCCTTTTTTGAAGTCATCACACAAAAGGCAATTTATTTTTATGTCTTTATTTGTCACATTTCTGAACTGCCCTCCTCCCTCAAAGGGACGCTGGAATCTAGGGGATGAGTGTCACCATTTATGCCAAGGAGTGTTCAGAGCAGAATGAAATATTACTTGTGGGAGAAATTTCCATTGCTGTTGATTGAATGCCCTGTGATGGTATTTTTGCACAACATGCTTCCTAAGTATAGGAGGAAGAAAGTAAACAGCACAAGGTTATGTTGTCACTTGACAAATGAGAGGCAAACAGCCTGCTGGTATCTTGAAAATCAAGGCTAACAAATATCCCCATCAAAGTGATTTTCGAGCATTTTGCAGACATGCTCACCGTATTTAATTGCTGAAATCCTAATTATTTGGTACACGCGCTCCAAGAAGAGAAATGTTGTTTTAGGAGTTGACGTTAGAAGCTCCGATGAAGATGGTAAAAGTACAGAAAAAATCTTTTTCAAATAAGTGGCATGATGTCATTTATTGTATCCCAGCAGAAACGATTGGTTTTGCCAAAAATAACCAGAACAATGTTTAATTTATGGCTAAAGCCATCCTAAATATGTATACCAATGTTGTGTGTGTCAGTTGCTCTTAAACCTGTTCTCATCTGATCCTAGGATTTTAGATATTCCGCTTAAAAACCTGTGCTTTGTTTCTGAGGTAAATAATCTTTGACAATTTTGATTCTCGACTCATCAGATGCAGTCTGTTTCTTCAAACATGCTGTATGATTTTTCATAACTTTAAAACTATTTCAACCTTTGTGAGCAATCTTCTTTTCTGGAGGTAGGCGTGTTTCTATGTGACTAATCTTTGTTGTTGCTGTTTAAATATTGATACGTATTTCTGGAGATGACAGCCATTATATCAATTGTGTCTTGACTATCACTATGCTTTATTCGTGAAATATACAGATGGAAAGCCTGAATTAAATGAACTCTAAGGAAAATCATGCTGGGCTTATATTGGGATAGCAGTAAAATATTACCGCTTTGTAACTATGCAATATTTGCTAGTTTGAAGGATCTTTTCCGACAAACGAATTTTATTAAAAGACAATCTCTTGTGAGCTGTAGCTCACTGTGTAAGAAGGCTTTTAACTGATGTGCGATTTAAGTTGGGGTGAAGTGGGGGAGAAGACAGGGATAGCCAGATTGCTTATGTAACTACATATTACATGTGTGAGAGATTATTTTATAAATTAACAACTGTAACGTGTTAAAAATCAGCTATGAGTGCCGAGATCTTTTCAGATCACCTAAAATCATTTGATGTATATGATTTCAGCAATCCTCACTCATTGGCAGTTTTAAACTCTCATTCCACCCCCCCCCCAAAATGACCTTTTGAGATCTGCAGATGTGTCCTGGGAGGTTGAAATCTGATATTATTTTGTCTTTGTCCTGAGTCCTAATGTCAAACTTATATTATTTTATGCAGTTTATCAATTTGTTCTACATAGAATCCAGAGGGGCATTAGTGGTAAATGATCACATTTATTACACTAGAGCTGTGATGGTTAACCTGTTTGGTGTCGAGTGCCTAAAGCACGCGTGCGTGCACAAATGCACATGCATGTGCCCGAACCCCCCAAATGCAATGCGAGCGCCCCCCCCATTCATGCGTCCTGCCCCCATGCATGTGTGAGTATCCCCCGCACATGTGCCACAACCCCCATGCATGCACCCTGTCCCCACGCATGCAAGAGTGTCCCCCATACATGTCACCCCTCCCCTGTGCATGCACTCCACCCCCCTGTGCCCCATTTTGGCTTCCAGGTTGCTCCAGGAGGCCTTCCAGGCCCAAAATGTGGTGTGGGAGGGATGCACATGCTAACCCCCAAAATGAAATGTGAGTGCCCCCTGTGCATGCGCCTCCCTCCCCACATGCATGTGTGCATCCCCTGCATGCACCCTCCCCCCCATGCATGTGCAGCAGACTAACTGGCTGGCGGGAGGCACGCATGCATGCGCAGTGGAGCTGGGCTGGGGCGATGGCTGGCATGCCCGCAGAGAGGGCTCTGTGCGTCACCTGTGGCACATGTACCACAGGTTCGCCATCACGGCACTAGAGGAAGGTCACGTGAATGTGCTTCTTATCTTATACATCCACTTGTTGGGGGCTATGAATCTGCTGTTGGTATAGATGTGGAGAGAAAGCAGATACTTGGGTTTGTTGCAGGTTCTAGTTTGCAGGTTAAGTTAGCGTTATTTTAGCTTGTCATTAATCCTTTAACATCCAGGCATCGAGAATGAAAAACTAAAATGCATTTTTGTCAATACAGCCAGCCATAATTTTCATTAGGCTGAATTTATCAATTTACAGAACAAAATGTGTATAGTTCAAAGTTTAATTTATTTTCCATATCCAACAACATTGGACAACGTATCTATTTTTATTTTTTCCTCCCAATTACATTGCATATATTAAAATAAGGGCATTTGTGCTATCATGTTTCATTTTCAGATCTAGGATCCCTTTACAATCATAATTGTTATACTTAGATTCAAACTTTTCATTGCCTGGCTATATGCTCCTGTCATTTATATCTATAGTAAGATTTTATTCTTATTGGACAAAAGGATTCCTTTCATTTAAAAATATACGCTGTTTAATTTTTAAAAAACGAATCCACTGTGGAACAGACTGTTCTGGATGGTAATGAACTCACTTGCTGGAATGAATATTCCAACAAAAATACCAGTGAATACAAACCCATGCAGTGGTGGTTAAAATGCAGTATTGCAGGCTAATTCTGCCCACAGCCAGGAATTCGATTCTGACCAGGTCAAGGTTGACTCAGCCTCCATCCTTCCAAGTTTCCATGAGGACCCAGTTTCCAAACTTGGCAACTTTAAAACTTGTGGATTTTAATTCCTAGAATTCTTACTTATTCTTAATGCTGGCTGGAAAATTCTGGGAGTTGAAGTTCACAAATCTTAAAGTTACCAAGTTTGAAGCACCAGGCAAATCAGGAGATTCAGGCAGTTCAAATGTGTATAAAGATTTATGGCAAGCTTATACACGAATATGACCATTTAATGGTCAAAGGAATGAGCAGGAGATAAGAGAGGTATTCCAGGTGGGATGGACTTAGGTCTCTTGAAAAGCATGCATGAACTCATGACTTATTATACATTTGACCTGGGGTGGGCCGCTAGGAGTTCGGAGGGATTCAGGAGAACCTCTAGTTAAGATTATGTGCAGTTTGGAGAATCCCCAAATCTCACTCCTGGCTGGCCCCGCCCCACCCACCCAGGAGTCCCTCCCATGCGGCCCTCTCAGGAGTCCCCACAGGGCCCAGGGCGACTCGGGGAGGGCGAAAAACGGGCCAGAGAGCCTCCAGAGCTTGGGGAGGCCCCTCCTGGAGGCTCGAAGAAAGCGTCCAAAGCCTGAGGAGGGCAAAAACGCCCCCTGCATTTGACCCCTCCCTCAGGCTCAGCCAGGTCATCTCCTACATCAAGCTTGGAGGCCCCTGCTCTAGGCTGTGGCCATTACTAGAATGTAGTTACATAGCTACATGCTGAAAACATGAATCTGGACTTTGGGTCAAAACAGCTTCCTCATCTCTGTTTAGATATTTGCATGTAAATATTGGAGAAGGAAAGAACAGCTTCACATCAGCTACTTAATTTCACCTAAACTGAAATTTGCAGCAAATTTAGAATGGCTTTTAAAGTACTTGTTCAGAATTCAGTACAGGAGTTTACTCATGTAAAAGCTTATATCCCATTAGCAATCTTCTGAGCCATTTGCCCTCCTGAGAGTTTTGTATCTCTGGTAAATATTTCCATGTGATGCATACCAAACAGATTTCATAAGGGCTATTTCGTCCTATTTAGCATATCAAGCATAAAGTAATGCACATTTCTGCAAACCAGTTTACATATTAATTATGAAATGTAGTGGCAGGTTAAACCAGTAGTGGTTATGATTGCTTGAATGGGTAAAATCTTTTGAGATGAGTTATGATTAACCTACAGATGCAGGCAAAAGCTGAAGATGAAGTGTTTCATTATTTAGAAAATTATCTTCTATAGGGAATGTAGAGAAAAGAAAAGTGCAAATTTTGTAGTATTCAGAAAGATGCAGAAATGTGTCCAGTGCTCATGGCACACATGGAAATGTATGCTTCTGAATTAGTCTGAATTAAATCCAAGAGCCAACATATTTAGGGATGCAATTTCAGAATTAAAGACGAATGCATAATTTTGCTCTGCAATGGAAAAATGCAAGATAAGTGAAGAATAATGTTCTAGTTAGACTTTCACATTTTGCTTTCACCACAGATGTCCAACTGACTGAAAGCCTAAGATGACTTTAGCTAATTTCAAAACACAAATCAGGACCAGACTTGGATGGAAGCTCATCACAGGGATATAAATTGGCAGGTAAGCGAGTCTCTATTACATGATGGAACAAATTTGAAGGGGGTCTTAGCTAAGCCCCTACAATCTTAGATAGAATGGATGGAAACTAATCAAGGAGCAAAGCAACTAGAACTAAGTAGAAATTTCCTAACCGTGAGAACAATTAACTAGTGGAACAACTTGCCTTCAGAAGTTGTGAGTGCTCCATCATTGGAGGCTTTTAAGAGACTGGACAACCATTTGTCTGGAATGGTATAGGGCTGTATGGCAAACCTATGGCACTCAGAACCCTCTCTGCAGACATGTGAGTCATCGCCCCAGCTCAGCTCCGCTGCACGTGTGTGCGCAACTCCCATCAGCTAGCTGGTTTTGGAGTTTCTGCCACCCATGCGTGGGGATGGGGCACATGCAGATGTGCGTGCATGCGTGGGGGGTGGGGCACATCCACAGGGTCACACACACATGTGCGGGGTGCAGGATGCACATGGGAGGTCACGTGCACATGTGCGGGGGCGGGGCACAGGGCTCACGCATGAATTGCATTATGGGTGTGTGTGCGCGTGTGCACTTTCGGCACTCAGTGCCAAAAAGGTTAGCCATCACTGGTATAAGGTCTCCTGCTTGTGCAAGGGGTTGGACTAGAAGACTCCCAAGGTTCCTTCCAACTCTATTATTCTGTATTTAATCTCAAAAAAGTTAAGCAAGTAATCTGGTTATTACTATTAGGTGGGGCCAGCTTGACCTTGAGACTGCTTGCTCACTGAGGCGGGTGGATGCCAGTGGTGGGTCCCTCCCAGTTCGGCCCGGTTCGGCCAAGCCGGTAGCGACGATATGACATCACCGAACCGGTTCTATTTGTTTGGGAGATGGCCCCCCCCACCCTGCCCCACCCCCCACATTATTCTTACCTTTTATTTGTCCCCACCCCCAATCTATTGCTGCCTCCCGAGTCCCAGCTGATCGGATAAAAGGAAAAAAAATTGTTTAAACTCTTGCGGCTTCAAAGGGCCGCCCTACAGCTGATCAGTGTTAAAAGGCAGTATGGTGGTAGACTGGTGACTCAAAAAAGAAATGAGTAGACCGGTACAGCTCTGCCAGTTAAAAGCCTGGTAGACCAGGAGCTCTGCTAAATCCTAAAGAATTGTCACATGAACATCAAGCCATGCCCACAAAATAAGCCACGCCCACAGAACCGGTAGTAAAATTTTTTAGAACCCACCCCTGGTGGATGCAACTGTGCCTAACTCCTCATTTCTCTTATTCTTCACACAGTGATTAGGACAGTGAGTACTGAATTCAGTTTTAGTTGTGGAAGGGGACCCGTTTCTTTTTCATTCAAAACTGTATTAATTTTTTAAAAAATACAAAAAAAAAATCAAAGGAAAGTAGTTCAAAAAAGGGGAAAGGGATAACAAAAAGAGAAATAACAAAATTAGGGAGTGCAAACAACAACAAAACTATAGAAAGAAAGGACCTCCTAACTTTCACACATCTTTATTGCATTTTCAGTTGTATCTACAGTATTTCATCTACCTAGATAACTATATAAACATTTGATAACTGCAAATTCTTAACAAATAGGATAATACTTTCCAGTATTTTTCCAAACTGGCACATCCACGATATATCAAAAGCTTAGTCATTTCAAATAGAATTTCTTATTTTGAGTGTGAGAAAGAAGAAAAATAGATTATATGTCATATCTCAGTGATGCACTAAAATATTTATTTTCTATTAACTGTTAAGTAATCCTTGAGAAAAATAGGATGGATAGAAGTAAGAGTATATGTGGGAGGAGTAGCAATGATATGACACATTGAGTTGCATCACTGAATTTAAATTAAAATGAAATAATTTTGAGTTGTAGCTTATGTTGCTACAAAATCTCTACCTTACTGAAGTTATTTTTGCTTCAATTTGAAGCTTTCTTTTTAAAGGGCGATATCCAGAAATTTATTTAAACATAATCTCATATATAACACTTTTCATGCAGTATGTGTAATAAAAAAAAAATGTAAACATTGAGTTCCATGGCTCTGTGGTTAAACATGCTATATGCCATATTAAAAATCCACCTCTATAAGGTAAACTCAAGGTTGGCACAGTGGCACTGTACCTATTTTGACCAAGGAGCTAATTTAAATTCACAGCTGTGATAGTGAATTAATGCATTGCTAATTTTGTTTTGCCCTGTTGATACCATGATTAATATCATGATGAACCATATTTTTCCAAGCTAAGAGAAAAGCTAGAGGACACCACATTATTACACTGAAATGTCAGGCCAAGCCAATTCAGTCCAGTCTCACCAGTTAGGGTCCTCCTCAGGGGTGAAATGCTCCCGGTTCGGACTGGATCACCCGATCCGGTAGCAATGGAGGCAGGTGGTTCGGAGAACTGGTAGCAAAAATCCCTGCCCCCCCCCCAATGCCCAGCTGAGCCGCGCCATCATCAGAGGCTTTAAAAAAAAACTTTTAAAAGCATTTTTTCTACAACCTCTTCGGCCAAAAAATGCTTTTAAAAGTAAAAAAGTAAAAAAAAAAAAGCCCCCGAAGATGGCGCGGCTCAGCTGGGATCGTCAAAGGCTTTTAAAAGAAAAAAATTCTTTTTTCCTTTTAAATGACTCTGACAATCCAAGCTGAGTTGCCTGATCGGCAGAGGCTTTTTAAAAAACCTCTGCGATCAGGCAACTCAGCTGGGATCGTCAGAGGCATTTAAAAGAAAAAAAGCTTCTGCCATCAGACAACTCAGCTGGAATCGTCACAGCCTTTTGAAAGCATTTTTTTTACAACCTCTTTGCTGAAGAGGTTGTAGAAAAAATGGTTTTAAAAGTTAAAAAAAACCTGGCCACACCCACCCAGTCACATTACCCACCCACCCCCAGTGAGACAATGAGAATTGTTCCTTCCATCAAATACTGGTGCAATTTTCCTAGAATGAGCCCAAGTTTCTTTAAGCAAGCATCAGGCTAAAAGGTTGGTCAATGGGTTCAAGAGAAAAGCATTTGTTATTCTAGTAATCAAATTAATGGAAGATACTACAATACTATAATAGGCCAGTGGGCATAGGGCATCACTTTGACTCCAGCAGCATATTCTTCAAATTTATCGCTTCACTTTTGCTCTACTTACTCAAAAAGCACATCTCTGAGGCAGCTTTAACTTAGAAAAAAATAAGAAATCCATTACAAATGAACATTAAATGCATTTAAAAGAAGTGGTATTTTTAGTCCAACAAAAAGCACATCATGCTTAACAGTTTTCCTCATAGCAATTCTTAAGGCGTGCTGAGAACATTAGAAAACAAACCTAATCCTGATTAAAAGTAGCATAAAAATGAGCCACCAAGCTGATGTGGCAGAATCTCAAAACTGTATTTCTACGCTTGAACAGAGAAAACAAAAATAACTGAAAGGGACAGCAGCACCACATTGAACTAAACATTTTGCAATAGAAATATTCTTTTATCACAAGGATCCCCCAACACTTAGGTGCGGGGTTTGCCTGACATTTTTAAAATGCTGTAGCCTCTTTTGCAAAATAGCAAGTGTTGTCGGGTTACTCATTCACAAATTAGCAGTCATTGGGGGCATAAATATTCATAAAGCAGGTAGCCCAGATATTACCTGATTCTTCCTTTTGAACTTGCTCTCTCAGCTTCCTATTCCTGCTATTTATCAGAACTATAGATACTTTAGAAATGGTTTGGAAGAATGCTTCACATCTTCAGTGAGTGAGGGTGAACACATTTCTTTCCTTACTAATTAAAACAGTGATATCTTTTTTTTCAAGCTTGGAAAAGATGCCCTTAACAAGCTTGGAAAAGATGCCCTTACTTTAAGGATATGATACATTTTAAAGGGGCAGCATCTATATTTTTTCAGGCTTGCCTGAACCTGGAAAAAGAGGCAGCTGCTTTAATGACCATTATAAATATGCTTTGTTAATACTGATAATTTGCTTTGCAGCTTGCTGGCTTTTAGCTTCTTGTCCAAAAAGTTTAAAATCCAAGAATGGAGGGGGGGGAGGGAGAAGAAACTTGTAAGGGTGAAGGGGAGGGTGTCTATGGTTATCTTGATCTCTCAGGATGCAGAGTTGGAAATGTCATTCTTACAGCAGAATGTCATCCAACCTTGTTCAGACATCAATTTAATTGAGATCAATGGGACTAATTTCCAAGGAAGTGTGCACAGGATAGTGGTCACCCAGGAAGCTGTCAATGGTCTTAGAAGATCAGGCTGTACTTTAATTTGTATTGTCTCTGCAAAGCAGGGATTTATTGGCTGTTTTCAGGGATTACTTGCAAGTCTTAATTAATGAATCTACTTTAAAGGTTTGAATGAGGAAGTTGTATAAATGCTAAAGGTTGCTACTGCTTTCCTACTATGATATCTGTTTGCTGATAATAATAGACTGAGCAATGATCCTGCAGATTTTTCTAACTTGCCCTCCGCTATTACCAGAGCTTCAGATGACTGAAGGTAATATGAAATACAGTATAAAAAAAGATAACCCCTCTGCCCTTCTATTATATATGACTAATCTCAACTATAGTGAGACACATTTAGAGGGGAAATATTTTCCACTCTGTATCGGTGACCGGAGAAATGATAAGCTGTTGTGGCTTAGCTAAGTTTCATGGAATTTTCCCCATATCTGATTGAGATTTTCATCTCATCTTCTGTTTATTTCTCCCTATTATCTTGTGTTATATCTCAGCAGGTTTCCTTTTTGAGAGCTGCAGACAGAGTAAGACAGATGTACCAAATGCAAAGATACAAAGAGCCTGGTTTCCATAGTGACTGTAACCCTGTTAAGACAGAAGGAACCTGGTTTCTTGAGCTGAGTTGCACTTCAGCTCTACGTGGTAGACACAAGGGAACGAACACTTACTAAAATGCCCATTAACTTCAAGTCTCCTGGCAATTTTCAGGACCTTACCATTTTGGTGATAAAAATTAATGCCAAACCAAAATGGGTCTTTGTAACTTTTTTTTTCTTTTTTTGAGTTGCATTGTGCACATAGAATTACAGAACATATGCCAGCATTTCATGCCCAAATTCTGTCCCACATATTTTGATTAACTAGTTTGGGTAGAAAGTAGTTGAAGTTATGGATCCCGGAACATCTCACTTTCTACTTTCTAATCTAAATTTTCATACAGAAATATGTATCCATGGCTACAGCTAGGTTTAAGTATGAAATGTTAGTGAGTAGTAAAACCTAAAGCATCGGTTTCAATTTCTTCTTTCCCTTTCATTTGAGGATAATGTGAAGTGTTTGTCATCAATTATATTGTTACATGATCAGATATGACTGGTCACATTATGGTCCGTCTGTGGTCCCTGAGTATTTGGGATCATGCAATCACACCCCCTCAGATAATCATGGTAATGATGGTGTTGATACCAACAACATTAGGAACAGGGATCAGATCTGAAACAGCAAGAGTACAAGTAACTTACCCTAATATTTCTGAACACTTTAAAAATCAATTTGTCATTAATTATTAAATGTATAGACCACAACTTCACTTTCTTGTTCCATAGCCTGGAGAACACCAAAATGAAAGCCCTATCATGCATACAGATAGCCCAATTTCTAGCATTAGAGACATCTTTAAGGAACTGAGCCATGCAATTTTAACTTTATATTTATTGCTTTATTTATTTGTGTATTTCATTTCAGATTTTCAGCCTGCCAGGCTATTTTTCTAAATGGCAATTAAGTGTTGTGCTCCCATTAGTGTGGAGTCTGAAGTGCTTTGGCCAACTCAATTTTGTAGCAAGCACAGCTCTAGTATATACTGGTAAATGAGGAGCCTTGGTGGTGCAGCGGACTAAAGTGCTGTTAAGTAGCACTTAGCTGCCAGCTGCCTGCAATTACTGCAAGTTCAAATCTCACCAGGCTCAAGGTTGATTCAGGCTTCCATCCTTCCGAGGTAGATAAAATGAGGACACGGATTGTGGGGGCAATAAGCTGACTTTGTATAAAAAACAACACTGCTTGGGGGGGGGCAAAAGCAGGTATATACAAAAGTATGAAGGCTATTGCTTAACGCATTGTAAGCCGCCCTGAGTCTCCGGAGAAGGGCGGCATATAAATCGAACCAATAAATAAATAAACAATAAATAAATAAATGCATTCCAGTGGAAATACATTTTACAATGAACATCAACTTCTACTTTTTACCGTGAAATGCTCCCAGTTCGGACCGGATCGCCCGATCCGGTAGTGATGGTGGCGGGTGGTTCGGAGAACTGGTAGCAAAAAATCCCTGCCCACCCCCATGTCCAGCTGAGCTGCGCTATAATCAGAGGCTCTTTTTTTTTACTTTTAAAAGTATTTTTTCTACAACCTCTTTGGCCGAAAAAATGCTTTTAAAAGTAAAAAAAAAAGCCTCTGATGATCGTGCGGCTCAGCTGGGATTGTCAGAGGCTTTTAAAAGCATTTTTTTTCTGCAACCTCTTCGGCCAAAGAGATTGTAGAAAAAAAATGCCTTTAAAAGCCTCTGGTGATCCCAACTGAGTTGCCTGATCATCAGAGGCTTTGAAAAGCATTTTTTTCTGCAACCTCTTAAGGTTGTAGAAAAAATGCATTTCAAAGGCTTTTTTAAAAAAAGTTGGCCACACCCAGACACTCACATTACCCCCAAGCCACGCCCACAGAACTGGTAGCAACAAATTTTACATTTCACCACTGGTTGTTACACTAAACATTAGAGCTTCAAAACTTCAAATACTGTCTACTTGATAAAACCAGGAAGATAATTATAGGAAATAATTAAGTAAATTAGAGCCTGTGTTAACCCCATCATCTGTTTTATAATTGAGAATCTCATACTGGTTAATTTTTACGGAACTTCAGATAGCAACTGTTGCTTGCTTGCAAATGATTTACAATTTCACTGGGTTTTATAGAATAACAGAATAAGACAGAAACAATTAGTAATTATTATTGCTAATAATAGTAATAATAATAGTAATGCTGCAAAGAAGTTTGATATTTTTTTGGAACTGTCTTCAAATGATGAAGGAGGCAATTTCTTTATGGGGTTGCGTGTCTCTTCAAGTTGTGTGTCATTTACTGAAACTTAATTAATCCACTGGGGATGTGATGGCTCAGTGGCTAAGTTGCTGAGCTTGTCCATCGAAAGGTCGGCAGTTCAGTGGTTCAAATCCCTACTGCTGTGTAATGGGGTGAGCTCCCATTACTTGTCCCAGCTTTTGCCAACCTAGCAGTTCGAAAGCTCGTAAAAAATGCAAGTAGAAAAATAGGGACCACCTTTGGTGGGAAGGTAACAGCATTCCGTGTGCCTTTGGCATTTAGTCATGCCGGCCACATGACCATGGAGACGTCTTTGGACAGTGCTGGCTTTTCGGCTTTGAAATGGAGATGAGCACTGCCCCCTAGAGTCGGGAAAGACTAGCACATATGTGCGAGGGGAACCTTTAATTAATCCACTAAAGAACTGACCACTGATCCTGTCTTTGTTCATCAACTCAAGGTGATGAACATATATGATACTCCTTCTTCCTCTTATTTTCCTGACAACAACTTTGTGAGATGGGTTGGACTGTGAGTGTGTGACTTGCTACAGCCACCCATCTGGCTTTCATGCCTAAGGTGGGACTACAACTCTGTCATGTGGGTTTTAGTCTGATATCTTAACCACTGTTATCTTATACCAGTCTCCTAGTTTCTAGGTTAATACCTTAACTTCTACACCAAACTGGGTCTCCAATAAGCCATAATATGGCTTCTTCTTGTTCAAAATGATTTCTACTGTTGAAAATATGCATATATGTTCAAGAGCCTTGGATAGTACAGTGGTCTAAAGCCCTGTTATTAACACCAGCTGCCTGCAATTATTGCAGGTTGGAATCTCACCAAGGCTCAAGGTTGACTCAGCCTTCCATCCTTTCTAAGGTAGGTAAATTGAGGACCCAGTTTGTGGGGGCAATAAGCTGACTTTGTATAAATATACAAAAGTATGAAGGCTATTGCTTAGCGCATTGTAAGCCACCCTGAGTCTCCGGAGAAGGGCGGCATATAAATCAAATTAAAAAAAAAATATGTAATGTACAGTAGTGACCAAAATTGTGGAAACCTTTTGGGAAAAGTGTATTTTCTAAAACTAGCTAATAACACCACTGTTTTTGGAGTAGTACTATAAAATTATATATCTATGGAAAGATAATTTAATCAAGAACGTAATGCAATAACTTTTATAAAGGATTTGCTATTAGAATAGCAGTTACAATATAAAGAAGAAAAGTGAAACACACAGAAAAAAAATGAGATATACAAAAATTATCACCATAGAAAAAGCAAGATATACAAAAATTATCACCATGTCAGTAAATACTTAATTGGGTAACCTTTAGCATGAATTACGGCCTTACAACGGTTTCCCATGGAGCGAACCAAGTCTTTAAGTTCTGCAGCTGTTATAATGTGAAACCAAGATTGAATGATTGCTTCTATCAACTGAGTTTTATTGCTGGGTTGCTTCTGACTAACAAGTTTCTTTAGTTGGCTTCATAGATTTTCAATTGGGTTAAGGCAGGGGTGAAATCTAAAATTTGTTACAACCGGTTCTGTGGGCGTGGCTTAGTGGGGGGGGGGTAATGTGACTGGGTGGGCGTGGACAATTTTTTTTTTTTACTTTTAAAACCATTTTTTACATGTAAAACCATGTAAAAAAATGCTTTCAAAAGGCTCTGACAATTCCAGCTGAGTTGCCGGATCGGTAGGCAATTCAGCCGGGATCGTCAGAGCTTGGCTCGTTAGAGCCATTTAAAAGGAAAAAAAAGGCTCTGATGATCGCACAGCTCAGTTGGGCATGGGGGCCGGGGGCAGGGATTTTTGCTACCGGTTCTCTGAACTGCCTGCCGCCATCACTACTTACTCGCCCAAGCCAGTCCGAACCAGGAGCATTTCACCCCTGGGTTAAGGTATGGGCTATTCCCAGGCCATTCCAACAATGGAATACGGTTATCTTGAAACTCCTTCCCAAAAGTGGTGTTATTAGCCATCAACCCTCAAAAATACACTTTCTCTGAAAGGTTTCAACAATTTTGGCCACTCCTGTAAATACTTGTGATCAGAGATACTTAGTGTAATGAGCACTGTACATATAAATATATCTTTGAAATGTATTTAGAAATGAGGAGAGGAAATAAGAAGAAGAAGACAAGGCATATGGAGGAAAAATAAAAATGTTGGCCTAAAATATTTTAACTGAGGGTGGGGTTAAGCATATATTCTAAAAGGTTGTAAAGTGATCTTCACCCACATTAACTGCATTCTGAAACATTTGTTATTCTGACAGAGACAGTTCATAAAAGATACATCTACCACAGCTTTAAAAAAATCCTTTCATCCTTGTCTTCAATAGAAGGTAAAGACTGATGACTTAAACTAAAGCTTTGTAAGAAAGGGGTATTTCAAAAGAAAAAAGAACTAACGCCATGGAAGAGATTCGGGGAAAGATGTATCAATCACAGAGGGAAGAACATGGAAAACTTTGAATTGCGAAACTAGAATGGAATATAGCACATAAAACGAAGCTACTCTGTCAGCCTTATCTGAAAAAGGATTTGCATTTCATCCTCATTGCTTATACTAAATTTCTGAGTGGAAATTATGATATGGCTAATGGTGGTTTTATAAGGTCTTTCTGGTAATCAATGTATGTTCATATCTTCTCTGTTTTCACTTTCTCAAAGATGAAATCCCAAATGAAGAATGGGGGGGGGGGGAGGGAATAGTCTCTGCTTCAGTGGTGGGATTCAGCCAGTTCGCACCTATTCAGGAGAACCGGTTGTTAACTTTCTAAGCAGTTTGGAGAACCGGTTATTGGAAGAAATCTTATTTTGGTTTTTTTTCCACTTTACAGAACTAATCCTGTAAGGAGGGCAGGAAGGAAACATTCTGGTGGTGTTTCTAGCCTAATCTTTATTACCCTGCTTACAGAAACTGCCTCTCCGTTAACCCTTATTACATTGTAACAGCTAAGGCAAAGCGCCCCTCCCCGTGAGTGATGTTGAGTTGGCCATGCCGACACGGTCACATGACCACTGAGCCACACCTACCCAGCTGGTCATTAGGGTTACGGTTGTTAAATTATTTGAATCCCACCACTGCTCTGCTTGTGTTGTTTTGTGTTGTTGTGTTTAGGTCTACAAAGCTTGGAACTAAATAGTTCATTTGAAAGAGTTCTACTGGAACCTTTGTATCGGCTGTGTTGCATTAGAGCAAAAGTAGAAATGGCTCAATGTTTTGTTCCAATCTCAAAGCAAATGTCTCAGAAGAGACACTTTAAAATAACAGAATGTTAGAATACTTAGAATGTCCTAGAATATAACAATAACAGAGTTGGAAAGGACCTTGGAGGTCATCTAGTCCAACCCCCTGCTCACGCAGGTGACCTATACTAGGGATTCGAACCGCCAAACTGATGACCTTTTTGATCAATGTCTTGTTTCAAGTAGAACTGGTTTAGATGTGTTGCAGCATTTGCAGCCTAGGCAGCATTCCTTTCCTGCGGACACTGCCAATCTCTTCCATGTATTCTACCCATTTCGTTGCTGGCTGCCTTCTTTCTGATGGAGACTAAATGCATGAGGCCAGACAGGCAATGAAAGACGAATAGGACAGGAATTTGGTAAGCAAAGATAGCAGCTGCTACAGTGATCGAAAGTGGGAGAAAAACCCAGTGAGGATACACTGTTCCTCTTGTCTGCCAAACTGTGTGTTCGCTGCAATACCTACCACCACCTTACCAAGCCTCCTTTTCTTTCGCTGGGAAGCAGTGGTGAAATTCAATTTTTTTTACTACTGGTTCTTATAGGCATGGCTTGGTGGGCATGGTGTGGCTTGGTAGCCGTGGCAGGGGAACGATACTGCAAAATCTCCATTCCCACCTAGTCCAGGGGAAGGATACTGCAAAATCTCCATTTCCTCCCCATTCCTGGGGGAAGGATATCGCAAAATCTCCATTCCCACCCCACTCTGGGGCCAGCCAAAGGTGGTATTTGCTGGTTCTCTGAACTACTCAAAATTCCCACTACCGGTTCTCCAGAACCTGTCAGAACCTGCTGGATTTCAGCCCTACTGGGAAGAAACTATGAAGAAGGACTAAGAAGTTTGCTGGATGGCTGCTGGTAATGAGCCCCAAAGGAGCATCTTTCTCCTCTAAGGCAGTGGCCCCCAATCTTTTGGGCACTGGGGACTGTTTCTGTGGAGAGAGGTTTTTCAGCGGACCAGAGGGGACGTGGTTTCTCATGCTGCCTACATCCTGCAGATGGGGTTTTGCTTGTTTGTGTGGCCTGGTGCCAGTCCATTGACTGGGGGTTGGGGACCCTTGCTTTAAGGGAGTCCCTCTGCCTTATTACATCAGCCTGCCCCATTAGTTCTGCCAAAGAAGGCATGCTTTGCATATCATCAAGGGACCTAGCATCTCCCTGGTTCCATTTTAAGGAACATTCTTCCCCCTGAAATTAGATTAGCTCCATCTCTTTCGACCTTCTAGAAATCCCTCAAGAATTGGTTATGTTATCAGCCATGGGGTTCCTAGCGAACCAGAGACATGTTTCAATGGCTCCATTGCTGAGGTAGCCATTTTTGTTCTCTCTTTTGCTAGGTCTGTATATTTGCTTTTAGAATATTTGTCTTTTAATTTTGATTTTTATATGATGGGCCTTTGGTGTTCTCTCAGCTTGGTTGTTTTCTTGTAGATGTTTCATTATCCTAACTAGGTAACATCATCAATGCTTAGAGAGCACCAAGGACCTCTCGTTTCGACCCTGAACTACAAATATTATGCTTTATTGGATTTGTATATGTTTATATCTGTTTGTTGTTTTATTTAATTCTTGTACACCATCCAAGCTATTTTTGTGAAACAGGCAGCTATGTAAATTTGGTTAATAAATAAATATATTGTAGGCAAATACATTGATAAATATAATAAATATATTATAGAGACAGGCAAAAACTATATAGCCTAGATATATGCATCCTACCAGGTGAAAAGTCATGTGCTCCATGTAGCACATTCTGCTTTGGGAAGAAAAGCAGAAAGGGGTGACTTCAGATTAGGACAGGGGTGAAATCCAGCAAGTTCTGACAGGTTCTGGAGTGGAAATTTTGAGTAGTTCGGAGAACTGGCAAATACCACCTCTGGCTGGCCCCAGAGTGGGGTGGGAATGGAGATTTTGCAGTATCCTTCCCCTGGAGTGGGGTGAGAATGGAGATTCTTATCCTGCCATGCCCACCAAACCACACCCACCAAGCCACACCACACCCACTAAGCCACGCCCACAGAACTGGTAGTAAAAAAAAATTGGATTTCACCACTGGATTAGGAGTGTCTTGGACAAAAAGCAAGCACAGGGATTTGCAGACAGGAACACAGACCAAGTTCATGTCCTTAACGCAGTGTGGCCTTGGAGTCAGTAGATCATGATATACTGAAGAGTTGGTGCCATTAGACTGAGCTTCCAACAAGAGATAGTTCACTGACTAAAGAATGGGAATCACAGAGTATAAATAACGAGGCATTAAGAATCACTTCTTGAGATAGAAGGATTTTCATGATGATAGACTTTTTTGAAGTTGATCTTTGACTAGCTGAATTAGAAGCAATTGCTACAGCAGTTTCCTAGAAGTGTAGAGAGTAGGAAGCAAAGAAAATGCCATTTGAAAAAAAAAACAAAAGTATAAGTATATATATGGAATAAGTAACTTTAAGCTGGCTTTCTATGACCACAAAATAGAACAGATGCCCCTTGATATTTGCTGCATGGAGTGTGGGCTTTGTTTGGAGCAGCAAATAACAACTTTTAATAACTGTTGTTACTTTATTTTATTTGCTGGATTTCTGTTCCTCCATTTCTCTGGAAATCCAAGGCAGTTTATAAGGGAATCTTCTTTCACTTTATCTCCATAACAATGCTGTGTTTGGGCTGAGAGACAGAAACTAGTTCAAAGTCACCCACTGAATTTCCATGGTGAGAATAGACAACCTGAGCCTGATCCAATACCTTAACTACTATAACCATCCCACCCATAAAAGGACCTAAAGGTAAAGAATGCAACGATGAAGCAGTTAAAGCAAGCCTCTTCAACACATTCTTTGGCTCAGTCTTTGTAAACAGCAATGGCTCATGCCCAACATTCCCTAGTCATAAAATTATCTGCTACAATGTCCTACCTGTCAATGACTACTTCAGCTTCAACCACAACAATACACGAGCACACAATAGATACTAACTTAAAGTGAACCACTCCAAACTCAATTGCAGAAAATATGACTTCAGCAACAGAGTGGTCAATGCCTGGAATGCACTACCTGACTCTGTGGTTTCATCCCCAAACCCCCAAAATTTTAACCTTAAACTGTCTACTGTTGACCTCACCCTATTTCTAAGAGGTCTGTAAGGGGCATGCATAAGAGCACCAGCTTGTCTACCGTCCCTGTCCTAATGTTTCCTCTATTTGTATCTATTTTATTTATCAAACCCCTATTTATACTTATCACCTAATACGTTCTTGACAAATAAATAAAAATAAATAAATAAATAACTGTGGGAGAAGAGCAGGCAGAATTGGGGGTGGAGTTAAACATGTCATCAGTTTAGAGTCCTTGTGTTGCCACAAGAAACCTAAGTCTTCCCAATAATTCTGTTGACCCTTATCTAGCATCAATTTAGTTGACTACATTCTTGTATATAGGTTTGAATAAATCATCTATGCTGCACTTTATGAATGGTTCTGATTCTTTGTGACTGACAGTAACTTTGAGATTAAAAACTACATTTGAGCAACTCTTATGAATTATTTTTTAAAAAAATCAAATGATATGAAGAACAAATCAGGAACAGTTTTCACATCTCAAAACAAAATTGCACCCAAAATACATTAGCATATATCATATATACTTTTCCCTAAGAATTATACCCATTCTTCACTTCATATTTATTTTTTCGTATTATTCTATGTCTACAGTAGAACTTGAGGTCGTTGTCTCACTGATAACATTATAATATTATAACTATGGGCTTGATTTTACTGTAAATTGCTGAAAACTTCAGGGGTTGAGAACCCTCATGATTTAATATTTTTATTGCAGTTCAGATTCAAACATAGCATCTTAGAAATCAGATTTTATTATAAAAAAATCTTATTTTGCAGAACAAAATACTGCAACTGATCTACACACACAAACACACACAGGTACACACAAACAAATGAAAATTTTCTTCCTTGTCATTGTTGCATCAGCCTTCTCAATGTCTACTCAGTATTAGGTTCTATTGATTTCATTGTGGTTTACTCCTAGGTAACAATGTATAAGATTCTACCCTTAATTGGTTTTAAAGTGCTACAAGTTTATTTGTACATCTTTACCCAGTAATTTTCAAAACTAACAGCTAGATGGCATCCTCAAACCACTATTTTTAAGAGAAAAAAAGGCTCCTTTTAAAATTGCCTAGCATTCTTGTGTATGTGGATTGCACCAGTCACAATATCTGACTTGAACAGAAACACTGGCATAATGGGTGTCTATAATATTACCTTTTTAAAATGGTGAAGCATATTGATTTTTAAGAAAATGTCTAACCCAAAGGATTGATCTCAATAAAAGCTGGTGTTTATCAAAATGCCAATTCGTGATTATCAACAAAAGTGAGTGGAAAAAGTCTAGTGAGTTGTTTGACACTTTTCTTTAAGAAGTAGAAAGGGGGAAAAATGTACATAAACAAGATCCAGATGACAATTACCCTATTTTTCGGAGTATAAAACGCACCATTTTCCCCTTTAAAAGGGGGTGAAAATTTAGGTGCATCTTATACACCAAATGTAGCCCCGCCAACCCACTGGCCCATACCCTTTGGCCTCTGCCTCGCAGCAGTTACCTCCTTGCAAGCAAACAGCAAGAAAAAACAGCTCCTTTCAGCTTCAGCACAGCCTAATTAGCACAAGTTGATTGGATAGGCCTCCCGATTCTCAGCTGATTTGCTCTCAGCTGTTTTGTCTGGGTCTCTGCTTCTTGCTGCAAAGAGGTAAATGGCTGGGAACAGACTTTTTTTCCCTTGTGCTAATCAAGCTATGCTGAAAACGAAAGTAAAGCAAGCTGTTTGCTGCAACAAGGCAAAATTGCTCAGAGGCAGAGGGAGATTTCTTTTTCTTCTTTTCTTTACCAAAAAAGGTAGGTGCGTCTTATACTCCAGTGCGTCTTATACTCCGAAAAATACAGTATGTGTATTTTTTAAAAAATCCTTTTTCATCCTCATGGGTAGGGTGAGAAACCCTTGTATATTGTGAGGAGCTTCTAGGTCTTCACATAGATAATATCTGTATTCTTCTTTGGTGAGCTCACTATACCAGCAGAGTATCTGATGACTGGCAAGGTGGATGGTGTAGAGCTTGTTCTTCTACTGAGTTGACTTTTATGGACTTTATTCTTTAGTGTTACTTAGATATCACTGTCTTCCTTGCCTCATCATTGTGGTTTCATATAACTGTAAATACTAAAATACTTCTAGCTGCTCTCTATGCTAGCTTTATGTCTTGACTGATTACTTTATCTGGAGGAACTGGTATTTTGAGCTTGTAGTGTTGTTCCTTCTGAGCTCTACTCAAACGCTGGACTATATGACCCTATAGCCAGTGGTGGGTTTCAATTTTTTTTACTACCGGTTCTGTGGGCATGGCTTGGTAGGCATGGCAGGGAAAGGATACTGTAAAATCTCCATTCTCTCCCCACTCCAGGGGAAGGTTACTGCAAAATCCACATTTCCTCCCAGTCAGCTGGGACTTGGGAGGCAGAGAATAGATGGGGGCGAGGCCAGTCAGAGGTAGTATTTACCGGTTCTCCGAACTACTCAAAATTTCCAGTACCTGTTCTCCAGAACTAGTCAGAACCTGCTGAAACCCACCTCTGCCTATAGCTTAGGAGCTATGATGCCTGACAGGACTTTCCAGAAATATTAATCATAACTCTTAACATAATAGATTTCTCCTCTTCCCACCCTATCTGACTTTTTCTACATAAGTCTGTGTGCATGAGCGCTAATTGGAAGTAATTTTCTGTATGCCTTTTCTCCTATGTTCAGCATATGGACATTGTTGCTAATAAAGCCCAATAGGTACTATTCACATATGAGAATATTCCTATGTATCCAGAGGCCTGATCGGTGTGTGTAAGTGTGCATGGAATTCCAAAGTCTGCAAAAGGAGAAGTCATCTTCCTAAAGGAATTCAGGACAGGCAAAAATAAACTCTTGCGCACTGGTTATAAAATGCCAACTTATGTTCAGGGACAAAAGGAATTAAAAAAAAAAACCAAGAGAAAAAAGAAAACAGAACAGAACAGTAAAGTGGAAGATATGGCTGGGTGCCTAGAACAAGAACATTCTACCCTTCAGTATTTCCATTTAGACAAATAACGTTTGTCCCTTTTTGTCTTTTTAATAGAAAGATCATTCAGTGTTTTTTCCAATATGGGACCCAAGATGCTCTACAGAACAGAATGAAAGACCTCTAACCAATTTATTGGATTTATTTGGAACCACATTGGACTTCATCACTTAGCAGAAGCAGGCATGCTTTAATTGAAGAAAAAGCTGCGATAATTCAATCTTTCTCCATTCAGATGCAGCTGACCTGGTCTGTGCACCTCATATGTGGAACAGAATGACTATTATCCTGCTTCCATCCTTCTTTGAATTTTGTAATTTTGTTCTTAGCTCAAAATATACTCAAAAAACATACTCAGTTCAAAAATCCAGAAGTATTTTTAAGGATAACGTGAGTTTAGAAATTTAGAATTTGAGAAAAAAAGATGTTACAGAAACACCTATAGGACTGATAAATTTTCATGCAACTGTTTAGTAAATTAGTTGTATTTAGAGTGTACATACTTTAACCACTCTAGCTAATGGAACTCTTATTGATTTTAGTGAAGTTATTCAAAGGATGATTAAATCTGGATTCAATCTATTGGGCAACCTATGAGTCATTTGAACCAAAGTTTAATAAAACTAATTTCTTGGACCATTTATCCAAGAAATTAGTGTATTTATACACTAAAATATTCAAAAGTAAATATTTTTATAATATATATGTATATTGTACATTTACTCATGGTTACTAATTTTGATTACCCTGATACATTTTGGAAGATTATTTAATATTAACATTAGGAAATTCTAGGCAAAGGAGCTGTAATGTATGACTGCAATATTATGAAAAAAACAAGTTATTCCCATAAACCTAGAAGATCACCCAGATAAATGAACAAATTAATTTTAAAATGCGGAGAATGCATCTTTGTGATTTCAATCAGTGTGAAAAAACATGGGGCTCAATAAGGTGTTAATTCCATAAGGTTAAAACCCAATTCTTACATGTAAAGATATTGAATAGATTCTACCGGCTTCAAAGACTTATGGGATCCAGCAAGCATGCTTTGACTCGTGGGCTTTAGATAGGGAAGAATAATTTCTGTGGATTTATGGTACACATGACATATACATATCAAGGTTTGGATATGGGAATGTGTGTAATTAATAATGAATGGAACATCTATTGAACAATTCAATTTTAGCATGGGAAGCATCTGATTGATTTTATTTGGGTTGGGAAATAAAGCAGGGCTAGGCTTACCTACTGCTGACTTGCATAGGAAACTATCAGAGGAATTAAGGTTGAAGGCAGGAGTGGGCTTCAAAAATTTTAGCAAGGGTTCTCTACCTGGTTGCTGGGTGGGCATGGCCATGGTGGGTGTAGCCTAGTTGGCCTCTTGCACCATGGCGGGGGGGGGGTGTTTTTGCCCTCCCCAGGCTCCAGAGGCTTTCCTCGAGCCTCTGGGAGGGCAAAAACGGCCTCCCCAGGCACCGGAGGCCCTCTGGAGGCTGGAAACGGGCTCCTTTCTGGCCTTCCCAAACTTCTGATAGGCTGTTTTTCACCATCCCCAAGCCTCCACATGTGCCCTGCACTTATCTGCATCCAAAACAGGCCATGTGGGGACTCCTGGGAGGGGAGGGGTGGGTGGGGCCAGCCAGAAGTGGGATTTGGGGTTCTCCAAACTGCACAGAATATTAGCTAGAGGTTCTCCCAAACCCCTGTGAACCCAGAGCAGCCCACCCGTGGTTGAAGGCCACATTGGAAATTCGGGGTGGGGGGAGAAAGAAAAATGCAAACAATAAATTAAACCAATCTGTTTTCAGATTGTTATCAAGACAACAACATGAACATGTTGATATAATCACCAGGAGATAATGCTTAAAATGTTACAACTAGTAAGACCTTGTTTTTTCTAAGAAAAATAAATAAAATCAAAAGAAAAGAAAGTAAAGGAGTCCATCTAAGAATAATCTATAACATACAGAACTTTTAGTCCATTTTTTTTTTCATCCTAAAACATTTCAGGTTGCAGCAATCTAGGAATAAATGAACCTGTTTTCACACAATCATACAGATTGGTCATATTTTTTAAAAATGATTTGCTGTTGTTGTTAAATACTACGTAACCAAAGTGGCTTGGCAGTGATATGAGGGCATCGCTGGGAGATGAGATGGAATTTTCAGCCCTTTTTAATTGGTTTGGCATTTACAAGACTATTTTTAAGGATAAGATTTGTTAACAAGATTTCCAGCCCAAAATTTGCCGCTTGTCATTATGGTTTGATACTGTAGTCTCAGGATGGAGTTTTGTGGGATTGTAAAATAATCAGTGATTTGCATGAGACCTGTATGCTGTGGGCCAAACTTTATGTAGAGAATAAATAAGAGCCTGGTGGCGCAGCGGACTAAAGCACTGTTATTAACTGTCATTAACATCAAGCTGCCTGCAATTACTGCAAGTTCAAATCTCACCAGGCTCAAGGTTGACTCAGCCTTGATCCTGTAGTACAGTGGTTTAAAGCACCCTGTTATTAACATCTATTAACATCTGCTGCTTGCAATTACTGCAAGTTCGAATCCCACCAGGCTCAAGGTTGACTCAGCCTTCCATCCTTTCTAAGGTGGATAAAATGAGGACCCAGATTGTGGGGGCAATAAGCTGACTTTGTATAAATATACAAAAGTATGAAGGCTATTGCTTAACGCACTGTAAGCCGCCCTGAGTCTCCGGAGAAGGGCGGCATATAAATCAAATAAAAATAAAAATAAAATAAAATAAATATAAATCAAATTAAAAAATAAATAAATAAATAAAAATCCACAATAATTTGGTACTCTTTAATATTTGAAATTAATATATTTTATTTTTATTTTACTTTTATTTATCTATTAAGTTTTTATGCCACCCATTGCACTATCAAGCAACTTGTTTGAAATATAGAATTAAAGTAGTAGTATCTACTAGTAACTAGTATTTCCAATATTTGAGGGGCTTGCCACAGACAAGAGGGGGTCAAGCAATTTTCCAAAGCACCTAAAGGCCAGATAAGGAATAATGGATGGAAACGGAACAAGGAGAGATTCAACCTGGAAATAAGGATAAATTTTCTGACAGTGAGAACAATGAATCAATGGAACAGCTTGCCCTCAGAAGTTGTGGGAGCTTCATCACTGGAAGCTTTCAAGAAGACACTGCCATCTATCAGAAATGGTGGTGGTGGGGGGGGGGGTTGGACTAGATGACCTACAAGGTCCCTTCCAATTCTATTAATCTGTACCTGTATCCCTTTCAATGTATGGATTACATCAAGAAAGAAGTGGATTTCTACTTACTGTTCTTCTTCCAACTCAATTTGTTCAAGGGATAAATTTAAAAGAGTATGAGGGGAAGCAGTGAGGTAAATATGGTTGTGGAAGGTTGAGAATGGAAGGACAACATCCGTAAGCAGAAAAATTATATACAGGTAATTATTTCTAAGGAGGGAATTGGAAGTTACATTTTACGAGAAGAATGCACTGAAAATACAATCTCATTTCAAATTCCCCTTTTCTTGCAGAATAATTCATGCAGTTTGTGGCATGGATCCCAATATCATTATTTTGTGCAATATTCAATTTGCCTCCTTTATCTGGAAAAATATTCAGAACAATGAAGGCAAAATATGAGTCAAATCATACTCATCAGAACACAGCTGGTAGTAATCAAAAAGGAGAACAGGAAGGCTTGCAGAAAATAGCAAAGGTGGATCATGAAAAATACCCTGCCTGAGATGGGAGGAGTATTTGAGGTTAATTTGTTTGGGGATTTTTTGAGGTTAAAGAAGGATTCCAAGCAATTCTCATCACCTCTATCACTACAATTTGTTCCCCTTGCATGTTCACCATATGTCTTCTGAATCCCAAGTAATCATTCTATGAACATTTCTTTGAGGAATCCTCTCAGAAAAGAAAGCCATTTTAGAAATTTGTGGCGGACTTTGTCTTTCTTATTGACAATAACATTATTATTGAATTATTAGCATGACTGTCATCCAGATGTTTAGACTGGATCTGGCATTTTTGTCACCTATCAAGTCCTTCCCAAGGACCTGAAATAGGCAAATGTTATTGTTTGATGGTGTTAAAAGTATTATCAGAGGATGTAAGTGTTGCAAGTGAAGCTGCCTTTTGCTATTTGCTAATTTTGCAGTACCAATATGGGTCAGTTATAGGGACCAAAGATTTAGCCTTCCAAATTTTCAGACTCATGCTGGAGCCCATCCTCTGGGAACTTCTCTCTACCAGAAAGTGGTACCAGAAGTTTCCTAAGGATGGTCTCCAACATGAGTCTGAAAGCTCAGAAGACTAAACCTCTGGTCCAGATTGTATCCTGCAACATTAGATGAAGGCAACATTGCCTTCATCTGTAATAGTGATTTTTTCAATGTAAGTGGTGCTCAAGTAGTGTTCCAGTTGTTTTGGAATTTGGGCCTGACATAGTATCTCCCTTTTTATAAGAAAATTTTAAATTGTATAATCCAAATTTTTAGATCTGGGATTTATATATTTTTTTTAAAAAAATGGGTTTGAATGGTTGGGCAATTGTTTAATTTGGTTTTAATTCAGTTTTAAATTTTGTATTTATGTTTTTTTTATCTTTGCCTGTTCACCGCCCTGAGTCCCCTCGGGGAGAAGGGCGGTATATAAATCAAATAAACCATAAACCATAAACCATAAACCATTATGCATTATTATTATTATTATTATTATTATTATTATTATTATTATTATTATTTTATTTTATTTTATTTATTTATTTATTTATTTATTTTATTCATTAAACACAAAACTCAGTCAACTGAACATTTAAAAATGTATCACAAATATCATTGACTGGTGCTGATGGTTGATATGGGTTGCTGCCAGTATCCTAGGTATCAACCAAGTACTACAACAACTACTACTACTACTATTACTACTACTACTACTACTACTAGTAGTAGTAGTAGTACAATGGTATCATCATCATCACAATCATCATCATTATCATCATTATTATTAGGTTTTTGAAACAATAAACTTCACAGCACAATTGAGTAAGAGATTGCTGAACTTAAATTCATCAAAAGTTTTCAGGCCACGAGTTTTAAACACATTACCCTGACTATTTGATAAGGTAGTTGTAATCAGTTATGGGTATAACCTGCATCTGTATAACCATCTTATCTTTCTCTTCTTCTTCCACTTTGAGTCATTTCAATTTAAACCCTATATCAGTTTAGCTACCAACTGCATATGATAAAGTAAGTTCTGGTTCCTTAAAGTGCATGTCTTTTAATAAAATTTGTTTCTCTGAAAGGTGCTACCAGACACTTCTGATTATCATTTAATTAAAGGGTTCATAATAAGACAAAAATAAATTTTACCAAGATCAAGAGAGGTGGAGACCTTTAATATTAGCTCTTAAAAGTATTGAATATAAGTAGTGAACTGCAAAATAAGTCAGGGATATGCTAGAGTTTCAGTTAGAACAGAGCAATTCAGTACATATTTCATACTGCTGAGGGTCTTCTCTGTTTCATTGATGAATATCCTTTCCCAGAATTTCTAAAACAGGGAGAGAGGTGAGAGAAATTCACTTGATCCACATTTTTATGCAATTTCCCCAATTTTGAACTAATTCTACAGAATTCACTTCTTCATAAATTTTTTCAATGCAGTTCCCCAGTAAAAAAAATAAATAAAAAAAATCTATGAAAATGTATCTGGTTTTGGTGAAAAATAAGATAGAAAAAGTGTCCATTAAGAAAACGGGAAAAAGTGTACTTTTTACATAAAACAGAAAAAAAAATAAATTTATGGTTTTGATGATTAGGCAGGATAGATTATAGTAAAAAGAGAGTCAGAATGTTACTTTAGAGAAAGAAGTAAATGTATCATTGTAGTTATAATAGTTGTTAAGAAGATCAGAAGCCACATCTTTGTACTGTATCTGTAAACTGTCCACTAGCAAACCCAAAAGAAGGAATCACTCTCACGACACTCAAATTCCCAAAAGTAAAACTTTATTGGATACACCATATTGGTACTGAAGAAACAAAACCAGCTCTGATTTTCCCACAGAAATGCTTGCCCAGTCAAACAATGGCTTCCCTTTCTCCCAAGTAATTACATTGTTCAATTATGAGACGTCCTTTTGTTATGGGAATAGTCCATCTCTTTCTCAAGCACCTGCAGTAGTGACCTTGATGGCTTCCATGCTCTCAAGATCTCCACATAGATTCTCAGCATCCATTCCCCCCTTCCTTCCCTCCAGTTCATTGGAAAGTTGAAAAATATTAAGGTTTGAAAGAAGCAAAGTAATTCAATCTTGACAGTATCTTTTTTTCCTGTTCATCTTTTTGTTTCTTGTGCATTTAGCTTTATCTCTGATTTCTTTCTTTTTTCCTTTTTCTTCATTATTTTATATTGTATACTGTATTGAGTTTTTTACTTTCATTTTTAAAATATATTGATAAGGTAGCTAGGGAGATTCATGAAAAATATGTAGCTACCCAATCTGCATTAAAGCAAAATAGTGATATTTTTAAGCTTAGAACTGTCAGTTCACCAAATTTTGCTTAATAAAATAAAGAAAAAAGAAAGTGAAATAAAACTTTTAAAACAAATATTCCTTTGGTGAATAATCTGAAGAAATTCCACCCCCCAAGGAATAAAATCATAAAGCTTCCAATGATGAGATCTCAATGTTACAAAAAGGTTTTTCTCCATCGCCATTTTCTACTTGAGTAATACATATGGAATCTTGATTTTATGAATGCTTGAATTCCCACAGTTGAATCCAATGTCTCACTGTGCCAGTCACTGCAAAGTATAATCCTTTATGTAATTCAGGAAAATGATTGAATCGAAGATAGTAGCCCAAGGTCAACTGCCAACCTCTATCTCCTGAGATTAATTCGGTGGGCCATGTGGTGTTTTGTTTCTCTGGTTGCCCCTTTGGACTCCATCCTCTTTTCCCATGGCCATTATCTTCATTGTCAAACCTGACTATCTGATGTGCAAACCCTTTCCCAGAAGATCTTGCCATCTGGAACAGGCTGTTTTCCTCTCTCTGCCTCATTGATTCTCTATATTCTTTTTTTAAAAAAATCTCATTGGAAAACAGAGTCCCGCTTGTCGATGCCTGTTAACATTACACTGCATCATTTTATTGCGCTTAATTCAATTTAGGAATTGTATTTTCATCAACAGAGCAACTCCTGCTAGATTGTATATACAACTGCTAATGCAGCATCAAGCTGTGTTATTCTGAACAAACTGCCTGTCATTAAGATTAACACATTCGTGCTAAGGTTCAAAATGACTACAACATTCTCAAAGTATTTTTTTTTTAAAAAATAGACACGGCAGAACAAACTAAAAGTCTCAATGAACTCCATGCCCTAACTCTGGTAACAAGTTTGCTTAATCAACTCAAACGATTTGAAAGACTGTTCACTCCCTTATGATTCTGCTGGCAGTTTAAGGTCTTTGGAACAGGACCTTCTGTTAATTCTGTCTATACTAAAGATACAGTAATAGAAGGATAAGACTTTTTGGTAGTGGCTCCCAAATTTTGGAATTCTCTGATAATTCTCCAGGCATGTACATTTCTTGTCCTGTAAAGTAGATGGATTCTTTCAGTTTTGGAAAGATGTTTCAAACAGTATTTTTAATCAATTTATTAATTGCATTATTCCTTCTAGCTGCTTCAAGTCAGCATTGTTGGGTGAAGGACAATATATGAATCCAGTAAGGAAAAACTGACTATGCCCAAAGATAAAGAAGTGAAAGATATATCTGCCATCATCTTCATATAATCAGGTCTCCTCTTACCTTCACTGCATTGGGCATTGGTTTTTTCATCTGGCTGCAGCAGACAGAGGAATAGAAAGGAAACACATGCCAAAGACCCAATGCCACTTGGGTCTTTCTCTCAAGTGGTTCCAAATTTTCTTGACGTTCCTCCTACTCATCAGTGGTTCGAATCCCTAGTGCCGCATAACGGGGTGAGCTCCTGTTACTTCTCCCAGCTTCTGCCAACTTAGCAGTTCAACAGCACGTAAAAAATGCAAGTAGAAAAATAAGAACCACCTTTGGTTGGAAGGTAACAGTGTTCTGTGTGCCTTTGGCATTTAGTCATGCCGGCCACATGACCACGGAGGTGTCTTTGGACAGCGCTGGTTCTTTGGCTTTGAATTGGAGATGAACACCACCCCTTACGGTTGGGAATTACTAGCACATATGTGTGACGGGAACCTTTACCTTTACCTTTTATGAATAGAGGAACTAACTATGGAAGCCCAGCTCTGAATGTTCAGCTCTTTGTCCAAAACCCAAGATACAAATAAAAAAGTCTAATGTTGGAAGAATTGCTTTGGAAAATCAGTTTGAGTCACTTTGAATACTATTTATGTAGATATTCAATACTCTGTGCCATCTCTGCCTTCACTTCCACTTCTTTCAGAACTCCGAAGCACTTGAATTGCTTTAAATTTTAGCATTAAAATTTTTTCTCAAAAGGTGAAGCCTTGTTGCCCCCTCTATTCTGTAGTTTATTCTGAAGTTTAAATATGGATGTGTTGTGGTCCACCAGCAGCCTGCGGAGTTGGCAGCGGAGTCAGACAGCGATGAGGCTGAGGAAGAACAGGGGCCAGGCTTGGAGGCTGGGGAAGGCCAGGATGAGGGCTCTGTGTCAGAGGCAGAAATGGGGCCAGAGCCATTGGGGAATGATGTGCGGACTCCAGAGCCTCCAGAGGCTGACAGTAGAGAGGCAGAGGAACAGGAGGAGCCTGTTCCTAGTGCACGTATGAGAAGAGCTGCCAGAAGGCAAGAGCAGCTACAGCAAAGAGGACGACTTGGGAGTAGGGCCAAGAGATGATTGGCCCCTCCCATAAGGCTTAAAAGACCAGCAACGGCTCTTGGGCTCTTTGTCAAAAAACGTTGATAGACTTGTTCTTGTCTTGCTGCACTTATCTCTGGTTGGCATCTTCTGCTTCTGAACTTTTGCCAAGAGAAGCCTTAGCAGTTTGCCTAATTAAAGCAAGGTTGGTGATTAGTCTGAAGAATTTGTGTTATGAAGAATTTGTTTTAATTTAGTTTGGACTATGCTGAGAATGGTTTAATTCTCAGCTGTTCTAATAAAGTCTGTTTGTTTTGGAACTGTTTGCGTCTAATACTACCTACTTGGGCCTGGGTCATAACAAGGATTATGTGTAGGAAGTGAAAGGTGGAATGATGGACTACAGTGAAGTGGCAGTTTGCCAGGAAGGTGGCAAATGTATTCCAGGGGGGAGGGGGAGGCAAGACAAGAGACAACACAACCAAGAACTGGATTGAGGAAAGAAGAAATGATTTAAGATAGCTGTTTCCTAGAATCTCCTAAGATATATCCATTAGGATTAAGTTAGTATAGGCTTGATCTGGCAAGATTCTGTCTATATGATCTGAATAGGTAAAGAACTAAACTTTGGCTGAATTGACAATACGGCTTTATGAAAAGACAATCTCTTCCATTTCTCTTTCACATTGATTTCCTTTTCCTTCCTTCTTTTTTCTCGTTTGTTGCACTATACGCTGTCCTTTGACAGGGACACTTATTTGCTATTGTCCTCTTGATGCAGATTAGCAACACAAAATAGACCAATGAAGTGTGCCTACACATACAAATACACTCAACTGAACCCTAAGTACCTGTGAACTGTTGCCTTGGGAGAAGCTGTTTTGATGATTATACTTTAAGTAAAAGAAACCTAGGGCAATCATTTTTATTATTACTAAGGGAACGTGCAACAAAGCATGGCAGGATAGAAAGCTCCTGTTCAGTCATTATTTTTTTATTGCTTTTAAAATAAATAACAAAAAGAAAAGGAACAAAACACTAAAATAATTATGATGCAAATACGTACTGTACCTTCTAAAAAACACACACATAAAAAGTGCTTAAAAACAGAAAAAGGAAAAAGGAAACTAATATATTGTTATAACAGTTAGTAGTAACAATTCTATATACTCTATATGTAGCTAAGATAAATATTATTTAAGTAAATATACATTTATTTCCTTTTTTGGGGGGATAAAGTTTTTTTTAAAATACACACAAACAAACATACAATACATCTTTTCTGAACAGAATATTCAGAAAATATTCAGGCCTTAAATTTGTACAACTTTTTGTTCATCTTTAACACAATTTTATATGTTCAATTTTTATCATAGCATTTATTCCGTCTAATTTTAAGAAACCAATATTACCCTTCATCTTAACTTCTAATCCTGATTCAATTCAATTTTTCTTGTTCCTTCCTAAAATTTGAAACCCTAAATTTAAATTCACACAACATAGTACAATCCCCCATTATTTCCTTAAATTCTATTATTCTAATCACAAATAATTCTTGTATTATATTCCAGATAATATATTTCAACATATTAGTAGAAACCAGTTAAGTATAAATCTTAACCCAAATGCTCCAACTACTACAATTTCATATATTTAAACTTATTCATATTTCTAAGTCTTATTTCAATTCTTAAACATCTATACATTTTGTCAGTTCTTCGTATTTTCTTTGACTTAATTAATTCATTATTACCATTAAAAATATTCAATAAAAATCAATTAAGTATAAGTCTTAATTCAATACCCTTATAAATTCATACAATTCATTTATTTCTTATACACTTATATTCCATTCTTACTGCATTTTGTATACATGAATTCTATATTCCATTATACTTGCCTATACAAGGTCTACATCTAAAGTCAATCCACTCATAAGTAGCAAATGTAATCAGGTCTTCAGTACTTTTATCTTTTCAAAGTTGCAATATCATTCTTTTAAGGGGCAGAAGAATCATTGATATTGCCCGCTTGTTGAATTTGAAGTAATAGGTAAGTAATTCAAGAGAATATTATCCTCTGAAAATTTAAATTTGGTAAGTATAGGAGAGTGTAAAAAGACATTTATTTGGCAGGGGAGATACTATGACCATGAAGCTCCTGATCAATCATGCATTCTTCTGATCATCTGTGTTTGCCAACTTACACAATTTTCACTTACCCACATAATTTATTTATTTAGGTTTGCCAATTGAAAACTCAATACCATAAACAAACAGCAATGATCAGTGACATTTATAAAAGCTAGAAAATAATAAGTGGACAGATAAGTCAGATATTGCTGAAATAATTATTTTCGAAAGGCCTTTGAAGTAAAACTTAACTATGTTGATCAAGTTGAAGATAACGAAAAAGATGTTTTGGAGAGTTCTTAAAGACTGCCAAGATAAGGGTTTCAAAGGCATAAGTTACTGCAAAAAGAATAATGATGAGAATCCCCAGTCTGGTTTTTTTGTTATTTGACAACCTACTCTATTTGCTCTCAAATGAGAGCAATAATTTTCTACTATCAAATCTAAATCTTGGGACTGGGAACAATTTAAGTAAAGTACATGTAGGGATATCTACATATACAGAAACATCCTCAGAGCCGGTCGGGTTTAGTGGTCAAGATACCAGCTTAAACTCCAAGTGACTAAATTCTAGTCCTGCTTTAAGCATGCTGGGTGATTTGGGGCCAGTTATTTTTTTCTCAGCCCAAACTCATCTCATGAACTTGTTATGGAAAAATAGGAGGAGGAAGGAATATTAGGTCAATTCTCTGTCTTGAATTCTTTCTAAAGAAATAACAAGGTAGGATAGAAAAAAAAAAATTTTCAATCAAAGTTGAATTGCACAAAGCTGGACATTGTGCAAAGCTAACTAGTTATCAGTATCCTCTCTTGAATTTTCAGCATTCAAGATTGGGAGAGTATTGGCAAAAATAAAATAAAATCACTTTCATGGAGATTATTTTTTTTAAAAAAAGTAAGTAGAAAACAGTTTAAAATTCCATGGGTGGTATAGTTATTCATAGTCATTATTCAGTAAGTGACATACCAGACACCTCATAGGAATTCTAAAATTCATTATCTCATTTATATGTGGCCCAAGAGGGAGGATCTTTTTGGTTCTAATCATATTTATATGAACATTACAATACCTCTTTTCTTTTTATTATGGACTCCTTGAAAGAGCAAGTTTACAGAGCTGCACATTTGTTCTTTACTGCAAAAAGCACTCATCTCAGATTTAAGACAAGGGCATTGGGGAATTCTGGGAATAAAAATCCACACATCTTAAAGTTGCCAAGGTTGAGAAATACTGCCACAGGCTATGAACTGTTCACTTATCCTAAACAATCTTCTGGGGTCTTAAAATTAAATCACAGAACTTATTTCACGGCCTGGCTCATCAACACAGTGGTCATTTTCATTTGATACATATTTAAGATCTGGATGACTTTTCCCCAAAAAATGTCTAGAACTTGATCATGGGAAATTACAAGGACTTAGGCAGTAGAACATAAAGTTTGACACTGGGGAAAAACTTATGCTGTCATTTATGTAATTCATTCTCTAGCAGCTTCATGCCCTTCCCTTGTGCACTTCTGAGAAATCCCTGCCTTTCATTTCTGGAATAATATTGTGAAATTCTGGAAGATGTAGCACTTATTCAGAATACACTAACAAGAGGCAGGCTAATATATGCAGTGTGGTGGAAGAAATAAGACAGGAAAATTAGGATTTTCTAGATATCAGGCAGCAAGCATTTCCCAGTTTTGCATTTTCTACCAATATGTAAGGGGATGACATTTGAAAAGAGGTTATTCATAGGATAACCATGTCAGTTTTTCTAATTGGCCTGAAGTCTTGGCTCCTAGTTCAAAGGAAACAGACTAGGATTTAGAGTTAAGCCATTTTTAATTGCCATATCATGTTCATGCATCTTTCCCTGCCTTTTCCCAACTTTATACAGTACAGCAGAAACTGTTTTCATGCTTAAAAGTAGTCTTTCAATTAAGTAGGAAAAATGTTTATCATTAGAATAATTCTAAATTCATACACAAAATATAAACAAGATAAACTAGAAGGTAAAATAAACATAAGGGTTTCCCCTATCCAGTCATTTCTGATGCTAGGGGGCAGTGCTCATCTCTGTTTCTTAGCCAAGGGAGCCAGCATTATCTGAAGACATTTCTGTGGTCATATAGCCAGCGTGACTATACACGGAGGCTCCCAGAATGTGCACCTCCATGTATAGAATGTTACCTTCCACAACGCGGTACCTATTTATCTACTTGCATTTGCATACTTTGGAACAGCTAGGTGGAAAGGAACTGTAGCAGGACAGAGCTCACCCATTTTTCAGCACTCAGGTCTTGAACCTGGGCTGTCAGATTTCCAGCTGACAAGCTCAGTGTCTTTAACTACTAAGCCATCAGGTCCCCAAACTAAAAGGTACAGTTAAACAATAAAAATATACTGATAAATGTATCTGTATAATAAACAAACAAAGGAGCCTGAGTGGCGTAGGAGGCTAATGCCTCCTACTAAGGCAGCATTTAACATCCAGTTGACTGCAATTACTGCGAGTTCAATTCTCACCAGGCTCAAGGTTGACTCAGCCTTCCGTCCTTTCTAAGGTGGGTAAAATGAGGACCCGGTTGTGGGGATAATAAACTGACTTCGTATAAAATATACAAAAGTATGAAGGCTATTGCTTAACGCATTGTAAGCCGCCCTGAGTCTCTGGAGAAGGGTGGCATATAAATAAAATAAAAATAAAAAATAAAAAAATAAAAACACTAACAATGAAAATGTTGTAAGCTAAAGGTAAAGGTTCCTCTCGCATATACTGTATATGCTAGTCGTTCCCGACTCTAGGGGGTGGTGCTCATCTCCGTTTCAAAGCCTTCCATCCTTTCTAAGGTGGGTAAAATGAGGACCTGGTTTGTGGGGGCAATAAGCTGACTTTGTATAAATATACAAAAAGTATGAAGGCTATTGCTTAACACATTGTAAGCCGCCCTGAGTCTCCAGAGAAGGGCGGCATATAAATATAAATAAATAAAAATAAATAAATAAATAAAAAGCCAAAGAGCCAGCACTGTCTGAAGATGTCTCCATGGTCATGTGGCCAGCATGACTAAACACCAAAGGCACACAGAACGCTGTTACCTTCCCACCAAAGGTGGTCCCGATTTATCTACTTGCATTTTTTACGTGCTTTTGAACTGCTAGGTTGGCAGAAGCGGGGACAAGTAATGGGTGCTCACCCCATTATGTGGCACTAGAGATTTGAACTGCTGACCTTTTTGATCGACAAGCTCAGCATCTTAGCCACTGGGACACCACATCCCTATGAAAATTTTGTAGATTGTTTTTAAAAAGCCATTGGGTAAGAGCTTGTGAAGAGCTCTGAATAATGTACATTGACAGAAGGACTTCTTGATTGATTGCACATTTGATGCTATACTGTCCTCATAATGAGGACAGATTAGTTGGCATCCTATGTTCTGATAGAATTTCGATTTCAGTATTTAAGGAGTGACCTTGTAAGCCCTGTCTTCTTGTGACTTTGTAAGCAGTGACTTGGCAAAAACTTACACTATCACTAGGGAAATTTAATCAGAAGGATTTAGCTGAAGAATTCCCACTCTTCCAAAATCATCTGAACTCTCCTGCAGTTCTCTAAGGATGCAGCTTGTCCAACTGAATGCACTGATGACCCATTAAGAGATTATGGTGCTCCTTGCAAATCACTGCTGAGCACTTAAGAAAATGTGGATGATCAGCCATCTGACCATTTAATGAAGCAGTTTTCACTTAAACTAAAAGCAATATCAAGAGTATTGCTTTGCTTACAGATAGTGACCCAGAAGACATATTCTTTAAAGTGGGAAATAAGAATTTATTATTATTATTATTTTGCTGCTGGAGAGAGGGGCTTTGCAGTATAAGAGTCTGAATTTTCCTCTACCTCTTTGTAGGGGAAAACTTTGAAAGCTCTTCCATTTTTTTTTTAAAAAAAGGGAAAATTCAAGTCTGTGATCAAAGAAAGAATTCTGGTCTCTTACCTTTCTCTATTTACCCTCAGAAAATGTCACACACAAACATGTACATGTATACACACACACACACACACACACACACACATGTATGAGGAAATCCCTCAATCTGCAGAAGTAATAAAAGCTTTAGAAGAAAATGTAATTGGGCAGTTATAAACCCGTTAAACAATTCAAAAAATGTATTGTTTTCTGTATTTAGTTAAGGTTGATTGACAATTAAGAAATACAAAAGGACTTAGACGAATACGCCAAGACTGAAACGCCCAGATTCATGAATCTCATCAACCTTTGACTCATTATTGTCTTTTAGTTTGATGCACAAATATACCAATAAATCAAAAGAACAGCCATGGGATCTCCACTCTCAGGATCCATAGAAGAAAACATGATACAGCACCTAGAAGTGCTAGCACTCCCACACATGCAACCAAAACATGAATCCTGTATGCAGACAACACTTCCTGCAGATTCATAAAATCCTTTTATGAATTTTATTCCTTTGAGTAAAATTGATCGTTTCATGTGTCATCTCCAGTTGTCCCTTTTCTATAAGTATCTTACACAAAGCTAAATCCAAAATGCTAAGGAATTCCTGGAAGTTTTGCATGCAGACAAATCAGCGATCAAGAGGCACATAAAGATAAATCAGATTTATGTAACGTTCAAAAAAGACAATGCAAAGCTTAAGAAGGAGAAAAAAAAGACTAGAACACATTCTAGTCTAGCAGTCAACATTCAGATAAACAGGGATCAGCACCAGACAAACAATCAGGCAGAAAACAATACTGAAATCCAGGAGCCACCAAGGATGAACGTACACCTGCACCAAAACTGATCAGATGAACCCTAGAATATAGACAAGCAGCAAACCCCACAATCCCTTGAATTGAAGATGTTACCTAGCTGAATAATGAAATTTCTGCAAGCAAACAGCAAAAGAGAAGAGAAGAGAAGAGAAGAGAAGAGAAGAGAAGAGAAGAGAAGAGAAGAGAAGAGAAGAGAAG
>WNWU01000019.1:10656528-10679422 GCA_012654045.1 Ptyas mucosa
GAAGGAAGGAAGGAAGGAAGGAAGGAAGGAAGGAAGGAAGGAAGGAAGGAAGGAAGGAAGGATAGATTTCCTTCACATGGAAGGAAAAACAGCCTAAAATTCATTGGCTCAAAAAAGTGAGATGAAACAGCCCAAAATCTGAAACTTGGGACTAACATAAATATATAAGGCAGGTTTCCTTTGTGCTGCTAGATACAAAGTTTTGTTGATATGCATGACCTACTGATTCCTTGCAATGAAGCCATTAATCTAACTATATTATGTCTGCTTGAAAATGTAAAGCTAAGAGAGTGTCTTTCTAGCTGTGCCTGGTACAAAGCCTTCGTTGTTGTACATCAAATAACTTCAGGGTCAATAATAGAGCAGGACACATTGGAATACCAGTTTAGAGACCTTTGACCATCATGAAACATGATGCAGCATTTTGTGGACTTATCTGTGGATTATTTTTTACCCAACAGATATGATTTATATTCTTATATTATTCTTTCTTGCTTTTAAATTTGAAAACAACCCAGAATCTTGTGGAATTGGATAACCTCTACATTGTAAAATTAAATTAATTAAATTAAGTTTTCCAACACAATCTAAACTATTATGTTGCTAATAATCCTGGAGCTGCAGACTTCTCAAATACTAATGGCCTGCTTTAGGAATATCTCCTTGTCTAGTTGTTATGCACTGCTCTCCGTGGTCATTTTGACTTTCCTTGTGAGAGAAACCAAATATATGGCTTCACTATCCTATTTCTGGGGGGGAATGTTCCCTGGACAGAAAATATTCATTTTCTTTTTTTAAAAAAATACTGAGTTTCATAAAGATATTATAGTTGATAGCATTAAATAATAAACAAGACTGGTGAGAATATTCATTTAATTGAAGGTTCCTATTCTCCCCTCCTAAAAAATGTATCTAAGTGTCCAAATTGGTAGATGGAGGACCATGTACGGTAGACAAGTAGCAACTGCTTACCCACATAGACATGTGCGTTTGATTAGAAACATCCACAAGATATCCTTGACTGGCTTTTCAGCTTCTATCCAGATTTATTGGACTGCTTCTTCTGTCTGGTGCTCAGAACTAAATTTAGGGACATGAATTATTAGTGCGCAGTGCCCAGTTTGCATCATGCTTTGCTTCTAATAGCATAGAAACCTGATAGCAGAGGAAAGTAGAGGAGGATGGAGAGAAAGAACAAGGACCCAAAGGATGGCAATTGCAGAAAAGTGACTTCTTCCTAGTGCAAGCACAAATTTCTACAAGGACACACATACAGAGATATTTATAGTGCAGCTATCAGAAAAAAAAAATAGAATTTATTTTAGCCTACCTTTATTATTTTTATAAATAACAAGGCAGTGAAAATGCTCCTTCTTCCTCCTATTTTTCTCACAACAACCCCTGGATGGTTGAGCTGAAAAAGAGTCATCCAGCTGCCTTTCATGCCTAAAGAAAGACTAGAACTCACAGTCTCCTGGTTTCTAATCGGATGCTTTAACTTGTTTAATTTTTTAGCATATGGAAAGCAGAGGAAAAGAACTTTAAATCTAATGGGAACTAGGTCCTGCATCCGGCAAGTAATCCACTCCCATGTCAATGATATGGAACTGTGACAGTAACTCAGCATCCAAAACAAACAACGTTTAGACAAACATTATTTTGTTAATGGATTCAGGCTATATGGCTGACTAATTCACAAATTTGAATTTAATCGGCTAACATCAGGTTACAGTAACAAAGACAGATACCGAACAAAAACTAACAACACATCAGCCCAGGGCTATTCTCCTACCTAACTGGTTAATACTTTTAAATATGGGCTCATTTAGTGCCCTGATCCAATGCTTGAAAGAGATTCATAGCCTTACAAAGCATCCTAGTTTGGGTGGGGAGGGACATCCTTTTTCTCAAAGCAGGGCTTGCAACAGAGAAGCATTTCTCCAAGATCCTATCTGATGATAGCAGAGACTTGAGCATCTTTGGCAGTCCTGCAAAAGTCAGGTTTCTTGGAACTGGTTTAATACTGCCTGCTTCCTAGAGATGTGAAAAAGTGATCAATTCAAAGCCACTCACCTGGCTTCATATCTAAAATGGGACTAAAACTCATAGTCTCCTGGTTTCTAGCTAGGTGCCTTAAATGCTGCACCAAACTAGCTGTCCCATTCTATATATAACCAAATGATGCACACCTTGTCTTACTGCTATGGTGGTCTACCATCCATCCATGATAGTCCTATATTTGGGGTCCTTTACCCATTCATATTTTCTTCCATTGTGCTTGGAAACAAAGAAGTAGGTAGGCAGGATAATTTAGGCTTCCTTCCAATGGCTGTTCAGGCTACCCACAGAAGGGAAATGTATCTGCCTCTATGGCATTACTTACAGTTGCAAATGGTTCCCAATTTGCAACTACATAAACTAACAACAACAACAACAACAACCCCTTGTAACTTCAACAACAGAAAATCAGGACCAGGTATGATAAAAGGATACAGCTGCAACATTGACTTATTTCTGGGAAGCTTAATCTTCTTTGTGAGAAGTTTAGTATCCACATTTAGCACTATCAAAGGAAACATGATCAATGAAAATCTACTATTACATCCATAGCAAAGTGGAATGTTGAACTTAGTCTTCCAGCATCTACAACTTGCATAAAGGTGTCATTTTGCCAGGGGGAAAAAAGCAAAGAAATCAGTAGCTTCATAAGCAAAGATTCTCAGGCTATCACAGAACAGAAGAGAGATCTTAATTTCTGATTTTCTCAATTGAGGCCATGGTTAATGTGTACAGCTGGCTCTAACAAAGGATGCTGAAACTATTGTCAGTATCTTGCTTTCTAAGAAATAAATTGCTTGAGAGAAAATAATAGCTCGGACTCTTCCAGTTCAAAATTTACAGAATTGGTGGAGAGTAGAATCACTTTTGCTCAGGACTGTATAAAATCTAGAAAATGATGTCACTTGAGACAATGTCAGTAAAAGGTTAGATCTTATTGAGGGTGCTTATATTGAATGAAGCAACAATTTCTGAGGAAAAAAATATGTCTGATTGTTTGGAGTGGCGGAAAAAACAAGCACCTTTTGAACTGCTGGAAAATTTTAGTCTTTCTCAAAAGCATATTGAGGGGAAAAAATCCCACTTTCCAAACATATTCCATGTCACCATTCATAGCTAGCGTGAAAAATTTTTAGGTGTAATTAGGGATCCATTTTTAAATAGCATTTAAAATTGAAGAAGGAAGCAATGAATTCTTCCCATCTCTTTCCAGTCCTTCTTTCCTAACATTCTCAGTTCCCTTTATCCACCAGAATGAACCAATAACAAACTTTTATTTCGTGTCAATACAGTGATGGGATTCAATTTTTTTTTACTACCGGTTCGATGGACATGGCTTGGTGGGAGTGACATGGCTTGGTGGGTGTGGCAAGGGAAGGGTATTGTAAAATCTCCATTCCCTCCCCACTCCAGGGGAAGGATACTGTAAAATCTCTATTCCCTCCTAATCAGCTGGGACTTGGGAGGCAGAGAATAGATGGAAGTGGGGTATTTACTGGTTCTCTGAACTACTCAAAATTTCTGCTACCGGTTCTCCAGAACTGGTCAGAACCTGCTGAATACCACCTCTGAGTCAATACTTAAAATTTTCTTATAGAATTTGCTTTTTAATGTATCTCAGCCTCATTCAAATTTTGAACACTTCCAATTAAATAGACAAATAAAATGAATACATTAAAGAAATGCAGGGTAGGGTTACAACTTTGTTTCATCTTTACCTGGAGCCTTTGTGAAGGAATTAGCCCTAGGAAGCATCAATTAGATTGTAAATGAAAAAAAAAAACATGTCGGAAGTGCTGAGATTAAAATTAGTTTATTCCAGGGCTGTCAAACTCCTGGCCCATGAGCTGGATGCATCACATGCTGGTCATGCCCATCCCCATGCCTGGTTTAGCAAAGGGGAAAAAAGTCCCAATACATCACATGATGCAGCTGTGACAATGTGAGTTTGACGTCTCTGGTCTATTCCTAAGATTTATATTATTGCTGGGACTCTTGAGGTGGTTGACATCACAGTTAATCGTGATGAAAAGGATAACATCACATCACAAAATAAATAGTATTTCAATCAGTGGTGGGTTGCTCCCAGTTCGGTCCTTGTGAACCGGTAGCTGCTCACCCACCCGGACATCATCATGAATGATCTGCGCATGTGCAGAAGCTTCTGTGTGCACGCTCCCATTATGAACTGGTAGTGGAGATAAGTAGAACCACCCCTGATTTCAATGTCCTGTTTCTGTTTAGGGAGAGAATTTTCATTGTTGTGTTTCTTGTATGGGCCCATGGTCAACCGCTACATCAGGTTTCCCTTCTTGATTTACACTAGTTGAAACCTATGATAAAGATTTGGCATTCAGATAACCCATTTGCAAATTTGCATTTACCCTGAAATCGTTTAATTTCAGCATATTAGAGATGTTACTTTTATTGGTTGGGACCGTGCAACATCTAAAATTTTTATACTCTTGGGAGATTTTCAGAATAAGCTCTTTTAGACGAATTACTTTCTACAACTATATTTCTGGAAATGCAATAGGTTTAAAAAAAACATAAACTATACACTTAAGCTGCACAACTTATAGGCCATGAGGAAAAAAAGTCACAAATGCCGAAACATTAGCAAAACCCACAACTGTTTTTATTAAACTAATGAATGTTTAACTAGCAAATGTCAAATGCTTGTGTAGTCTGTTTTAATAATAGATTACCAGCTTTAACCTTGGCTACTTGTTTTATTATATGGGTAAGAAAAGTTTACTAGAGCAATATCTGTTGAAGATTTGAATCTATGGCAGTGCACTGTAAACTCTGTCAGAGGTCAGTTGAAAGAAGTTTTAAAACAGATTTTTGGCTATGTTACAGCTCACAGTAATATGGTCAGATATTTCCACTACTTCTTTTTGCATTTAGAGTTCAGAATAAGTTAGGCTAAGCCCAAGAATGACATAGAACAATTTAGCCAAAGTTCAGTTCCCTATTTGCTTATATACAATAGACAGAATCTTGCCAGACTAAACCCTTCTATTCTCACCATTAAAAATGTATATCCCCATTCCAGTGGTGACATCATGGTGGTGCGATGCAAAAGATGGGGCTCCATTCTTTTTGCCCAATTTTTCATGTCTGGAGCCCCATAGAGGTGAAGTTGGATCCTGGAGTGGCCAGCAATACAGAGGGGAAGCTCTGGGGATAGTGGGGAGAGGAGCGATCCCGTTATAGCAAGAGGGATCTGGCACAAAAGAGAATGTTCTCTATGGTCAGATCCATCGACAAGACGGCCTGATGTAATGGAGTAGGAAGTGAAGAGAGGGAAGCAGCAGGAAGTAATGGTGGAGTTCGATAAAACAGAGTGAGATACCAGATTGATTCTCAGAGATTTTGAGACCTTCAAATTAGCAGACAAGTGATTCTCCAAAATGGGGAAAGTGGCGATTTAACGGTTGGAGCAGAGGCCTGGGAAGACGGATATTGATACTGACAAATCAAGAGGAAGGAGTGAATGAAGGTCTGAGCTGGTGTTTGTTGAAAAACTTTACGGGATTGAGCATTTCGATTGAGACTGTGACTAGTTTCTCTGGCTTGATACTTATAAGAAGTTTTTGACAGTGACGGAGACGTAGAGAAGTGGAAGTGGAGGTAAAGTGACAGTGACAGTGACTGTGCTAAGCAGAGGGAAGGTGACATCTTAGAAACAAAGAGATGAAGAGCAGCTGATGAAATAATAATATTAATGAACAAAGAACTCTCTAATCATTTCTAAGCATTGGTGGATCCTAAGGACTAAATCTAAAATCAGTGATTTTAAAAGGAGATTATCCTACAATGTTTGGACAACAGACCTCACTTAAAAATAGTGAAAAATATAAATTAGACACAACTTTATAAGTGTTTTGTATATATGCCATTTACTTTCCTATTTATGTATGTATAATTATCTGTATAAAAGTTAGATTTGGAACCATATATATATTTATCTCAAACCCCCACAATTCTTGGTCAAGAATAGACATGGTGTGGATAGATTTGGAATTGGGAAGAGATATAGAGGAAATAGAGATGATGTCAAATATATGGGCAGACCATAACCCTCTAAAGTGAAATGGAAGGGGCAAAAAAGAGAGGGAGGTGGACTTTAAATTAGAAGATTTTGAAGGAAAAAAATTGTGCAAATGTTGGTAAAAGAGCTTAAACTATTCGTTGAAGAAAATGTGAAGTAACAAACAATGTTACAAAACTTATGGCATACAACTAAAGCCTATATCTGGGGTTTAACAATAGCTTAAGTGGCATGAAGGAACAAGGGAAAGAAGAAAAGAAAAGAAGAATGGTATTGCAGGAAAAACTCAAATAATTGGAATCCATGATGCAAAAAGAACCCCAAAATGATAAAATTAAAGGAGAAAGGGATGTGGTCAAACATAAAATAAATTTAATGTCACAAGAAGCAATGGCACGGAATCTTAGATTGGTGAAACAGATTATTTTCGAACATGCAAATATGCAGGGAGATGGCTGGCATACAAATTGAAGAAGGAGAAAGAGAAAAAACTAATATAACAGCTGCAAGATGAGAATGGGAATCTTTGCTATCAGATAGAAGGAAAAAAAGCATTTCCCATTTTTTTTAAAAAACTCTGTATATCCAAGAGGATATATTGGAAGAAAATATTAAGCAATACTTAAAAGATAGGGATCTGCCTACAATACCAGATATAACAAGAGAAACATTGAATGATAAAATTACTACGATAGAGATGAAGGAGGCAATTAAAAAAAAACAATAAAACACTGGGACTTGAGGAATCCCTGCAGAAATATACAAAGAAATTCAAGAGCCACTGGAAATATTAATGTTGGACCTATATAATGAAGCACTAGAACAAGCAAAATTACTCAACTCATGGACAGAAGCATACATTATGTTTATATTAAAAGAGAATACAGCTAATCAGCTGATTAAAAATTACAGGCCAATCTCATTATTAAATGCCAATTATGAAATATTTGTCACAATAATTGCAGAAAGAGTTAAAAAAATACTAAATGAAATCATCCATCCCGATCAAAATGGGTTTCTACCAAAAAGGTACTTAAGAAATAATACAAGAATGATAATGAATGTGTTGAAATATTATGAGGCCCATTCCTAAAAGCAAGTGGCACTGATATTTGTGGACGCACAAAAAGCTTTCGATAACCTAAAGTGGCAATTTCTTATTAACCAACTAAACATTATGAATTTTGGAGAAATTTTTTTAGGGATGATTAGGGCAATATACTCCACCCAAACAGCAAAAATAATATTAAATGGGGAAACAATAGATAAATTTAATATAACCAAAGGGGTAAGACAGGGATGCCCACTATCCCTCCTTTTATTCATCCTATCATTAGAAGTACTATTGTCACATACTAGGCAAAAGCAGGAAATAAAAGGATTGAGAATTAAAAAGGAAGAATACAAAGTACAAGCCTTTGCAGATGATTTGGTTTTTATTAAAGAAGATCCATTAGAGAGGGAATTACACTGATACAAGAAATAGAAGAATTTGGCAAAGTAGCAGGGCTTAAAATAAACAAAGACAAGACAAAGATAATAACTAAGAACCTTATCAGTATCAGAAAGAGGAATTGAAAGAGAAATTGGGGATTCAGATAGCTAAGAAAGTGAAATATCTTGGAATTTGGATGACGGCAAAATGTTCCTCTATAAAAAAAGATAATTATAATAAATTATTATAACAAATACAAAAAGATCTGGATAATTGGCCGAAATTACAACTATCACTAATTGGAAGAATTGCCACAATCACAATGAACATATTACCTAAAATCTTCTTTCTCTTCCAAACAGTACTGATAAAATTAGGAAGAAAATTCTTTGAAGAATTAAATAAAGTAATATTAAAATTTATTTGGCTAGGGAAGAAATCCAGAATAAAATTAAAGCTTTTGCAGGACAGTAGAAATAAGGGAGGTTTTGGGCTCCTGGATTGGGAATTTTATTATCATGCAGCAACCATGACATGGTTTAAAGATTGGGTAAATTAAAAAAATAAAAGGATACTAACAATGGAGGGCCATGACCTGCAACTTGGCTGGCATACATTCATCTGGAAGGGTGAAAACAAATCACACTCATATTTCCAGAGACCTCAAGTAAGAGATGCCCTGCTATGTGTTTGGGAGAAAATCAAGAAAAATCACTATATGAAAATTCCAATCTGGTTATCAACTATGGAGTCAATGATATATCCCAATGTGCTAGATTTAAACAAGGTTGTAAGATATAAAGAGTTATTGGATGAGCAAGGGGAATTAAAATCTAATCAAGAGCTAAAGGCCCAAGGAATAGAGAGAGATTGGTGGCTATACCTGCAAATTTGGACAAGATACAAAAAAGATCTAGAACAATATGGCTTTTATAAAGAACAACAGCAAGTGGATAAAATACTAGAGGGGGCTGGGGAAAAAATGATTACTAAAGCATATAATTACTTTTTAAGATTCAAAATGGAGGAAGAAACAGTTAGAGACTATGATAATTTGGGCTAAAAATTTTGGTTACAGTATTGAATTGGAACATTGGGAAAAATTATGGGAGAAAAATTACAAATTAACAATGTCAGCAGCCTACAAAGAAAACTTGTACAAAATGTTTTATCATTGGCATGTACCCCCGGCAAGATTGGCCAAAATGTTTCCAAATAGATCAGCAGAATGTTGGAAATGTAACTACAAACAAGGAACATTCTTCCATATGTGGTGGACCTGCTCAAAAGCTAGGAAATATTGGTTCAAAGTAAAGAAATGGCTAGAAGAAATCACGAAACAAAAAACTGAGTTGAAAACGGAATTATTCTTATTGTGCATATTAAGAATAAATATATGTGAAAAACTTCAATATATTGTACTCCATATAATAACCATGGCCAGAATCGCTTTTGCACAAAATTGGAAACAAGACAACACTCCTTCCAATGTAATGATAATATAAAAGGTACTTGAGTGTGCAGAGATGGATAGGTTACCTATGGAACTGAAAGATAGAGAAGAAACATGATGATAGAAAGTTTATATTTTTAAATTTTCAAGATTCTGTTAATTAACCTTACAATAAAGTAGAATTTGTTCATCTAGATCTATTTCCTATCCGGTTTACTTCAGAGGGCTGATATATTCCTTTTTCCCATTTACGAGAATGGGAGGAGGTAGAACTGTTTTTGAAAGAGAAACATCTGGAAAGGAGAAACAGTTCAGAATGGTTGGAAAATTCTGAAGAAATTATATAATTAAACTCCAAACAATACCAAAAAGGGGGGGGGGAAGGTGGGAAAGGATATAATCCATGAAACTGTCGTGGTTGCGTAAAGAGCTGCCTGATAAACTGATAAAAAGGACAATATTTAAAAAACGGAAAGAGGAACAATATAACAAAGGCATATAAAATATATTAGAAAATACTCTGAAGCTGTAAGGATTGGATCAAGAAGGTTAAGCCTTAGAATAAACTGAGATTTGCAATGAATGTGAAAAAATAAAAACAAAAACCCAGTCCTCTGCTTCAAGGTAATCTCAGCTATGAAACAAGGTTTTTTAAAAAATGATTTTCTCATTTTCTGAGCTTAAAACAGATTTTTATTTTTTTGTTTCAGCAACTGCTATTGCATAACTTCTTGAAGTTCACCTCTGTGGCTCTCTACACTACCCTTCCTCTTCTGCAAACAAAGAAAACATTCAAATAGAGTCAGGACAATGAATTAAACATTCCCACTTTGGATTTCTCCAGAATCACTACAAAAATCCTGCAGTGCAGATGTAGAAGGAGAAGGCAGTTCATCTAATTTTTTCAACTGTTGTCTGGGACAACTTGCCCTACTCTCATCTGGCAGCTTCCCCAGTCCATTTCCCCATTTGGCTGCATGTTGGCTGGTTTTGGAGAGCCTTTATTGTTGAATGTCATGTACTTCTCTTTATCCTGAGCTCCACAGTCACTTTGTAGTGATAGTAGATCACATAGATGGGGCTTTCTTCATTAAATTGGTATACAACTCTTAGATGTACTAGAAGGCTATCTGGAATCAGAGAATTCATGGGAAAGCACAAAAGTCACCTTCAAGTTCAGGGCAGATATGAACAACTTTTAGTTTAGTTACACCTAAATCCACCTCCCTCAAAATGTACGTTTTCATTGCTCATCTGTGCTATTTTTTTGTGTTTTGGAATTCTTAGGGTGTGTGTGTACATTTAAATAACAACAAAGCAAAATGTAATGGCAAAAAATTGAAGACCCCCCCTGACCATTTTGTCAGCCAATGGAAATTTTGGAACTATAGATTTCTAGCTTTGGGAAAAGGGATTCCATGCTATTAGGAACTTGCGGCGCTACAGTTCCAAATATGTTTAGAAGGGACTGGGATTTGAATGCTTGTCTAATATTTTATTCATTCATTCATTCATTCATTCATTCATTCATTCATTCATTCATTTATTTATTTAGTCAAGCATCTATAAGATAACAGGTAAAAGTATAAACATAATTTGAATATATGAAAAGAGTAAGTAAAAAGGAATATTAAGACAGGGATGGTAGACACGCTGATGCACTCATGTACGCCCCTTACAGACCTCTTAGGAATGAGGTGAGGTCAACGCTGGACAGTTAAGGTTAAAGTTTGGGGGATTTGGGGAAGAAACTACAGTCAGGTAGTGCATTCCAGGCATTGACCACTCTGTTGCTGAAGTCATATTTTCTGCAATCGAGTTTGGAGCAGTTTACCTTAAGTTTGTATCTATTATTTGATCGTGTATTGTTGTGGTTGAAGCTGAAGTAGCCATTGACAGGAAGGACATTGTGGCAGATAATTTTATGTACTATGCTTAGGTCAGACTGAAGATGAGGTAGTTCTAAGTTGTCTAAACCCAAAATTTGGAGTCTGGTGGCACAAGGTATTTTATTGCGGGTAGAGGAATGGAGGACTCTTCTCGTAAAATATCTCTGGACTCTCTCGATTGTATTTATGTCTGATATGCAGTGCGGTTTCCAGACAGATGAGCTGTATTCAAGAATTGGTCTAGCAAATGTTTAAGCTAAAAGTTTGGGGAAGGTGTCCTAGATCAGGCCTTCAGAATCTATGACTGCATGGACTGCATGTGCCCGGCCAAGTAGTTTTATGTGGCCTGCTGGCATTTTCAATTGTTCAGTAAATTCACTGCCATCAAATAGTGTCCCTTCCAGAAAGAAATCGCTGCCACACCCCAAAATACACACCTCTGGGCATTTCCAATGCCTCCAAGCCTCACCAGCGCCACTTGTTTTGTGGCATGCAATTTGCAGCCCATAATTATTTTTCATTTACCATACTACCCCTTACATTCCCCAGGCCAATTCAAAAACAAAATTAAAAGAAAGGCTACATAAAACTGACTTAGTGTTTGTAGGAATGAAAGGTATTTTCTAGCAACACTAGAAAGAGAAGAATGAATTGTGTGTAGATTTCTATTCAGATAACCTTCACTGAGGGGATGGGCAAGCTGGCCATATACCTTTGAGAGGAAGGTCAGTAATGTGGCCCAGCTCTGTACATTGCTTATTACATATGCATAAGGATGACTTGGGCTACAGAAAAAAAGGAGCAAAATGAAAAGACTTTTCTGTATAATGTAGTTTTGCATGCAACTGAAAATTTCTGAAGATGTCAACACATCATTATTATGTTCTTGATGCTCTCATTGAGAAGACAACTGCTATAGCATTCATTTGTATAATCTGCATACTGTATCTTTGCCAGCGTTAAAGATAGGAAATCAGCTGTACAGTTATGAGATGCAAATGCTCTGATTAGATCTATTCTTCTTTTGTTGTACAAACAGAAGATGTGAAACAGTTGCTGGGGAGTAAAACAAGATTTTAAATTCTGCACTATGTTTCCTTGTTTATAGATAAAAAAACATCTGAATGCTTTGTTCAGAAAACTTTAGGTATCATTCATAGAACACTGTAGCTATCATGTTCCTTATAGAAGGATCATCTTGAGATAATTAAAGGTCAAAACCAGATAATTAAAAGTCATAACCTTGAATTGGACTTGGAAGCATACTGGCAATCAGTTCAGCTTGCAGAGCAGAGATATAACATGTGTTGTTCTAGAAATACAACTAACTGACCTGAGTGCTACATTTTGCACCAGCTAAAATTTCCAGATACCCTCCAAGGATTGTTCCATGTAGTGCTGATTATAGTTGTTCAGTTAGGAGGTGACTAGGGTGACAAATCTTCAGTACAGGAAGGGGTGCAATTGACACTCAACATAAAGTTGTGCAAATGCCACCTTCTTCAAGCAGGAATTGTGAATCTAGGAGGACATCCAGATTGTGTACGAGGTCTGTTTGAGGAGTCTAATCCCATTGATCACTAACGATGATCCTAGAACCAAGGGACTCCAAAACCAAAACCCACTCAGATCTGTCACTCAAATTTGTGCAGGTGGCTGAGTTTACAATCATAAGAACCTTGCCCACTTCATTAGATCTAAAAGGTTCAAACCATTTCCAGTGTTGTGGTCCGCCAGCAGCCTACGGACCTGGCAGCGGAGTTGGACAGCGAGGAGGCTGGGAAGGAACATGGGCCAGTCCTGGAGTCTGGGGAAGGCTAGGATGAGGGCTCTTTGTCGGAGGCAGAGATGGGGCCAGGGCCATCTGGGAGTTATGCGCAGACTCCGGAGCCTCCAGACTCCGGAGTCGGACATCAGAGAGGTAGAGGAACAGGAGGAGCCTATTCCTAGTGCACGCATGCACAGAGCTGCCAGAAGGCAAGAACAGTTAAAACAAAAGGGACGACTTGGAAGTAAGGCCTGAAGATGATTGGCCCCTCCCATAAAAGAGCCTTCCAGGCTTAAAAGAGGAGCAAAGGCATGTGGGCCCTTTGCAGGAAAGCAACGTTGTTAATTCTGTTCCCAGTCGGCATCTCTGTTTGATTCTGGACTCTATGTGGCTTTGCCAAGTAGGTCTTTGGTAGCATGTCAAGGGAGATAAAGATTGGTGATTATCCCGAAGGACTTCTCCCGAAGGACTTTTTGCAAGTAATTGGGATTCAGCTGTGAATGAATGTAATTCACAGCTGTTGCAATAAAAAAGGTTTTTAGGACTACTCGTGTGTTTTAATGACTCATGAAGCTGAGGTCACAACATCTAGTTAACCAAGCAAGACCTTACTCCGTGAACCTCCCTGGGATATGCAATAATGGCACCATTCAAATGTAAGCAAATTCAAGCAGCTTTGTCTGTCACAAACTGAACAAATTATTCTGCAAACCGTTGCAAGGAATTCTCCAAGCTCCAAGAGCATCCTGCCAAGAGGGCAGATGTCACCAAAAGCAGGGGCACCAGACAGCTAGCCACCATGCAATAAGGGCAGAGAAGTATTGGTACTTCTTTGCTGTTACCATGAGAAAATAGATCTTAGCAACAGATCTAATTCCTGTTTGGTCAAGTTTGACCCCTGTGGAACACCAGCAATGCCCTAGTTGTCTCTTCCCTCTATAATATGGGTCAGTGAACCTTCATTTTTTTTTCACCTCCAGCAAAGAAAATCCAATATCCATTCTTTAAAAGACATTCTTTGGGGAATTCAGTACATGTCTAGTGCCTTCTTTGATGAGTGAAATTTAATCTCAGACCTGTTGTGTTATTTTGACATTTTTAAGAGTATAAATCCATTGATGACATTTTATCATAGATTACAGTTCTTTAGTGCATGCTTTAAATATCCCCCAGATGCCCTTTTTAAAAATATTCTTGCACTTTTGATACAGATATGTTATAGGTTTTAATTCTGTCATGGTTGCCATCCAGTAAGAGAGCAACTCTAGTGTCTTTGAGGTGGATACAGGATTTGGTCCTCATTGGTCCATTAGAACCTGCTAAAGTTACCTCCATTGTTGAAAATTGGGGAAACAAAATTCAGTATGGACATGGGAAACATTCTTAAAACAGTCATTATATAGCAGTTGATTTTAGATGATCACATCAGCTTTTACCCAAATGCTCTAGTAGTGAATAATTCCAATGACATCCATTCCAACTTTCAGAAGTTGATATGACATAATCCTTCTATGACACTAAGAACATTAAACAATTAAGCCAGCCAGCTTCAAAAGCTTTACTTTATTCAGGGCAATGGGTCTCCTGTCGATAGTGCTTCCACTCAAAATGATATACCTAGATTAAATGATAAAAAATATGCATAATTTTATATTAATGGTGCCATCGCTGGTTATTGGGGGAGAATCACTGGCCCCCAGAGAAAGGGCTCACAACTTGGGCGTCCTCCTGGATGCACGGCTGTCTTTAGAAAAGCATATGATGGCCCTGGCCAGAGGGGTTTTCTATCAGGTTCACCTGATACACCAGTTGCGCCCCTTGCTAGATCGGGACTCCTTACGCATGGTCACTCAAGCACTCGTCACTTCTCATCTGGACTATTGTAATGCTCTCTACATGGGGCGCCCCTTGGGGTGCACCCGGAGGCTCCAACTGGTGCAGAATGCGGCTGCGCGGGGGATTATGGGAACGACAGGGCGCTCCCATGTGACACTTTCCTGTGCAAGCTGCATTGGCTTCCGGTGGACTTCCAGGTGCACTTCAAGGTGTTGGTGACCACTTTTAAAGCACTCCATGGCTTAGGGCCAGGGTACTTACGGGACCGCCTTCTGCCACCAATTGCCTCCTACCGGCCAGTTCGCTCCCACAGAGAGGGCCTCCTCAGGGTGCCGTCAGCCAGACAATGTTGGCTGGCAACCCCCAGGGGGAGAGCCTGCTCTGTGGTGGCACCTACTCTCTGGAACAATCTACCCCCAGAGATATGAGTGATCCCAGACCTCCGGACTTTTCGTCGGACCCTTAAAATTTATTTCTTTCAGTTAGCCGGGCTGGCCTGATTCTATGTCGGTTTTAAAGTTTGATACTGATTTTTAAATTGAAATGTTTTAAATTATGGGCCAAATTTCATTTAATTATTTTTAAAACTATTTTAACTTTTGTGTACAAATATTTTATTTGGCTGTTCACCGCCCTGAGTCCGAAAGGAGAAGGGTGGTATAAAAATTTAATAAATAAATAAATAAAATAATAATAATAATAATAATAATAATAATAATAATAATAATAATATATTTCCTTCATTTTAACTCTTTTATTATTGAAAACGATAAAGAATAAATGTAATGGATAAGCAAGGGATAGGAAAAAAAAACCCCTTATAATTAATGAAACAAGCTCCTGCAGAAATTCCTTCTAGAAATGAATTATTTTTTTTTGGGGGGGGGGGGAATTGTTCTCCTTATTTTCTGTAACAAGTAACCAAATGGCAAGCATCTCTTTCTCTATGTGCTCTTCTACCTCTCTTCATTTTTTTTATCAAAAGATTAGTTCTGCCCCCATTATCTCTCAGTAATTGGGGTTACTTAATTCTGGAATTCAAGTTTCCTAATATGATTAACAAGAACAGTTTCTTTGGGGCGATGAGAGCTTCAGTTCCAATTATTAGACAATATTAAACAGACTTCAGTTTCTAACCACATCCTTAGGGAAAGGACAGCATTCTCCTGACATGAAAAACTTGGTTACTGAATTAACCAATTTTTCCAGGTTTATACAATACAGTGAACCAAAGGGACTATGCTAACATGGTGCACTCATCAGAGAGAGGGAGAAAGAGAGAGGGAGGGAGGGAGAGGGAGAGGGAGAGGGAGAGGGAGAGGGAGAGGGAGATGGAGGCAAACTAAACTTACCAGTGAACACTAAGCTTTGCTGAATGTCTATGGAGTTTCTCAGTAATCAAGGTCATAGTTGTCTCAAAGGTGTTGTTTGAAAAGCAGCAGCATTATATTTTCCTTGACGAAGAAGATGTTTTGCTTCTGATCCAAGGAGCTTCATCATTTGTCTTCCAATTCTCTAATTCTCATCCAAGAAGCTTCATCAGAACTGGAAAAAGCGGTCCAGTTGCCTTTTCAAAAAGTACCCTTGAGACTAAGCTTTGCTGTGGTACAAATGCAGCCATTGGATATTCAACTGACTTCTGTAAAGAAGGAAAACATAAATGTTGCCACAACTCCAGATTCATTGTGAAATTCATTCACACTAATTTCTACTTGAGACAAAGAGTTCATCACCCTTCACTAGATAAATTCAGTCTGAGCCATCACTGATCACATCGTTCTGACATTCATATCAATGGCTACTGTGAATTCTATCACCATATTTGGTAAATAAGTGGAATGGCACCCTTGGTGTGACTTTATGCCCTAGACCAGCGGTCACCAACTGGTGGTCCATGGATCACTGGTGGTCCTTGAGAAAATCTTGGTGGTCCTCAGAAAAATTATTTGAATTTTGTATATTGCACTAAATCAGGAGTCCTCAAACTACGGCCCCTAGGACAAATACGTGCAATGAACGTTTGTGTTGCTGCAGAGTGTCTTCCCCTTCAGGGTCTTTTTGTGTGGGTTGGAGAGGGACAGAAATTCTGACGTGAGGTCTGCTTCAGCCTCCTGATGCAGGGCTTTCAGCGAAGGCTGGAGGGAAGAGTGCTGGTGGTGAAGAGCCGGAGGGACTTGTTCCAGTGGGACTGCATCATAACCATCTCAGCCCACTGAGCCTCCAGGCACCGGTACCTGGCTTTGTACTCCCAAAGGTCTTCCCTCTGCTTGGAAAGCCTATGCTCCTAGTCCACAGTGAGGTGCTTCTGCTGAATCTCCTTCTTGGCCAGATCCAATTTGAACTGAGCTGTTTTGCCAACTCTTTCTCATGGTGGCTGCTTAGCTCCAACAATTGCTTCCTGTTGGGGCCCTAAGGAGCCCGGGAAAATAGGTGAGGAGTGGCTGGGACGGGAGGAGTGAGTAGAGGCCGGTGAGGCACCCCTCGACACGAGTGACATCAAGTTGGCCATGCCTACACAGTCACATGACCACTTAGCCATGCCCACCCAGCCGGTCATTAGGCAGATCATATTAGTGGTCCGTGGGATTTAAGATTATGAATTTAGTAGTCCCTGGGTTCCAAAAGGTTGGGGACCCCTGCCCTAGACTATATGTCCTAGTGACCTGATTATCAATGGCCACTGTGTCATCATGTGTGATTTTCAGGAGTCACTGGATTTGCATTTCTTCATTTTAACACAATGCTCGGTAAGGTGCTTGCCACCAAGATGGTACCTTCGAATCTCTAATTTTCCCCTGAGCTTTCTGCTAGTCTTTTCACTTTAAATAGAAATATGACTCTTTCTAAAGTCTATCTCAATAAGTTCTCAAGGCTAATAAAAAGAACTCAGAACCAAAAATACAACTACTATTTTTCCTTAATATTTACACTGTTCTATAAAAACAAATAAGCGCAAGGACTAAAATATCCTTTTGCCTGCCTGCCTGCCTGCCTCCCCCAAACAATTCAATTTAAGGAAAGAAAAAAAAAGACTAGATTATGGTGTTTTTTCCTTTGTACCGTCAGAGAACAATTTCACTAAAGCTACATGACCTCCAATGTTAAATCATCTTGAGTGTAGCCAAGTATAAATTGCTGTCAAGTTCTCCAAAGATTTCATTACTTGCATGAGGCTAATCTATGACTATTCTAATGCCAACGTTCTCTTGCAGAATTCAGTTGATTGAGGTCACTTGGAGACAGATGTTCAGGGCATTCTACCTCACCCAGCAGTTTTCTTTAGTCATCCAGCTAATTGGAGTCTTTAGATCCACAGAGGTCTGATATAGTTAGTGCCCTCTTCCTGGTTCTGGATTCAAATCAATATGGCCAGGGACACAATCTTGGCATTGAATTAGGGCAGTCTGCACTCGAAGACCTAACTCATCAGTGAGATTGTGAGTGCTATGAAAATATGTATCTGTGTGGGCCATCAGGCAAGATGTTCTGTTTCTAGCAAAGGAACTTCTGTGGAACAAGGACTGGGGACTTCCACCTAGTATCTTTTGTAGAAAACAAAATGTTGATTGAAGACAAGCCTTTGTTTGATTCATGAAAAATATTTTTTCTTCTTGTACTCTCTTTATGAGATTAGTTGATTTCCTTTTAGAAATATATTGTGTTTCTCCTTCTCCTTTTGTGAATAAAATAATAAAATAATACAATCTTTTGGCACACTTACAAGAACTTGTTATCAAGTCCATGAGAACTTTTCTGAATCTATTTTTACTTTGAAAAAATAATGGAGTCGTGGTGGCACAGTGCTTAGAATGCACTACTGCAGGCTAATTCTCCTGATTGCCAGCTGCTGGCAGTATGGCAGTTTGAGTCTCACCAGCTCAGGGTTGACTCAGGCATCCATCTTTCTGAGGTCAGTAAAATGAGGAGCAGGGGTGAAATTTAGTTGGTTCTATCCGGATTGTGCGATACTGTAGGGCTGACTATGCAAAGCCACGCCCACCCACACGGACGTCATGACGTCCCTTTTTTGCGATGTTTTTCAGCCTCTGTGCATGCGCAGAAGGCTTTGCACATGCGTGGACGACGGCACGTACAAGCAAAGTGAGCGCACATGTGACACATGTACATTTGTGAACCAGTCGGGAAGGTAAGTGAATTTCACCCTTGGCGAGGAGCCAGATTGTTGGGGGCAATATGCTGACACTGTAAATCAGTTAGAGAGGGCTGTAAAGCATTGTAAAGCAGTATACAAGTCTAAGGGCTATTGCTATTCATTTTCTATCAGAAGGAATGACAAAGCAAAGCATAGAGGGTTCAGCTGAGACCAAATATATCTAGTTTCAGTTCCCACTCAGTCAAGTAATTTTGAGGTTTTCATTATCTTTTAAATCAATCATAAGAAGGCCGATGATGATTGAAGATGCTGCTGACAGGCAGTTCTTAAATTATGCAGTCTGTAATTTGCATAGACCTGTTATTATACAAGAGGTTATCAATGACGTGCATGTACATCTGACATTTACAAATAGCATGTTACAAAGAGTTCATAGAACAGAATGCTTGCACAAACTCAGGATTGTCAGTATTGGATTTATATTCCACTTTTTCCAGAATACACAGCAGTTTGCATTTTTTCTCATTTTCTCCCAAGCAACAACCCCATAAATTTGCATTACCTGAGAGAAATTGCTGAAAGTACTTGAACCTTGGTAGTATCAGTTCTTAGTCCAACATTTTAATCACATTATCCTATTGGCTCTTCTTCAGTTCATTCTTGTACGACTTGCTTGTTTTGCACCGGTAGAAAACCAAGAGTTATTCTCCTTTAGAAGACCAAAATTAAGTATTTATAAAATATACCGGTATTACTATTTTCTATTCATAGTTCTATCCTGTTTCTTTGTTGGCAATGATTTGTAGGTTTTCTTGAGAAAAATAATTGCATTTGGTTTAAAAGATGGGCAAAGGGAAAATGCAATTGACCTTTTCATTCACCCACAATGCCAGCCGTGCTACACAACCCACATGCCAATCTTCACTCATTTAAATGATGCACTTTTTGATTATACCCATTGAAGGAAGTGGCCATTTTTTTCAGAATTTAATGAAATGGATGAGAAGTTCAGGAGAAAAAGAGGGAGTTCAGCGTTATTATTCTTTCTCCAACTTAATTGACTAAGGACATTGTGTGATTATTTTGTACAAAATTAACATTGCTATAAAGGTGACAGATTAAGTTCCCCCCCCTCCCTGCTTTATTCTGAGATTTATATTATTGTAACCGAGGAGATTATTCTCTGCTGACTTGTAATGAAGGCAACAAAGCTTCTTTAAAAAAAGCAAACAAACTCACTAATCCTTTGCTGAAATCTACTGTGCAGTTTTTCAAAAGTTTTCCGTACTTGGGAAGCATTACATTTTTTAAAATCTTGTTCACAGCTTATTTGGGAGTTGAATTCAAAATTTTCTTAATTTTAGAGCTTAGTGTTTCTGGCGGGCAAAGTTATTGGTATTGATATTACTTTCTATTCATTTCTGCATTGTTCTGAAGCCTCTTTGGCGGCCTAAACATCTCAACCTGGGGGGAGTGAAAAAACCAATAATTCATTCATGATTTTTTGCTTTTGTTTCTTTTGAAGTATAAGAACCAGAGGTGGGTTCTACTTACCCTTACTACCTGTTCACAACGGGATCGCTTCTGCACAAGTGCAGATCACTTCTCATGACATCAGGGTCAGTGGGCGGAGCCTCCCACCGGTTTTACTACCAGTTCTATAGAACCGGTCCGAACCGGGGGCAACCCACCACTGATAAAGAACCATGAAAAACTAGGATGGCTACACTGGAGAGATAATTAATCATTGTACATTTTATTGCACCTTATTCTAGAAGTAGACTCTTCCCTTTGGTCAAAAGGACAATTGGAAATATGGCTCAACTAGTGTCCATTTGATATTGGGCAGGGTGCTATAATTCTATTTTAACCAAATTTTCAGCCCATTCATATATATGCTATCCAGTGCTGTTAATTCTGCATAGTATGTCTGGATTTTTTTTTATTTAAATGTGGTCAAATTCTGTTTTATTTTCTGTAAAATTCTCTGCAATCTAATCAGATCAACCACATTACTATTTCTGTTTTAGTTTCCTTATATGTTCTAAACTTCTATTTTGCTTCTAGTGTAACTCTGACCAATGACTGCGATAGAATCTGTTCTGTTCCCATTGTATAGTGACAAACCAGACCTTCAAACACAACTTTGAACACCTTGTAGCTAACTAAGTGCATTGTACATAGGGATTTCACCAAAACTCTTTTCTCCCATGAAAGAAAATTGAAACCAAATTCTCGTTTATCAAGCTGAATGAGAACTGGAGAAAAGAAAATGCTGATTCTTTTCAAAGACAATTCAATTGTGTATTTTGGTATGTATTAAATGTTTGGCAGTCAAGATTGGCCTTGATCCTTGGGGTTGTGGCATTAAGAATGATGATTTATATAAATCCCGTGGAACTGTATCTGACAATCTAGAACAGGGGTGTCCAACTCGCAGCGTCGTGTTGTCGTCATGTGATGTATCATGACTTTTTTCCTCTTCGCTAAAACAGGGATGGGTGTGGCCAGCACATGACACATCCGGTCCGCGTGCTGTGAGTTTGACATCCCTGATCTAGAACCATGAACAGTTCCTTTTTTAAAAAAATCCATTCAACATCATAACCTTCTTTCTTCTTCCCATGTATCCTTAGGCAGAAGCTTTTTATATGATGTTGACCTCTTCGCTTACCTAGTGAAGATCTATGCCTAGATCAGTGATGGCTAACCTTTTTGCCATCGCGTGCCAAAAGCGGGGGGAGTGCGGTGGGGTCACACACACACGTGCCCACATCCATAATTCTATGCGCCCCTCCTCCCCTGTGCTCCCCCTGCTTTTGGCACGTGATGGCACGGTGGGCCCGGTAGACCCGTTTTTTGCTCTCCCCAGGCTCCAGAGCCTTTCTAGGAGCCTGGGGAGAGCAAAAACGGGCTCTCCATTCCCCAGAGATCCCCCAGAGGCTGGAAACAGTGTGTTTCCTGACTTCTGGTGGGCCCAGAAAGCCCGAAAATAAGCTGACTAGCGCACACATGTGTGCTGGAGCTGAGCTCGTGTGCCCACCGATATGGCTCCGCGTGCCACCCATGGCACCCGTGCCATAGATTCGCCATCATGGGCCTAGATCTTATAAAAGCCAATCATAATATCCACAATAGGAAGTAATTGCACACTATCTGTTAGTATAGATTTCTATGACTCTGTTGAAAGACCTGAATGAACAGGACTGATGATTGAATTATATAAACACAGTAGAGAGAGAGGGGGAAAAAAAGAAATCTAAGCTAATTTTGCTAATTTATAGCAGGACTGAATTTTATCTGTCAGAAAAACCCTTTATGATTATTAATTTGTTTTAAAAAAATTGCAACAGTTCAACTTTTTCAAATATAAGCCAATACAAAAAATTCCATATGGGTAGTAATTGTCTTCTTCAATCTCAGGTCCTTTACCAGAACTCTGGGAGTTTGAGGGTGCTGCATAATATCTTCTGAACATGCTGTATATATCAGAACAAACTCACTTGACCTTGAATAAGAATAAATGTGCCCTTTAGGCTGTATGGATGATTTCAGCATACCCGTTTATCGCTGTCTTATATCTTAATATATGCAGTAGTCCATAAATCATGCAGATTCTTTCATATATATGATTGGATTGATTGAGATTGAAGGCTATGAACATTATCCCAGATTTTGGACTAAGTTGCAATGTTAATTTTGCATGAAATAAAATATGTTCTTTGCAAATATCTTTTACTGTATCACCTCTTGGTGATAAATAATATTCTTATTCCATATCAGAATTATGTTTCTCATTGTAAAATACTGTTACTATTGTACAGCTAGAAGATCATAAAATAAAAATATCCTCAGGTAATTTCATGGTTTGCATTCCCAGACTGCATTGCTAGGCAGGAGAAAACAGAAAACTGAACTCTTTCCACCTGTACTTACCTCCGTTTTTACCTTGAGGGAAAGTACAGAAGGTGTCCTTGTTCTGACTTTAGAGACAATTGGTTAACTGCTTGAGGGAATACATTCTGGATATCATGAAAGGACAGCAAATAATTAAGTATTTAATTCAGTGACACATCTTAGCAATTTTATACCTGAGACCTAATGTAAAAAAAACCCCAAACTCTCAAGTATTCAGAGTAGAACAATAAAATGAGAATGTGGAACTTCCATGCTGAACTCATGGTTCCTTGATGATTAAACAATCTAAAATAGAAAGGAAAAATGGGTGTTGTGATAGCCAGCATCCATTCTGATAGTCTTTTGTAAGTCTCTAATGATATGATG
>WNWU01000019.1:10679822-10694681 GCA_012654045.1 Ptyas mucosa
GATTGTGGGGGCAATAAGCTGACTTTGTATAAAAAAGAACACCGCTTAAGGGAGGCCGAAAGCCCTACTAAGCAGGTATATACAAAAGTATGAAGGCTATTGCTTAACGCATTGTAAGCCGCCCTGAGTCTCCGGAGAAGGGCGGCATATAAATCGATATATATATATATCTCCTTCCCAGTTATGGATGGCTAGACTTACCTTGTGATGAGCAAATTATTGATTTAATTTGCTATTATAATTTTCATGATGAAGGAAGGTGGTAAGTGCCTGGAGATGACTGTCTCATTCCTAATTAACTTTGTGTACTTGCATAGCTAAGTGGGCTGTGTATCATTTGCTGCTTTAAGAAAAGTTCTAGCATGTCTCATGCCAAGAATGAATCCATCTACAATGTATCTTAGATGAGAAGACGCCAGAGCTGAACTATTACCAAACCTTCTGCAACAGATGCAGTGGTGGGTTGCCCCCCGTTCAGACTGGTTCTATAGAACCAGTAGTAAAACCGGTGGGAGGCTCCACCCATTGACCCAGACGTCATCATAAGTGATCTGAGCATGCACAGAAACTTCTGCTCATGCGCAGAAGAGTTCGAGCAAAGGAAGCGCAAGCACGCACGGGCAGGATGCGAACCAGTAGTAAAGGTAAGTAGAACTTACCCCTGAACAGATGTATATTTTGGATAAATGCTAACAGTAAAGAAATAGTCTTCCAAGGATCTTCTTGCTGGGAAAACCTACATCACACCCATTTCAAACACTTCAGATGAAAGCATTCCTCATCAGATCGGCTTCTCTTAATGGCCATTTTTCAGCAGTCACTGGGTAAAAGTTGTTCTAGTTGTTCTAAATTATTCTAACATTGTTCTAAATTGGAGTGGGTTCTAAGTAATAAGGGGGAAAAAAGAATAACCTGGCTGATCAGAAGTGAAGAAAATTCATATCTACCACATATTCAGACTGCTAAGAAATCATTCTAATTTTGAAGAATCTTAATAATTGATTAACCACGTGTTTTACCCTAAGTACGTTTTATGAAAGGTTTCACACATGCAACTGAAAATTCTTCATGTTTTTACAATGCAATAACATGAATCATTTATGTAGTGATATAAAAGTTCTTTTTAATTTATAATCACATTTTGAAGTCCTTATTCTTCTCCGTAATATTGCCAAATTAAAATGAAAGCACCGCCCTCTTCAGCTCTAACATCTGGCCTTTTTAAAATTAACTGTGTTACTTTCCCTCTCACTAAAATAACTACCAATTATTAAAAGCAAGAGCCTTGATTCACTAATTCATTATGAATTCTGGCTGTATATATTTTTCATAGCTACTGTGAGGAACTGAGTGCCTGCTCTTTTTTTAAACAGTTGCCTGAATATATTTTAACAGAGCCATGTTTAAGAATTGAGTAGTCAGTGAATTGCTGTAATATGGATGTATGGCTTATCACATTTCTATCTTACAGAGTTATATTCATGAGTGAATATAATTCATGCGAAAGAGGAATATGATGAACCTTTCTAAGAAAAAAAAATGAAGGCTTAAGTCTAATGTATCCTGCTTAATAAAACTTTTGTTCAATGGTTTATGGGGAGGTTTCAATGGGGAGTAAAGTTTATTTGACATAAGCAGACCATGGGACAAAGTAGACAACAAGCTGGTTTAATGAGCAAGGATGATAATAGTGTTTGGTCAAGGATTTTATAGTAAAGCTCCTCATCTCATATCACATTTTGACAACAGGTTGACCAAATAGCAATAGCACTTAGACTTACATATATACTGCTTCACAGTGCTTTACAGCCCCCTCTAAGTGGTTTATGGAGTCAGCATATTGCCCCCAATAATCTGGGTCTTCATTTTACCAATCTCGGAAGGATGGAAGGCTGAGTCAACCTTGAGCCTGGTGAGATTCAAACTGCCAAATTGCAGGCAGTCGGCAGGCAGCAGAAGTAGCTTGCAGTACTGTAGTCTAACCACTGCGCCACCATGGATACAAGGATATAATAGGTATAAGGCTCTTCAAAATCTGAAATTAGGGGACTTCTTTTTGTAAACAAGGTAACTAAATCACTTGAGCTCATTTCATAGGCAACATTTCTTGATATTGCCTGTCCCCTACTTCTAATATAACTCATGCTATATCAATGCAAACCCATATGTCTCAAATTCATACTCCATTTTATGATAATATGACATGAAGGTCAGAAATGTGAATTGTCTGTTTTATGTAATCCATATAAAGCATTATTTTGAATTGAATAATGTTTGACAGCACAATATTTCTGGGTGGGTAAGTAATTGGCTTTGGATTAGAAATAGCATTTGCTTGAGCCATGCTTGTATGTCTTTTTGGTTGCAAAATATTTTGCTTCTGTTCCTTTCTTTTCATTTTTTATAACATCACTAAAATGTTGCATCCTTTGCCTTAAATAACCATTTTAAATTTGTAAGTTTATTTTAATTTTGCGGAAGCAGACCGTCATAGATGAAAACTGCAATTTGGGATTTAGAGTTTTTGTTAATTCTTGGGATTTAGAGCTTGTCCAATTCTGTACTTGAGTAGTAATGAGAAAGCTGCATAAAAATTCTCCTGCCGATTTAATGATTCTTTTACCAAATCTATGTGTACATTCATACCTCCTTTCCAACTAATCTCCATCTGTCTTCATTACCTTTTTGAATTGCTACAGGGAAAGACACCACTCTTGAAATAACATGGCAGGGTTTCTATTTTGTTTTCTAACATTGAACCTGACTATGTAGCTAAACTGGATAAATAGTGAGACATGGTGCCAGTTTAAAAGTGTCCAAGAACCGCAGGTTGTTTATGATAACTGAGGACCACATGACAAATCTTACATTACTTGTTTTATTATAATTAAGGAAAAATGTCAGATTTCCACTGTTACTTAATTACTGAAAAGCTTATTGATAATGCCACAACCTCACAATATTAAAAAGGACTAAGTACTAGGGAACATACTGCATAATGAAATGAAGAGTAACATTTGAATAAATTGTCAAAATTCACTCTAAAATTCTGTGTGAAGAATCCTTGGCTAAATTTTATGAGATTCTGGAAAACGTCTTGAACGAAGATGGGGTTTGGATGGGGACAAGAATAGTTACATTATTGGACTACATTAATTCAGTTGAATTATTCAATTGAAAATATCTTAGTGCAATCAGGCATCTAAATGTCAATGGTTAATTGGGCTGCCCCTATTAAAATCCGGAGCCAGCTTGCTACTGTGAAATATATATATATATATATATATATATATATATATATATATATATGTTAGAGTTTTTTTGTCAGTCATGAACTTTTATATTTGTTACAGAGGCCATTAACCTTAAATTCCTGAAAAAGGTCCTAAATTCACATAGTCACCTTACTTAATTTAGACAGAAGAGGTTTCAGAGTAGTACCTAAGTGCAATCTAAATTAATGAGATTCCTATGGAAGAAGATAGTGCCTATGTCAGACATTCTTCAATTGTAACTTGGCTAATTAGATCATGGTAGTCCTGCATGGTTGCCTACATATTTTTGACATTGCCATTATTGTCTCAGATCAATTATTCTATAACACAATATTGCATTGTTTAGACATCTACCTATATCCTTCCTCCATTTTTTGCCCTATTGTGGCTCTATGTCTCTAATTACCCTAAAGATTAAATTGTGTCCTTCTGAAAACTTTTAGCTTCCCCAGTCCTGATATTTCATTATTGCATAGGGCTGTAATACAAAACCAGGAATTCAAATAACCTAAAGGTCTGGAAATCAAGATGATGGTGATTATGATGAAAATTCTTGTGGTGGGTTTCCATCTATGAATTTTTATCAACATTAGTGCTTGTGAATCAAAAGAGAAAAAAAAAATCATACCTGATGGAATCTCTGCCATAGGCATTTTTATCACACCTCCATAAAGGAATTATTTACCATGAATTCTTAAATCTAAGGAAATATGATGAATGATAGTGAGAGTCTGATGCTTTACTTTTACAAAAGCAGGTATACAGTTTTGGGATGCTTCTAATCATAACCACACAACTATTATTCCTACCTTTATGGTAAAGCATATCAAATGAGTAAGCAGCTTATATCCTTCCTTGGTCAGGGACATCCTGTCTCCTATTGCCCACATATTGATAAACTTATTGTAGTACTTTCATGGAGAACTATCCTTTATAAAGGAGTGATATGTGATGCAAAATTCAATGGTCTATTTGCTTCAAAGGAGTTGGGTGGCAATGAACATATTAAACTTCTGTTGAACTAACTGCCAATTAGCTCTCAAGCCAGGTTTAAGTTTGCACTGATGCTATATCAACAACTTGGAACAAAGATACTTTGTGATTGCCTTCAAATTACAGATATGGTGAACCATAGAATTCATCCAGGGAAAACCTGTGAATGCCACCTTGTGTCTAGCAATACTGAATTCTTGAGACAGCTTCTATTTCATTTTTTTTGGGGGGGGGTATATGGCAGGGATCTGCAACCTTAAATACTCAAAGAACCATTTGGACCTGTTTCCCACAGAAAAGAAAACACCTGGAGTCACAAAACCTGGGTGGGTGTGGCCAACTCAATGTCACTCACTTCCACCACTCACATGACCCCCCCTAGCCACACCTACCCAACTGATCATTAGGGCAGAGAACCAGTTGTTAAAAAACACCAGGAACCACAAAATCCTTTTGACATATCTCCCTCTCTCCCCTCCTTTCTCTGTATCTCTCTGTCTCTCCCCTGGCCAATTGTCCATCTTCTGCCATTACTCTTACCTTCTCAGGCCAGGTGAGGAGTGACTGGGAGGAGAGGGTGAGGGATGGGGCCGGCCAATGGTGGAATCACCTGACAGGGAGCCATAACAGATGGCCCAAAGAGCCGCATGCAGCTCTGGAGCTGCAGGTTGCTGACCCCGGTGTATGGTGACCTTCAGTTTATCTAGGGTGCTCCTATAAAAATATTGGAAATATGTGGTTTGTTTTGACTTTTGTTTTCCTTTCTCCTAAATTTATATTATTCTTTTACATTGTTTTTAATGCTTTTTTTAATTATATATTGTACATCAGGGGTGTCAAACTAGTGGCCAGTGGGCTGGATGCATCACGCACAGGTCACGGCCACCCAGCTCTGTGAATGAGGAAAACGTCACATGACAGCAACGTGACACAACGAGTTTTGACACCCTTGTACATCTTTAAAAAATGCCTTGAGACATTTTTGTATAACATAATAATTATACTTTTCAATACAAATTAATATTAGGGCAGGATGTTAAACTGAATCCAACCCGTGTAATTTGTATGAGAAATGCTACTTTCATTGATTTCTGGAGCATTATATATTTTATATTATTTTTCTAATTTCTTTGTTGATTTTTAATGTATTGTTAGCCATCCAGAGTCACAAGAATGAGTATATGAATGCTCATATACTCTTCAGTGCATGGCTTCCATCAGTAAGGAAATAAATAAATAATGGGAAACTATTGCCAAATATTAAAACAGCAAATAATTGTTCTTCACTTTTCTTGACATTTAACTCATGAGAGAAGGAGAGATTAATCCCATTATATCTCATTGTCTAAGAATCAATCAACATTATTAATATGTTTGTATGGTAATAATTAAAAGGTCCCCCAGAGACCAGAAATGCAAGTTATCACGTTAAGAAATGTATTGTTGCTGCCTTAGTGACATTAAGTAAATAAAGTGAGATTAAAAGCTTTTGCAAATGGAACTACCCTTGAGATGGAGATAACATTCCATGCTGTTACTGGGAGAAATCCAGACAAAACACATTCATTCCCGTCAGTAAATGGGATCAGATGAAACCACTCAGTTGGGAGGTTTGCTGAATAGCAAAGATGAATTATAGATCCCTTACAATGTAGTTTCTCATTCAAGGTATGCAACACAACCTGCCATTTAGAAATGTTTTGCAGGATTGCACACTTTTGTTTTTCTGCCCAGATGGGGAAATGTGAGTGGGCAACAATAACAGGATTGGGCTGTCAGCATGGGAGAAGCCTACTCTTTGGGCAAGTGATTCTGAATTAAGGGAAAAATAAATGGAGAAATAAGGAGAAATTTCCTGACAGAACAATTCATCAGTGGAACAACTTGTCTCCAGAAATTATGGCTTCTCCAACACTGCAGATTTTAAAGAAGAGATTGGGCAACCATTTGTCTGAAATGGTACAAGGTTTCCTGCTTGGGCGCAGGGTTGGACTAGAAGCCTTCCAAGGTCCCTTCCAACTCTGTTATTCTATTAAGAAGCAAAATGTCATTTTTCAGATGGTTTAGTGTGAAACTTCAGGTTCTGCTAATATGGACAATGGACAATGCTGAGAAGACCACAATTCAGAGAATCTGAAAAATGCTAGGTGGTCTACCTCACAAGCATCCTCTAGATCACGGGTGTCAAACTTGATCACGTCATGTCACGTATTGTGATATATCACAATTTTTTTGCCTTTGCAGAGATGGAGTGACCATGGCCTGCATGTGAAACATCCAGCATGTGGGCCACCAGTTTGACTGGCCTGCCTAGACAAAATTCCAATGTGACTAGACTAAAGTTAGTTAAACCTGTAACAAATATCACATGGCAGCCAAATCCAAATTTTGTGGAATTATTTTCTCTTAGGGTACCATTCTTCTTTCACTGCCTGATTTTAAGAAAAACATGGAGACCTTCTTTTATAAACATATATTCCTTTCCCTAAACTTGTACCTTGTATGATTTTAGGTGATGACTAGTTTGGCTTTGAGGTATGTTTTTATTACGTTATTGATTAATTTATTTTCCTATTGATGCTGTTTTAATTGAAGTTACCTGTTCATGCTCAGAGAAATTTAATTTGGAAATCACTGAGGACTGGCTTGCTGGAGTATGCAAGCTTAAATTTGACAGTAAGTAGATAATAAACTTAACTGGAGACAAACAACAAAAAGGTTGCACACTATCCATGAACATCACTATGTCAAATGTCAGCTCCAGCGCGCTGTTGGCATGGAGCTGCCATTCTTGGGGGGAGGAATGCACAAACCTCGTTTCAGCCCATCATCTACTTTGTCGAGCCTCCCAGGGACTGATAGGATTGACAGGAGGGAATAGCTGGGGGATGACATCATCATGACCAGCTGGAAATAACAAGTGGATTAACTGTTTAGATGCTGATTGTAAATACTCAAGTGAATTAACTGTTTAGATGCTGGTTGTAAATACTCAAGAATTGAACATAAGCCAACTTCCAGGTCACACGGGAGGAAGCCGTGCATGTGATTGGGTGGGTGGTGATAACTAATGGATAAATGGTGGTGGGAAGCACAGGGCAGTAGCCTTAGCAAGATTTTCATCTGTGATTGTCAGTGAGTGCCAAGAAATGATTAAACCAAGGTAGCAGCCATCCAGATTTGTCTCCTTTTATTTCCTTCTGTTTGGAACCTGACATCAAGATTGTGTGAATTTCAATAGGGGGACTCTGCCCCCAGCTGAAGATGCCTGTTGTAAAGTGTGAAGGCAGGACAAGCTAGAAATATGGAATATGGAACTTGCTTGACTCTGATATGAATTTACATTGAATCAGATCAAATTTGAGATGAGGTCTGATTTTACATGACTTCTATCACCAAGCTTTGGAATGGAGTCAGTTCATACATTCAGCTATTATCTTAAGGATAGAAGATTGTAGTGATGTACAGTACAATGCTTGTGTTCTCCTAAGTGAGTTATGTTCTCAGCTACAGACGTTCTGTAGTGTGAACATCCATTTTGTTGCTTTACAAGAAAAAAACTTGTTTAAAGTATATTAGTGATTATGATCAGATTAGTGATTAACGCATTTTGTATCTCAACGACCTTCTAAGGAGTACAGTAGTGGCCAAAATTGTGGAAACCTTTTGGGAAAAGTGTATTTTTGAGGTTTGATGACTAATAACACCACTTTTTTGGAGAGTTTCAAGATAATTATATTCCATTGTTGGAATGGCCTGGGAATAGCCCAGGACTTAACCCAATTGAAAATCTATGGAGCCAACTAAGAAACTTGTTAGTCAGCAGTGATCCAGCAATAAAACCCAGTTAATAGAAGCCATCATTCAATCTTGGTTTCACATTATAACAGCTGCAGAACTAAAAGACTTGGTTCACTCCATGGGAAGATGTTGTAAGGCCGTAATTCATGCTAAAAGTTATCCAATCAAGTATTAACTGGCATGGTGATAATTTTTGTATATCTCACTCTTTCTACGTGTTTCACTTTTCTTTTTTATACTGTAACTGCTATTCTAATAGCAAATCCTTCATAAAAGTCATTGACTTACATTCTTGATTGAATTATCTTTCCATCGATAGATAATTTTATGGTACTGCTTTAAAAAAAGTGTTGTTATTAGCTAGTTTTAGAAAATACACTTTTCCCAAAAGGTTTCCACAATTTTGATCACTACTGTATATTAGGCAGATTTTTAAGAGCAGCACAAAATCTTTGCAGGATCCTCTCTGCAATGCATGTAAATCAAAATCCCAGATGCTTTCATGATTGATTATGATGTGGATTTCCATAAATGGCTTTGTTTTGGAGAAGGAAGCAACCTCCAATGGAGGGAGGTTTATCATGATCATAACAAACAAACAAACAAACAAACAAACAAACAAACCAGCATCTTTCTTTCTATATCAACCTTTTCCCTTGCATTTTGCAAGGATTTATAGCAAAGGGTGTCAGCCTTGATCAATTGTTGCAAAGATATATTGTAAAGTACAATACGGTTGTAGTGTATGAAGGGTTTGAGCTTCTCATCTAATGCCTTGCTTCTTTAAATTGGAAATTTTGAATCCATATTATCATATAATTATTTGTTCTAACTCTGTATCATATTTAAGTAGCAATTAATAAATATGTCCTGATAAATAATATTGATTCTGTTATAACTATTTCAATTTTTTTAAAAAAATCTTTCTCAAGGTCCCTACTTCTTCCTTAAGCTTTTTATTTTTCAAATTATTGCCAAATACACTAACCATGGTAGATTTCTTTCTATATGAAACTATTTTTGTTGTGCCTTTAATCTATTTATTGTGTCCGTCTTATGTTGGCATATGTAATCCAATCTTTCTTACTGTAATTATTTTTGAAATGAGATATTTTCAAATATCTAGAGGCAGGTATATCAACTCCAGAATATAGGACAGATGGAATTTAACTATATGTTTCAGTTATAAGAAGGTAGATTCCACTTGGACTGTAAAAAGTATTACAGTCTGAGTAGTTCAATAGTAGTGGGCTCTTTTCTTTAGACATGTTCAAGAGAAACTTGAATCTTCTAACAGGAATATTGTGATCCAGGTTCCTGCATTGATCAGAATGGATCTCATGAACATACAATAAATGGTCATGTCAAACTCTATGCTTATATGTAACTTTACATGTTTGGAAAGAAGTCTACTATTAGCAGAAATGATGAAGAGGAATTGTCCAGCTGATTAGTATAATATTCTTCATTGAATGGAGATAGTATTGAGCAATCTTGCAACAGTAAGCAAAGTTGAACATCTGATGCTCAAGAAGAAAAAATCAGAGGAAATGTAATATATATTGGCGTATAAACCAAAGTAATGTAGATTAAGTTCCCAGCAATAAAAAGCTTCAAGAGTTAACAAAACCTGTGTACATGTATGACATTGAATGATTCAGTGACTTTCCTTCTTGATCATATGAACTTAATATGGCCCCACTTGGAGACTAAGCTCTTTGTAGTGAAGAAGGAATAGCTAGCTACAGATGAAATAATAATTTAGTTCAATGACAACTGTCTTAGTATGATCACATCCCTGTTGTGACCTAAGCTTACTGAGTCATTACAATACACAATTAGTCCCAAACAAACCTATTTAATTGTAACAGTTGAGAATTACATTCATTCCCAGCTGAGTCCCAATTAGTTGCAAAAAAAAGTCTTTCGGAAGAAGTCCTTCGGGATAATCACCAACCTTTATCTTCTTTGACACCCTGCCAAAGGCCTTACTTGGCAAAGCCCCACGGAGTTCAGAAACAAACAAGAGATGCTGATTGGAAACAGAGTTAGCAACATTGCTTTCATGCAAAGGCCCAAGTGCCTTTGTTTCTCTTTTAAGCCTTATGGGAGGGGCCAATCATCTCCTGGCCTTATTCCCAAGTTGTCCCTTTTGCTTTAGCTGCTCTTGCCTTCTGGCATCTCTGTGCATGCATGCACTAGGAACAGGCTCCTCCTGTTCCTCTGCCTCTCTGCTGTCCGACTCTGGGGGCTCTGGAGTCTGCGCATCACTCCCAGATGGCCCTGGCCTCATCTCTGCCTCCAATGCAGAGCCCTTGTCCGGGCCTTCTCCAGACTCCAGGACTGGCCCATGTCCCTCTCCAGCCTCCTCACTGTCCGACTCTGCTGCCAGCTCCGCAGGCTGCTGGCAGACCACAACAATCCCATCTTTTTATGAGCCTATAGCTCTTATGCTACATTAGAATTGATCCTCAATTAGGCTTTTCACTTCAGATGCCTTTTCAATAGGTATCAAAGGAAGAAAAAAAGGTGAAATATAAGTAACACTGTTACAAACAAATGGCTCCTTTTTTTCTTGAAGAGACCTACTGTGGATCCCTGTTATCGCTGGAATTTGATTCCAGGGATTTTGTTTCAAAATAATTTCACTGGAGGAGAGTCAATAAATCAAATGTCTTAGCAGAACATTTTTTTTCTTGAAAACTAAAGACAGGGAAAGTCATAGACAGTCAAATTCAATATTCATAACATTATGCATAACCAGGAGTGGCAATTTTGATACCATGCAAACAAAACTGTCAAAGAGTCGACAACAAAATGTTTTACATGCTGACTCATGAGAAAACAGTCTCTTAGCTATCACATCACATTTGCAAAAGAAGCTGAAAAAAATCCCTTGAAATTCTCACTGTTTGAAATCCCTGGGAATAGGTGGCGGTTTCTGTGTCAATCATGTATAATAAGTATTAAAAATTAAAGATAAAACTAATAATAAATGGAAGAACAACAAACATTGCAAAAAAATAATAATCCTGTAATCCCAGTCAAAGTTTAGGTTTTTGTCAGAAGAAAATAAATACTCCAAAAGCATTTGATTTCTAAGAAAGAAACATTACTCTTCATTTCATACCAACTTTATCAATTGTAAATAGTTTCCCTCGCCTTGTACACTAATCCCACTGAAACCAGCCAGCAGGCATTTATAATTTAAGTCAAAACCCAAATATTGGTATAATGCTATTAGTGCTGGGATAAAATTCTGTCTTGGCTAGAATATGCTAATTTATCATCTGATCTTAAAATGTGTCTCATTTGGAGTATCTCTGCATGACAGACTGTAACTCGCTCAAATGGTTCATATAGAAGAATAATTAATGGCATTACCCATGGGAATTAAGATTCAACAAAAATGCTTTTTGGATTTTTCAGGCACCCATCACAGGTCTTAAGTTGTAACAAATTGCACTTGGTTTCCAAATATTAGATCATTTCGTCTTCAATTTAACACAGTTCTTGCTGTATTGACCTAGCATCTTGGCTGTACAGAGATAGACCAACTTTCCTGTCTTATTTAAGCTGGGAAGGAAGGGAAGAGGGGAGAGAAAGAAAAAAAATGTATTTCAAGTAAGCTGATTGGTTGTCCAATAAATAGGGATGTCAAATCCTCCCTATGGAACCTATTAAAAACTGAATGAAAAGAACACAATGAGGAGAGAAGTGGAAAATAACTGGAAAAATATGTTTATGGAGATTCTCAGTCATCCAGGTCATGGTCGTCCCAAAAGTGCTTTTTCCAAGAGGCAACTGGACTTTCTGGTTTTTCTTTGAAGACATTTTGCTTCTCATCCAAGAAGTTTCTTCAGTTGCCTCTTGAAAAAAGCACCTTTGGGACAACTGGAAAAACAATTATTTTCCAGAACTCAGAGATATATGAACATAGACTTAAAAGCAGATAATGGCAGAACTGTGTGATTGAGATGGAACAGAAAAGCTGCCAAGACACACTGGTGCCAAAGCCAATTTTAAGTAAGAGAAAAGCCATGTTTGTGATGGGAAAAGTTCAAAATAAGAACAGAAGGGCAACAGATTTATATTAGTCACTGAGCCTAACATGCATTGAATGAATTATAATAAAAACTCAGAGGACTGCAGAATGAGCTTTCTCCTAAACAGAATATGGTAGGCACAGCGGAAATAAACCCTAAGAGGGAGGGTGCAGTGGTTGCATTCAACTGGTTCTATCCAGTTCAGGTGAACTGGTAGTGGTGGCTGCAGGAAGCTCCGCCCACCCGCCCAGACATCATCATGTCTTGTTTTTGACCCTCTGTGCCTGCATTCGCGTTCACATTTGCAAACCGGTAGTGAAGGTAAGTGAATATCACCCCTGTGAGGGTGGTTGACAAAAGAAGGAATTTATTAAAGGTTACACCTGTCAAGCCCAAGTCCAGAGACAACACAGCAAAGTCCAATCAACTTCAATTCTTTATTTGTTTATATTTAATGGACAGAATCTTGCCAGATAAAAGCTCTGACCTTCTAACTTACTAGATATATCCTGAGAGATTCTAGTCTGTAACTGCCCTGAACCTCTTCTACCTCCCCTATCCAGCTCAGAACTGCACAGTTTCCCATCCAGAGCTGGGAAAGCTCTGTGTTGTCAAAACTCTTCTCTACTGCTCCTCCACATTCATGGCAACTTTTTTTTTTTGTAAAGCTATCCTGCCTGAATTTCCAAAACCAAAGACACACAAGCAGTTTTGGACATGTCTTACTCTGCCCATGTAACTCCATAGCTTCTTGAATTACATTGATTACCAGTTGACGTTTGGGTCCCAATGTTGATTATCACTTATCAAGTCCTTCACAGCTAGGACCATGTTACATCAGTGAGATCCTATCTCCAGCTCTTTCCTTCTGTCTGATGAAACAGGGCAGAATGGACATGTTTTGGGTGCCTACAATTAAACAATGCCATCTAATGAGACCCAGGAAGTATTGTTTCTTTATCCTAGCATCTGCCCTTTGCTATAATACACTCCTACAGATCCAAATGGGTCCTACCCCAATAATGTTCCAGGGATACTGAAAACACAGTTATTTTCCCAGGCCTTGGGGCAAGTTGATGGTTCAGAATTATTGTTGTTTATATGTCTGCTTTGGGAATTCTTTTTTCCTGCTATATTGTTTTTGCTTTTTAATTGTTAACTGCCAGAGTCATTAGGAGTCAGGGGGGCTCTACATTGATTAGCTAAATTAAATTAAATTAAATTAATGTTCCACAGCTTCATGCAGTGCTTTGTTTCAGTGGCTCTTGATGACCTCTTCTGATCATTACTTTGGAAAATAAGTAGCACATTTCCCATCAGACTGAATCAGGAAGGGCATGAAAATTGAAAGGTAGCCTTTAAAATAGCAGAGGAGGTTCTTTTCAAAAGTCAGCACTATCTTTCCTGTCTAACAGCATTGGAAAGCCTGACTAAATCCAAGATGTCCATGCTTAAACACAGTGTGGTCTATCTATCCATCCATCCATCCATCCATCCATAGATCAGTGGTGGGTTTCAAAAATTTTTACTACCGGTTCTGTGGGTGTGGCTTTGTGACCGTGGCATGGCTTGGTGGGCATGGCAGGGGAAGGATACTGTAAAATCTCCATTCCCCCCTCCCCACTCCAGGATAAGGTTACTGCAAAATCCCCATTTCCTCCCGATTAGCTGGGACTTGGGAGACAGAGAATAGATGGGGGTGGGGCCAGTCAGAGATGGTATTTACCGGTTCTCTGAACTACTCAAAATTTCTGCTACCGGTTCTCCAGAACTGGTCAGAACCTGCTGAAACCCACCTCTGCCATAGATCCATCCATCCATGCATACATACATATATTCGTTTACATAGACATAAGAACAAATGACTGGTTTAAAACTTAATATTGAAACAATCTTAGGAAATGTTTATGTATAGCAAGAAAAACAATTTTTCAAACTACCTAAACCAAAACTAGGCTCTGTGTACTGCACAGTACTGAGATTTTTGTAAAAATCCAACATAATATTTGTTGAGAGGGTCATGACTCTTTCTTTGTGAACCCTTCCTGCCTGAGCTACAAATCTTGATGCTAAGAAGTAAAGAGCTAACACTAGTAATAGGAGAATGTAAACATCACCACAAAAAGGAATGACACCAGTTGTTCCTGTTCTGGCAAACTTTCGCTGTCAAGTACCATGGAGAAGATTTATTTATAAAAATAGTGTTTTTCTCTCTTTCTTGGGAAAAAACTTGAAAAATGAATAGAAGATCTTGCCATAATATTTTGTAGTATGCCTCATAGTTTCTGCTGTTTCTAAGTACTGCAATAACTGTGAGCTGGCTCATTTTCTCTGTGCCTGCCTTTTCAGCTGCTGCTCTGCCATTAAAGTGGAAAGCCGAATGATTGCCACCTCGCCCTGCTTCTTGCCATCTGTTGCATATACTTGGCACAAATTTAGCCACATGAAAGTATAGTAATAATCAAATGTATAGGATTTACCCCTGGTATTTCCCTTATTTTCAAAAGTATGCTTCATTTTTTTTTTACGAGACCGTAGATTTTGAGGCCAAGGGAATTTGTGAATCTGAAAAAGACTTAGGAAAAAAAAGAGAAAAGAAATGAAATTATTTAGGAACAGTTTTTCATTCCCAAGCATACACAAGATGTCAAGCAGCTTTAATGCAGAGAATGAGATAGTCATATATAGAAAGATGTTTAGAATAGAATAGAATAGAATAGAATAGAATAGAATAGAATAGAATA
>WNWU01000019.1:10697229-10724584 GCA_012654045.1 Ptyas mucosa
GATAGGAAAGGAAAGGAAAGGAAAGGAAAGGAAAGGAAAGGAAAGGAAAGGAAAGGAAAGGAAAGGAAAGGAAAGGAAAGGAAAAGTCTTAACTCAAATTTCTCTAGCTAATAACACAGCTATCCTTCTGAGTTTTCACTTTTGTCTATTTTCCAATTCTTAGCTCAAAATAGTATGTAAGGTGTGTATATTTGCATTAAAATATGCATATCTTTAGGGACAGTGTGCATTTAAAAAAGACAGAGAGGTTCATTTTAATGAAAAAGTTCATAGATTAATGTAAGAATGGACAAAACATGCTTAAATATATTTAAAACTAACGTTGATAGAAATGACTATTCAAAGTGTTCTGTTCCATTTCCCAATATATTATATTTCCTACTTTATTTTTCTCTTCATATTTTAAACTTCTGAATGAATTTTAGTCTGAGATAAATTTGGGTAGCAACTCAGTACTGGCTATTTTAATTACTACAACTATGAAAGCATAGTTATTATTCTCGATCACATGAAGTTGACCATTACAGAAATCTTTAGAAATTGATGTACTGATTTTCCTATTCTGAAGCAAAGGAGGCAAATAGCCAATTATTTCTAAAACTAAACATTGCAGAACTAGAGTTTTCATGATAAATATCAACTATCTATTATGAACAGTCAAGGACTGGCATAAAGTCAAGAAATGTTCAAGGAATGACAGCTTGTGTAATATATGCAGTCCAATATTAAGGCAATTTATTTGATTATTCACATTTGTTCTGAGGAGAGTGGATACAGTTTTTAGAGCTGTGTAGAGATGATCCTGACTCTATATTCCGAAAGAGACACTAGGAATACTAATGTCATTCACCTATTTTTCCACAGAATGTTGGGTAGGATCAGTGGTGGTATTCAGCCGATTTTATCCAGTTCGGGCCAACCGATAGTGGCGGCTGCAGGAGGCTCCGCCCACCCACCTGGACATAATCACGTCCCATTTTTGACACTCTGCGCATACACAGAAAACTCTCACATTTGTCAACCAGTAGTTGTAGTAATAGTAGCAATTGAGAGATTAGCTAAACAATCAGAGAGCGATGTCGGATTAAAAGGTTTAACGCTAAAGGTTTAAGTGTTCATCCCTCTTCCTTTTTTTTTTTTTTTTAACCACAGTGACCACATTCAAGCAGTTTTGGACTGCAGATGGTACTAGTACAAAATCATTTTTAGAGCAATAATGAAGAAAGGAAATATTTTAAAGAAATATAATAGAGTTAGTATCTGGGAAATACATAGCTGAACCAAATAATAGGAGACCTACATCTGAATATATGAACTAGCAATTAATAATAGCAAAGAGGCAATTAATGAAAGAGAGGAAATCTAAACTATGATTAGATTTGAACAATTGAACAAAGCAGAATAGAAAAGAATAAAATCCCTTATGTTGGTTGGAAAATCATGGGAATTGGACTCTACAGATCTTAACGTTTGAAAAACACTGGACTAAATGTGTTTTGTGGTCTTTTCTAACTTCATAGGGCTATAGTTCTATACTTTCTCTGTCAAATGTGTCCTACTAATTTCAATTCTAATTTTTTTTAGGTGTCAAGTGCTGGGGAAATCAGGAGATTCAGCCAGTTCAAATGAGTTTAAAGATTTATTTCAAGCGTAAGTTCCCTATATGAATCTGACCAACTAATGGTCAAGAGAAATGTGTTGGGGAGAAGAAAGGCATCCAAGGTGGACTGGATTTAGATTTCTTATGGGCATGCAGGGACTGGTGACTTATGACACGTTTGACTTCTCCCTTAGGCTTAGCCTGGTAATCTCCTATAATTCTTATTTCCAGGCCTAATCAGGAAATCTACTCCTATAATCTTTACTACTATCAAAACTGTCAGAAAAAGAAAAAAAAAACTCATTTACCTTGTCCTAGCCTGAATCCCATTTCCTCACCTTTCATTGAAAGAATCAATGGCATTATCACATATATAACTTCTAGAGTCACCAACTAGTCTACAGCTCAGTGGTGGGCTGCCCCCGGTTCGAACCGGTTCGCAAGAACCGGTAGTAAAACCGAAGGGAGGCCCTGCCCACTGACCCAGATGTCATCATCAGCGATTTGTGCATGAGCAGAAGATTCTGCACATGCGCAGAAGCAAGGTGCCCACGCACGTGATCCCATTGTGAACCGGTAGTAAAGGTAAGTAGAACCCACCCCTGCTACAGCTCCTTCACACAGAAGTAAGCAGTTTACTAGAATTAATGAATCTTTTTAGACCTACAGTCATTTAAATATTGTGGGGCATGAATAAGGACATGTTAACAAAATAACTACCAAAGATACATATGGGAAAGATGCATGTTTTTATATCACTAAATTCACGGTTTTCCATTGTTTTTCAAATCAAATTGGTAAAAATGTTCCCTCTCTCTTTCTTTAACTTACCTTTGCTTATTATTGTGTGTAGATTGATTGACTTTCAAACAAAGCATTGAATATTCTACTCGTTTTTTTTTTAATCTCAGTGTGGACTTTGGTGGGACCCAAAATTATTCTAGAAACTAAATATGTTACAGAAAGAAAGTGTCATGCTTTGTGATAGGACAGCTTGCTATTCATCTTCTCTTTTTTCCCCTTTCTCTCTCTTTCCCTTTTTAGATATGGCAGGAATAGATGCCAAAAACACATTCCCTGTCACCATACTGCCTCTCTTCCAGAGGTGGGTTTCAGCAGGTTCTGACCAGTTCTGGAGAATCGGTAGTGGAAATTTTGAGTAGTTCGGAGAACCGGTAGTAAAAATTCTGACTGGCCCCGCCCCATCTATTCTCTGCCTCCCAAATCCCAGCTGATCAGGAGGAAATGGGGATTTTGCAGTAACCTTCCCCTGGAGTGGTGGGGGGAATGGAGATTTTACAGTATCCTTCACTTGGAGTGGGGTGGGAATGGAGATTTTACAGTATCCTTCCTCTGCCATGCCTACCAAGTCACACTCACCAAGCCATGCCACGCCCACCAAGCCACACCCACAGAACCGGTAGTAAATTGTTTTGAAACCCACCACTCCTCTCTCCATTTTCATCCTCCCTGTTTCCATTCCTCTGCAATCCATTTCTCCATCTATTTTTTTTTCCTTAGCTAAATTCTTAGATGTGTTTGCTGCTCCAGTGCAGGAAAGCATTTGATTCATGAAACTGTAGCAGTTGAGAAAAAATTACAAATTTCATTGCATCAGTATTGCCATGAATCAGAAGCCAATAAATCTCGCTCTAGAAAAAAGATAGAGATTGACTTTCAGACACTGAAGCAAAAAAAGGTTATGAGTAACAGACCTCAGTCATTCTACAATTCCCACCTTTAGGTTGTCAGTATCAGCCCTTCAAGAAGAAGCGGTGAAAAACAATGTGTAAAATGGAACCATTCTTTTCGTTTTCTTAAGCACCATTGGCATTTTTTATGGCTCTGAACTACACAGGAATGACTTTTCATAGAACTGTTTATTATTTATAAAGGTTTAATAATCTGATTAATTCTTTTTTTAAAAAAAAATTATTAAACAGTTTGTCTTTTAAAAAACAACACAAGAAACAATCACACACATATTAAAAAAACACGTCAGAACATAATGTATTGAATGTTAAATACCGTCAATGGTAATTTTACAGCATTCCATATCGACATACGTATTTTGCTTTTGTAGTTCTCTGTTCTATCATTTCTATTTACTTCTCAATAGTAGTATAATCGCATTACTCCAACGTGTATGTGTGTGTGTATGTACACACACACACACACACACACACATATATGTAGGTCTTTGGTTATTCGGGTTTTCTCCCGCGTAAAATTGGAAGTGTCTTGGCAACGTTTCGACAAAGTGTCATTCGTCATCTTCAGGCTTGTGTTCTCGGCTTCCAGGAGAATGTGTGAACGCAGCTGTTTCTTCCTTTTAACTGCCAGTGGGGGTGGGAGCTGATTGGGTGGGAGCATGGCTGTGTTCTGATTGGGTGGAGGTGTGCTCTGATTGGTTGGGGGCCTGGCTGTGCTCTGATTGGATGGGGGTGTGCTCTGTTTGGGTGGGGGCTTGGCTGTGCTCGGGTTAGTCTGAGTTGCAGGGGGATTTGAGCTGAGAACACCAGCCTGAAGATGACGAATGAGACTTCGTCAAAACATTGCCAAGACACTTCCAATTTTACGCGGGAGAAAACTCGAATAACCAAAGACCTACGTACAAATACCCACGAAAACCTCAGAAAACACACATTTATATTCGTTTATATGGGAAAAAAACCTTAAATACATTACACTACACATACTCACTGCAGCAAGAATCACATTCGCAAAAGATTGGAAACAAAACAATGTATCCTCAAACGAAACAGTAATTAGGAAAATTCTAGAATGCACAGAGATGGATAAAAATGACTATGGAGTTGAAAGAGAGAGAGGATTTGGACTATTATGAAATATGGAATAAAATGTACAATTGGCTCAAAAATAGAAACTAGAACAGGAAATGTTTAACTTAATACTGATGAAACTTAAATTGGAGTAAACTGAATAACATTAAATAAAGAGATGTAAATATAAAAATAAGCTGATTAATTCTAAGAACAAAAAAGCAGAAGTGTTTCATCAAGATAGGCTATTATTGCCTTGAAAGAGAAGTACTTCAAAACCAATCATATAAGTACCTATTGTACATTTCTGAGATAAGGTCTACCATTTCCATCTGCAAAAATTCAGAGGATTGCTAGATGGCAGCAAACAGATACTGATGATGCTAACTCTTTCTATCCATCCAATGCTTACCTACATTTTGCTAGTCTTTGCCTGTGGCACTATCTGAGAAGGAAGAAAGGAATACCATATTTTTCGGAGTATAAGATGCACTGGAGTATAAGACGCACCTTAGTTTTTGGGGAGGAAAATAAGAAAAAAGCTGATTGGTGGGTGAATCGGCCTCCTAGAATACCCCCAATCAGCTGTTCCCAGAGGTGAATTTTAGCAACAGGTTCATTGGTTGTGAGCTCTGTGCCTTGCTTTTTTTTCTGTCTCTGAAATGTCTGAAACACTATTTCAGAAAAAACTTTTTTTTCTGCCTCTGATAGCCTCCGAAACAGAGCTTGCTTTTTTTTCTGAAGCTCTGTTTCAGAGGCTTTTTTTCTGAAGCTTTTTTTAGAGGCTTTTTTCAGCCTCTGAAATCTCCATTTGAGAGGCTGGGGTGGGGGTGGGTTGCTACATTTGGAGCATAAGACACACCCAGATTTCCACTCTCTTTTTTGGGGGGGGAAAGGTGCATCTTATACTCTAAAAAATATGGTAATTAAATGATCAGAAAATACAATGCAATTCTAACATTGATAAAAGATGTGATTTACAGTCTATCTGCACTCATGGAAACAAAGCCCTCTACAAAAGAAGTAAATTAGTCATCACAAAATGGAATGTGAGCTTCAACTAAGGCATTCTTTGCTCTTATTCCAATCTAGTTGTCACAAGTGGAAAATAGAGTGGAATGCTGTAAAGATAAAGGTAAAGGTTCCCCTCGCACATATGTGCTAGTCATTCCTGACTCTAGGGGGTGGTGCTCATCTCCATTTCAAGAGCCAGCTCTGTCCGAAGATGTCTCCGTGGTCATGTGGCCGGCATGAATAAATGCCAAAAGTGCATGTAACACTGTTACCTTTCCACCAAAGGTGGTCCCTATTTTTCTACTTGCATTTTTTATGTGCTTTTGAACTGCTAGGTTGGCAGAAGATGGGACAAGTAACGGGAGCTCACCCTGTTACGCCGCACTAGGGATTCGAACCTCTGAACTGCCGACCTTTCGATCGACAAGCTCAGTATCTTAGCCACCGCGTCCGTTAGGAATACTGTAGTTCAAGAATTTAGTCAAACAATACTTTCCCTTATCCCTCCCTCCAACTCTTTCCCCGTTCCCTATTAAGTGGTTTTTATTTATATCCATGGGACATAACTTTTATAAGATTTGCATGCCTCTTTGCGCTATTTTCTTTTTTTGTATCTTGCAAATATTGGAATTCTTGCAAGCTTGCTGGTAATTCTATCTAGCTAATGTGGCTTGGGTGTCAAGGGGTGCAAAGAGGAAAGTTAAATTAATTCCAAATAACAACAAGGTAAAATGCAGTTTTCTTTTTGCAGGATATTTTTTAATTCTTTAAAAGAATCACTATTATCTTTTTGCTTTAGGAACTAATTAGTATATTATTGTCAGAGAACCACTTTCTTATTAATAGATAAATGTTTCTTTTTCCTTAGTAAATAATTAAAATTCTTGCAAAGTAGACTTCTTTTACCTTTAGAGGTTTTCCATCCTTTTGATGAAGAAGAGGGAATAAGAAACGTTTTGTACTTTTAATGATTGAAGTTAACTAATTTTAAAAAATTAGAATAAAGAATAGCATAAAACTTAGGTGGGTAATTCAAGAGCAGATCAACATCAGTGCTGGCCTCTTCTGTATTCAGGAACTTGCTGGAGTGATCAGAACAGAGGGGGGTTTCAGCAGGTTCTGACCAATTCTGGAGAAACGGTAGTGGAAATTTTGAGTAGTTCGGAGAACCGGTAGTAAAAATTCTGACTGGCCCCGCCCCAATCTATTCTCTGCCTCCGGAGTCCCAGCTGATTGGGAAGAAATGGGGATTTTGCAGTAACCTTCCCCTGCCATGCCCACCGAGCCACGCCCACCGAGCCACGCCATGCCCACCAAGCCGCACCCACAGAACCGGTAGTAAAAAAATTTGAAACCCACCACTGGATCAGACCATATATTAAGTTGTTTCATGACACGGTAATCCCAGAAAATACTAAATAATGGAAGGAGACAATATAGAGGAGAAACTATGAACTTTGAACAATAAAATAGTTTTTTGTTAGGATAACCCATTACCTTACAAGGCTCCTAAATGAATTTAGGTTGGATTCCTTTATTTCTTTAGTTAAAAATGCTATAAGTTTTATAGCTATTGTAAGGAAATGGCCTGGCATAATACTGTAAAACATACAGTGCCAAACAAGGAAATCTAGGTTTGAATCTTTAGGCTAATAAATGATGAAGGAGAATCAATATGCGAGGACCATGAAAATTGACCGCCCAGCAATCTTATCATCACCCACCTTCAGCTACATCTACATTTTTCATGGGTAATGATCTTTAATTCTCTTCAGAGTTTTGTTGCTTTTAAATTACATTTCAATTTTCCTCTCTTCCTCAGGCCCAGATTGAATCCAGATGCAACATGTATTCAAAGATAAATGTTGCAGAGAAATGAGGAAAATATCAATTAATTTTCCTTTGCAAATGAATTTTTTTAAAAAAAAAAATTCTGAGCTCACAATGCAGCAGTAACTGGTTTATGACAGGATGGGCTTAACTGCATTGCAAAAATAGGCCCATCTGTAGTCAGGAACCAAGTAAGAGATTTGAACACAGTGAGAATGTGGAAGAACTGTTAACAATTACGCTCTTGAATGGCTCAGTGGAACCAAATGTTGCATAGCGTGTTTCTGTTTTTATTTTTACAATGCTTCACCATTCAAATTAATTAGAAAACATTATGGAATGAGATAATGTAATGTGTATGAAATGCACTGTTCCAGCAACTATTAGCAGGGAACAGCCTTTTGCCTCCTTGAAAAAGACAGAATTCACCTGTTCTTGGGAACAAAGCAAGTCAAGTTAACAATCCAGTTAAAAATTAATGGTGGAATTTACCTTGTTCGTGGCTCTTGGAGTTTTTTAACCCCCATTGCTCTTGCTATGGCACAGACACATCATTAAAAGAACTTGCTTATGGGATAGGAAGGAATTCATAATGAACTTTTATTTATATTTTGCCCCAATCACCAAAGGCCATAGCATCAACAAAACCAATATAATAATAATAATACAGGCAGTCCTTGTCTTACCACCAAATGCTTATCAGCCACTGAAGTTATAATGGACCCTCCTGAAAAGGTACTTACAAATCAGTTCTAAAGCTCCAATTACTGGGCCTTCCTAAGGTCACATGATTGCATTTTGGGTGCTTGGCAACCAGATCACATTTATGGCCATTTAGAGCAGGAGTCCCAACCTTTTGGATGTCAGGGACCACTAAATTCATAATTTTAAATCCTGCAAACTAATATGATCTGCCTAATGACTGGCTGGTTGGGTGTGGCTAGGTGGTCATATGACTGGGTGGGCATGGCCAACTTGATGTCACTAACATCGAGGGGCGCCTTGCCGGCCTTTACTCACCCCTCCCCTCCCAGCCACTCCTCACCTGCCCACCTGGGCTCGTTAGGGCCCCAACAGGAAGCAGTTGTTGGAGCTAAGCAGCCACCATGAGAAAGAGTTGGCAAAACAGCTGGCTCAGTTCAAATTGGATCTGACCGAGAAGAAGGCTCAGCAGAAGCACCTCACTGAAGACTACGAGCATAGGTTTTCCAAGCAGAGGGAAGACCTGCAGGAGTGCAAGACCAGGTACTGGTGCCTGGAGGCTCAGATGGGCTGAGATGGTCAGCCAGTTCCATTCATGATGCAGTCCCACTGGAACAAGGCCCTCCAGCTCTTCACCACCAGCAGCACTTCCCTCCAACCTTCGCCCAAAGCCCCGCACCAGGAGGCTGAAGCAGACCCTAAGTCAGAATTTCCCCCTCCGACCCACACAAGAAGACCCCAGAGGTGGAGACTCTCTGCAGCAACACAAGCATTCACTGCAGGCCCAGGGCCTTTAGTTTGAGGACCCCTAATTTAGTGCAATATAAAAAATGCAAATAATTTCTCTGCGGACCACCAAATCTTCTTGCAGACCAGCAGTGGTCCATGGACCATCACTTGGTGACCGCTGGTTTAGAGCATCCCATGGTCATCTGACTGTGATTTATGACATTTTTGCACAAAGTTGGCATTTATGTCCAGTTTTTAACAAAAATACCCTTTGTGAACAATGGGTTTTCTTAATGATCGTGGCATCATTTAATGAACATTCATTTTATGACCCCATATTCACTTCATCCAAAAGGTCAGATTGGTCATGTAGATGACCTGCTTTATAACCAACACAATTTATGACTGTTATAAATGGGCAGGCTCTATTACAGTCATAAGTTGAGGACTACCTATTATAAACAAGTAAATCAGAACACTATCCAAACTCAAAATAACCGCAGAAAGCATAAATTCCAGGATAGTTATCCATAATCAGGCAATTAGGACTTAAAGACTTAATATAAACTAATATTTCTGTAATTTCTTTTGTTTTTAAAGTTTTTGGGTTTTTATTTTTAAAATATACTTCAACATCAATACATGAACAGTGCGGCATCTGGGTATCATTCATTTTGGGACAAGTGGCAATAATGATATTAATAATATTTGTTACATTAATCAAACTTATGAAATCCTAGTATTAATATACACATTTCTTTAAAGTAATTATTCAATATTTCAATGTTCCATTTTAATGCCAATCACAATATTATTTCAGCTTACATAGTAATGCCATCTTTCAACCTCTAATCTTTCCCTCTAGTTATTGCTTTTATTCTATTATATTAAAAAAAATGTGTGTGCTAATATTTCCCCTATTTCTTATTTCTACCTCTATTCTGGCTTCTAGTCAAGCCATCATTGCTGATCCTAATGTTGATACACATTAAAATATAGTCCTTTATTCTTTAATTATTCAATGTTTCAATGCACCATTCTAGTGCCAATCACCATATTATTTAAACATACTTAATAATATTATATTTCGACCTCTAATCTTTCTATCTAGCTATTACTTTATATAAGAGTGTGTATTCTTATTTCTAGCTCTATTCTAATTTTTAATCAGACCGTTATTATACTAAAAAAAAAGAATAAAAAATCATTTCTATCCATCATCTCTTGCTCATTTTAATACTTCCATTCTTATTCGCTTTTTGACTTGCCTCCAATATTCCTCTCTTGGATCCTTATCTCTATCTACATCTGTGTCTTCACTATTCAGTCTAAACATTACTCTCATCTCTATCCTCCTATGCCCGTGATGGCGAACCTATGGCACGGGTGCCACAGGTGGCACGCGGAGCTATATTGGTGGGCACGCGAGTGTTGTCCTAGCTCAGCTCCAGCATGCATGCACGCACCGGCCAACTGATTTTCAGGCCTTCCGGTCCCACCAGAAGTTGGGAAACTGGCTGTTTCTGGCCTCCGGAAGGCCTCCGGGGGGATGGGGAAGGCTGTTTTTGCCCTACCCAGGCTCCTAGAAAGCCTCTGGAGCTTGGGGAGCGGGAAAAACACGTGCCAAAAGCAGGGGGAAGTGTGGGGGGATCACATGCGTGGGAGGACAGGGTGCATTGAATTATGGATGTGGGCACATACACCCACGACCCCTCCCGCTCCTCCCACTTTTGGCATGTGACGGCAAAAAGGTTCGCCATCACTGTCCTATGCTGTCCGGCCTCCAGTGTATCCACCCAGGCACCTGTCTCCCTTTCAAAAATATCTTCCTGCTTATCCAATTCTATTTTTAAATCTCTCAAAGTACTTTCCCCTTAGTTTATTTCATCAGTCATTATTATCTTTATTATCTTCTCCTTCTCATCTTTTCCTTTATTTGCTGGTTTTTCTGTTCTGTCTTTTCCTCCATTTTTTCTGTTGACTCATCCCTTTCCTGGAATTTTTAGTCTTCCTTGCAGAGTATTTTCTATTTTCCCATTTATGCCATGCAATAGGGATTTTTTTCTCCCTGTAATTCTTTGTCATAGTGTCCTTAATGCTTTGGAACATCAATCCCATTTCTTTTGAGATTTCACTTATTTCCTCCTGATGTAGCATCTTGTCTTATTTTAGTAAGTCCCACTTTTACTCAATAGTCCAAATACAATATATTCAAGCCTAATGTTGCTTCTCAGGAAGTACAATACTCACAATTCTTTATATTCCAAGCTTATTCAATCAGTTCCATTTAAATAGTCCAGAAAGATTTCCAAACATCAAAAGTCACTTTACTTTACTTAAGAGTCTTCTTTATTCCCACAGATGAGTCTCCAGTAATCATAAAATAAATAATTATAGAACAGTAAGTATCACCGCAGTCTTTCAGATGGGCCTTCTTTATTTCTCTTATGACAAACTTTCCCAGGCTTGTAGGGGTATGGTATATTTTCCATTCATCAGTAACTGGCACCCTCAACTTAGGTTTCAGCATTGTTTCAAATGTAACCACTTATTTAATTCAATTTTAATTCAATTTATAGAAGCAAAGTCAGTTATTCAAGTAGATAGTTCCAGCAATTTATTTATTTATTTATTTATTTATTTATTTATTTATTTATTTATTCACATTTCTATGCCGCCCAACTCCCTGGGGACTCTGGGCTGCTTACAGCAAAAAAATAATGCGAGCAATATCCTGTAAAAAATTTTTAAAAGAAAACATTAAAAACCCATACACTCCATTCCATGGCCGGGTCTCGCAAGATCGCCGTAGCGAGATCAATGGCCCCAAGGCTGCCAGAAAAGCCAGGTCTTCACTGCTTTCCGGAAGGCCAATAAGGTGGAGACGGTCTGGAAAAAGACATTTTAAAATGTCTTTCCTACCCAGTTTGAAAGTCCAATTTTCCATGTTTTAAAAAATCTTTAGTTTTTCTCCTCTTAGTTCCTTTCTCTTGAGTCTAGAGTTTTTTTCTGTATAATTGTTTGCTGCTATAACAAACAGTTCAAAGAGTCTCTTTTCCTGGATTTTCTTTTTTTCTTTTTCTTTTTAAAGTTAGGGTCTAAATAAAAATAGTATCTTCTCACCCAGCTCCAGTCATTGTCCATCTACACCACTCTTGCACTTTCTTTGTTGCCTCAGCTGTCCAAATTTCATGACAGCCATGATGGCTGCCTCTTCTCCTCATCGTGGATAAGAGGGGAGAAAGCCCTGCATTGAGCAGAAGAGTTGCAGCTGTCTGCGACCTACAGTGCACCCCTCTTTTCTTCACCCCCTCTACAGTGGCTTTAGCTCCTTTTGGAGCCCTCCAAAAGGAAGAACTAAGCGCAGGAGAATGGTGACCTGCTCCTCATGTCCATTCTCACTGCAACATCAGCCAGAAGTCCATAATATTTCTGTAATTTCAATAAGGTGGAAGCTGTAGGTATTACTTAGGGGAAAGAGTATTTCTTAAGGGTCTCATGGATCCCCTGTGGCCTTCAAGAAGGGAATAGCTTACTCTATCAAAATGAAAAAAAAAACCCAATGAGTTTGAGACATGTCAGTAGAAAGATTACCCATACTTTCTCTTCTGACCTCTCTATGAATTGATAAGCTCTTTCTAAAAAACCTACATAGCAACAGATTACTACTAAGGTGATATTAGATAATCTAAATAACTGCAATGAATTCCCAATGATGCAGCAATCAGAAGCTAATTCAAGAGGCTTCTTTAGAACATAGAGAATTGTCTAGATGGGTTATATCACTTTATGGAGGGTGGTGTAGAAGATACAATTCATTTTGAAAGCAAACTGGTGTTTAGTGGGCCGCAGCCAGTGATTGGGGGCACCTAGTCTAGGGAGTCAAACAGAGTCCTACTTTTTCCTATCCTCCAATACAGCAAACTGTAGTTGGGAGACAAAAAACCCAGTATCCTTTTTCCATTGCTAACAGCAATTAGGAAGTAATAATCTGAAAAAGGATTAATTGCTGAAAGGGAGAAGAATGAATTCTCTTTTCTTATTATTCCTGTAGTGAATATATGGATGTACAGTTTTGGGGAATTGGCTTGATACAGAAGAATGTATGAATGCATATTTACAGTCATTGGATATGAACACAAATATATCAACAATCCTTGACCTTAGATTACCCATCCTGCACTAGATTGAATCATCCATTGAACCCAAATCATTTTGTTTCAATAATTACAATATTTTCCTTACCAGGTATGCATGCATGGGGTTTCTGTTAAATCTACTGACAGTAGTAGTGTTGTCATGAGATAGACCCGTGATGGCGAACCTATGGCACACATGCCACAGGTGGCACGTGGAGCCATATCTGTGGGTACACAAGCGTTGCTCTTGCTCAGCTCCAGCGCGCATGCGTGCGCCATCCTACTGATTTTTGGACTTCTGAGCCCACCGGAAGTCAGGAAATGGCTGTTTCCAGCTTCCGGAAGGCCTCCATGAGGGTAAGAAAGGCCGTTTTTGCCCTCCCCGGGTTTCTAGAAAACCTCTGGAGCCTGGGGAGGACAAAAAATGGGCCTACTGAGTCCACCGTGCCATCACATGCCAAAAGCAGGAGGAACACAGGGGGTTGCGCATGCATGCACGGGGCACATTGAATTACGGGTGTGGGCACACACGTGCACAACCCCCCCCACCCTCCCCCCACTTTTGGACACAATGGCAAAAAGGTTAGCCATCACTGTGATAGACAAAAGAAAATAAACAGTCTTCAAAATGCCTTCTTTGTATGGCTCCTCCCAATCCCAATTTTATACAGAATATTCAAGAGCAAGGGGCATAGTGGTTCAGTAGTTAAAATGCTGGGTTTATCAGCTGGAAAGTCTAGGTTTGAGTCCCAATGGGACACCATGTGATGGGATGAGGTCCTGTTCTCGCCCCAGCTCCTACCAATCTAGCAGTTTAAAAGCATGCAAATGCAAGTACATAAAATAGGTAGCACTTCAGAAGGAAGGGAACAGTGCTCCATGACATCATGCCACCCACATGACCACAGAAACATCTTCGGACAGTGGCCTTGAAACGGAGATGAGCACTGTCCCCTAGAGTTGGCTATGACAAACGGAATAAAATCCGCAGGGATTCCTTTACTTTTACCTTATTCAAGAATAAGGCTATTACTATGAAATTCTTTTTCCAGCCAATGCAGATCCTGAAATATGAACTGACTTCTCAGGTTTCTTATGAAAGATTCTGAATTTCAGATATTTTTCTAAGTAGCAATATGACAAGTTTTATTTTGGTCCCAAGTGTCAGTTTCCTGAGTCAACCAATTATTTCTGTTAATGCTTAAATATTTAATGGCTGAGATCAAAGGGTCACCAAAAAGGGGGAAAATTTGTCTGCGACATAAACATGAAATATATTTTCATACATAAATGCTAGCTTTACCTAGCTATTCATTCTGTTCATGAATTCAATGATGCAAATGTATTTTCTCCTTAGGGGGAAAAATGTAGTGTATTGTTTGTGGCTTGAAATGTCAGGTGTGATCAATATGGTAAACATAATTTTTCATTATTATTTTGGAGTCCATTAATCAGCAAAGAAGCCAACATGATATATTTAATTAAAAAACATTGGAGGTGGGAGAGAAAAGGTACCTTATTGGTATTTAATTTTGTTTGCACAAGAAAGAATACAAAAAGTTATTCATCAACATAATCTTTTAGTGTTCACATATTTATGATTCCAATAGTTCTGCAATGTTATGGATATTCCAAAACGTATATTTCCAAGTGTATCTCGACTCAAAGAGTTAAGCTCAACAGAGTTCAATATCTTTCATAAATATGTTTTGTATGAAAGCTCTTTTAATACAATAAAACAACTAATTGTTTTTAACCATTGGTTTTTTAGTCATTATAACAAAAAAGCTTAAGAAATTTCAGTACAATGGAATCGGAGATAAATAGTTTGGAACCTGATTGTGGCCCTTTTATGATTTTAAGTATCTGAAAATTTTCTTATTTTCAATAATTTTCCTACAACTTAATGACAGTGATAAAATTATCTGAATTTTGAATTAAATTATCGAAGGGGAAGGCTTTAGGGTAGTCAGATGGACTTTTATTTTGTAGAAAGACTGCATGCCCTGTCCAGTATTAATTATCAGTTGGAACTCAAAATTAATATTGCCCAATAAAATCAGTTCTGTCTAAAATATATTGTCATAATATTATAGCTGTATTATAGCTGTACACAGCTGTATAGCTGTATTGGTAAAGCGGCCACCACATTTTCCAGACTTACAAAGAGAGTATGACTTAATAAGAAGCTGACAGAACATACAAAGATCCAGGTCTATAGAGCCTCTGTCCTGAGCACACTCTTGTACTGCAGTGAGTCTTGGACCCTCTATGCACGGCAGGAGAGAAAGTTGAACACCTTTCATACATGTTGTCTCCGATGAATTCTTAGCATCACCTGGCAGGACGCAGTTCCAAATAGCGCAGTCTTGGAACGTGCTGGAATTTCTAGCATGTATACACTATTGAAACAGCGATGTTTACGCTGGCTGGGGCATGTAGTGAGAATGGCTGATGGTCGGATTCCGAAAGATCTCCTGTATGGAGAATTAGTGCAGGGAAAGCGCCTGAGAGGGAGACCACAGCTGTGATATAAGGATATCTGCAAGAGGGACCTAAAGGCCCTGGGAATGGACATTAACAACTGGGAAACCTTGACCTCCAATCGTTCAGCTTGGAGGCTAAATTCACAGCATGGTCTTCTCCAATTCGAAGAGACACTTGTTGGGCAGGCTGAGGCAAAGAGGCAGTCCCGGAACCAGCGAAATCTGAGAGCTGGGCAGGAGACAAAATGTATCTGCCCTCAGTGTGGAAGGGATTGCCACTCTTGAATTGGCCTTTTTAGTCACACACCTACCGAGCTCCGGACAGCTCCTGATCTCCGCTCCTTCTGTCGGGACCTGAAGACTTGGCTGTTCAAGCAAATAGGCTGACTCTGATTCCGGGTTTTATTATTTATTATTAATTAGTTATTTGGTTTAAAATGGGATTTTATTGTACATGTTTCTTAACTTATGTTCGCCGCTCTGAGTCCTTTGGGAGAAGGGCGGCATATAAATACATGTAATAAATAAATAAATAAATAGATGCTGTTTTAGGACCTCTTTCCAGAGCCCGATACCATAGTCTCTTGAGACTGAAGAATGCCAATGAATATTACAGCTATAATCCATTGCTCTAACCAGTCATGAAGAATAATAAAGATACCAAGTGATTACCTACACTGAATATTCACATAACTCATGTGTTAGGATAATTTTAATTTTGTTTTCAATGCAGCATCTCCCTGAGTTTTTCAATTCTGAATCGACAATCTTCTTTCTAAAATGAAACCAATGAATATAATAATGTGCCCTAGTTTGTTCATGCATTTGTTTCCCTAATTTTCAAGGAGAATTGCAGGCAAATACAGTACTGGAATATTATGAAAGTCTTCATTTCCTTTGGTTTGATTAAATAAAATAGTGTTTCTCAGCTTTGACAGATTTAACTCCCAAAAATGTAGCTGTCAGTGCATTTTTTTTTACACATTCCATATTGCATTTGACAAAGAGGTTTGCTCAGTTAGAACAAACACACCTAGTTCTTCGATCGCAGCTTATTAGACTTCATTTATAGACAATTGTTCCTCTTGCCCTAAATAATTTAGCTTGTTTGAGTTCTTTTTTCCATCTACCACTTTGTCTACACACTCAAGTAGACACTCAAAATGGCTACCAAATAATCAATCAAATAAAAACATAAAACACCAAGTTTTAAAAGATAGGCTAAGGTGTTGTTCATTTTTAAAAATGTAGTATCTAGAACTGGACACAATAAGGTGGAGCTGTGATCCTTTATTCAACATAAAACTTTGGATTTTGATTCCACCGTGTGCGCATCTGGAAGTCAAGAAAAAAAGTCCAATGAAATGGATCAATATAATGTAACTGAAAACTAGGCCACACTAATTTTTGCTTTCACATAACAGAAGCAGGGTACATGAATATAAATTAATGTTTCTTTATTCAAGTAGTAGCCCCAGGAATGTTTATTTCAGACTTCATTTCATGCACAGTTAAAAGATCCAACATAGGGGGGGAAAATCCACACAATTTCTTCTTAGTTAAATATTCCTGGCTCCTTGACAGTTTGATGCATCACCAGTACAGTTACTCCTTTCTAACTAAGTAACGTTTTTCATAGTATTGGCCTTTGGAGAATTCTCCATAACTTCTAGATCATTTTGTCTTTGGGGCCTTGAAACCCTCTAATGGCCAGTACACCCATCAGATATGCATGGCTATTTTTATTTATTCATAATATTTTGTCCCACTTCTTAGGATTTCCCAAAGTTTACTTATTCCCCTGTGTTCCTAACATGCTTTGAAGGTCCTCTAGCCTTTGGAAGGAAGGAGTGGAGGTGAATATTGAAATTCTGTTCCATGAGTAGAAACTGTGGATACAACTGTGAGTTCTTAAAATCAAAATAGCAATAGCACTTAAACTTATATACCGCTTCACAGCACTTTATAGCCCTCTCTAAGCGGTTTACAAAGTCAGAATATTGCCCCCAACAATCTGGGTCCTCATTTTACCAACCTCAGAAGGATGGAAGGCTGAGTCAATCTTGAGCCTGGTGAGATTTGAACTGCCAAACTGCTGGCAGCTAGTGATCAGCAGAAGTAGCCGGCAGTACTGCACTCTAGCCACTGCGCCACCATGGCAATAATATGCCCTTTAGTTTTAATTGTTCTAGACAAAGGTGTATTTAACACACTTCAGCACAGCCCCCTAAGCCAAGTCCAAGCAACCTGACATTATGGTTTAATCAACTGAGCAACTATACTTGAAATGGTAATCAAGAGAAAACAATATAGATCTTTGATTTTCTGATCATAGGTGTCAACATCCGAGACAGCGCACCATTCAAAGTGGCCACAATATGCCGTTTCGGAGTTGCCACACATGCGTAGGGGGAGGGGAATGTATGGGGCCACAGATGGGTGTTGGGTGATGGGACTCACGCTGGGAGAGGAGACAGGAAGGCAAGCCAGCTGTGGTCGGTTCAGAAGCCATTCAGGCCTGAAGAATACTTGCTGGAGCCAGCCAGAAAAAAACCAGAAACAGGAGGGTGGAGTGTGCTGAGTCCGTATAGCCAGCTGGCTAGCAGAAGCCAGTAATGCTGGCTACTTGTCATGGTTCCAAACCAAGCCAGCAAACTGGAATGTACAGTTTGCTGGCTTGGTTTGGAACCATGGAACTCTATGTTCCATGGTATTGTATGTTCCATGGAACATACAGTTTCTCACTAGTTAAACTGTAAAAGGAACATGTCTGCCTGTCCTTCTGTCTGTCTCACACCTATCTATCATCTAACTATAGCTAGCTAGCTATCATCTATCTCTGTTAGTTAAGACAAATAAATAGCCCATCATACAACAATATTCACAATTTGTTTTCCAATTTTCAGGGAATTAATAATTATATTGTAATATCTTTGAGAAGTAAGAAATGTTTGGTACATTGATGCAACACACCCACGTATATAGGAGAATAGCAAAACAGGAGTGCAAACCCTGAAGCTAATATCAAATTATATTTACCACGATCGTTTAGGAAGCACAAAGTGATCAGGTGGAAGGATTCTTACGAGGTTAGCAGGAAGTTAACAAGATCTGTAGCAGCTGGATACACACACACACACACACACACACACACACACACACACACACGGACACGGACACCTAATAGTTATTACTGGTAGTTCTGTGCTGATATGGTGGCTAAGCCAATTTATTTCTGGCTCATCTATGATTTGAAGCTACAATAAACCTACTCTTTAAAAATGGTGCTGCTATTTTTTTTAATCTTCCAAAAGGAAGTCACTTAGTTTCTTTTCAGCTGCCTCTCATAATGTTTTTTTTTTCTTCTCACAAGTGTACACAGCATGAAGAATTATATAAGACATATTTTATTTTATTTTTAAATGGAGCTCAGGTGGGAAGATTTTTGTTAATTATAGGACTTGTAGCAGCTTCAATCCCCATTTCTCTTCTCAACATCTGGAGGTCAGTAGATTCAAAGATAATTGTACATGACTTTCCAATTGTAGATGCCGTTTTGAGAGAAAGCAACAATATTGTAGAAGTTCTAAATGACTTTTCAAAGAAATTCCACTCAACTTTTGCAACCATGTTTCCTTGTTTTAAAATTCCTCAGCCGGGAACTATTTATCTATGAAGTAGGGTCAATTTTGAAAAGAACATTGTATGCGGCTAGTCCTTGATTTATCTTATAAGTCACGAGTGTCAAACTCATGGCATCACATTGCCGTCATGTGACATCATCATCATCATCATCATTATTATTATTATTATTATTATTATTATTATTATTTTTGTATACCACCCCTCTCCCGAAGGACTTGGGGCGGTGAACAGCCAACTAATAAAATACAAAAAATACAAAATTTAAAACAGTATTAAAATCCAATTTAAATCAATTTGGCCCACAGTTAAAACCCCTACATTAAAACCCATAATTTAACAATTTAAGTTAAAACAATTTAAAAGAGTAGGTCAGGTCAGTCCAGCTTGATGAAACAGAAACATTTTTAGGGCAGCGCGGAAAGTGTGAAGATCTGGGATCCACCGTATCTCCGGGGGCAACTTGTTCCAGACATACATATCACAATGTTTTTCCCCTTTGGGGAAGGCGTGGCCTGTGCCACCAGTTTGACAACCCTGTTGTAAGTCATGCTGGTTATAAAATGGATCACCTAAGTGACTGACCCAATTTTACATCCTTTTTTGTAGTTGTTAAGCACATGCAGTGGTCGCTAAGTAGTTGTTAAGTAATCATTAAGCAATTGTTAGTTATGGAGTGTTTTTGCTGAAAACCAGAAATAAATGCCAGGGTTTTTTGCAAAAACATTGTAAATTGAGCCACGGTGGTGCAATGGTTAGAGTGCAGTACTGCAGGCTACTTCTGCTGACTGCTGGCTGACTGCAATTTGGCAGTTTAAATCCCACCAGGCTCAAGGCTGACTCAGCCTTCCATCCTTCCAAGGTGGGTAAAAGGAGGACTCAATTTGTTGGGGACAATATGTTGACTATGTAAAGGGCTTAGAGAGGGCTGTAAAGCACTGTAAAGCAGTATATAAATCTAAGTGCTATTGCCATTGCTAAATCATGGTCATGTTTGACCATGTTTGACATGGTCATGTCATGCAGGTTTGTTCCTGAGCTCATGAAATGTGATCACATGACCACCAGAACTTTAAAACTGGGTATAAGTACCTTTTTGCAGGGTCCATCATAACTTTGAACAGTTGTTAAGTGATCAGTCGTAAATTGAGGATTACCTGTATTTGACACGTAATCAACCCAACTCTGTCCAAGATCTATTATTTGATTTTGTTAAATCCTTTACAAAGCCATAAACATATTTCTAACATGCAGTTACTAAATTAAGTGACTGAGAAGCAAAAGTCAAAATAATGAAATATCTCAATGGTGACATGCTAAATTATGTTTAAACATTGGTTTTTGTATTTTTCATGGCTTAATATGTCATGCAAATTCAGTCCACTGGACTAGTTTATTGTTTGATCTATTTTCACCTTCCCACATAGATTACTTCAGAAACAAGGTTAGTAAACTTGTGGTAACTCACACTGTTTCTTTGTTCTCTTTTTTTATCACTGGGACATGAGATGGATTTGCCTTAGAAATGAGGTCCTGCCTAAGTGAACTTCATGAATGAATAGGGATTTGAATTCAGGTCTTCGCACTTCTAAATGAACTCATGCACAACTGTTATCTCTTACTAACCATTTCCCTACACGCTCATTTGCAAAATGCACCAGATATACCAAGAGAGAAGGGATAGAGAACTTGTCAAATCAGATTTTTCTGAGAGGCTGGGGATAAAAGACAGTCTTGTGTGAATGGAGTTGTTCTATGGATTTTATTAGGTTCAAGTAAACTTATAGCTTCTCTGCCCTGCTCTAGTTGTCATTGCTGCTTTCTGTCCTTCTGTATGTACCTTCCCCTTCCTTTTAGGACAACTTATCTTTAAAATAAAAATGATTTTAATGCAGTTAAAGTTCTCTGTTGTTGTCCCTCACTGTTTCTGCTATCCATTCTCTAATCATATGTAGTTTGTCAAACTGAGTCAACTTTTTTGGCCAACTGAAATAACTTTGTGGCACTTAAATCTAACATAACATAGGGTGTTTCTCCAGGAAACGCAATTGCCTCCTATTTCTACTCAAGAGAATGGCTCCTTAGCCTGACAACAGTAGATTTGCTGTGTGCTAATCATTTGGCTAAAAGCTCTATGAATAACTGACCTTGCATTAACTCTTTCTTAAGATAGATCATACACAATTTGCTCACAATACACACACACACAGAAAGAGAGAGACAGACAGACAGATAGACAGACACACAGACACACAGACACACACAGAGAGAGACTGACAGTCCAATTGAATCAAATTATAAAGTGATGAGCAAAATTCCCATCACAATTCAAAGATTCTACAGCATGAATGTTGGTCAAATTATAACTGTAGAATTCATACACTGTTATATACAGTGAAAATACTTGATGGAAGGGGGGAAGAATCCATCTTATAATTTGCAAATTAAACCAAAGCATTTTCATAATATTTAATTCTATGCCTCTTTTCCTTGATAAAAGAGCTCCTGTCAGAGGAACTCCATGGATTTTGTCAACTATTAATAACTACATAAACTCTTTATATACCTACAACACACTGATTAATTCAGACAAAATAAATGTATGTTACTTTCTGCCTCCTTTGGCAAATGATCAAAAAAAGAAAAATAACCCAACCCAGACAAGAATAATTTCTGAGGCAGATAAAAAACAATGTGTCAACAGTCAGGGTTCTTTTGATTTTGATTTTGTGTGTGTGTGTTACAAGTTCCACCTTTCCCATTTAATAATTGCTTGAATTTGATTCATTGAAGGGGATATATTGGAAGCTTATGACTGAAAATTGGAAGGGGAATGGTATAGATTTGGCTCCAATCTCTTTGCCACCTGCACTAAGGTAATGGCAGGCCTTGAATGGGAAATACCACAGCTGCAGAAGACTATTCCTCATTTACTGACAAAAGATTATACAAGCAGAATTATTCTTGTGCTACCAATACTATTTAGAGGACGGGTGTCAAACTCGCCATGTCACGTTGCCGTCATGTGACACTTAGCAATGTTTTTACCCTTCATGAAGCTTGGGTGGGCATGGCCTGTGCATGATGCATCCGGCCCACAAGCCACCAATTTGACCGCCCCCCCCGGTTTAGAGCTCACAGTAATAGTGAGGTCTTAACAATCCTAAAGTGGTGGAATGGCCACACCACTTATTTCTTTATTGGCTACATAGTTAATTAACTTTAATTTTTACGGCTTTTGTAAAACACAATGGGTGAGGAACTTTTCAAATTTTGGGGGAATCATGTTCTCTAGAAGGAGAACATCAGTTGCAAAAGCTCATTTTTTTTAATGCCTGTAGCAACCTGTCTTCAGTGAGGAAATATCTTTTTAAAGGTTGTTGTTTAGCAACTGTTTGAAGCTATGGCAGACCACTAAAAAGTGACTATGATCTAAATTTGAAGTCCCGTTGGCTGTCCGCCTCTGCTGTCACATGACCGTATTTTGTGCACTCAGCAACCAGTCTGCATTTATGGTTGTTTGCAGGGCCCCGTGATCATTTGACCACAATTTATCCCTTTTTTTTCCTGGAAACTGGCATTTACTTCTGGTTTCCTGCAAAACAGGCCCCATAGCAAATGGGTTTGCTTTACAATTGCTGCATTCGCTTAACAACTGCTGCAAAATTGGCCATGGTCCTTTGTGACTCACTTAATGATCATAATGAATTTATGACTGAAATTATGGGCATTTTGTGCTTTCAGATCAGTTTTTCACTCCTGGAAGCTAGTCCATGCAGTTTTCAAAGTAAGGGTTTTTAAGTGGTTTGCCATTGATTGCTTCCTAGAACTGAGGGAAAGTGACTGGCACAAGGTTACTCTGACTTTGTACCTAATGGTCTCTTGGCTTCTAGCCTGGTGTCTTAACCAGCACACTAAAGTGGTTCTTGGTTGTGGTAATACAAGCCTACAGGACACAACCTCTACTCCTTCCTCATAGGGAAGACAAACTGCAATAATGTTGAATACTTTGCAAAACTAGGAACCCTCAGGAGATCCAGCAAATCTCCAATTTGCACTCCAGTTTCTCCAGAGTTATGCAAAGACTCATTTCACCTCAGTGGTGAAATCCAGATTTTTTTTACGACCGGTTCTGTGGGCATGGCTTGGTGAGTGTGGCAGGGGAAGGATACTGCAAAATTTCCGTTCCCACCCCACTCCAGGGGAAGGATACTGCAAATTCTCCATTCCCACTCCACTCCTGAGGAAAGGGTACTGCAAAATCTCCATTCCCACCCCACTCTGTGGCCAGCCAGAGGTGGTATTTGCTGGTTCTCCTAACTACTCAAAATTTCCTCTACTGGTTCTCCGAACTGCTCGAAATTTCTACTACCGGTTCTCCAGAACCTGTCAGAACCTGCTGGATTTCACCCCTGCCTCACCTGATACCTCAAATCATCTTGGCAATTCAGTTCAATGTTCTAGTTCAATTGGTCTGATTCAAAAGGAACTCTTTTTTTAGATTCTTCAGGTTAAATCACTTCCTGAAGCTTTTATGCATAACCCAGATTTAGGGTCAGGAATTCAGGAAGATTTGAGCACGAACCTCTTTTTCAATTTGTTTTTAATGCAGATACTGTGCAGTTTGAAATCCTCCTACACATGCATTTCCACCTGAGGTTGTGTGTGTCCCATAAGATGGAATGCAATGTGATCTCAGATAATAGTCACCAAGTAATTATTTTGTAAGTCATAATAAAGGACTCCATTAAGAATAATACCTTTAATTAGGCCATAAGACATGACAGTTGGCACATTTCTCAGTAAGAAAGATGAGTGGAGAAAACATAATGGATTTTTCCCCCATCTCTAATTCTAGTGATTTTCCACCCCTCCTCCCTGTTTTCCTGACTGAAGTCAAAGGTTCAGCATTGAGAGTTGGCTAACCTTAATAACTTTCAGAAGTTCATTAGTCACTTTGAAACTCATGATCTTTGCCTGAAAGGCCTAATGATTGGAGAGACGTAAATATTTTGCTCTCAGATATGAAGGGAGAAACTGCTATTTTTAAATGCAGTGATTAAAGAAATGAGGCTGTTTGGCTGTTTACTGAATTGGGAAGGTGAGCAATTGAAAAAGCAGGTAGAGGGTAGAGACATGGGGAAATTATCTGATAAAAATAAAAGAAAATTGGATGGTAAAACCAAGTGAATGGGAATGTAATTATTTTTTGGGGAGGAAGTAATATGACATTTGCACTTTTCCAGCATATGAATTGCAAAGATCTATTGCTTATACCTGGAATGAGTTACACATGGTTGGTCAGTATTCAAGTAGTTATTGGTTAACAATGGTAATTGGGACTGGAATCCCAATTTCCATAACTAAGCAATGTGATAATAAACTACAATGTCATATGACTGCATTGCTTACAACTCCAACACTCAGCATTGCTGTTGTTAAGCAAAATTGCAGATCATTAAATCAGTCCCAGGTGGCTTATGGCTAGGCCAGCAGGCAGGTAAGGGTACACATATACATGTAAGCATATACATGTAAGCAGAAAGAAGGAAAACAAATGTAAGGCTATCATTATGCACAATTCATCTGTCCACTGTCCTCCCTACCAATAGTCATATATCATCCAATGTATTCTATGCATTACTATTTTTAGATTTGGCTGTGTTCATGTATTCACAGCTTACATTTGTTCCTGAATTGCTTTCAGGCATTGTTCTCCACAGGGGAGTGTAAGTGACAAAATCTCTGTAGCAGCATTGTGATGCAAACTCTATCCTTACTCACTTGAATGCAATATAGTAACTGAAATATTTTGTTATTTTGAGATCATCATGGTTAGTTGAGGTAGTCAATGGGGAGTCCTTGGTCTCTCTGAGCTTGGTTGTTTTCTTGCAGATGTTTCATAAGTGAAACTAGGTAACAACATCAGAGCACTGATGATGTTACTGTTGTGGTCTGCCAGTAGCCTGCGGAGCTGGCAGTGGAGTCGGACATCAATGAGGCTGAGGAAGAACATGGGCCAGTCCTGGAGGCTGGGGAAGGCTGGATGAGGGCTCTGCATCGGAGGCAGAGATGGGGCCAGGGCCATTGGGGAGTGATGTGCGGACTTCGGAGCCTCTAGAGGCTGACAGTAGAGAGGCAGAGGAACAGGAGGGGCCTGTTCCTAGTGCACGTATGAGAAGAGCTGCCAGAAGGCAGGAGAAGCTAAAGCAGAGGGGACGACTTGGGGATAGGGCCAAGAGATGATTGGCCCCTCCCATAAGGCTCAAAAGACCAGCAACGGCTCTTGGCCTCTTTGCCAAAAAACAACTGTTGAGAGATTTGCTTCGTGTTTGGATGTATTTCTTTCTGGTCAGCATCTTCTGTTCCTGAACTGTTGCCAAGAAATGCCTTTGGCAGTTTGCCTAATTATCCCAAGGTCAGAGATAAACTGAAGAATGTTGTTTTGAGGACTTTGCTTTCATTTAATTTGGAATACTCTGAGAATATGCTGAGTTAATTCTCAGCTGTTTTAATAAAATCTGTTTGTTTTTTGGAACTGTTTTGCATTTAATATTAACTACGTAGGCCTGGGTCACAAAAGTTACCTAGCTTGGGTAATGCAACGTCTACAGAGAACAACCAAGCACAGAGAGCACTAAGGATCCCTCAGTTCAACCCTGAGCTACAAATATTCTCCTTTATAGGTAGACAGTAGGTGTCAGGTTCTGGTAAACCATGGGCAAAAATATCAAAGAACACGGGTCTGATGTACAAAGTCTTTATCCTTGTCGCAGAAATTCCAGCACAAACTGATGACTAACAAGCAGAATAAAGTTAGGGCTCCCTGCCCAGTGCACCCCTCTTCCTTTAAGAGCTCCCAAGCCCAGCCCAGTCACGCACGCACCTCACCCCTCATACGTCCACATTATTAAGCACATTAAGCATATTAAGTGGTGAGTTGACCCCGGTTCGGACTGATTCGCAAGAACCAGTAGTAAAAGTGGTGGAAGGCCCTGCCCACTGCCCGGATGTCATCACTGGTGATCTGCACATGCACAATCCCATTGCGAACTGGTAGTAAAGGTAAGTAGAACCCACCCCTGATCTAAGTGTCCACTGGCATAGCACGCCCAGTGCGCAGGTGCCCGCCCCACCTCTCAGCTGTTTTGGCCATTTCACAGCTGAGAGGCGCCTCTGGCAAGGCAAGCTCAGTGCACAGGTGCTCACCCTGCTTCTCAGCTGTTCTGTCTGCAGCATAGTTGCGAGACCAGCAGTGGCAACTCATCATGGCTTGGTCTAGTCTGGACTTGCCCATCTGGATAGTGGTAGGGTGTGGGTCCATCTTCCCAGCTGGTATGTCGATTAGTGGCCGTGGTGCGGCCATGCCAGTCTCCAAATGGCTGTCCCGGTCTCTTCTGTCTTGACAGAATGGCAGCCCTGGCTGTCCGGCACACTGGGGCTGACAGTGGGGTCACAGAATACAATGAACATAACACCATTGGACAGGTTGACATAATACAAGGATCCCCAACCATGGGCCATGGCCCACTAGGAATCGGGTCATGTGTGCACTCACATTTGAAGCTTCATTTGCCGCTTTGCAAATGGAGCTGTGCGCACTTGCATGTACACCCACCGTTCACATGGAACCATCCACTTCCCCCTCCCCCCCAGGCTGCCAAGATGAAAAGGTTGGGACCACTGGCATAACATATTAAACTACAAAGAAGAAAAAGATATAACTAAGCTTAGGACAGTATACAAATGCAACCAAGTCTTCAACTCCCTGGATTAACTGTATTTTCACAAACAGAACCTGTAAGTAGCTCCCTAGTTGCTTTGCAAGCATTTATTCAATATATCCATGACAGCCACTAAAGTGTCAGTCAGAGATGGAGTATAACATTCTTGTAAAGGCAACTCTGGCATCATTACTACTCAAACTATGAAGGTTCAAAAAGAAGAAAGTTTAACAAATTGTTGAAGCGACAATTACAATAACTTGTGATGTTTCATCTTGAGCACACCCTTTTGAAAAACACGAGTTCAGTTGTTGCAAGCTTCCCAGTGTACCTTTGTTGAGATTTTCTTTTGAACCCACCAGAGGTAGCACAGAGCTTGTTAACACTGAAATGCCATTAGCATTTGCCTCCAGGTGTGTATATTTGCAAGACAGCTTCCAGATCTTTCCAAGGAAAGAACAAATAACCTAAACTGGGTCCAGAATAAATCAGAGAAATCTGTGGTAAGGAGGAAAAGAAACATGGGTGAAGAGGTTTCCCAGCAGACAATGAAAGTCTAATAGCAAAAAAAAAAAGAAATAAAAAGAAATAAAAAAGAAAAAAGGAGGGGAAGAAAGGAAGGAAGGAAGAAAGAATGAAAAAGGAAGGAAGGATAGATAATAGATAGATAGATAGATAGATAGATAGATAGATAGATAGATAGATA
>WNWU01000019.1:10734232-10754921 GCA_012654045.1 Ptyas mucosa
GAAAGAAAGAAAGAAAGAAAGAAAGAAAGAAAGAAAGAAAGAAAGAAGGCTAAGAAACATCCCTCTTAAACATTATATTTATTTATTCTTAGGAATATTTCTTAACTCTAATAATGAAAAAGCATTTTTGTCCCAAACAAAAATGATGAGTGTCTGGAACCTTGTTTGCAAATAGTCCCGCCTCCCTAGAAAAAGGAAAAAGGAAAAGAGAAACCACAATGGGTGAAACTAATTTGTGGGGTAGAATAAGATGGCAAAAAGCAATTATTTCCCATATGATAATACATGTTTTGTGACGGGCCACACCCTAAAGGGGGAACCATTTTCTATGAGTGCCTATCACATGGTCTCAAAGTTCCATATATGGTTGCTGGTTGCCAAAGATGGGAACTCTAGTGCTGTAAACTATTGGTGATATTGTTAGTTACCCAGTCAACCAAATCCTTAGACTGAATTTGGCATTTTTGTTCAGACCTGAGATAGACAGCTGCTGTGGTTCAGTAATATTAAAGATATGGTCTCAAAATGTAAACTGTTCCAAGTAAAAGCCACCTTTTGCAATTAACTAATGGTAATTTTGTCAATACCAATGGTGTTCAAGTGGTGGTCCAGATGTTTTATGATGGCTCCCAAGGTGCCTACTGATATTGGTACGATCCTTACTTCGTTTTGCCACAGTCATTCTACTTTGATTTACAGGTCTTTATATTTTGCAATTCCCTTCCCTTCCTCTCCTCTCCTCTCCTCTTCCCTTCCCTTCCCTTCCCTTCCCTTCCCTTCCCTTCCCTTCCCTTCCCTTCCCTTCCCTTCCCTTCCCTTCCCTTCCCTTCCCTTCTCTTCTCTTCTCTTGTCTCCAGGCATTGAAATGTTCACTATCTAGACCAGTGATGGCTAACCTTTTTGCCACCGCGTGCCAAAAGCGGGGAGAGCATGGTGGGGTCACACACACGCGTGCCCACATCCATAATTCTATGCGCCCCCCCCCCGTGGTCTCCCTGCTTTTGGCACGCGATGGCACGGTGGTCCTGATAGGCCTGTTTTTTGCTCTTCCCAGGCTCCAGAGCCTTTCTAGGAGCCTGGGGAGGGCAAAAACAGCCTTCCCCACCCCCCAGAGGCCCTCCGGGGGCCAGAAACAGTGTGTTTCCTGACTTCTGGTGGGCCCAGAAGGCCCGAAAATCAGCTGGCCAACGCACACATGCATGCCGAAGCTGAGCTCACGTGCCCACCGATATGGCTCCACGTGCCACCTGTGGCACCCGTGCCATAGGTTCGCCATCACAGATCTAGACTTTTTATCTTTCTATTACTATTATAAAAGTATTAAATAAAATAAACAAATCTTGTAAACTCAGCACTGAGTGACTTCCTTTGGATTCTGACATCTGGTACGTAATAATGTTTCTATTTACCATGTACTAAAAGGAATAACATTTGGGCCAGTCCTCTCAGCCCAACTCACCACACATGGTTGTTATTGTGGGGAAAGTAGGAGAAGGAAAGTGTGTTGGATATGTTTGCTGCCTTGAATTATTTGTAAAAATAATAAAGGAGGGATATAAGTAAATATATATATATTTAAAAAATTGCCTATCACATAACTAATCTCTCACCAACTTTAGTTTATTGTAGCATTTAGACCACTGTTTGCAAATATGGCAAAGATTATCAGAAGCAAAGCTTGATTATTCTGTTACATGTGGATGTTTTGTTGATGATTATATAACCAGCCAAATCTGCTTTATATTGTTGTCATTCACCATGCAGTTAGCCAACAACACTGAAGTTCTTCCATTAGTGGAAGTCTGTTGTCTAGGTAAAATCCCTGGTTCCACACATAAAAAGAAAGAAGCAGAATATGTAATATATTTACTGACCCTCATTGCATTGAGCACATTACAACTAGGCAGAAATTATGTTCCCATGGTTAAGAAATAGACAATGTATGCATGGAACATCTCCTGACATAATTCTTCATTCCCCCATCTTATCTTGATGACTGAATAACAGAATAACAGAGTTGGAAGCAGTGGTGGGATTCCAATTTTTTTACTACCGGTTCTGTGGGCGTGGCATGGCTTGGTAAATGTGGCTTGGTGGGTGTGGGAGGGGAAGGATACTGTAAAATCTCTATTCTCTCCCCTCTCCAGGGGAAGGTTACTGCAAAATCCCCATTTCCTCCCGGTCAGCTGGGACTCGGGAGGGAGAGAATAGATGGGGGTGGGGCCAGTCAGAGATGCTATTTACCGGTTCTCCAAACTATTCCAAATTTCCACTACGAGTTCTCCAGAACTGGTCAGAACCTGCTGAATACAACCTTTGGTTGGACGGGACCTTGGAGTTCTTCTAGTCCAACTCTCTTCTTAGGCAAGTACCATTCTGGACAAATGACTGTCGAATCTCTTCTTGAAAACCTCCACTCACAACTTCTGAAGACAAGACGGTCCACTGGTTAATTGTTCTCACTGTTAGGAAAGTTTTCCTTAATTCTAGGTTGCTTCTCTCTGTGATTAGCTTCCATCCATGGCTTCCTGTCCTGCCTTCATATGCTTATTTGAAAAACTTGTGATGAGAGGGATCTGCCTTAAGCAACAGTTATTAATACCTTTGCATCTGCATGCTTGTAATTTCATTCTTCAGCTTAGCCTATATGAGACAACCAAACTCTCTGGATAAAATCTACAAAAATGTTAAATTTCAGATCTGCACATAAATGCAAGGGCTAGGCAAGTGTAATTCAGAAATTTGCTAATCAATCACTTCTTATCACATTCTTTAACAGAGAAAAAGAGGTAGATACCTGGATATTGGTTTTTCTGCTTTCTTATGAGAAACAGGTAGCTCTGTATCCACATGTAACAGCAATAGCACTTTAAACTTATATACTGCTCCATAGTGCTTTACAGCACTGTCTGAGTGATTTACAGAGTTAGAATATTGCCCCTGGCAATCTGGGTCCTCATTTTACTGACCTCAGAAGGATGGAAAGCTGAATGAATCTTGAGCCGGTCAGGATCAAACTCCTGGCTGTGGGCAGAGTTAGCCTGCAATACTATATTCTAACCACTGCAGCAGTACCATTATCGTTTCTGAATCACAGAAGAAGAGATACCCATTACAGCCTATGCCTTTTAAGAGAAAGCACATGAGAAACTTGCATCGCACTTTCAATAAATGATCTGCTTCTAATTTGCCTGAGTCTCCAACAGAAAGTGGCTGATGCATATATATGCTTAGTAAATGCCCAAATTATAATTGGTTTCCTCTGATGTGGATCAAAACTGACTTTGAGCCCTTAATTAGAATTTTGGAGATTTGTAGTGACACATAGAAACAAAGCGTGAATCTTTAGAAAGTGACACATTTCTTATAAATTTCCCTGTGTTAGGAAAGCGACGGAAATGAAAAGGGGTAGCGATGTGACTGACAGCTCTAGTTACTGTTCACAGTGAATGATAATTTTAAAGGATTCTCCAATTATAGAGTTTTGAGTGGATGGAATGAAGTGCTGTGCTCATGGTTATTTCTTGAGTCATGAGAGTTAAAAAGAAACAAAGCTGTGGAAGTTTATTTAATTGAGGAAATACTGGGTGTATGTCCTTCTGGTTTTGCACTCATTTTTCACATTTGTGCCCTATTGTAGCAAGAAACAAAGGAATTTTTCATTTATCTCTTGGTTTGTGGAGATTTTTATCAAGTTCGCCCTCATAGTTTGAGTACTATGGGTAGAAACTGTTGACCAAAGGTTATCTTTAATATATCCAGGGCCTATTTCACTGAATTAGTGGTTTGTTTTAATTTTATCGATTGCTTACTTCCCAGAGTCTGTTGGGAGTGGGGCAGCCAGAAACTATCATTAAATAACTAAGTAAAATTAAATATGAGATGTGGCATTAATTCTATGCATTATTGCCTTTTATGCTGTATTTAATATATTTTCAAAGTTGTCATGTCCATTTCTGATTCTGATTACTGTATGTGAAAGCCATCGTGATTGATGAAACAATTGTAGTCGTATCTTTCAATCTGTATTAATTACTTTATTTATTGTCAAATAAACTATTCTGAGGTTCTTATTTTCCCCTCTCTAATATCCTTGAAGAAGAAGAAGAAAAAAAGGCCATTCAGATGGATTTCTTTTCTTTCCAACCAATTTTTATGCCAGACACCACTTACGCTGAGCGGGAGAAAGAAAGAAAACGAATGCCTTGCAAATAATAGGCTGGTTTACCGATTTCGGCTGGTATCACTTTCTGCCAAAGTAACAAACATAAAATGAACATTGTTAGGATTAAAAAGTCCTGCATGTGGAAAGTACAAAGCAGCATATTCATGAGACCATTAAAAAAAAAGGTATTATTGAAGTCCACAATTTTTGTTTTGACAGCCAATTAAGTGCAATTGTTAAGACATCAGACTAAGAATCATGAGACTGATTTCTGTGAGTATTAGCCCTGCCTTTGGCACAAAGCCAATTGAGTGACCTTGGGCTGGACATTTTCTCTCACCCCTACAAAGGAGGGAATGACAAACCACTTCTGAACACTGAACATCAACACTAACTCGAAAGGGCACACACACACACACAAACAAACAAAACCTCAGTAAGTTGAAGCCTTGAATTTATTTTACTAATCTTAATTATCACCTGGGTATTGTAGTTTCTTGAAGAGGGAAAAAGAATACTTCTATCCTATTAGAAAATTTTCAACAGTATCACCAAACTGCAATACCCAAATTCTTAAGAGGAGGGTATTAATTTAAACATGAATGTATTGTTAAAGTTATAACTCAGTTTTTTTAAAGTGGCAATAATAGCAATACTTGAAAATGTCTGTTGTTATTTTTATAAATGTTTTTTTTCCTGATTTTAGAATGTAATTGCTGGTTATTTTTTGTTGTTCTTCTTCTTTGTGAATTATTATAGCTGCTTGTGGTTTTCTTTTGTTAAGTTTTGATTAAGTCCTTATTTTTAGTACCCTGGAAGTTAAAAGGAGGTCTAAATATATTCTAAATAATGCATTAAGTTTCAGCTTCATTTCCTCTTTAAGTAATTTACTTCAATATAATGTTGGAAATGTCCCAACAGTCTATCTTCCAAGGTTTTTTTTTAAAGTAAGGCTTGCAAGTTATTTTGTTCCTTGAAAGAAAAATGAAATATTTACAGTTATTTATGTGAGAAGACAAAGCATTTGGAAGTGGATGTTGGAAATCTATGGACTTGAATTAGGATTAGAGCAACATGAATGCCTACTGAGTATTTGCAAAAAAAAAAAAAAAACCACACACACAAAAAACAACAACCCATAAATCCAAAAATTATTAAAAATGTGTAACATTGCTTTGGGATGCCACATTTTCATTGTTAAAATGACATTTTCATTTCCTACACAATGTGAAGCTTTTAGAATTCCAGGAGTTAAATGGAGCATAGATTGGGGACAGCCACCATTCTCGTCACAGCTGCTACAATATCACAAAGAACATTGCAAATGCAATGAAAAATAAATTAACTGCCCATCTGTGCAATGTAGATTCTTTGTCTCCTCATGCTTGATTAAAGCACTTTTGTTTGTCTGGTAAACCAGCTATCATCCTCATTATATTACACATTGCTTTACTAAATCAAGATGCAGAAAATCATTCCTCCTCCCTCCCTTTTTTAAATCTTCAGAAAGCAAGTGAGAAACAGAGGGGAAAATAACAGGATGACTGATGAATCGTACAAATCGCCAAAACTTTTCTTTTAATGGCTAAGATATTAGTCACTTCTCACAAAATGAAATGGAAGAAAATAATACTGTACGCTGGTTTCTAATTCTGAACCAAAGCCCTTCCTTCCTTCCTTCCTTCCTTCCTTCCTTCCTTCCTTCCTTCCTTCCTTCCTTCCTTCCTTCCTTCCTGTAATATTATATAGTGTGATATTACTGTATATACTTTTTAAAAAGAACAGTGTCAATATTTGAGTAATTTGGGTGATTTGCTATTGCAAATGAAGACCATGATTAATCTCTTACACTTTCCAAACCGACAGCTTTGTAAGAGGAATAGCTAATTCAGGTTCACACATTTAAGGCCGTGATGGCGAACCTATGGCATGCATGCCAGAAGTGGCACCAGAGCACTCTCTGCTGGCATGTGCGCCATCACCCCAGATCAGATCTCCATGGCATTTCTTTCGTGAGCTTCTGCTTCCCTGCAAACGATGAAACAGAAGCTCACGAAAGAAAAAGATCTTACCTCTTGCCGCGCTGCCGGTGTTTGGATGCCCCGCCTTCTGCCAGCCAGCTGGACTTTGGGTTTGTGCTGTGTGTGCATGCATGTCTGTGCATGCCTGCACATGCCCATCCATGCACACACCTTTCAGTTTGGACATGCGCGCACACGCATTTTGAGTACTCGGTTTGCCATCACTGATTTAGGAGGAAATATTAAGAGGGATGAATTGACATGATCTCATGGCTTTTGTATTCTTTTATGCTTAGGTCATCAATTTATCTACTGCAACTTTTGAGATTTTGTATGCTTCTAATGGTCTATATTTGACGTGATCAGCTATCTGATATCTGAGCATTATTAGGACATCAAATGCAGCAATATGAAACCTCTCGTTTTGCCATTTCCAAAGATCTGATTCTGATGTTTTGCTTTTACATGCTAAAAAAAAATCAACAACAATCTTTTACATACTTTGGATAGAATTTGTAGCAGACTGTTGGACTCCCATTGACAGGAGTAAGGTCTACAGAGTACGCTCGCTCTGCAGTCTTATTAAATAGAGTGATGTTTAATGAAACACACATTGTGCAAATTAGAATGAAAATGAATTGAATAAAGCAACGCTGCAGCCAAGTTAAAAGCAGGCTCTCTCTAAGCAAATGAGGTTAAGACAAGTCCTTTTGGAGAATGACTGTTAATCATTTGGAACTTTTTCCCTGAATGGTCATGAAATCAGTTTCTTTTGAATTATGTGATTACAGAGATCAAAGAGGTCGTTAATGCTTCAGATAAATGCCTTTTCCTTCCATTAAGGACTGCAGCGGGTCCTCCACTGTCATACTCTTTTAGTTAGCTTATACCAACAGAACATAATCCACATTAAATTCTTTTTCCTCTGTAGGAAAGATCAAGTTGAATGCTTTCTAGTTACACCTACAGTTTTAGAATGGAAATCTCTTTGGACAAGTAATTGTCATTTGTCACATATGTGAATAAAGGAAACTGTCTTTCCTGACAGTTTATAAACCCATCATTCCCAGTTTAGTCTGACTCTGTTTTGCAGAGCCCAATAGCTGCTGGGGATTATGGGATTAGGTTGGGAACCATTGACATGCAAAGTCTAGGCTGTACATAAAGCTACAATCCCTCTTCTACAGTTTTTTAAACTGTTGTTATCATGTGCCCATATTCTCATAATACTTGTGAGCTGTCATCTGTACAGATGTTAAGACAATCAGTAAAGTAGAGGGATATACGAAAGCAATATAGGATCATAGCTATCTCAAATCGTGGAAATCTACTTGAGGTCAAATATTACAAGTGAGTAAAGCAGATTTTTATAGAATCCATACAATTCCAGACTGGATCTCCCTCTGATGAACTTATGTGGGGTCAGAGTTGGCTTGCTGTCAGGGTTCCGATGGATGCCCTAATTAAATTATGAGCTTCGAGCCAAGCTTCAAAAAAAAAAAAAATCCAGTTATTTATTAGGTGCTTCATGTCGGCACATTCCCAATTGAAGCCAACTCTGACCCCACATAATTTATGGCCCCAGTCATTACCGTGTTTCCGCCCTCCCCTCAGGGTGTGTCATCAATCACATTCACCAACGGAGCAATTTCAGGGGGGTTGTAGAGATCACTCCCCTCCGGCTGCTGTGGGTAAACCTGGGAGACAGCCTTGAGAAAGATATGTCTGGAATGTGCTCCTGTCTTTGGCTGCTGCGTTGCTTCGCTGGTTTCCCATTCTCCTTGCCTATGGCAATTCAAGAGCAGGCCAGGGATGCTTTGCGAGTTGACACTTCCGCCCATTGCTTCTTATCCTACCCTTTGGTGCAATGGAGAATAAACCCATGCCCTATTCCCTTGGCAGCTTTTCGAAAATTGGAAAATGGATACCATGTTTCCTCAAGCCTTCTCTTCCTCAGGCTAAACATACCTTGTTCCCTTAGCCATTCATCATACAATTTAACCTCCAGACCCCTTCAGATTTTATTTTATCAAAACTTAGTTTCATTAACTAACCCTTATTTCCTAGTCCATTGACTGATACATTTCTTCTAATATTCGTAGTAGGGATGTTGAAGGCAGTAGTAGATAAATATCTTATTTAACAAATAAGGAACAGACGGGACATTAGCAAAATTGTGCATTAGGTTTTGGGAAATCTCTGAGCATTTTAAGTTTAGATAAGACATATATTGTACCACAATTGAAAATGAATCTCTTACCAGAAGTTATATAATACTGCAATATGGGAAAACTCAACATGTCTCAGATTTCTATAATTTACAGAATTTTTTAATTCAAAAGGTAGGCAAAAATGTGCACATGGGAGAAAGGAAATATAAGGGAAATAACTGTTTGCAAAGAGGTATTTCTATACTTTGCACAAAGTATATGTATGGAGCACAGGTAGTCCTCAACTTACAATCATAATTGAACCCAACATTTTTGTTGCTAAATCAGACAGTTGTTAAGTGGATTTTGCCCCATTTTATGACTTTTCTTGCCATAGTTGTTAAGTGAATCACTGCACTTGTTAAGTTACTAACACGATTGCTAAATGAATCTGGTTTCCCCATTGACTTTGCTTGTCAGAAGGTCTCAAAAGCTGATCAGATGACCTGGGACACTGCAACAGTCATAAATATGAGTCAGTTGCAAAGTGGCTGAATTTTGATCACGTGACTATGGGGATACTACAAAGGTTGCAAGTCTGAAAAACAGTCATAAGTCACTTTTTTCAATGCCATTGTTACTTTGAAAGGTCACTAAACAAACTTTTGTAAGTCGAGGACTACCTATATAAATGGGGAGAAAAATCTAAACACCAGTGAAGCCATTTTTCATCACAACTTGATGTGTAAAGGAGGTAGAATGGAAACTGTGGTTGTTATAATGTGTAATCCAAAAAATAATAATAATAGCAAAAGTATATGATATATTTGTAAGGTGTCCCCTTGGTCACATTGACTCCTGGTAATTACTTGGATAAGTCCTTGAAAACACATCCCTTGGTTATGGCCTGGGACATCCACCACTGGAAGGATTGAAGTACATTTGGTGGGATCTGAACCCTGGTATTTGAGTTGCTCCTGACAGACTGTTGGTAGTGCAGGAGGAACCACTGCAAGGTTCTGGCATTCATGCATGCCCAAGGGACGATTGCAGGACACCATTTTGCCCTACCAACGGTCCGTCAGGAGTTGTGAGAGGAGGGCCAGGGACACTGTTCAGTCCGCTTGGATCCAACTTGCCAAGGTCCTTATACTGACCTGACGCTTCTGAGACAGGGAGACTTCGCACAGCATGATGTCTATGACCGCCCCCAGGTGTAGCAATCTGTTGGTCGGAGCCAGGTGACTCTTTTCGAAGTTGATGGGAGAACCCGTGATCCTGAAGGACCCGGATTGTGACCTGCTGTTGTTATTTTTTTTGAAGTGATTTGCTGCTGCCTTCAGTTTGTGTTTTGTATGATTTGTCATCCCACTCTACAACTCTGGAATTTCTTTGGAGTTCCCCATGAAAATAATAATCACTTCCAGAACTGCTACAATGTCTGCTACAATTATCTGCTACAATGTCCTACCTGTCAATGACTACTTCAGCTTCAACCACAACAATACGCGAGCACACAATAGATCGAACTTAAAGTAAATCGCTCCAAACTTGATTGCAGAAAATATGATTTCAGCCACAGAGCAGTCAATGCCTGGAATGCACTACCTGACTCTGTAGTTTCTTCCCCCAAGCCTCCAAAACTTTAACCTTAAACTGTCTACTGTTGACCTCACCCCATTCCTAAGAGGTCTGTAAGGGACGTGCATAAGAACACCAGCGTGCCTGCTGTCCCTGTCCTAATGTTTCCTCTATTTGTATCTATTTAATGTATCCAATCTATGTTTATACTTATTGCCTAATACGTTCTTGACAAATTAAAAAAAAAACTACTTAGCACTTTTAAGCTTGACTGGGTCTTGACATTTGCTATGATCATACACTAATACTAGAGCTGTGTATGTGTCATAAACTGAAGACCTGACTGGCTATTAAAGGAACCCAGCGTATGTGGGATTTTGATTGTGAGATAATTTTTTGGGATGCTATGGCTACATTGTAATTATGTTTTTACGATTTTCTGTGTTTTTATGGCTTTTTTTTTTTAATGGTGAGTCACCCAGAGCCACAAGGGTCAAATAAGCAACTATATAAATTCATGCAGTCAATCAATCACTTCAAAAGAAAAGTGCTTCGAGCTTCATGTCAGCACAAATGCACCACATCTTGCTGTTCAGTAAAACCTGCTATTCTAGGTTCTTTTCCAAGCGTCTGCATGAGACTAAAAAGAAAAAAGCCCGTTTCTTGCAGTCACATTGACCCATCAGTATGTTTCTTAAAATTGTTGCACCTTTCAGGCGAGTGTGGACTTTTGAAAAGAAAAATAAGTTGGTTGTTTTAATGAATACGAGAGCAATAATATGCTTTCGCAGGTTCCAAAACACTTGGCAAAGCATAGGCAGCCCTAATTAAGATTTAAAGAATGGATAACTTGGTTGATCTAAAAAAGAAAATCCAGTGCCTGGAGAAAAATGCTAATAAGACAGAGGAGATTGTATCTTTTTTGACATGCCGATGCCAATGAGAACAACCTTCTCTATATTTCTAGCATCTATATACAAGAGGACATGGTAGTCTGCATAAATTATGAAGAAAGTGATAGCTACTCATTCTCCTTCCTTTAAACAAGATAAATAAGGCTCAAAGCCCTATTGCGCGAGCTATCGTGGGTGCACCTAGATACACCCACATTACACCAATTCTCCACGAGCTGCACTGGATCCCTATTTGTCTCCGGGCACAATTCAAGGTGTTGGTTATTACCTTTAAAGCCCTACATGGCTCAGGACCAGGCTATCTTCGAGACCACCTTCTACCGCATAGCTCCCAATGACCGGTAAGATCCTACAGAGTTGGTCTCCTCCAGATCCCGTCAGCTAAACAATGCCGGCTGGCAGGCCCGCAAGGGAGGGCCTTCTCTGTGGCTGCCCCAGCTCTCTGGAACTAGTTACCTCCTGAAGTCCGGACTACCCCCACCCTATTGGCCTTCCGGAAAGCAGTGAAGACCTGGCTTTTCTGGCAGGCCTGGGGTCGTTGATCTCGCTGTTCAATCTTGCAAGATCCGGCCATGGATGGTGTGCATGTGTTTTTAATGTTTTTAAAATGCTTTTATAATATTTTTTTTAAGTTATGTTCACTGTTTGTATTATTTCTGTTGTAAGCCTCCCAGAATCCCTTGGACGGCATACAAATATGATTAATTAAATTAAATTAAATTATTGCCTTTCATATATAGCTTTCTCCTAGAAATGCAAGAATAATATTTTCAGGACTAAAACAAGAAATCCAGCAATCTATTTCCCCCCGCCCCCCTTTGGTCCTTTAAATCTTTAAATCTTTTTTCCCTCTTCTCAAACTCTTATTTGAGCTTGCTTGCAAAAGCAGAAATCTGTATTGATCTTGGCACAGTTATTAGCACTGTCTGATTTGTTTTGCAAAAGAAGATTGAAAAGATCGCATTTTGATATCATCTGATTCTTTTCTCTGCTTTGTTGTCCTCCTCCTCCTCGTCCAGTTTCACCAGTGATGCATATTGACTGGTTACCTTTTGCTTCCCCATCTTATTCTCCATCATCAAACGGGATGAAGTAGAATCTATAACTATAATCTTTAACCACATTTTTTTCTTGTTAAGAAAAAATGCTATCCCCTCCCCCACTTCCACCTCCTTTCCCTCTGTCTGTTCTGTCCCCTTTTTCCACCTGCTGGATTTAGGTTGACAACTCTCAATTTATTTGTGTCCTTTTGGCTAAGATTATGCTAATTCAAGACAAGGTGGTTTTTTTTTTTCAGGCTTGTATTTCATACAGCTATTCAGTGGGGCTCAAGCCAGCTTATGTCAAACAGTGGCAGGAAGCAAACAGAAATAGGCATCTTACTGCAACTATGCCAAATGCAACACTTTTTAAATTTTATTTTAAGAAAGAGCAGACACTTCAAAAGGTAAATCAAGCCTTAGAGATTTTCATAACCTGTATCTTCATTGTAAAGAATGATTCTCCAAGGAATTAGTTTTAACTGATGACCAGATTTTTAGAGAATCCATTGTTTAATTGTGGTGGATCTAACTTTAAAAAGGTATTTGGATGCTGAGTGCGTAACTTATTTTGTCACATGGCAACAAGTTTTCATGAAACTGAACAAAAGAATTCAGTGGCTTGACTGCACACAAAACCACACACCTTTCACAGTGTTCCCTTTCAGGATAACTAAGGTTGTGTGAAATGTAGAGAGTAAGAAATAGCCAAGGAAATGAGGGACCTGAAATAAGGGAAGGAACTACAGCTAAATCTAATAGTGAGATTAGTTATTATACCTTTGTTGTAGATTCAGTCTGAATAAGGAGCATAAGCCTGAAGAGAAGCCCCAACCTTTACTGAAATGATTGTTAGGTGCCTATTTTGCAAGAAAGGGGGACTCTGAAAAATGGAAAAAGCATAGGTTTTCTAGAAGTTGAGTGGTACAAGGCAGGAAATCTGGGAGCTGTGATTTGCTGGTCAGTTCAGGAAAGCTAGAGAAGACCTTGTTGTTATACCTGAGATGAGTTTGTTAGGCAAAATGGACCTTCCAGGGGGACAGGATTGCTGAGGAAGCCCATTTCTGGAATGTTGAGGATGAAATTTTGGGGCTTGTAAGGGAACTGCCCTTGTGTTGCACTGTGAGCTAGTGAGGATACGTCTACCTTTGGGTCAGCTGGGAAGGTATGTCTAAGGGCAGGGAAATGAACAGCACAGTGGAGGTGATTGATCGACTGACAACAGATCCCACCTCTTCCCCACTCCTTCCCCACCCTCCCCATCCTTTAATATTTGGGTTTAATTTATATATATTTTAATGTATAAGATATATTTTTATCATTGTAACCCATTCAGAAATCTATGGTAAGACGGATGGCCAATAAATTTTATAAACAAACAAACAAACAAACAAACAAACAAAAACAAATGCCTGATAGCACTAAGCAGAGATGAACTTGATTTTAATCCTGGTCATAGCCAAAGACAGGGAGGAAAAGGAATCAATCAATCAATCAATCAATCAATATCTGATAGAATTAAACAGAGATTAACTTAATTTCAATCCTGGTCATATCCAAAAGACAGGGAGGAAAAAGGATCCAATAAATTTAATAAACAAACAAACAAGGGTCTGATAGAATTAAGCAGAGATGATTTTAATCCTGGTCATAGCCAAAAAACAGGGAGGAAAAGACAATTCAAGCTTCATTTAGTTTGCTAGATTTATTTTCTCGCCTTATTTTTCTCGATTTATTTTACACTTTCCCATCCTGGTAGGTTGCCTTTTTTTATTATTATCATTTTAAGCTTTTTAGACATTCATTTTCCCCAACAGACAATGTTCATTCAACCAGCAATTGCCCATCTTAACATTCCTTCGTCTTTTCCCCCCATCTGTACTAAACATTCATTCACACAAATTTATCTATTTGCTCTAATCTTTTACTGTATATTTACAATTGGCAATTTTCAGTCAATTTACCATATCAACATAACGAGAGCGGATTTCATACGTTAGGTTTTAGATCCATATGCTTCATTGCGTCTACAGTATAACACCCACAGCAAAACATTTAGTTTCTCAATCAATTAAAGGTTTACGTTCACATCTTATCTAACGTGGATTTCCTATCATTATGAGATTTCCACAAAGACTTTTTCCCCCATAAATTAATCAATGAAGGGAACATCTGTCTAATGCCTTGTACAGTATGGAACTGAAGCATTTCATTTATTCTTGCACACTGTATTCCACAGCCAACCTTCAACTCCATAGTTGCAGAAAAGGTTCCATAATTCAATCCTATTCATTTTGACATACCATTTTCCTGAATCAATAAACATGTAATATATAGCCATATATTAGCAGTACCTGATTTGACACAATATAATGCTTTCTACATTTCCCAAACTTTGTGGATTGCCATCTTTTACAACCTTTCAAACAGAATTCTGCCAAGTATCTTCCCAGGCACACTAAATAAAATAACCCATCTGTATTTTCCCGTTGCATAGGAAAAAGAATCTAATGACGTTCTTATAATTGTCAGGCACAAATGGAAATTTCAAAGACATATTAAACAAGTAAGCAAATGTTAAAAATCATTTTTGTATATAACTCTTTTCTATTTACTTATTTATTTGTCATAATTATTCAGCATATATAATTGCCCATTTGAAAATCATGTGACTCTAGATGGCATGCACAAAGTTAAAAACAAGGTATAAAGGTAAAGGTTCCCCTCGCACATACATGCTAGTCGTTCCCAACTCTAGGGCAAGGTGCTCATCTCTGTTTCTAAGCCAAAAAGCTAGCACTGTCTGATGACGATTCCGTGGTCATGTGACCGGCGTGATTAAACGCCAAAGGCGCATGGAACGCTGTTACCTTCCCACCAAGGTGGTCCCTATTTTTCTACTTGCATTTTTACATGCTTTTGAACTGCTAGGTTGGCAGAAACTGGACCAAGTAACAGGAGCTCACTCCATTATGCAGCGCTAGGGATTCGAACCGCCAAGCTGCTGACCTTTCTGATCGACAAGCTTAGTGTCTTAGCTACTGAGCCACCACGTCCCCTTTTTAAAACAAAGTACACTAATGTTAATTTGTATACCTTGTTTTTAACTGTGTATGCCACCCAGCATTAATACTATTAATGTTAAAAGATTTAGAACTGTAAAAGAGACTAATCTAAAAGATTAGGTGATGTTAATTACATGGAAACTATCTCAATATTTCATCAGTCCTTTGAGATGCTCAGGTCTGCTGATACAACCAGATCTTGAGGGCCACAGAAAAGCTAAGAGGGAAAATGTTCCACAGGGAGGGAACTATCACGGAGAAGGCCCTTCTTGGTTCCACTAGATGGATCTCTTAGGAGAGGAGACCCGTAACATTCCCTACCTCCCTGTTCTAGTAGATGTGACCAGAAAAAGATGGTCTTTCAAATAACCTGGTTCCAAACCATATAGGGCTTTAAAGGTAATAACTAGCAACCTGAATTGTGCCTGAAAGCAAATTGGCAGCCAATAAAGTTTCCGCAGGACAGATTACACATGTCCACCTATAAGCCTGCACAAAACTATGTGGGCCGCTGAATTTTGAACAAATTGAAGTTTCTGGATGCAGTTCTTTGTTGAGTCCTTTATTAAACCCAAAGGCCAGTTAGCAGCATAAAATACTATAATAAAATAGTCACACAAAAAATGAAAATCCAGACAATAATGATACATAATAAAATAGATAGATGGTAATATAAAAGCAATATGGTACAACTGCAGAGAGAATTACTTTATCAGTTTAGCTGGGGTTCTTCATTATCTGTTGCTGTACAAATCTTTTTCATATGAATTCCAAACTACCAGACTAAAAGAAATGGGTGAGAGGGAATTCATCACAGTGGCTTGGAAAGTTTACTAAAAGAGGCATAATGCATGGTCCCTTATAAAATGTACAGCATAGGAGGACGTGCCCAACTCTTTCAACCATAAAGCCCCAAGGGCAAGTATATTCTTCAGGAAGGGTCTTAATAATTGTCCATTTCAACAACAGCAGATGAAAGGATGTTAAGTGAAGCCTGAGAGAAGCTCTGAAATGGTTAAGCTGTTCCAAGAGGAGAAGATATTTCATTGGTTGGGGATTCTGATTCATTAGTTAGGACACAAAATTGTTAGGAATTGGATTCTACTAATTCAGCTCTTCGATATTCACAACAAACTAGATTGTAGCTCATGGGCCAAAAAGGCAGACCATGGTTATTGTTTATTAGGTTTATTATTACCTTAATTAAATGTTCAACAGGAATAGGAAATTAGACAATATTTCATTTGCAAGAACTTTCCAGGTTATTGCTTTCATAACATACGACAAGTTTTGTTACCTCCTTTTATAAAGCCTTTTATAAATCCTTAGTAAGACCGTACCTGGAATACTGCATCCAGTTTTGGTCACCATGTTACAAAAAAGATTTGAAACTTTGGAAAAAGTGCAGAGAAGAGCAACTAAGATGATTAAAGGCCTGGAGACTAGAACATATGAAGAACAGTCACAAGAAAGATCAGTCTAGGTCAGTATCTTGCTTTTTTATAATGGCTACCCATCAACCCAATCAGCAAACTACAGATAAAAATCAGGTAAGAAAGATAGCTTTCAAGTACCTAGTATTCATAGATTCCTATAAATATATTTCATATTACAATTACGTCAAAACAACAACCTTTACTTGATGTCATTGTACACATGGTAGAATTATATAATGACATGGTGTCTGATAGAAATGCATAAACCAAGTCATTTGTATTATGTAACTATGTCAAGAGTTGCTCCCTACATTTCTTCCCAGTCAACTCCCACAATTAAATACACCTTCTGATTTTGCAGGTTCCATTCATCCTGATTAATAGTCAAATCATAAATCTATCTCTAATGAATTATTTCACTAATTACTGCCTCGCACTTTAAAGTCATTTAAGTTCTGTGAATATACATTCTGTCATATATACATTCTACCTATGTAGTGTAGGGTTTTTTTAGCATTTAATCTGGATTAGGATTGTAATATTGATGTCCATAGGATTTTAGTTCTTGGATATCCATTTATATAATTTCATGTTGTAAGAATCATATTTTCTTACAGAATTAAACTCTATTGTTAGGCCTTTTGCTGCTTGCTTTAATGTTGAGGTTTTAAAGGGATTGTTGTGATCCCAGGATATTAAATTCTATTTAGTGTCTTGCTTTGGAATTATAGCTACAAAGGAAAGGAGATAATGCATTGTATAAATGAATAGTTTTAAAAGTACCATTGGCAAAGACTGAAATGCAAAACTTGTAACATTTAGTAATTCACCACTACCCTCATCCACACAAACAATTTGAACCATTCCAGGAACAAATGACTATTTTTGTCTTTTTTTAACCTTCTATTCTTGGTACTAAAATCCCAGTTTGTATGTGAGGATTTCTGGCTATTTCCACCCTTACAATTTCTGATCTCCTAAGAGTAGTGGTGAAATCCAAATTTTTTTTACTACCAGTTCTGTGGGTGTGGTGTGGCTTGGTGGGCATGGCTTGGTGGGAATGGCAGGGGAAGGATGCTGCAAAAGTTCCATTCCCACCCCACTCCAGGGGAAGGGTATTGCAAAATCTCCATTCCCACCCCACTCTGGGGCCAGCCAGAGGTGATATTTGCCGGTTCTCCAAACTACTCAAAATTTCCGCTGCCAGTTCTCCAAACTGCTCAAAATTTCCACTGCTGGTTCTCCAGAACCTGTCAGAACCTGCTGGATTTCACCCCTGGCTATGAGTGCATAGGACTTATGTTACCTACATTTCTCTTTCTCTTTCTTTCTTTTTCTCTCTCTCTCTTTCTCTCTCTTTCTCTCTCTCTCTCTCTCTCTCACTCACTCACACACACACACAAACACACATACCAAAAAAGTTGCATTTAAATAAGCCGCAACTTGATCTAAAGGCTGACTAAACGATCAATACAGACATTTCAAGGGATTTTTTTAAAAAGAAAATGTAATTTATCATATACTTCCAGCTTCCAAAGGCATTTGTTTTCAAAGTAAAGAAAGCATGTTGAAAAGGTTTCCATTGTAGAGAAAATGTATCTAGGAGCTGTCTAGATTCTTCAAGGCGGCAGTTTTCTTTAGTGAAAGTTGGAACAAATCCTCCTCTTGAAATGGCTTTATGATGCACCATAACCATTTCTCTTCAGTTCCAAAAAGGCACATTGTGTTACCTTCATGATACGAGGACCTGAGATCAATCAAAACCATTTAAAATGAACCTATTATGTTCATACTAATCAAGGCATTCAGACAAAGTTGTAATGTCTCTTTCTCTGCAATTTTTTTCTAAAGTAGAGCTGTTGCAGATCATGCAAAAGGGATGATTGTAGTGGTGGGTTTCAAATTTTTTTTACTACCGGTTCTGTGGGTGTGGCTTGGTGGACGTGGCATGACTTGGTGGGTGTGGCTTGGTGGGCATGGCAGGGGAAGGATATTGTAAAATCTCCATTCCCACCCCACTCCAGGGGAAGGATATTATAAAATCTTCATTCCCTCCCCACTCCAGGGGAAGGTTACTGCAAAATCCCCATTTCCTCCTGATCAGCTGGGACTTGGGAGGCAGAGAATTGGTGGGGGTGGGGCCAGTCAGAATTTTTTACTACCGGTTCTCCGAACTACTTAAAATTTCCGCTACTGATTCTCCAGAACTGGTCAGAACCTGCTGAAACCTACCTCTGGATGATTGTGTTGCAATATTAACTGACAGCTATTTTCTGCATTTTCCTAGGTCTTAAATTGAAGTATCAGCCTTGCAAAGTACACCAGACAAGAAGTATGCCCCATCACTAGTAACCTAGTTAATAGTTCTAACTTATTATAAGGTAACTTGAACAGAATCTTGCAAGTCTGAAAATACATCTTTTCCCACTTCATCTTTTCAATCCCCAAAACTAGGGATTTCCCCTCTGAAACATTTGCCACATTCACATTCCTTCTGCAGGTTTTCTCCTCTGCAGCTTTTCCTTTCCTCCTGCTATCCTCAGGATATCCCTATACCATTACAGTAAACCAGAAACAGGAAAGGGGGAAGGGAAGGGGAGAAAATGTTGGTCAGAAGAACTGGCATTTGCTGGGTATGAACATCCAGTGTGAGGGACTCCATATAGCATGCAGGATGAGAGACATCAAATCAACTTGTTTATTACTACAGCAATAAAGAAGAATGCATCTAAGTGGACACAAGAGTTCACCATATTACCCTTTTATGCACTATTCAAACCCAGAAAAATAAAAAACAATTGGTCTAAACTTGATACATATATCTATATACTCGAATATAAGCCGAGTTTTTCAGCACGTTTTTCAGGCTGAAAAAGCCCCCCTCGGCTTATATTGGAGTCATGAAAAAAAATGCCTTTTTAAAAGAAAACAAATGAGTAGACCCCTGTCTGCAAAAATAGAAAAAACAGCCCCTTTCAGTGTCAGTATAGGTTAATTACCATAAGTTAATTTGAAGAGCCTCCCGACTCTCAGCTGATTAACTCTCAGCTGTTTTACCAGGGCTCTGTTGCTAGCTAGCTGCAAAGAGGTAAATTGCTGGAGCATTTTCCCTCCCCCTCCCAGCTATGCTAAAAAAGCGAAACTGAAACTAAAGCAGGGTCTTTGCTGCAACCTGACAAAATGAGGCAGAGAGAGATTTCTTTTTCTTTTTCTTTTGCTTGCAACGTTGGCAAGGCAGATTTCTTTTTCCTCATCAAAAAAAGTAGGTGCAAACAATGGGAAATTCATGGCAAATGGCAAAAGAGGAGAGTTCAAGATTTTAAAACACAAAAGAAAAAGCTCTATTTAACTAGGGAATTGTAATAATTGAGATACTATTAATTGTATATTGTGTTGAAAGCAGAAATGGTTAAGTTGTGGTTTGGAAGAATATATGGGGGAAATTATTTGGTTTATTATTATTGGTAAATATAATTACCGGTAATTGATTTGTAAGAAATTGGATTGCATGGAAATAATTGGAATATTCATGTTCATATTGATTAATATACAAAAAAGATAGTTATATAACTAATTGATTTATATTAAAATGTTGAATTTGTATTGAACAACTGTAATATTACATAACTAACCAATGTGAGGATGGATATAAAAATAGATGACAATGGGAAGGGGTATAATATAGAATAGAAGTGAAAAATTGAATTTGATTAAGATTAGAGATGAGGATGAAGGGTAATATTGGTTTTTTTAAAAAATAGATGAGGAATAAATATGGCAAAAAGGAAATATAGAAATTGTAAATTTAAGTGAAATGACTGAACACTGTTTAAATTTGTGAACCGGCCAAATACTCTGTTCAAAGAAAATACATTGTATGTTTGTATGTGTGTTTCTAATTATTGCTATTTATTCATATTTGTTCTCTTTTATTCTTTAAATTTTAACAATTCATTCTTTATCTTAATATCTTTATATTTGTTTGGGGTTGGTTTTCTTCCCTTTCATCTTTTTTATTGTACAGCAATCTTTCTCCTCAAACCTACCACCTCTCTCTTTGAGGGAGGGGGGGAGAAAGAGAATGAGAGAGAGAGTGGAGGAGAGAGAGAGAGAAAGAGGGGGAGAGAGAAAGAATGAGAAAGAGAGGGGGAGAGAGAAATGGTGATAAGATAGGGCAAAAATGTAAAATGTGAGGACAGTCGTAAGTTCGAGGACTGGTCACAAGTGCGAGGACCAGTCAAAAATTACTTTTTCAGCCTTCTGAGTAGTGCATATGCACAAAAGGACTACCCAGAGGGCTGAAAAAAGTGATTTCTG
>WNWU01000019.1:10766431-10806197 GCA_012654045.1 Ptyas mucosa
AATAGAATAGAATAGAATAGAATAGAATAGAATAGAATAGAATAGAACAGAACAGAACAGAACAGAACAGAACAGAACAGAACAGAACAGAACAGAACAGAACAGAACAGAATAGAATTCTTTATTGGCCAAGTGTGATTGGACACACAAGGAATTTGTCTTGGTGCATATGCTCTCGGTGTACATAAAAGAAAAGATAAATTCATCAAGAATCACGTAATGATAGTCATAGTGAAGAAATAAGTAATCAAATCATATTAGGAAACAGTCAATATAAATCTTAAGGATACAAGCAACAAGGTTACAGTCAGGTAGTCATAAGTGGGAGGAAGCAGGTGATAGGAATGATGAGAAGACTAATAGTAACAGTAATGCAGAGTTAGTGAATAGTTTGACAGAGTTGAGGGAATTATTTGTTGAGCAGAGTGATGGTGTTCAGGAAAAAACTGTTTTTGTGTCTAGTTGTTTGGTGTGCAGTGCTCTATAGCAACTTTCACTGATAAGCAAGACAGTTGTTAAGTGAGTTTTGCCCCATTTTATGGCCATAGTTGTTAAGTAAATTACTGCAGTTGTTAAGTTAGTAATACACTTGTTAAGTGAATCTGATTTCCCCATTCACTTTCCTCGTCAGAAGGTCACAAAAGATGATCACATGACCCTGGGACATTGCAACCCTCATAAATATGCAGTAGTGGCCAAAATTAATACATTGTAAGCTGCCCTGAGTCTCCGGAGAAGGGTGGCATATAAATAAAATAAAAATAAAAATAAATTGTGGAAATCTTTTGGGAAAAGTGTATTTTCTAAAACTAACTAATAACACCACTTTTTTTTTTTTGGAGTAGTACCATAAAATTATATATCAATCCTTTTAACAACCACACAATTCGCTTAACAGCTGCAGTGATTTGTTTAACCATTACAAAACAGATCATAAAATCAGGCACAACCAGAGGTGGGCTGCTGCTGGTTCAGACTGGTTCAGGCAAACCAGTAGTTCCAGCCACCGGTTGGGCCTGCCCACCCACCCCGGCGCTATCCCATCCTATATATATCACGCTCTGGCTCACTCCCCCCACCCATGCAGCCCAGCTGATTGCTGCGCCTTGCCCACTCTACTCACTGAGAAAATGTGCTGGAAGCCGTGCGCATAAAATCACCATGTGTTTGAAGCCACATACTCACATTTTCGGTTCTGCACTAGGCAAAACGGTTGTTAAATTATGTGAAGCTCATCTCTGGGCACAGTTCATTTAACAACTGCCTAGCTTAGCAACAGGATTTCTGGTCCCAATTGTGGTTATAAATTGAGGATTACCTGTAGTTCATCCACACCTAAAGTACAGATGTAGCAGGTTCTGACCAGTTCAACTGGTAGTGGAAATTGTGAGTAGTTCGGAGAACCAGTAAATACTACCTCTGCCTCCCGAGTCCCAGCTGATCAGGAGGAAATGGTGATTTTGCAGTAACCTGCCCCTGGAGTGGGGTGGGAATGGAGATTTTACAGTATCCTTCTCCTGCCATGCCCACCAAGCCATGCCCACAGAACCAGTAGTAAAAAAAAATTGAATCCCACCACAGATAAAGTAAGACTGTAGTGTAAGAATAGGTATGCAAGCCTATTCTTCTAAAAAAACCCCACCCAACTATTAGCATAGTCTACTCTGAGAAACGGGAGGAGGGAAGCAATTCCTTCTACAGAAAAAGTTCTGAAGTTACCCTTGGTAAAGAGATAAAATAAGTAACCAACCAAGCACAAACAATAACACATTTTTTTCTGTATTAGCTAGCACAGCAGTATCTCCTCAGTTTCCATTTTTCATGTATGTAATTATTCATTCCGGAGTACATTTCCTCTACAGCTTTACACTCAAGGACTATAGAGTCATTTCTTTAATGGATCTCAGTGTGAAAGTCATTCATCTGAGAATACAAAGTCTACACAAATACGATCTAACAAGTGATGGTTCAAATGAAGGCTTATTACTAATACTTTGACAATGAAGGTGATTATGAACACATCCACCTACTATGCCCAATTATCTATTATAATGAGTAGAACTATCTAGGTCTATTCAAAATAAACTAAGGTATTTAACAAATATTGCTTTATGCTCTAAGTAATGGCCGAGAAAAAAAAGGGGGGGGGCATTAAGAAACTGAAAACTCTTAATGGACAGATCTGCCAATAGTGTTAACAATGCTAAACTGAGCTTGAACAAGTTATTTTTGAATATTGTAATAAGACAAGCTGCCATGACTTAGGCAATATGTTGGCAGAGGAAATAATTCATATGGCATCTGATTGAAATGAGGGGATACAAAACTGATTTGTGAAGAAGTCAATTTCCAGAGGAAAAGGGGCCATGCAGAAAAGACCTGTTCTGGTCCAGGTGTAGCTTTTCAGGGGTATGAACAGGTAATACAGGGGCACTAGAGTGGAACAGTAACTCCAGAAGAATGAGGTAGTCACATTGTTTTTTGTTTCTTCTTCTCTTTCCTCTCTGTCAGTATGAACAAGGATGGTATGAAAATGAAAGTGAAAGTATACTTATGTAACAAAGCACAATAGTTCAGTAATTCAGTAATAGGATTAAGGATAGAAATAGCTAAAGGACAAAGTAATAGAAACTTCATCTGATAGTTTAAATAGCACTTAGACTTATATACCGCTTCATAGTGCTTTACAGTCCCCTCTAAGCGGTTTACAGAGTCAGCCTCTTGCCCCCAACAATCTGGGTCCTCATTTTACCCACTCAACACTGTGTCAGTCAGCATCAGGAATTCAAGATGACAGCTGGCTTTTCTGCTGTATAAAAATACACAAGAACTAATGCATAGAAAACTGTTTCCACAATCCCAGGATGTAAACAAAAATTTCTGAGTCCCATACTAACTTACAGAAGTCTAACCTTACAAAAAAAAAACCCCAAAGTTTTCTTTTGAAAACTACTTCACTTTTGATTTCTACTCCAAAATATACCTTTACTTAAGTAAGGACATTTATTTATCAGCCAAGTTTAACTCTGTTGGGAAAATGCCTCCATCCTCATGTTTATGCCAATCTTCTTATGGCCTCAACAATAAACATCTGTTTAAACATCTGTCTACCTAAAGAAACATGTATTTTTCTCCAGCACATATGGGTTTATCCTAAAGATGTCTCAAGAATTTTCATTTATATCTTGCAAACTGAAGTCTTATCTGAGCTTTTTAATCAACTGTTAGTTTCCTTCTAAATACTAAATGCGCAGGCTTCATCTCCAAAAGTCGAAAGCAGTAAAAGATCAAAATCTCTTTTCAGAAACAAATTTCTTAATTTCATTATATCCTTTAGAAAGAAACCTGCTAATTACTTTCGCCTGGATTCTCTAAAAATCTAAGGTAATTGATATCTTAATGTCAAGAATTAAGTAATTGAAAATGACTTCCCCAACCCCAAACGCCTTGATGTTGCAATATTATTAATGTGCTACTTTTTCTTGACAGAAGCACCTCTCTCAGCATTCCAAAGTACAGGTAGTCCTTGATTTATGACCACAATAGAACTCAACATTTCTGTTGTTAAGTGAGACATTTGTTAAGTGAGTTTTGACCCATTTTATGACCTTCCTTGCCACAGTTGTTAAATGAATCACTCCAGTTGTCAAATTAGTAATATGGCTCTTAAGTGAATCTGGCTTCCCCATTGACTTTGCTTGTCAAGAGATCACAAAAGGGGATCACATGAATCCAGGACCACTGCAACCATCATAAATATGAATCAGTTGCCATGCATCTGAATTTTGATCATATGACCATGGAGATAATGCAATGGTCATTAGTATAAAAAATGGCCTTATATCACTTTTTCAGTGCTGTTGTAACTTAACTTTGAACGGTTACTAAATAAACTGTTGTAACTGTTATGTAACCCTTCCATACTTCTACCTTTCACAATGCTAGACAACACATTATCAACAGTAGAAACCTTCAAATTTCTAGGTTCTACCATATCGCAAGATCTAAAATGGACAGCTAACGTCAAAAATGTCATCAAAAGACCACAACAAAGAATGTTCTTTCTGCGCCAACTCAGAAAGCTCAAACTGCCCAAGGAGCTGCTGATCCAGTTCTACAGAGGAATTATTGAGTCTGTCATCTGCACCTCTATAACTGTCTGCTTCAGTTCTGCAACCCAACAAGACAGACACAGACTTCAAAGGATAATTAGAACTGCAGAAAGAAACTATTACTACCAACCTGCCTTCCATTGAGGACCTGTATACTGCATGAGTCAAAAAGAGGGCTGTGAAAATATTTACAGACCCCTCGCAACCTGGACATAAACTGTTTCAACTCCTACCTTCAAAATGATGCTATAGAACACTGCATACCAAAACAACTAGACACAAGAACAGTTTTTTCCCGAACGCCATCACTCTGCTAAACAAATAATTCCCTCAACACTGTCAAACTATTTACTAAGTCTGCACTACTATTAATCTTCCCATCGTTCCCACCACCCATCTCCTTCCACTTATGACTGTATGACTGTAACTTTGTTGCTTGTATCCTTATGATTTATATTGATATTGTTTCCTGATTGCTTATTTGTACCCTATGACTATCATTAAGTGTTGTACCTTATGATTCTTGATGAACGTATCTTTGCTTTTATGTACACTGAGAGCATATGCACCAAGACAAATTCCTTGTGTGTCCAATCACACTTGGACAATAAAAAATCTATTCTATTCTAAGTTGAGGACTACTTGTATTTGTAATATGCCATTTGCAAAAGCATTGCTTTACATTTTAAAACAGAAGGCAAATTACATGAATAACTATTTTTTAAAAAGGTGTATGAGAATGAAGGTAGGGGTTTTTTTGTACCAAGCTACAAAAACCACTTTTTTTTGGTCTTCTCTTAAATTATACATCCCTCATCACAGAGGCTCACAATGGAAGCAGCAGCCTACTGTTCAAAATAACAAAGGCATCTGCTATAATGGAGGAAAGGAAAAATAATTGCTAGGAAATTGAGATTACAAATGGAAATGTCATTGCAGAATAAAATGTAGGGTTCCCCCTTTTCAGCTATTGTTCAAAGTTTGAGCCTGGGAATTGAGATTGGTCAATGTTGAAAACAAGCCTGGCAAAAACGTGTTTCCACAATTTGACTGGTTTGATTTTGTTTAGAATAATGTTATCAAGTGAAGGGTTTTGGAATTTATAGTTGCTGTATTCACATTTAATGAAATTAATCTTGTAGAAGTCAGGGCCTTTATTCTTAGGGAAAATACTAAGCCTTTTGTATAAAACAATACGATAAAAATGGTGTTTTAAATATAGTATGTGCTCATATACTTCCTCTATCTGCATTTCTAGGTATTAGGAAGCAGACATCTCTAAGGGAGCTTCTGGTATCATTAGTTTTGTGCAGGTAGGTTCAAAGCCTTGGATAGTACAGTGGTCTAAAGCCCTGTTATTAACATCAGCTGCCTGCAATTATTGCAGGTTCGAATCTCACCAAGGCTCAAGGTTGACTCAGCCTTCCATCCTTTCTAAGGTAGGTAAATTGAGGACCCAGTTTGTGGGGGCAATAAGCTGACTTTGTATAAATATACAAAAGTATGAAGGCTATTGCTTAACACATTGTAAGCCGCCCTGAGTCTCCGGAGAAGGGCGGCATATAAATCAAATTAAAAAAAAATAAATAAAAAAAAAATCTTCCGTATGAATCAAGGTGCAACCACGTATGGAAGATATGCAATGGTTGTTTTTCCTGTTGCCCTATACTGAGTAGTAGCAGGAAATCCAATTTATTTTGAGTAATGCAATTAAGAGACGAGTAGGCTCAAGTTTCCTATATTAGATCTTTACTGAGACACATTCTCATATATTTTTGGAATTCGTTTTGATAATACTACTTACAGAATAGATGCATTATAGAGGAAGGATGGTCTAACATATTAAGACACAAGTAATGGACTTGATGGGGTTTAGGTTTAGGTCAGTGGGGGTTCCTCCCAGTTCGGTCCCATTCTCCCGAGCTGGTAGCGGTGACCGTATGATGTCACCAAACCAGTGCGCCCCCCTGCCCCTGCCCCTGCGCCTCACCCACCCCCCACCCCCGCATTATTCTTACCTTTTATTTGGCCCCACCCCCAATCTATTGCTGCCTCCTGAGTCCCAGCTGATGACTAGAAGGAAAAAAACTGTTTAAACTCTTGCCACGGGGCTTCAAAGGGCCACCCTACAGCTGATCAGTGTTAAAAGAAAACAAATGAGTAGACCAGTGCCTGCAAAAATACATGAGTAGTTCAATGCCTGCAAAAATAAATGGGTAGACCAGTGCCTGCAAAAATACATGAGTAGATCAGTGCCTGCAAAAATACATGAGTAGATCAGTGCCTGCAAAAATAAATAGGTAGACCAGTGCCTGCAAAAATAAATGGGTAGACCAGTGCCTGCCAAAAAGAAATGGGTAGATCAGTACAGCTCTGCAAGCAGTTAAAAGCCTGGTAGACCAGTACCTCTGCTAAATCCTAAATAATTGTCACATGACCATCAAGCCACGCCCACAAAATAAGGCACACCCACAGAACTGGTAGTAAAAAAATTAAAACCCACCCCTGGTTTAGGTGGATCAAAGTTGGTGCGGAAACTGTGTTCAAAGCATGCTCAGCAAGAATTCCTGATTAATTCCACTGGGTTGATCTTTGGCTCAATGTTCTCCGATAGATATTTGTTAGGAATGCTTAAATTTAGCTTTCTATTGTTGTAACTTTAAATCTATTGTTCATTTTTTGCATTCTGGAATAAATAGCAATTCTCCTTACTTTCTTCCTTATGAAGGCTAGATAGGTTAAATACAGTACATGTTAGGATTTTGTTTTGTTCTGCTTTTTTCCCCCAAGACTTTATTAAATTTATTATGGTATAAAATACAATGAAAATAAAGATTAAAAAGAGGAATAAAAGGCAGTGCAGGATAAAAAGAAGAGAGGGAAAAATGACTTCTGACTCCTTCTAGCAAAGTGAAGTACTAACAGTTTTCACAGTTACCACCTTAGCAGCATCCCCATGATCATGTGACCAAAATTTGGCAATTGATTCATATTTATGACCATTGCTGTCCCAAGGTCATGGGATTACCTTTTGTGACTTTCTGACAAGCAAAGTCAATGGGGAAGCCAAATTCACTTAACAACCGGGTTACTAACTAATCAACTGCAGTGATTCACTTAACAACTGTGGCAAGGAAGATCATAAATGTGGCAAAACTCACTTAACAAATGTCTCATTTAACAACAGAAATTTTGGACTCAATTGTGGTCTTAGTTCAAGGACTATCTGTATATCTACACAATTGTTCAATCTTCAAACTTAAGTCTAAATTTCTCCCCCCCCCCTATTTTAAGCATAAAAACAGAAATAATTCCTCAATAGAAACAAGACTAAATAAAATATTCCTTTTGTTTAAAACAATTTACATTGCCACCTCAATCAGAACCATTTTTCCATCCATCCCCCCCCCCCCCCCCATTGTTAGGCATTATATAATTTATTAGTTTTTTCTGCATGGTCATCTTCTATGATAACAGAAATCACAATACTTTCTCAGGATCTTTGGCCAAGAACAGTAGCCTTATTTTTTTTTCTGTTTAGAAAAGAAGAAGAAAAGTAGAATAGTTTTCCTTTTTTATTATTATTCAGAAATGATAACTTTGCCCATTGAAACAGCTAGAAAAGGCCAGGATGAAGGATGAAGAGAGGAAAATGCTAATAACAAAATAAATCTTTTCTATTAAAAAGATAAATGCCCACATGGATAAGCTTGTACAAAGCCCAAGTCAAAAGCTTCCAGAGACAGCAATCCTACTTCAATTCTGACTGATTAGAGTGAATGATTTTTTTTTTACATTGTTAGTAATTTTAAACAATTGTTCAACAATTGTTAACAATTGGGGAGAGTACAATTGATAGATTTCATCTTTTTTTCAAATTTCTCTCAGAAATCTCTTGAGGAAAATTATGTGGCGCAGCTGGAACTTACCAATAGAATGGGATAGAATGAAACAATAAGATATCTGAATTAATTATTTTTAAAAAAATATCTTCTCATAGCAAATAGATTCTGTTTTGGTTGTTACAAGACACAACAAGACACAACAAAGATAAACAATTTTATGATTACAAAAACTTAACATTAGAGGGGACAAAAGTTTTCGGCAGAGGAAAGATTTACAAGGGTGATCTCAGGATGAGAAATAAAGTTGATGTATATTAAGTGAATGAAATGAAAAATGTTTCATCTTAAAAAATGATGAGAAGAAGAATTGAAATAGCTGAAAATACGTCGCAGATCAAGGTAAAGACCTATTCTCTGCCATTGTGGAATGCAGGGATTTAAGTTATAGGAAATCTGAGGGAGATTTTATATATTTTTTATTTTATTCAGAACAAAGTTAAAATACAAAATATAAAACTCAATAAAAATCCAAGAAGACATAAAAGAAAAAACAAAACAAAACACAAATCAATCAGAACATTAAAATGGTGCCTCAAAACAATAACAACAACACATTCTACACATATTATCCCCTCTAGTTGAGTACGTAGAGTAAATAAATTTGACTCCCTCCCTTCCAGCTGAAGCTGTAATGTTGAAGAAGTATACATACTTAAACAACAAATGAAATCCACTTTGCTTGTTCTTCAGCTGTGAGACTATATCTTTGATCTGGAACTGGATCAAAGTCCATATGTGTATCTTTATCCAAAGACAAAGTTTCGGATTCTGACATTCTTTGAACAATCATTAAAGTTTGAATGGGATGCAGGGGTTTAATTTACAGGAAGTCTGAATCTGAAGGTTCTGATTGAATATTAGGTGGGATGGGGACTCCCAGTACAATAAGAGTGGCATAAATTACCAAAACAGGTAATGGAGTGCTTTCAATGAGGCTTGGCAGCCATTGCTGAGAAACAGTTTTATTTGGATTTTTGCACTTAGCAGAATCTTGACTTAAACAATTACTTCCCTTGCTATGATTCTATGGAGAGAAGAAAATATTTGTAATGACAGGGATACATCTATGGAGTTCCATCTTAGAATAACTATGGAACTTCTAGTCACAAAAATGAGCCTTATGGTTCATAGAGGCAAGAGAATGATCAAATAATAGATGAGGAATTCCAACAGAAGAAGAACTAGCCATATCCAGTGGTCCCCAATCAAATCCACTTCAGTAGAATACTGGATAAACTTAGGGCACAGCTCCCACCCTTGAATTTCTTTCTCCATTACTCAGAGTATCTCTTTCATTGTGGCAAAATGGGCAGCAAATAGATTCAATAAATAAATAAATAAATTGTTGTTGTTGTTGTTGTTGTTAGTTGCAAAGTCGTGTCTGACCCATCATGACCCCATGGACAATGTTCCTCCAGGCCTTCCTGTCCTCTGCCACCCTTTGGAGTCCATTTAAACATACGCCTACTGCTTCGGTGACTGCATCCAGCCACTTCTTTCTCTGTCATCCCCTTCTTCTTTTGCCCTCAATCATTCCCAGCATTAGGCTCTTCTCCAGTGAGTCCTTCCTTCTCATTAGGCGGCCAAAGTATTTGAGTTTCATCTTCAGGATTTGGCCTTCTAAAGAGCAGTCAGGGTTGATTTCCTCTAGGACTGACCGGTTTGATCGCCCTGCAGTCCAAGGGACTCGCAGAAGTCTTCTCCACCACCATAGTTCAAAGGCCTCAATTCTTTGGTGCTCAGCCTTTCTTATGGTCCAACTTTCACAGCCATACATTGCAGCTGGGAAAACCATAGCCTTGACTACATGCACTTTTGTTAGCAGGGTGATGTCTCTGCTTTTTAGTATGCTTTAATTAATAATTCATTAATAAATCGCAATTAAGGCTCATGAGTTTTCAAAATGCTTGGTTATCAATAGACTAACCTATAGAACTACCTGACATTAATCCTAAGGCACAAAATGAGTCACAGCATTAGCTGTCACTAGGAAAGAGGTATGCAGTAGGGTGAAAGCAATGCTACTAGCAATGTTAGGAGGAGCAGAAATTACTCCATACACCTCAACTGGTAGACATTCAGTTGTCGGATCTTTTTAGGCCAGCAGTGACAGTGATTAGTTGCAGAGTGTGATAGACAGATGTTAACCTGACTGGATGAGCAGGAACAGCTTAATAAATCTCCCTATTAGTGGTATACTTTGTCCATCAATTCCAGACTGTCTGCAAAAGGAAAGAAAAAAGCCGGGACATCTTCAGATTATAAAAGATGTTAATTTTTATTAGCTGGCAGTTTTAAATGGTGTAACCCCACTCTAACGCTTGATGATAAGTTTGAAAGAAATATTCTTTCACGGAACTACAATTCCTAAAAATATCTAAATAATGTATTACAGTATGCAAAGTGTCTGATTTGCCTTAGTGACTTCATGCCATGAAGCATTATGAGTTACCATGTGAAAATGCTCCATGTTCCATTAAACAGAAGAGACTTTTGAATACAGTTGCATGCAAAATTTTAGATATCCCGATCAGAGTTTATATTCCAATACATCCCATGCGAACTGATTAGATTTATGTCATACAAAGTGAAATATGAAACTATATTGCAAATTGGAATAAATATTTAGCATTTATGTGCAATAATTTATCAAGTTAAAATAAGTAAACAATGACTATGACAAACATTAGAAGTTTGGATAACCTTTCAGTCAATACTCTGAAACGCCAATTTTGGCAGAAATGATTCATTGGGAGAACCAGATTAGTGATAGAGAAGATCTATGTGGTTAATAAAAGTCACTAGAAGTGTCAACTTCTTATTTCTTGTAGCCAGTTGAGACTCTTTATAGTTTGGCTTTTGAATTTTTTTACTCTATTCTTTCATGCAGAACTTTTCTAGCTCAAACATATTTTAGGACTTACACTTGTATACACTGCATATTTGACATTTCCCAAAGATTTTCAGTAATATTCAAGCTTGGAGACTATGAGTACTATTTCTATACTTTTACCTTTATATCCTTTACCTTTATATCCTATAAGTAATTCATGTTTGATCTCGAGATCTAGTTTGTATTTTTATTTAAATATCCAACCCATTTTTCTTCACATTCATCACTGATCTCACTAGCTGATGTCATTAACTTCCAGAATCAATCAATCAATCAATCAATCAATCAAAATAGAGCTGGAAGGGATTTTTGAGGTCTTTTAGTTCAACTCCCTGCTCAAGCAGGATACCCTACAGTATATCAGTGATGGCTAACTCTTTTGCCATCACGTGCCAAAAGCGGGGTGAGCACGGGGTGGGTGGGAGTCATGCATGCATGTGCCCACACCCATAATTCTATGCGTTCTACCCTTGCGCATGCATGCGTGATCGCCCCACGCTCCCCATGCTTTTGGCATGTGATGGCATGGTGGGCCCAATAGGCCCGTGTTTTGCTCTCCCCAGGTTCCAGAGCTTTCTGGAACCTGGCATTCCCCACCCCCCTGAAAGCCCTCCAGTGGCCAGAAATGGCCCTTTGTCCCAAGGGGTGGGGAAAGGCTGTTTTCATCTTCCTCAGGCTCCTAGAAAGGCTCTGGAAGTTGGCAAACGGGCCATTTCCGGCCTCTGGAAGGACTCTGGAGGGGTGGGGAAGGCTGTTTTCGCCCTCCCCAAGCTCCTAGAGTGGAGAGGGAATGGAGATTTTGCAGTATCCTTCCCCTGCCACACCCACCAAGCCACGCCTACCAAACCACGCCCACAAAACCGGTAGTAAAAAAATTTGAATTTCACCACTGGCCAAGGTTATTTTAGGAATGCCTCTCTCCATTCTACCCAGTCAAAATAGGGTGAGTGTGTTTCAAGTCCCTTCCCTTAAATGTTTCGCAGGAGAACATAGGAACTGTGCCTTTTCTTTACTTTCTTCTGTCCTATGGGGCAGCCTTCTCCCTGATGTCCAGTTACTGCTCCACTGTCCGCTAAATTTCTCAACGTTTTGAAATTTTCAGTGATGTGTGGTTTTTATTTTCTAGATTTAATCAGTTTTCAGAGCCAGGAAAGATTTTTCTTGATCTTCCAAAACTTACTGATCTGTTCGATGTGACTGCTGTTTTTTAGCAAACTTTCTCACAGCTGAAATTGCTAGTTGAAAGTGTTTGCAGATTTTTGTATAGCCTTTCGCTGCTTTGTAAGTGTGAATTGTCTTCATTTTCAGATACTCAGACAGCTGCTTAGGAGAGTCCATGGTTACTGAAAATAGATAAACACCAGTGACAACACAGAAAGCTACAAAGGTCACAATATTTGCAGTTGATTTCTCCTAGCTAATTGTAGGCTAAATGTTTCATAAATTTGGGGGTCTTAATGCGGTACTGTACTGTACAGTATTGACTGCATTTATTTTTTTTATGTAAACAGTTACAAAAAATGGTAAATCACATTCACATTCACAATGTTTCCTGCTTAACTTTGTTCTATTTAAAAGTGATGTCAGAAAGTCAGTAAAGACAATTGCTTTATGCCATTTGAGTTAAAATGCGAAGGGGAAAAGGTTACTGTGAAACAGAGCTCTTTGTAAAAGAGAAGTCAGAGTCAGAGTCATTTCAATCTGGCCCACTTAGTTGGTAGTACCTTTCATTAAATAAAACATCTATATTTGGTTTTATTACTGAGTTAATATTTAATATTTAAATACACACACATGCACACGTGCATCCCTAGGATGTTCTAAATGGGAAGGAATAGGAAACCTTTCACATTAAGGACTATCCTGCAGCAATTTATTTTCATTTTGCTGAACTGACAGATATTTTTTTGTTTATTACTGTGTTTCCCCGAAAATAAGAACCTGTCTTATATTTTTTTGAACCCTGATATAAGCGCTTGGCCTTATTTTGGGGCAGGTCTTATTATTTTGGGGCATGTGGAGCAAGATGGGGCTCCTCTTGCCATCTTGCCTGATTTCCAGCTCTGCATTTAAGAACTGCAGGCTGTATAAGATAATGTCAAGGGCCATATGCAGTTTACAGGCTTTGTGTTTGACTGTTTAAAGGACTCTACTGAGCTGTGGTGGTGCAGTGTTTAGAGTGCAGTACTGCCAGCTACTTTTGCTGACTGCTGGCTGCCTGCAATTTGGCAGGTTGAATCTCACCAGGCTCAAGGTTGACTCAGCTTTCCATCCTTCCAAGGTGAGTAAAATGAGTACCCAGGTTGTTGGGGGCAATATGCTGACCCTGTAAAGTGCTTAGAGAGGGATGTAAAGCACTGTAAAGCGGTATATAAGTTTATTGCTTATATGGCTTATAAGCTATTGCTATTCATAACAGGTATCTAAAACATGGTTTGTTGAATAAAACATAATTGATGGGTTTGTTGAGTAAAACATAACTGATGGGTTCACCCCATAGAATCGGGGGGGTGGGGAATCACACAAGCCACATTTTATATGTGTATTGGTGTGCGAGTGTTATCTGTCTTGCAGTACTTACAATACAATGTTTACAATGCAAAATAAATAAAATACTCGTAAGGAATCCAATAAATTCAGATGCAATACATAAATATTAGGGCAGCTTATAAAATGAAGGAGAAAGTCTGAGAGAATATTTTAGTTTTTTGAGGGGAAATCCTTCCCAAGTGAGGTTCTACTTCATCTTTTTTTTGGGGGGGGGGAGTTTATTCCGTAGGTAATAACTACTGTGGGAAAACTAGTAGAGTCTTGGCGGTGCAGCGGACTAAGTGCTGTTATGTAGCACTTAACTGCCAGCTGCCTGCAATTAGTGTGAGTTCAAATGTCACCAGGCTCAAGGTTGACTCAGCCTTCCATCCTTCCGAGGTAGGTAAATTGAGAACCCGGATTGTGGGTTAAGCAATAAGCTGACTTTGTAGAAACACCACTTATGGGGGGGGCCAAAATCCCTAATAAGCAGGTATATACAAAAGAATAAAGGCTATTGCTACAAGTGTATTGTAAGACGCCCTGAGTCTTTGGAGAGGGCGGTATATAAATTGAACTAATAAAATTGAACTAATACTTTGACTTACAGCAGACTGAATATTAACAAGCCACGGTATGATCAGCTCGGTACCCAGTTTTGATTATACCAATGAAGGTAGACTATAAGAAATCAAGTAATTCCTCAGATAACAAGTTTAGCAGATTAGTTGAGCCCATCCATTCTATTCCCCAGAGAAAAGAAAGGAAGTACACAATTTATAAACTAATAGGAGTGGGGGAGAGAGAAGAAGACACAGCAGAATCTGAATGTCAGCAAAATTTAGTTTTCATTTGGGACAACGTAATTGTTTAAGTATTAGGTCTAACCAAAAGTAATGCCCCAATTAATGTCAAACTACCAGAGTTGCTGTCTGAGACTGCAGCTATTGTACTCTCATCAGATCTAACCTTCCATTTTTCAAGGCCTTTCTCCACACTGAATGAATTGGCTGTTTATTGATCATACCTTCATACTAATGCAGTGTAACATTTCACAAGCGGTTGAGAGGCTTATTAATTCCAAGCGAAGATGGCAGACTGAAAAGCAAAAGTAATTTGCTGGGACATATGTTAAAAATTGACAAGAGCCTACCACTGATAAAGGTCTCTGATTGTCTTTCTGTTTATTCTTTTTTTTTATTTTTAACCCTGTTTTGTATTTACTTGTATAAAAGGTTTCAGATGGAAAGTACTTCCTTAGGGAATCTATGTGATCTGCATTCATATCCAATAGGAAAATGGGTAAGATAAGTTAAAACCAAAGGTTACAGAGCTGGGCGATTTTTTTTTATCACTTTCTCCGCCAGCCTGTCAGTTATCTTGATTCATCTCCAAAATGCTCCAGTTTCATTCAATCTCCTGTCTGGCAGTTTATTCCATTTTTATAGTAAGCCAATGTTCTGTGCCAGAGCTCTTTCTGGAATTGACACAGGAAACATCCTGATGGCCTATAAGAAATCAAATAATTACTTATGGATTATTACTTAGGGATAAACTCCAGTGGTGGGTTTCAAATTTTTTTACTATTGGTTCTGTGGGTGTGGCTTGGTGGGTGTGGCAGGAGAAGGATAATGTAAAATCTCCATTCCCTCCCCAATCCAGGGGAAGGTTACTGCAAAATCCCCATTTCCTCCCAATCACCTGGGACTTGGGAGGCTGAGAATAGATGGAAGCGGGGCCAGTCAGAATTTTTACTACCGGTTCTCCGAACTACTCAAAATTTCCGCTACCAGGAGAACTGGTCAAAAGTTGCTGAAACCCACTTCTGATAAACTCCGTCCTCCCCCCAATAATCATTTATATATTGCATTTGAATTTATTGGATTCTTTACAGATATTTTTTTAAAATTTTTCATTGTAAATATTGTATTGTAAATTTGGTAAGGTAGATAAATAACACACGCACCAACATACATACAAAATATGGTTTGTGTGATTTCCCCCTGATTCTGTAGGTGAAGCCATCAATTACATTTTATTCAACAAGCCATGTTTTACATACAGTCTCTCTGAGATTCATTTTCTATTAATAGCTGGCATGTAGACCTCTTGGACTTTTTTTTTAACATTGTCTTTTATGTGGTTGTGCTGCTGTATGTCTTTTCCTCTCTTTTCTTTTCTGTTGAACCATCTACAGCTTCTGAAGGAAAAGCACTTTCTTTTCTTTGACTGCTGTACTCTGTTTGCTGGTAACTTCAGAACTCCAAAACATATGTTTCTTCTTGTCTCCTCCCACATCCTCCATCCCACATCTGTGTCAATGCTGTAGCTTTACTGAAAGCTACATGCTGAAAACATTCCAATGGGAGAGAAAGAACATTTTTTGGTAAGCAGCCTGCTCTTCTGCACTTGTACAAATATGGTCATTTTCATCAAATTTTCTTATTCTTGTCCACTTATTTGTAGTTACATTTCCACACTCAATGTGTAGTCCTTAATGGAACCACATCTAGTAACTGTGGGGGCACCTACCCTCTGGAACCAGCTGCCCCCGGAGATAAGGAGAATTCATGATCTCAGTGCCTTCCGCCGTGTCCTCAAAACACATTTTTTCCAACAAGCTGGGCTGGCTTAAGAAGAAATGTTAAATATTTTAATTGGTTTGTTAGTTTTAAATTTTGGGGCCAAATTTATATATATATCTTAATTGCTTTTAATATTTGTATTTCATGTTTTTATTTCTGGCTGTACACCGCCCTGAGTCCTCAGGGAGAAGGGCGGTATATAAATTGGAAATAAAATAAAAAAATAAAATAAAACAGTAATAGAGTTGGAAGGGACCTTGGAGGTCATCTAGTCCAACTCCCTGCTCATGCAGGAGACCTATACTAGGGATTCGAACTGCCGAACTGCTGACCTTTCTGATCAACAAGCTCAGTGTCTTAGCCACTGAGCCACCTAGTCATGCTGTACATGAAGGGAAATAAGCAGCGTGTTACCTGAAGGTTCTGTCTTACTCTTCAATATTTTCCTAAGTGATTTAGATGAGGGAACTCATCAAACTTGCAGAAGGCACCAAGCTGGCAGGAATAGCCAATGTCCCAGAAGATAGGCTCAATATCTAGAATGATCTCAACAGACTTGAACACTGGGCCCTATCTAATGAAATGACATGCAATGGTGAGAAAAATAAGGTATTATACTTAGGCAAGAAAAAACAAAAACAAATGTACAGATAGATATAGGAGTCCTAGTAGACAACCACTTAAATATGAGCTAGCAGTGTGCTACAGCTGCTCAAAAAGCCAAAGCAGTCCTACGCTGCTTAGCTGCGGGATAGAATCAAGATCACATGAAGTGTTAGTACAGCTTTTGTAATGCTTTGCTAAGACTACACTTGGAATATTACTGTCAGGTTCCAAGTAATGTATCCATCACAAACTGAATGCCAAAGCATTCAGTTTTCTCAAAGAACAAATTTATTTAGATACATCTTGGCACTAACTGGTGAAAAGCCAATACTGAAGTTCCCAGGCTTTTCACCCCGATATAAGTATCAGTTTCTCAAGTTTCCAAAATAAACTGTCACATTGTCCAACCAAGATGGGAACTGGTTGCTTGACGATTTCTCTCCTCCTCCTCTGCTCAACCAGCCATTGGAATGTGCTTGACTCATTGGCTAGCTATGTTGGTTTGGCTGAAGGCTCTATCCTCCTCTGCTCTCCCCCCTTCAGCTACAAACTGTGTCTAACTGAATTCATGTCAGAGTACCCAAGAATACAAACAATCTCACACCCAAATCAAATTCAGGCTTGACAGTTGTATCCAGTTTTGGTCACCATCATATAAAAAAAGATGTTGAGACTCTGGAAAGAGTGCAGAGAAGACCAAGAGAGATGAATAGGGGACTGGAGGCTAAAACACATGAAGAACAGTCACAGAAATTGGATATGTCTAGTTTAGTGAAAAGAAGGATGATATTCAATATTTGAAGGGCTGCCACAAAGAAGAGGGGTCCACCTATTTTCCAAAGCACCAAAAGGCAAGGCAAGAAGCAATGGGAAACCATAAAAGGATAGAACCAACTTAGAAGTAAGGAGAATTTTCCTGACAGTGAGAACAATTAACCAGTGGAACAATTTGCCTCTGGAATTTGTGGGTGCTCCAACACTGGAGATTTTTAAGAAGAGATAGGACAACCATTTGTCTGAAATTGTATAAGGTTTCCTGCCTAAGCAGAGGATTGGATTAGAAGCCTTTCAAAATCAATTCCAACTCTATTATTCTGTTATATTTAATTGCTATTCATTATGTGGTCTTTGACATAGCTAGAATTGCCATGAGATTAATCTAGAAACTATTATCATTATTGCTGTTAATATAATTTGGGTTCAATGATACCATTGAATAGTCAATAATATGACTCTCTTCATTACACTACAAAATCCACTTTTTCCATGAGATTTGTTGTTTAGCTAGTTCACATACCTCAATAAGTTAGGAAGGAGAAAAGCAACATATGGATTAATATTAAATCATTATCTTATGAAACAAAGGCATCTAAGAGGTTCAAAGAACACTGAATGTACTTCAGTTAATTATCTGAAGAGATAATGTTTTTCTCTTCTGTCTCTTAGATCATTGTTTTTATCCTCAAAATGGAAACTTGAGAATAATAATTGAAGTGTGTTTGTAATGTTTGTGAAAATAACATGTGTTTCACTTTTCCATCTGCTACTAGCATCAAGAAATGCAATGAGAAACAATATTACACTCTTCTCTATAGAACAGAAGGCATATGACAAATAATTAAGCATTGGTTTTTGTTGTTAGTTCATTACTGATGATGAGTAGAAACTGATTTAAATGATTTGTGCTAACATTCTGTAAATGATTCAGCCTGAGTATGTTTACTTTAATAAAACAGCATTATCCACAATGCAAACTAGATAAAAAATAGATAAGTAGGCTTTTGACTTTTTTGACTTTTTTGAAAAATGTTCAAAAAAAAAAAAGGATGAGCAAATACCGACTTTTAGATTCTCTCTGGATTGAATTTATACATTTGGAGAGTCCTCTAAATATAATATTCAATCTACACACTGCACACTGTAGCTTACGGATGAATCGATACCGTTATTGCTGGATGTTTCTCAATGCTCTGACTACCTTTGTTGCTGCTTCACCTTCTTAGGAGAATGAAGTACTTTGGGGGAAAAACTCTTTGTATTATAAGGAGGTTACTGCCTCTTTCTGAAGCATGTAGCTTCAAGACTGAAACTGGGGTCGCAATCAACAAGGAGTAAGATTGCTGTTTTTTTATTTCCTATTCTGCTAGATACGTTGTCTGATAAAAGGACACTTATGGAAAGATTCAATACTATTCTGTCAATGGCCATTGAATTCGTTCACTTTTTCTCTTTCCTGGTTGTGTATATCAAGAAATCAGATAACATGCTAGTGGTTGAACAGGACTGGGGCATGCCATTTTGATTCCTGAAAGAAAATCAAAGTAATGTCTTCCCCCAATTCATCTACTGCAGTTGACTATGTTGGAAAATCAAACGTTGATGAGATAGCATTGCCCTTCATCTGAGACAACAGTCACTGTTAACCCTGAAGCACTTAACTAATACCAGCAGTGGTGGGACCAGCACCACATAGTGAGAAATGTTCAGTCATTTATTGTACTCAGGATGCTTTAGATCACGATGCGAAAAAATGTTGGGGTAACCAGCATCTCTTTTTAGTCTCCAAATTGAAAGAAACTTAAAAAAGAAATCTGTGAAGGAGATTTAAGGAGCCAAATGGATGCTTCAGGCCTCTGCTGAAAATCCCCAAGGCTCTCCTCCAATAGATCATGACCCCATCCACTTTTATAATGTAACCCTTGTGCAGCCTGGAGCCAATGAAAGTTGCATAATTCTGCTTTAGATTGTGGCACTGTCAAAGAGGTTAGGACCCTGGAGAAAAGCCACAACACAGGGAAAGAGGACTTGTCTAGGTTAAACTTTATTATTTTTCAACCTTACACAAAGTTCAGGAAGTAACTGCTACTTTTCCTTATCAAAGGGAATACTAAACACCATCTCTCAATGAAGATAAAGGCACTGATCATTAATCTTCAACCTCATCCTAGTTCTAACCTTCTCCATTCTTTCTTAAGATACTCACCAATATTAATGTTTATATATTAATGTTAATATATGACTTGGTATACAAACCTTAGTTATAATCAGGTAATTATACTACTTTTGTATACTCTTATTGATTAGATTTACGTTTTGATCGGATATCATATTGTAGACAGTATTGAGATTTTTTAAAAAATATAATCATCATACTAGTACAAATCAGATCTGATCTGATTCAAATAAACTATGCTGTTTGGAAAATTAAATATATTTGATTCAAATCGCTAAATTGATTTAGACACCAAAGTTGGCTTTGTACATATATCATGTTCCCGAGATTGATCAGTTTTACTTAAAAGCACCTGATTTGATTCCTTGCTCCAAACTGACTCAAAAATTCCAATCTTCTTTTGAGATTTAATCAATTTATTTCCAACTCAAGTTTTTCTTTGACTCCAGGAGTATATAATACTTCCATTCTTTTTTCTTTTTTTGGCCTGGTTGAAAAAGCTCTTCATCAATATAATTTCTACATGGCTTGGTACCAAAATATCTGCAGGACTACATTATGCAAAGGGAATTATTAACTTGATTGATTCATATATCTTGGAAATCCCCATTTCTATAGGATATTGAGTGACTCATAGTATTGCTTTTCAAAAGAAGCATCTACTACTTATAGACTAGTACAGGTGTCAGCAACCTGCGGCTCCCGAGCCGCATGCGGCTCTTTAGGCCCTCTACTGTGGCTCCCTGTTGGCTGGCCCCACCCCTCACCAGTGGTGGGTTGTCCCTGGTTCGCACTGGTTCTATAGAACCGGTAGTAAAACCGGCGGGAGGCCCCGCCCACCAATCCCAATGTCACCAAAATGCTTCTGTGCATGCACGGCCCCACTGCAAACTGGTAGTAAAGGTAAGTAGAACCCACCCCTGCCCCTCGCCTCCCCTCCCAGTCACTCCATGCCTGGCCTGAGAAGGTAAGGATGCCGTAGGGGAGGGGCTGGAGAAGCATCCGGGGCAGAGACAGAGAGATACAGAGGAGGGAGAGAGGGAGGAGGGGGGAAGAGAGGGGGAGAGAGAGAGAGAGAGATCAAAAGAGTTTTGTGGTTCCCGGTGTTTTTTAACAACCGGATCTCTGCCCTAATGACCAGCTGGGAAGGTGTAGATAGGGGGTCATGTGACTGGTGGAAGTGAGTGACATCGAGTTGGCCATGCCCACCCAGGTTTTGTGGCTGCCAGTGTTTTCTTTTCTGTGGGAAACGGGTCCAAATGGCTCTTTGAGTGTTTAAGGTTGCAGATCCCTGGACTAGTAAAAAAAAATTATTTTCAGTTCTTAGGTTGTTTCTTCATCCAAAAGAGTACCCTGTGGTCATTGATTTCTTCTACGCACACTTGCTCCCTTGGATATATACAGTTATAGGTCATACTCAACAAATGTTCTTCTCTTTTGCACCTCTAACAAAATGGCTATTTTAGAATGGTACAAACACATATAATTCAGTTCCTGGTGGGAAACATTAAAAAGAATCACCACTCAAGGTCACCAGAGTTACAAAGATTGCCATAGTTTATAGTCTACGTACTCATGACTTTCATCGTATATATTTGGAGAGATTTATCTATAGTGAAATAAGATAACCATCTTTGTCATCTTTGTGATACAATGGAGTAAAAAAAAATATCTGAAAAATAATGGATGTTGCTGAATTAATTCTTTTTCTGACTCATCCTTATGTATAATAAATTTGCATTCAACAGGGAACTTTTTCTGGAATATGGGAACTTGTTTTAAATTTAAATATAACTTTAAAAATAATTGTGAATGACTTTGCCAATAAAGCACCTACTTTAAAATTTAAATTTACATTCAAATGTAAATTAAATTTACATTTTATTCAGTCCCATAAAACCACCTACTAGTCAGGTCCTTAAAAAGCCTCAATGTCAGGAAAGGGGGAGGGGAATTCTCTACACTATACTTATAACTAGAGGCTTGGCTCTTGAGCTGTACAGCATACATATTGGGTGAATATTTGGTGCCTTCAAGTCAGTCATGATCCCTGGTGACTACCTGAACAAGTCCCTGTAGTTTTCTTGGCATTTTTTTTTTCAGAAGTGGTTTGCCTTGTCTCCCTCCTAAAGATGAGAGACAGTGATTGCCCCAGCTTAGTATTTCTAACACGGTATTAGAACCCATGGTTTCCTGGTTTCTAGCCTGGTGTCTAAACCACTACACCAAACTAGTTCTCCTATAGCATATAAATATATATAATAAATGTGTGATGATTCAGATATTCTATTTGTATGCTACTGTGTTTCCTCAAAAATACAACCTACCCCGAAAATAAGTCCTAGCTTGATTTTTACACATGCACCAATATAAGCCCTACTCCTAAAATAAGCCCTAATTAAGACCCCACCCACTCCAGGGTACACGTGTAAAAATTAAGCTAGGGTGGATGGAGGATGGAGTTACCCTACTGCTTACCTTCAGACAGTTGCAGCCAGGCCTCCCATACCCTGACACCTGCCTTGCCAGCCCATTTCTTCTGTAGTCAACAAGGCCAGCAAGGCTTTCTTGAAGACCTCTGCAGCTGATCACAGAACTCCAGATCGATCCAGCGCTCTGTTATCAGCCGCAGAGGCCTTCAGGAAAGCCTTGCTGGTCTTGCCGGCCACAAAAGAAGTTCCTGAAGGCTCTGACAGAGAAAAGGAGGCTGGCAATGACATGCACAAGTGAGGTGAGTCAGTAGATGACATCCCTCCCAAAAAAAGACCTAGTGCCTTTTTTGGTGGCAAAAAATATATATATATAAGACAGGATCCTATTTTCAGGGAAACACAGAATCTACTATCCAACAAGAATTATTTCTCAACAGCTTGACCTGGTCCTGGTCTGAGGATGATACTGAAATCCTCTGTTGTTTTGCAAGAGCAACATCTGTTGCATGGAACAGGTTTCCCCTAAATATTAGACTAACATTTACTGTAATGGTCTCCCAGTGGATCTAAGAAAAATGTGCGAAAGCCTAGTTTGATTTATTTAGCCAGGTTCTGGTTTTGTATTTGATAACTGCATGTGTATTAATTATATCATGGATATTTTGTTTCATTTAAATATTTAATTATTGTAAAGAGTTATCTTGAAGTAAGATGGGTGGCCTATAAATTTTATAAATAAATAAACTGCTGAGAGTAATTGCAATAGGGATTGATGGATGATGATGGAATGGAATGGAATGGAATGGAATGGAATGGAATGGAATGGAGCAGAGCAGCAAGGAGTAGAGTAGAGTAGAGTAGAGTAGAGTAGAGTAGAGTAGAGTAGAGTAGAGTAGAGTAGAGTAGAGTTGAGTAGAGTAGAGTAGAGTAGAACAGAACAGAACAGAACAGAACAGAACAGAACAGAACAGAACAGGAATAGAACAGAATAGAGCTTTATTGTCACTTTAAATGTACAGTAATCAGCATACATTTAAATTAAATGTCATTGCATTCAGCTCCCAAAAGGTAACCATTATACATATACCCACATGCACACATATGTATGACACCGATAAACATCACGTCAAAGGTGATTTGACATACATACATACATAAATACATACATACATACTTATCAGAGATCTTTAGGCAGACTATAACTTGCCAAAACCCACCTAAATTGACTAAGAAATATAGGCTAGTCAATTTTCATTTACTTTACTGTATTTGTACAACTATAAACTACGTTCACACAATGACATCTCTTATTCCTTATCATTGAGGGCTTTAAGCTTAGTGTGTCATATGAAATGATTGCTATTTTGTCTCTATAGAAACTGTAGACTCAGAAATGATTCTGAGAATGAAGTAGCAAAACAAACATAATACTTCATAGTGAAAGCAAATTTACAGTGTAAAATGAAGCAGTCACATAACTGTACCGTCACATGGGAGGGTGGAAGAGAAAAGGGCTTATTTGAAGGGGCTAACATAGATTCTTTGCCTTTTCAATATTAAAAGAAAGTTGAAGAGAGCTTTCTGGCCATTGCATTTCTTCTTTTAAAAAAAGTTAAACCCCTTTCGGCCACTAGAATTTTTAGGCTGTTGTCCCATTTCCAGTAGTGGCCCAAATTGTGGGAACCTTTTGAGAAAAGTGTATTTTCTAAAACTAGCTAATAACACCACTTTTTTTGGGGGGGAGTAGTACCATAAAATTATATATCAACGGAAAGATAATTTAATCAAGAATGTAAGGCATTAACTTTTATGAAGGACTTGCTGTTAGAATAGCAGTTACAGTATAAAGAAGAAAAGTGAGTCACATAGAAAAAATGAGATATACAAAAATTATCACCATAGAAAAAATGAGATATACAAAAATTATCACCATGTCAGTTAATACTTATGGTAGTTGTATTAGCATGAATTACAGCCTTAAAACATCTTTTTTTTTTAAAAATTTGATTTATATGCCGCCCTTCTCCGGAGACTCAGGGCGGCTTACAGAGCGTTAAGCAATAGCCTTCATACTTTTGTATATTTATACAAAGTCAGTTTATTGCCCCCACAAACCGGGTCCTCATTTTACCCACCTTAGAAAGGATGGAAGGCTGAGTCAACCTTGAGCCTGGTGGGATTCGAACTTGCAGTAATTGCAAGCAGCAGATGTTAATAGATGTTAATAACAGGGTGCTTTAAACCACTGTACTACAGGCTCTGTTAGGCCATCTTCCCATGGAGGTCATCTTCCCATACAGGCCATCTTCCCATGGAGTGAACCAAGTCTTTTAGTTCAGCAGTTGTTATAATATGAAACCAAGATTGAATGATTGCTTCTATTAACTGGGTTTTATTGCTGGGTCGCTTCTGACTAACAAGTTTCTTTAATCGGCTCCATAGATTTTTCAGTTGGGTTAAGGTCTGGGCTATTCCCAGGCCATTCCAGCAGTGAAATATGATTACCTTGAAACTCAAAAAAAAAAAAAAGTGGTGTTATTAGCCATCAAACCTCAAAAATACAGTTTTCCCAAAAGGTTCCCACAATTTTGGCCACTACTGTACTTTCCTGATAGGTTGATAGACGTTTCAATCTCTAATAGGATGTAAACTGCAAGATATTTGGATTCACACTAATCAGCTTTGCTTCCACCTGGATTACAAATGGGTAGATGAGAGACTTGTTTCAAGTATCCTGTAAATTTCAAACAACACTATTCAAGCTACACTATTTCTGCTACAATCTAGAAAGGTCAGAAAATCATTCATTTCTAAGGATGCGTCTATGGAAAAATCCATTGATCCATCGAGTTCATATTGTCGTGTAGGGGATTGATATTCCTGGCTGCCTTGAAAACTCTTTTCAATGAATTTGAGTTTTATTGGAAACATTTGATACTACAATAATGGCTGGTATAAAGTGTATGAATAGCAAATACTCTGAAGTTTTATACAGAAAGAAAGGAGCTACACTTCAGAGGGAATATATTTTGAAGCAAGTACTAAAATATTTCTTTTCTTCTTCAAACTTGCAAGAAACAGATAGAGAAACTCCGATGCCCACCATTAGTTCACCAACTCTTCATCTCTGCAAGGGGGAAGCGTTGTATATTATTATCTGCCATCTCAAACATGTTCTGCAAATTATTTCATGCATAATGCATGGCTTTCTTTTCAGCTAGTGTAGCAAACCAGGCACTCCTGCTATGTAAGCAAAAATGCAACACACATTACCACATTGGCGGAAAAGCCTAACTTTGGATAAATACTTCTACTTCTCAAGTTCACCAATATTTTCTATATGGAAAACAGATCACGGTACTGATAAATTACTGCTTTAATGTTCATTCCAGCCTTTACTGCTAGATCAGTTGTTAATCTGCACAAGGGAAATAAAATCTAAACTGAAATAATATTAGATGGTCAGCAAGATCCATGCTTATAGGGTGAATGTAGATTTCATACCCAGAAATGTATAGATCATTCTTCCTGGATGGATTTTCAAGATTACTAATATCTACAGTTTTGGGGATTAAATATTATGGAATGAAATGTGTGAAACATAATAATACATAATATTAATAATAATACATAATATTAATTTTGTATTCCAGTAATTGAAACAAATTATCAATGCAATATTTTTAGATATATAATGCTACCTTTTGCTGGGCTGGACTATTTGACCCTCTAACAAAAGGGTGCACATTTTTTCCTGGACCTATGCATGTCCATTATATGCTGAGACTATATTCCATAAGCAAAAGAATAGGAATTGGCTAAACATTAGGTTTAATTTGTATGTAAGATTAATTACTATAAATAAATTGGGTTTTATTTTATTTTGTTAATTTTTCCCCTCTTTTTGATATTCTATACTTAAAAGTCTCAAATTCTGCATCTTTTGTCAATCCATCTAAGAGTTCCTATTTCCTTCTGCTATCTGGTCAGTAAGATGGAAATGCCACAATTTAGACAGTCAAAGGTATATATTCTGTTTCTAATAAGAGTTTTCCTTTTTTAAAAAAAAACAAGAAAAACATATCTAACCCTTTTCCAGTAGAACTGTTGCAAATCTATAGGAACTGAAAAAAGTTCATTATACATTGATCATGAAGAATGAAATAAAAGTTGTTGCTGTAGAAAATCAATGCAAGTTCTTGTACACGCACTCATGCTCTGTATTTCATTCCTATCTAACAGGGTATTTTGGTATGACATTTAGAATGGGTCAGTACTGCACGTCAATGTCTATGCTCCGTGGAGAGAGAAATTTCAAGGATTAACAATTTAGTGAGTGGGGAATTGTGTAACACATCTAATTGGAAATAATGTCATGATTGGCATTCATATATTCATATTTTCCCTTTTGAAAAGATGGTGCTCAAACCCACCATAAACTTCCAAATGCATTTTAAATTAAAACAAAACAAAAATAAAAACACCTTTCCCAAAAATATCTTTTGAACCAGAAAAGGTTCAAATATGTTTAGAATTTAAATGCTATATGTTACTTACGGGGCGGATGGGATTATGGAAGAGGAAAGAAAATATTTCAGTGGGGAAAAATACATGGCTGGTGCAAGAAAAGCCAAAATATTGTACATGAGTTTTAACAATCTCTCATTTTCTTCCTACTGTGAAAATGCATCAAAATGATGCCAGCTAATAGGCCTTTGAATATTAATTCAAATACTAGCCCAACACAATCAACAATGTATTCCGTTTAAGCTGTGAATAAGTGAATGCTTATTCATAAAATCTTGTTTTCCTAATTAGCTCCACACCTACTGTGCAAAACTCTACTTGATTCAGTTTAACCTTTCCATCAACTTCCTCAATAAAACTTAAGTCAATCTATTTTAACTACTAATGAAAGCCACATAAAAGAAGCAAGCAGTTGTACCCTAGGGCAGCGGTCACCAACTGGTGGTCCATGGACCACTGGTGGTCCATGAGAAAATTTTGGTAGTTCTCAGAAAAATTATTTGCATTTTTTATATTGCACTACATCAAAGTATGGCCCCTGGGCCAGATACGAGCAATGAACTCTTGTGTTGCTGCAGAGAGTCTTCCCCTGCGGAGTCTTCTTGTGTGAGTCGGAGTGGGGCAGAAATTCTGACTTAGGTCTGCTTCAGCCTCCTGGTGTGGGGCTTTGGGCAAAGGCTGGAGGGAAGCGCCACTGGTGGCAAAGAGCTGGAGGACCTTGTTCCAGTGGGACTGTATCATGGCCTGGAACTGGCTGACCATTTCAGCTCGCTGAGCCTCCAGGCGCCGGTACCTGGCCTTGCACTCCCACAGATCTTCCCTCTGCTTGGAAAGCCTATGCTTGTAGTCCTTAGTGAGGTGTTTCTGCTGAGCCTCCTTCTCCGTCAGATCCAATTTGAACTGAGCTGTTTTGCCAACTCTTTCTCATGATGCCTGCTTAGCCCCAACAATTGCTTTCTGTTGGGGCCCTAAGGAGCCTGGACAGGGAGGTGAAGAGTTGGCCATGCCCATCCGGTCACATGACCACCTAGCCACGTCCACCCAGCCTGTTATTAGGCAGATCACATTAGTGGTCTGTGGGAATTAAAATTATGAATTTAGTAGTCCCTGAGGTCCCCCTGTCCCGGGGGGGGGGGGAAATTGCATAAACTTTCTCAATGGATATCTAGAAATAACAATGTGTAAAAATGTAAAGGTGATAGATGTACTCATGTATGAGCCTCACTAGATAACCAGATCAAGAAGTGAACTCCACAGGAAGGCTAAAACTATCTTCACTGAGACTGACTATAGAAACAGAACCTTGCAAGTCTGATTGTATTGTACTTCATCTATCTTAATGAAATAAACAGGTATCTAGTGAGCTGCTTCTAAAGTTATTTAAATGTTCTGGATTTGGACCTGGATTTTATTCCTTGTTTAATTGGCAATGGAACTTGGATATCCATTAAGGTTATCTTTCTTATTCTTTCTACTTTGTGATAGCTCTCCCCCTTTTAATATGCGTACAACACATGTTAAAAAGGAACATGGCATTGATTGTGTAATTGGTTTGATTTGATTTCCCTTCCCGCCCTGACCACTGTTCATAGAATACAGAATTAATGTTGATGTCAGTTTTGGAAGACAATTTTCTTTTTTGCTTCTTAACTGCCACATATTTTAGCTGGTGAATTTGGGAGGGGATTGTTGTTGGAGCGGTAGAAAGTTAGTCATAACAACATTCCATATTCAAGGACTTTTGCCTGCATCTGATGAAGACTGCCAGAAGATTGTATCCAGTTGAGTGTGAAGAGTTGATTGGACAATGTGATGAACTTGTGGGTGTGGGGCAGGGCTGTGAACTGTTAGCTGGGTGGAAAAAACCTGGAAGCTTTCAGATTCGGGTTCTCTCAGATGTGCCAACATGACATCTCTAATAAATTGGAACGTTGAGGAACCTCAGGCCTCAGAGCTTTATTTCATGGGGGGTGTTCCTTGGAACCCTGACAGTTGATTCAAATCATGAGAAAGCTAGTTTCTTATTTTAACTCTTCCCTGAGTATAAAACTAGAGGTATATGAGCTTCAACAAATGTGAATGACTTATTTATAACTGCTGCCATGAACTGTTAGTGTTCTTTAGGACAATGATTCATAGAAAAGGAATGGAGCAGATAAATGTACATACAGATTTTCTGAGAGCTAGTTCAGAGTGGCAATTGAAATATTGAACTAAAAATGGGGCTCACTGAATGAATCTCACCCTTGCGCTCTCTCACTCTCTCTCAGACTAACCTACCTAACTCATTAAGTTGTTGCTACAAACACACACAGAGACAGACATACAAAACCTTGGAGAAAGAAAAAGAGAAATGCTATGTATTTCAGGTGGCCTGAAATTCTGAATATCCACTAGAACATATAGGATATGTTTTACAGAGAAGAGCTATGGTGGCACAGTGGTCAGAATGCAGTACTGCAGGTTACTACTTCTGTTGACTGATGACTTCCAGCACTTCAGCAATTCAATTCTCACTGGCTCAAGGTTGACTCAGCCTTCCATCTTTCTGAGGTGGATAAAATGAGGATCCAGACTGTTGGGAGCAATAAGCTGACTCTGTAAACCACTTAGAGAGAGTGAGCTGTAAAGTGCTATTGCTATTGCTATAAATTTAACAAACAAACAAATAAAGGGGCAGGTTAGTGATGAGAGTTGTTTAGTTTAGTTTAGTTTAATTTACTTTATTGTCATTGTACCTCATACAATGAAATTAAATGCCATCTTCAGTGTACATTATAACTATAAAAATAAAACACAAACACACATCCTTCACATTCTATACAATTGAATTGAAAATCCGATATTGCATTAATATTGCGCTATACAATAGAATTCAATATAGTTACTGCCCTGGGATAGAAGCTGTTTTTCAGCCTATTTGTCCTTGTTTTTATTATCCGTCTGCCAGATGGTAATAGTTCAAAAAAAGGGTGCCAAGAATGAGATGGATCTTTAAGAATGTTTTCAACTTTCTTAAGGCAGCGGAAGCTATAAAGCTCTTCCAAAGAGGGGAAAGGGCAACCAATGATCCTCTGGGCAATGACATTGACCCCCTGAAGTGCTGTCCTATCTGCCACTGTGCAATTGGCAAACCATACATAGATGCAGTAAGTTAAAATACTCTTTAGGTGCAGCAGTAGAAGGTCACCAGCAGATTTTCAGTTGTTGTGATGAAAGTCATGGAAAAGAGTTGTTTCTCTTTTCTGTAAGTGAATATCTAATTTCATGGCCAATTTAAGATTCTTATTCCTTTAACTTCGTTTTTCCCCTCCTCCTTACATTTTATAAATTTATTTTGTAAATGAATGCTCCAGTCCTAGTTCTCTTAGGAAACCTGCTGACTGATTAATTTAATCAGCTTTTCAGTGTCCAATGAAACTTTGTAAAGGCAAGAGAGACCATGATACAGATAGTCTAAGGATAAAGGTAAAGGTTCCCCTCGCACATAGGTGCTAGTTGTTCCTGAGTCTAGTGGGCGGTGCTCATCTCCGTTTCAAAGCCGAAGAGCCGGTGCTGTCCAAAGACGTCTCCGTGGTCATGTGGCCAGCATGACTAAATGCCAAAAGTGCATGGAATGCTGTTACCTTCCCCCCAAAGGTGGTCCCTATTTTTCTACTTGTATTTTTTACTGCTTTTGAACTGCTAGGCTGGCAGAAGCTGGGACAAGTAACGGGAGCTCACCCCATTATGCGGCACTAGGGATTCGAACCATTGACCTTTCGATCGACAAGCTCATCATCTTAGCCACTGGGACACCACATCCTTTTATAGATAGTCTACCTGAGTACAAAACGTCTTCGGTCAGGGATTCTGCACAGTTTTGTCAGATTTCTTTTTTATAAATTATAATCCATTTATTTATCTTGTACGTAATTATGATTTATCTATTACTTGATTTTCACCCTTCCATCCTATCATTGTTCAATTCTTTTGTTCCCTGCATAGTCTAGTTCTATGCAGTGGATGTGCCAATAACAAACTAGCACACCTTGTTTTTTGACCTTTCAAAAGGCCATATGGCATGATTTATTTGTTTCTGATGTGTATGCTCAGATGTTGTGTTCCTGGGTTAAGAACATAGAACTATTATTGGTTTGGTAATTCATGTTTTCCATCTTTAAATCAAAACTTATCAAGGGAATATTGACATTTTTGCAGATCAGTATTACCTGAAGAAACCCTTTGCATGATTTATCTAGTCTGGAGGCTGGATAGAATCCATTGATAGTCATCTCAATCCATCTCAATATGGATGAAATGACTCCTAAACATCAATAAAAGCAACTTGTTCCACTATGTAGTATCACTGAAAAGGATGTGCAGCTCTTCACATAAGACTTCAAAAAGTACACAAAGGCTTTGATGTAGCACTTATCTGCAACTTTTTAAAATACTTGTTTCTTTAAAATACCTTTGTTTCTTTTTCTAGCCGCATAAGGCAGCTCCTTTAAGAATTTGCAGCCTGATGCTATGAGTCTAAAGTTGCCATTACCTAAAGAGAACAGAGAGGACAAAAGCCAGGAATTTTGTAAAGATAATAGTTGAGGAGGAATCTGGATATTATTACAAGATACTGTAACAAAAAACAGGATTAATGATGTTCTAATAGACCCATAGTAACAGATCCACACTAAACTGTGTCAATACAGGTTGAAATCCTTGTTTATATATGCAACTGATTACATAACTATGATTCTGCAGATATCTTTTAATCTAACCTACACCAGATTTGGCATGAGAATCAAAGAAGTTTGGAAACCTAAGAATTCCACTTGGTTCCCAGGAGTATTTCTCAGTATCTCAGTATTTCTCAAGAGTATCAGGAGTATCAAAGGAGTATCAAAGGAGAAATGTCATCAGACTTAAAGAAAACTAGGCACTGGTTAATTTTCAACCCTATTGACAGCTATCAGGGAGCTATTTGATAGATAAAAGGATCCCGTTATGAACCAGTAGTAAAGGTAAGTAGAACCCACCCCTGAGCTGATTGTATAAATACAATTTTGCAGATTATCTTTTAATCTAACCTACACTAGATTTGGCATGAGAATCAAAGAAGTTTAGAAAACTAAAAATATCACTTGATTCCCCGAGGAAGGAGGAGATGAACTCTAATGAAAATTATAATATGTGAAAATTATTAGGACGGTTGCAGGAACTGGGAATGTCTAGTTTAATGAAAAGAAGGACCAGGGGTGACATGATAGTTGTGTTCCAATATCTCAGGGGCTGCCACAAAGAAGAGAGAGTCAATTCTCCAAAGTACCTGAGGGCAGGACAAGAAGCAATGGGTGGAAACTAATCAAGGAGAGAAGCAACTTAGAACTAAGGAGAAGTTTCCTGACCGTTAGAACAATTAATCAGTGGAACAACTTGCCTCCAGAAGTTGTGAATGCTCCAACACTGGAAGTTTTTAAGAAGAGATTATATAACCATTTGTCTGAAGTGATGTAGGGTTTCCTGCCTGAGCAGGGGTTGGGCTAGAAGACCTCCAAGGTCCCTTCCAACTCTGTTATTCTATTCAATAATAATTAATATAATGGTTATAAAATGGTTGTTATGAATTCTGGGCTGGTTTTAATCTATGAAGTTTTTCATAGCTTGGTGATTATGTACACGTATCTTCATCAAGTATATGCAAGATGTTCTGGGAAAAATGGTTGATAGTGCCCCATTTTCATAAAAGGGTTGAAGTCAAGAGATTTTGTTATGGCATCAATTCCCTGGAACACTTGTCACCTGGAAATTAGATTAGTCCTTTCCGTGATTAACCCTTTTAGAAGCTGATTATAATGAAGCTTTTCAGGGAGATGGATGGAAAATCACACTAATGCAGTTTTGTATATTTTTACTGAGAATTTTTTAATGTGTGATTTATATGGTTACTATTGTCAGACATCAGGAGTTGGTTTTCATTTGGTAACTTACAAATCCAATCAACCAATCAAATGAAAATATTAAAATTTCTTGAGGGAAAAATAATTGGATTATCTACCTTGGTGGTGCAATGGTTAGAATGCAGTTCTACAGGCTAATTCTGCCCACTGCTAGGAGTTCAACCTGACCAGCTCAATTGGCTCAGCCTTCCATCTTTTCAAGGTCAGTAAAATGAGGACCCAGATTGTTGAGGGCAATGTGCTGGCTCTATAAACTTAGAGAGGGCTGTAAAGCACTATGAAGCAGTATCTAAGTCTAAGCACTATTTCTATTGCTATTTTTGTGTGATCTTTAGTGGTTCAGCTGCTTGGCATGTTACATTGTATTTCAGATATATTTGTGAACTTAGATCAGGTGTATTCAACTGATATAGAAACAACCATGTTGTTGGGAAGAATAGTCATATTTTTACTATGCAGATCACAGCAGGAAAGTTAGCTCAAGGACAAAACTAACTTTAAAGCATTAAGTGTAAAGTTTATCACTAGCATTTACCATAGCAAATCTACATTACTAAACCAGAAATGTATTGCACTAATGGACTATTATTGATTATTGCAAATAAGTGAGACCGAATGGAAGTGATTTATCGAACAAACTAAGAGAGGCATTAAGAAACCAGCAAAGTTATCTTTGGATGCCTAAGTAAAATGGGTAAAATTCAAGGTTCAGTGACACAAAGTTGATTCTTTAGGACAATTACAAAGGGAAAATTACACAGATTTTTTTTTTAAAAAAAAAGTACCCCCAAAAACATTTGCAGCTGGTAAGCACTCTTCCCCCCCCTCCAGCTTCTAAAATGGGGAAGTCAACTATATTGGCCCTTTTTGCATTTGGGGATTTGAAGAGTAAATAATCAACTTCAACTAGGCACAAAATAGTTTTCCCGCCATGTCATCCCTCTGCTGAACACTGAATTCCCACAGCACTGCCTTAGGCCTAAATATATTTACCTATGTACTAGCTGTCTTGCTATTATCCTTCTCATTTTCTCATCTCACCTTTCCTACTATCTTCTCCTATCTTATGATTTATCACTTCTTGTTTGTATCTTACGATTCATGATTGTAACTATGATTTATGATTGATGACCTATCATTTTGTATGCACACTGAAAGCTCATGCATCGGAGAAAAATTCCTTGTGTGACCAAATTACACTTGGCCAATATTCTAGTCCGGTGATGGCTAACCTTTTTGCTGTCATGTGCCAAAAGCGGGGGAGTGCGGGGGGTTGCACGCCCATTTGCCCACACCCATAATTCAATGTGCCTTGGGCCCCCATGCATGTGCATGTGACCCCCCCTGCGCTTCCCCTGCTTTTGGCACGTGATGGTACGGTGAGCCCAGTAGGCCTGTTTTTCATCCTCCCCAGGCTCCAGAAGCTTTCTTGGAGCCTGGAAAGGCAAAAACAGCCTCCCCCCCCCCCGGAGGCCCTCCAGAGGCTGGAAATGGCCCGTTTCCTGACTTCCAGTGGGAAGGCCTGAAAATCAGTTGGTCGGCACATGTATGCATGTTTGAGCTGACCTAGGGCAACACTCACGTGCCCACAGATATGGCTCCACATGCCATCTGTGGCACGCATGCCATAGGTTCGCCATCTAGGTTCTAGTCTAAATAAGCAACTTTGTGACTTAAGACTTGCTGAAGTGTAAGGTTCTCCTCAGTTCCATGTCTTAAATACTCAAACTCTCATCCCAAGGTTAATTTTGGAGAGTGGTTCTCAGCATGCCTTGCAAAGCTTACAAAAGTCAGTTCAGCCCTCAAGCTGATGGAGATTGTGCATTTCTGATTGAGAGTGGTTCTGATTGAGATTTCTGTACTTATAAAAGAAATAGAAATATATTTCAAATAATGTTGGGCATTGTTGTTGTTGTTGTTTTTAGAGAAAAGAGAACACAAAGGACTTCACTGGTCAATTCTGTTCAGTTGGAAATCAGCAACAAGCAACTATTACCCTGCTTTATAAATTTTGGACCACTGAAACACAATAGGGTCCTTGATGGATAAAAACAAAATCTATTTTAACTTGTTTGTCCCAGTGGTAGCAACTATTGAGTGGATAAAAAGCCTCACTTAAATAAAATAGTTTGGGTCTGGACAGGAGCTTTCCCTCTTTTTTAGGATGTTGAAGTTACTCTTATTTTATGTATAAAAATCATTGCACTGTTTATAATGAGTGGATTTTGCCTTCCACAATTTTGAACTGGACCGTCTATCCCTAGTCTATCTGAAAGTTACAAACTTCCAAAGTGACATCATATTTCCCAAATTTTGGGATCAACCAATTTAGTTTATTCTATGCTGATCTGGAACTGAGGAGGATCATTTCATTTGTCTAGATTTTTCTATTTGCAGGAAAGCAACTCTTCTTAAGTCAGTGGAATGCTTAAAGAACATAAAATTTAATTGCATCAGAGATGGGTGCCTTTCATGCTACCATTAGTATCTTGTTACGCTGCTTTCAAACTAAGAGATATCATCTCTTGGTTTCAAAATAAAAGATATTTGATAATTTGCTTTTTTTCAAATGAGTCAACACACAAGTGCATATACAGCATTAAGGGAAAAAAGGAATATCAAGGATATAATGATATCAAGATTAAAGTAAGAGTAAATTTTCTCATAGTTAAGTTAGACAATTCATCTATTTTATTCAATGAAATCAACATCAGCTGGCAGCAACTCATGGATCATTTCATAACTGGAGCCAACTCATTTGTGCATATTCATCTCTTGATGATACCTTTTCAGAATGGGACATTATACGTATTTTAATGCAAATACAGACTTCCTGTATCATTATACCCAAATACATTCTTCTTAGCATTCCTAGCAAGCATTGTTTTGTATTGCCAAAGACTTGGGATTTATGTAATTATTGGGTTTATTCATAAAGAGATTTTTATTAACAACCTAGTCATAAATTTTTGGGTTTCTGGAAGGAGATTAAATAAGATGACCAAGCAAGTCATCCTTCCTTTCTTTAGTATTGAAAAAAAGCCTGATTTAAAGGAATAGCACGAAACAACATCCCCTCCTTATCCCCAGAAACTCTGGGGGAGGGGGGGTCTGTATGGGGCACAACCAGGATTGGGATTCAGACCATTTTGGGTGAACCGGATGCTAATTTTACATCTGGTTCACCAAACCGGTAGTTGCAAGGACTGGCTGGGCCCGCCCACCCCATCCCTCCTCCCAGGAGTCTCCACGTGGCCTGTTTTGGATGCCAGGTAAGTGTAGGACCCATGTGGAGGCTCTGGGAGGTAAAAAATGGGCCTCCCGGAAGTTCTGGCAGTCCAGAAACAGGCCCGTTTCTGGCCTCCAGTGGCCCTCTGGAACCCGGGGGAGGCTGTTTTTGCCCTCCCAGAGGTTCAAGGAGTACCTCTGGAGCTTGGGGGGGTGATGCCCATCCAGCAACCAGGCAGAGAACCGGTTGCTAAACATTTTGAATCCCATCCCTTGGCACAACAGGCTCCACCTGATCCTTGGCAAGACTGAGTATCTCTGAATCTGGAACTATACTATCTTTTATACAAGATGGGATGGCACTACCCAGACAGATCCATTGTGCAATCAGTGATCCATTCTGGATTCTTAACTCTTCCTTCAAAAATAGGTGGCAGACATCATAGGAAAACCCTTGTACAACTTTTGGTTGTGCATCATTTGTATCCTTTCATAGGCCATGAGTCTTTAGTCACAGTCACATCCACAGTGGATTATTCTAATATGTTCTACATTGAGGAGCACTTGAAGAATGTCCCTACTCTTCAACTGGTACAGAGCGCAACTGCACAAGCAGTTCTATGTGGCCCTAAGATGACACATGTCAAAGCTCTATTCTATGAGCTATATATTGATTGCTTCTAGTTGCAATTCAAAGTGCTGTCTTTAAACCTTAAAATGCTATGTGGCATGAAACAGGTTATTTAAAGGTCCACTTTTCCCCAATTATATCTACTGATTCCACTGACTCTGGCAGGAGGAGTATGTTGTATGTCCTGTCTGCTAAAGAGTTTCCAAATGATGGGACTTGGCACCATCTGGAACACCATTATCCCCGAAGTAAGGATGGCCCCATTGACAGCAATGGGCTTCAAATAATTTAACAACCGGTTCTCTGCCCTAATGACTAGCTGGGTAGGCATGGCTGGGTGGTCATGTGACTGAATGGGCGTGGCCAACTTTATATCACTCACGTCAAGGGGCACTTAGCCTCACCTGGCCTCTCGTGACCATGGGGATGCTGCAACTCTCAGCCATTTCTTCTATGGCTATGCCAACCGTTCTGTAAATAGCAGTTCAAGCCCCAGGGATAAAAGTACCACAAAAAACACAGGGGGTGGGGTGGGGGAACTCCAGAGAAGCTCAGCTACAGACAAAAAGTCTGGGTGTAGTGTCAAGAACCTATAAGGCTGTTAGAGGCAGTTTCTGAAAACACTTAAAGCAGCAGGGACGGCAATTAAGATAAGGATTAGGCTAGAAATACAGACACACTAGAATCTTTCCTTCCTGCGTTCCTTTCAGGATTAGCCCTGTAAAGTGGGAAAAGATTTCTTCCAACAACCAGTTCTCCGAACTGCTCAGAAAATTAACATCTGGTTCGGGACAACCGGTGTGAACCGGCAGGAGCGCACCACTGCTCAGAAAAGAACCAACCTAGCTTTTTCTGGCTATAAAGGAGATGGTGGGAGAATTGTACTTTCATACTTGCAGATTCTGTTAAGGAAGCTTTACAATAAAGCAAAATTAGTTTATTTGATCATGTTTCCTATCTGGTCTACCTGGTAATGCTGACATCAATCTGCAAGTCTGAAAATATAGTTCTCTCACTGTCTCCTTTACAGTGTGAGAAACTGGGGAAAGTGCTCTTTAAGACTCTTGCCTGACCGAACATCCAAGTTGGCTACGGATTATGCTAAAAAGCTATGCTTTTTATAATGGACTACTCCTTAAGCAGTATTTTTTTGTATTTTCCACATAACCAATGCAGCCTATTGGAAGCCAACTGTGAAGGTCGCGAATGGAATCCACATGACCACATATTGCTGTGAAGATTATAAATGTGAACCAATTGTCAAGCACATGAATTATTGTCATGTGACCATGGAGATGCTGCAATGGACATAACTTTGAGGACTTATTATAAATCTCCTGTTTTAATACTATCATAATTTTCTACTTACGACCACAATTGAACCCAAAATTTATGTTCCTAAGTGAAAAATTTGTTTTTCCCCATTTTAAGACTTCTTTTTTTTGCCACATTTGTTAAGTGAATTACTACAGTTGTTAAATTAGTAACATGGTTGTTAAGTCAATCTGGTTTCCCCATTGATGTTGCTCATCAGAAGGTTGCAAAAGGTGATCGTATGACCCAGGGACACTGCAACTGTCATAAATATGAGTCAATTGCCAAACATCCAAATATTAAATATGTGATCATGGGGATGTTGCAATGGTCATAAGTGTGAAAAATGGTCATAAGTCATTTTTTTCTGTGCCATTGTAAGTTTGAATGGTAAACAGTAAACTGTTGTAAATTGAGGACTACCTGTATTGTATCATAATAGGTACACAGAAATGGTAAAACACACTTTAAAAAAAAATTGCACAAAATGCATAGGATTTATACTGCCAACAAGTCATGCTATCAGTTCTGCCTCTCCAGGGAAGCAAATAGTCAGGAGGTTGTAGACTCTTCTATGTATATATATATATTTTAATTTGATTTATATGCCGCCCTTCTCCGGAGACTTAGGGCGGCTTACAGTGCGTTAAGCAATAGCCTTCATACTTTTGTATATTTATACAAAGTCAGCTTATTGCCCCCACAATCTGGGTCCTCATTTTACCCACCTTAGAAAGGATGGAAGGCTGAGTCAACCTTGAGCCTGGTGGGATTCGAACTTGCAGTAATTGCAAGCAGCAGATGTTAATAGATGTTAATAACAGGGTGCTTTAAACCACTGTACTACAGGCTCTGTTGCCATTAAACAGTATTTTAAACAGTATTAAAAATACTGTTTAATTGCTTTTGGAATCACTGTCATTTTAAATTTGAGTAGATCATTTTCCTCATTGATGAAGCACAATTTTTTCAGAATTTTTTTCGTGGATCTTTGGAGGCTGAAATATTGTCCTTATCTTTATCCATGATAGAATAGAATAGAATTCTTTATTGGCCACGTGTGATTGGACACACAAGCTCTCATTGTACATAAAAGCTATAAGTGATAAATCATGATCATAGTCATACATAAAAATACATTCATCATAAATCATAAGATCCAACACTCGGTCTCGATAGAACCAACTTTACTATAGAATCAACGTAAATCATACTAGGAAACTAAATAAAACAATATAAATAGTAAAGATACAAGCCACAAAGTTATCATCATAAGTAGAAAAGGAGATAGGAAATAGGAAATAGGAAAAGAATAATATTAATACAGTTTTACTAAATAGTTTGACAGTGTTGTGGGAATTAGTTGTTTAGCAGATATTATGATATCCCTAACTTTAAAAAATGTGCATTTTTATGTGAAACCCTGGAGCTATTTGGCTCAACATAGATTGCATTACTGTTCCCTGCACATTAGAAACATTTTATACGTGAATTTATGTTATACCCATAGCCATTTCCCAGGGTTTTTTTTTTTATTTTTGTAGACCCTTCATTATGATTCATATTGACTTATCCCAGCATAGTGACTATAATTATGAAATATGTACATTCTCCTTGAAGAAAAATTGTGTGCCATCTGACACATCTAGATACAATACTGCCATTTATCCCAAGAGTGACTTGTTCTGTCAATCCTCGCTTTAGAAATGGGTGATGTATTCTTCAGGAACCTGCATAATAGACAGACAGAACATGAAACAGAGTAGCTTTTTAGAAACATAAATTATCTAGGCTCAGTTAATCATTTACCATCCAACAACCTGAATTGTTAGCTTAACAGGAATTCATTTAGGCAATTTTTTTTAAGGGGGAAGAGTTAAATCTGTTGTTTGTTTGTTTAACAGAAGACATAAACCTTGCTTGTAAGAAGAGATTATGATTGAAATATTCAGAATAATATATTACTTGGTGGAACTTCAAAATACAAATAAAACAAAATATACCATAGAAGAAATAGTGTATAAACATTAGGGCCAGTTAGGGGCATTGTTATCCTTGCCTTTGGATAGAATAGAATAGAATAGAATAGAATAGAATAGAATAGAATAGAAT
>WNWU01000019.1:10813681-10852170 GCA_012654045.1 Ptyas mucosa
ACACACACACACACACACACACACACACACACACACACACACACACATACATATGCTTTTTTTCTTTTCTTTTGGTGAATAATATGTCTTTGTTTGAGGGATCACCATGAGTTTTCAAATTCAGAAAAGCTTGACAAGATTGAGCCTAGACTGAAGTTGTGCCGTAGAAATCAGTTGAAGAAAGCACACCTGAATAGATCTAGGTCAGGGGTGTCAAACTCTCATTGTCATGGTGGCATCATGTGGTGTATCAGGACTTTTTCCCCCCTTTGCTAAACCAGGCATGGGCGTGGCCAGTACGTGTGGCATCTGGCCTGTGACCCGGGAGTTTGGCAGCCCTGAGTCAACAGATTCATAATCATAAGTTTATTTGTCAAGCATATATGGCGTCCCGGTATAGCCAACTAGTGCCATCACTGGTTATTGGGGGCGAATCACTGGCCCCCACAGAACGGGCTCACAACTTGGGCGTCCTCCTGGACTCACGGCTGTCTTTAGAAGAGCATACGATGGCCATGGCCAGGGGGGCTTTCTATCAGGTTTGCCTGATATGCCAGTTGCTCCCCTTTCTAGATCGGAACTCCTTACGCACGGTCACTCAGGCACTCGTCACTACTCGTCTGGACTATTGTAACACTCTCTACATGGGGCTCCCCTTGGGTTGCACCTGGAGGCTCCAACTGGTGCAGAATGGGGCCGCACGGGGGATTATGGGAGCGACGGGTCGCTCCCATGTGACACCTCTTCTGCATGAGCTGCATTGGCTTCCAGTGGACTTCTGGGTGCGCTTCAAGGTGTTGGTGACCACCTTTAAAGCGCTCCATGGCTTAGGGCTGGGGTACTTACGGGACCACCTTCTACCACCAATTGCCTCCCACCGGCCAGTTCGCTCCCACAGAGAGGGCCTCCTCAGGGTGCCGTCAGCCAGACAGTGTCGGCTGGTAACCCCCAGGGGGAGAGCCTTCTCTGTGGTGGCGCCCACCTCTGGAATGATCTACTCCCAGAGATACGAAAGATCCCAGACCTCCAGACTTTTCGACGGGCCCTTAAAACTTATTTCTTTCAGTTAGCTGGGCTAGCCTGACCCCATGTTGGTTTTAAAGTTTGCTGCTGATTTTAATTGACATGTTTTAAATTATGGGCCAAATTTTATTTAATTATTTAAAAATTATTTTAACTTTTGTGTACAATGTTTTTAGTTGGCTGTTCACCACCCTGAGTCCGGAAGGAGAAGGGCGGTATAAAAATCTAATAATAAATAATAATAATATAAGATAACAGGTAAAACATAATTTGAATACATGAAAAGAGTAAGTAAAAAGGAATATTAGGACAGGGACGGTAGGCATGCTGATGCACGCCCCTTACAGACCTTTTAGGAATGGGATGAGGTCAATAGTAGACAGTTTAAGGTTAAAGTTTTGGGGGTTTGGGGAAGAAACTACAGAGTCAGGTAGCGCATTCCAGGCATTGACCACTCTGTTACTGAAGTCATATTTTCTGCAATTGAGTTTGGAACGGTTTACCTTGAGTTTGTTTCTATTATTTGCTCGTGTATTGTTGTGGTTGAAGCTGAAGTAGTCATTGATAGGAAGGACATATTGACAGGAAGGACAGAGCATATTCAGGATAAGGTCCCTATCCCAACAACATGTCACATATTGTGAAGAAAAAAAGTCAAGCCATCTAGATGAAAGAAAAAAGATCTTGGTCAATTAACCAAGCAGATAAACAGATCTCCGTTAAAGTGATGGCTTGTAGAACTGGCTTTTTGTGACAAATGATATTCTGATTCCCTACTGTGATTTTGCCTTTCTGTTACTGTTTGGTTTGTCTGGAATTTGAGATGGGGTCTTTTGCAATCATTCTGAAGTTGAACTTTATCTCTCTGGACTCTTTTGCTCAAGTAAGCTCTTGTGCCTTTTTTCCTGGGCAGAAAGCTTTGAGTTCCCAGTGTGTTTTATGTTACTTTGGTGGAAGATTTATGACTGCAATAAATATGTTGAGTTTGTTATCAGAAGTTGACTGGGTGAATATAAGATGCAGTACAGAACACTATATGAGGACATGGCTCTGAGGAAATTCCAGTTTAGTTAAAAATGAGAGAGGCGGCTCCCGGGAGTTCTGTTTTTAATATTTCATTCTTAATTTCTTCCCCTCCGTTTCCTTCTTTCTTTTGCTTTTTGCTTACTTCCACCCTGCAACTCTGACATTGCATTAATTTCAAAATCAAATGTATCAATTAATGATACTACCATGTTTCCCTGAAAATAAGACTGTCTTATATTTTTTTGAACCCTGAAATAAGCGCTTGGCCTTATTGCCAAGGGGAGAGCAAAAAATGGGCCTTCCGGTCCCACCGTGCCATCACGTGCCAAAAGCAGGGGGAGCACGGGGAGTTAACATGCACATGTGTGGGGGTGGGATGTATTGAATTATGGGTGTGTGCACACATGCGCGCAACCCCCCGCGCTTCACCCACTTTTGGCATGTGACAGCAAAAAGGTTCGTCATCACTGACTTAGATCATTTGTGGGAACCTAATGACTATAGACTGATGAGTCATTTAAATACCCCCCTCCCCCTAATCAGCCTGCTCATCTTCTACACACATATTTTTAAATCTTCCTGAATACTAGGTACAAGAATGCAGTTCCTACATTTAGAAAGACGCCCATAGACATGATGGAAGCTCCTGCAGATTTGTTCTTTGGGGATCTTGGAAGCTTCTCCCAAGTGTTACATTTCACATGGGGTAGGATCTCTCAGCAAACACTTTCCACCTGTCATGAAAACACCATTTTCATTCCAGTATTTTTCCTTATAGAATCATTGGTTTTGATAACCGTGAGAACGGGAGATGACTCCTACTTCGCCTCTTCAAACAAGAGTAGAGAAAGCAGATGGTACAGTTTATACATACAGGGCCAGGTGATCTTCGAGACCGCCTTCTACTGCATAGCTCCCAGCGACCAGTAAGATCCCACAGAGTTGGTCTCCTCCGGGTCCCGTCAGCTAAACAATGCCGGCTGGCAGGCCCGTGGGGGAGGGCCTTCTCTGTGGCTGCCCCAGCTCTCTGGAACCATTTACCTCCTGAGGTCCGGACCATCCCCACCCTATTGGCCTTCCGAAAAGCGGTGAAGATCTGGCTTTTCCAGCAGGCCTGGGGCCATTGATCTTGCTCTTGTGATCTGGCGAGATCCGGCCATGAATTGTATGAATGAGTTTTAATGTTTTAATGTTTTTAAATTTTAAATGTTTTTTATTAGGATTTTAAATGTATTGTGAGCCACCCTGAGTCTTCGGAGAGGGGCGGCATATAAATTGAATTAGATTGAAAATTGAAATATTCAATTTTGTAATGACTGAAATAAGACTTCCTAACTCCGGTGATATGGACCAATGATGTATACGTACAAATTGAGTCAGATAATTTACAGAATGCCTTTCCTTTGATTTCCATGCTGATTGAGACTTTGCTCAAAAGACCCAATTAACCTGTAATGGATAAGAGAGAAGGGCCAACAAGTACAACTTCACTTAATTGTATTTAATCATCTGCACTGGTCTATAACAAAATAAAATTGTGACCTATGTCCAATAGTACTGTTAATGCTATCATTCTACACATTATTAATCTGATATAAAAATGAATCTCTGGTTGAACAGGAAAAATAGAAGAGAACGGGACCTTTATGAAGCTAGTTTGTACATCCATCCATTCATTTCATTACAGAGAAATAGAGATTACATATTCTCTTGTTACCCATAACATATATGTGACACAGAACTTCCCTAGGTTAAATGTCTCATGTGTAAGTGTGGCTTGGGGAATGAATTAATCTGGCAGTTTTGGTTTTCCTTCTTCTTTCTATCTTACATTTGTTCCATCCATTCTCCATAGTAGTTTGAAATTAAATCCAAAGAAATCTGTATTTCCTTACATAGTAATTTTGAATAACCTTTTATCTAGTCTTTTTTTTTCCAAACAGTGCTTTTAACTAAATGGATTTATCTTTTGTGCACATATGTATTGCATATTTTTTTATTGTCGAACCTGAATTGAAAAATTCAGAATATTGCCAATCTTACACTATTTATTTTATTTATTTTTTATTAGTCATATTTCTATGCCATCCACTCTCTGAGGACTCTGGGCGGCTTACACCAAAGATAGTATACTAAATAGCATATTGCCCTCTAAGAATCTGGGTCCTCATTTTACCCACCTCGGAAGGATGGAAGGCTGAGTCAACTTTGAGCCGGTGAGATTTGATCCGCTGATCTGCTGAACTAGCAGTCAGCTGAAGTAGCTGCAGTACTGCACTCTAACCACTGCGCCACCTAATTGGCTTTGCTGGGCATTGGTTCTCTGACAGATTTACATTCTGTTCCTCCTCCCCTACACAAAATCATTTGATGTGTTCATCTATTTCTCCACCATTCAAAAAGGAAACAAAACGTGAAAATGACTGATTAATTTAATAATAGTGAACAATTGAAATACTAATGACAAGAGATGACTTAACATCTACTACTTTCCAAAATAGGTTATAAACTTATTCCTATCTCTGACTTTGCCAGTAGGATTTTGTGAAGCTTTGAAGGGTGTTCAGTTCAAAGATCTGATTGAATCGCCCCATTGAAGCAGATTTGTCAACTGAACAAAGGATAATTTTGAGGCAACAAATCAAATCAAGTGACTGGAAAGTGTTTCACAGATTTAGTAGATTTTGTCCCACTTCTGGGGTTGTTAAAGATGATATATACCGCTACAGCTTCAGTTCAGTTCACATGGCTAGACATAATCCTTAAGTTTATTCTCTCCTGTATTAAATGAATGCAACACATTTGTGCTGCTCCTGCCAGCACAACTGAAAGTTCACCTTAGCTCTCAGCACTCTTGAGTATGGGTTAAAATTAATCAGCTCTATACCAACCCTTGGGCAGGTAAAAGTTGTACAGATTGAATAGGTACTAAGTTCTTAGTGTTGGTTCAAGCACTGACTGCTTTCAAAGACTGGAGGGCTACAACACTTTTGAAAGTATTTTTGAAGCTGGAAGGGACATTTTTTTGCATCTGTTCACAATTTTTCTTAAGGCTCTTATACAGGGGAATGTGGAGAGTGATATTCTCTCCATTTAAAAGGAACGTGGTGGCTGAGTGGCTAAGACGCTGAGCTTGTTGATCAGAAGTTCAGCAGTTCAGTTCGAATCCCTAGCGCCGCATAACAGGGTGACCTCCCGTTACTTGTCATAGCTTCTGCCAACCTAGCAGTTCGAAAGCATGTAAAAAATGCAAGTAGGAAAACCACTTTGGTGGGAAGGTAACAGTGCTCCGTACTGGTTTGGGCGAACTGGTAGCAGAGATCGTGCTTGGGTCCACCCACCCACCCTGGCTCTATGACGTCCTATTTAGGCACATTTTCGAGGCCGGGTACATGCGGGGAAGATGTGTGAGTGAGCAAAGCACATGCATGGAAGGCCGGGCACATGCACAGAAGGTACGCATGCACTTGTGGTTAAAAATATTGGAAACCCACCACTGGTTCAAATGATATAAATTAATACTGCTCCAGAGATCACAATGTGCAAATAAATTACCCAATGTAGGATTGCAATACATTTCATGTCAATCATGCAATAAAGCTACAAATGAAATTAAAAGGGAAACTATAAGAAATTGTGTTAATGGTGATAAGGCACTTGAAGACACATTGTTTCTTGCTGTTTAAGATTAGAACCTGGTCTATATTTGAGTCCATGTTTCTGGTTGTCTGTTAGATATGACCCTTTGAAATATATCAACTGTAGGAAGATTTTTAATCATAGGCCATATTTGGCATTTCAATTATTAGAGCATCGTTATCAGAATGATGATCTGCACCTGCTTGATTAGCCACCACTTTGCACACAGCACTGTTTCTCACAGAGAACATTTCTGTTTCTTTTTTGCTTTTCTCATGATTGCCAACAGAAAATGAGAAATATAATTTCAGGGAGGCACACAAGAGCATTTTTGCTGCACGTGCTGTATTTGCAAACCAGATGGCATTTTTTTTAACCCTTTTTTCTTTAGAAGATGGAAATGTTAATTGCATTGCAACCAACATATCCCCGGTTTCATCATTCTTCTTTTGCCTGACTAATTTCCCTTAATAAACCTATCTTTAAAAGAAAGGAAATGGATCAATTTGTATTTTTGTGATGGGAGGATAATGCTTGTTGTAGGTATTGGCAGGAGATCCAACTTGTTCGTCATAGAGGTGGAGGCAGATTGTTCCACTGGTTTTTTGTTTGTTTGTTTGTTTGGGTTTTTTTAAAATTTGATTTATATGCCACCCTTCTCTGGAGACCCAGGGCGGCTTACAATGCATTAAGCAATAGCCTTCATAGTTTTGTATATATTTTATACAAAGTCAGCTTATTGCCCCCACAATCTGGGTCCTTCACTGTGAACCAATGAAGCCTGGCTAAGACAGACAGACGGACAGACGGACGGACGGACGGACGGACGGAAGGATGGATGGATGGATGGACGGATGGATGGACGGATGGACGGACAGATGGACAGACGGACAGGCAGGCAGGCAGAATTCTTTACTGGCCAAGTGTGATTGAACACACAAGGAATTTGTCTTAGTGCATACGCTCTTAGTGCACATAAAAGAAAATATGAAAATAATCACAGAAATGGGGGGGAAGGGTATGTCACACTCACTACTCTTTCATTCACTAATATTCTTTTGTTATTAAAAATACTACTTATTCACCATTCCATTGGAAAAAAAAGTTCAAAGCAGCTAATTAGTAGTAACATTCAGTAACATTATAATAACTATAAATTTAATGACAACATAATTCATAAATAAACCGGGGAGAATAACATTTAGCAGGCTGGAAAGCCAACATAATAAAAAAGTAGGAGTCCATCATGTTAGAAGCCCAGCAGAATGGCTACAAGGTACTCTTTAGACAATTTCAAATAATGGCTTGGCCAAGAAAATAGTATTTGACCACTGCTATGAATGTGTTTCATCACAGCTAATAAGTAAATTAAGTGGAAATATTGTGCTTACTTTATAGTGAGCAATTAACCCAATGGTTTATTACATACTTGGGTTTCTAATAAGCACACAGTTGAGTAAATATTTCATTCAGCTAACTGATTTTAATTATAAAATATGTATGCAACCTTGGTTTATAAAAAATACTATTTCTCTTACCATTCTTTGTTCCCCCAAATGCAGTGGTGGAATTCAAATTTTTTAACTACTGGTTCTGTGGGTGTGGCTTGGTGGGCATGGCAGGGGAAGGATACTGCAAAATCTCCATTCCCACCCCACTCCAGGGGGAAGGATATTGAAAAATTTCCATTCTCACCCCAGTCTGGGACCAGCCAGAGGTGGTATTTGCCGATTCTCCAAGCTACTCAAAATTTCCACTACCGGTTCTCCAGAACCTGTCAGAACCTGCTGAATTTCGCCCCTGCCCAAATGTTATCCCCAAGATAAAGATCCTCAAAATGGAAATTAGGTGTTGTCATGAATTTTTGTGCATGAATTGTACTGCAGAATAGCATATACGGTGTTTGCAAAAACTACTACAACTATCTTGGTACTCAACTGCTTCAAAACTCTTCAAATTTGATATTCAACTCATTTTGACATGAAAATGTTGTCCTGGTACTGGCCATTTGTTTGGTACTCAACACACTGCAATAGGAAAATGGGGATGGCCTTGGAGAATGGACAAGAAGTAACCATTATGGGAAGGTCACTGCAAAAGGAAGATGGGGACAGCCACAGAGGCAGACAGGAAGTTGGCTATGCTGGGAAGGTCATTGGCATAGGAAAAGGGACAAATAAGAAGTCCGTCCTAGCTGAAACAAAGAGCCAGATGGCAAATCATGGGGTTTGTTTGGCACTCATCATTTTAATACTCATTGTTCCTCCCAGAACCAATTAATGATGAGTACCAAGGTACCACTGTATTACTTTTCAACTTTTCTTAGTTCCTTCATACAATCACAGAGATAATACTGCATATTTATACAGATTACAGTATAATGAATTCATTGTTATAAGGTATTAAAAAGTGATTCCAAAGAATTATCCCCCTCCCTTAAACTCATTGGTTGTCACTGAGATGAAATTGGTATCTTCTGAAGATCTTGATTTTGCAAGCCTCTGCATTTACATGGAAAGAATGTTAAAAAGAAATAACAACTGTGCTTATAATCTTTAATATCCTTTTCACTAAAACATGAACAAGTTACAGGAGTATAATATCCAAGGGTAACCAAAATGCTTGAAATGTCCATTGAACGTGACTTATCCATTTCACAAGCATAAGAGAAAACAGCCAGTCACTCATTGTGAAATTAATGCTTTGTTGGTACCATGTTACATTTCCGCAAAGGATTTGATCCATGATCAAAGATCTAATGCCTGAAGGCTGACAACAAAGGCAAATACCAGGCCAATAGGGAGGTAACAACCTTCAGATAAGAGACCACCATTCTGAAGCTTGATAATGCTGGATGACAAACAGCAGCTCAGCACCTCAATTGTATTAAGTGCATCTGCTCCACGAGTTTTGAGACATTTATCTGATAAGGGTTGCTGGAATAAAACCTCCTGAAGGAAATAAAGAGTCAGAAAGGGAGTGGAAATATTTTAAATCAAAGCCAGAATACGATCAGCATGATTATTTAGAGTTTGTCTGAATTTTCTCCCTAAATGACCTGTGAAAAAAATTGTCATACTTCAAATGACATAAGTGAAGGACATCAGTCATCTGATAAAATCTACCAAGGTTGCTAGGAAAGACCAGCAAGAAAAAAAGATCTCCAGAGAGCAATCGAATCATGATAAGTGAAATTTAAGGTTGAGGTTGAAGTTGCTCTTCAAATCCAGCCAAATTTGACCAGAAGCTAAACAACTGTTGGGCCTGGAGCCCTGATAGGGACTTACTACATTAGGAGTATCTGACCAGGTAGCAAAAATTTTTATCCCCAGGCTTCTCATCACCTTGGTTTTTAATTTTAATTTTTAACTTTTTATTACATTGTAATTATTTTTGCACTAAATAAACTTTTATTATATTGTAATTGTAAGCTACCCAGAGTGGCTGAATTAGTAATATGGATGACATAGAAATCCAAATAATATTACTACTACTACCACCACCAATAATAATAATAATAATAATAATAATAATAATAATAATAATAGATACTTGGTTGATACCTAGGATGCTGGCAGCAACCCGTATCAACCATTAGCAGCAGTCAGTCGTATTTGTGACATATTTTTAAATGTTCAGTTGACTGAGTTTCAGGTTTAATGAATAAAAGAGATTATTAATAATAATAACAATAACAACAACAATAATAATAATAAATATTTTTAAAATGTTAATTAACAGATGATATTAGCTAGCCCTGAATGCTTTGAATGGTAATGAAATGAACTAAGAGGATGGCATGTAAAGAAACAAATCTATTTTTGTATTTATGAACTGTAAGTTTTGTTATTGCTGAATTTAATAACAATTAATAATAAAGATGTTTTGATGGCAACCTTTCCATTCTGCAGACATCCTTGTCTGACCATGACAGAACAATTGCCCAGCAATTAATTTCTCAGAATTCAGTGGAGAGGCTATGAAATACAAGAGAAAAGTGCATCAATTCTTAAAGAAAATATTACAAGAAACATGTCTCAGGCATCTCATGTTAAATTTGAAAATAAATTGCTACTTATAATTTCACTGACATTCTGACATGCCTTTAACAAAATAAAGAAAATGGCCATTTTTTTCAAATGAACAAAAAAAAAAAAGAAAAGAAAAGAAAAGAAAGAAAAGAAAGTACAATATAAGATTTAAAATATAGCTCAGTGCATATATCCCTAGCTCCACTATAGAAATCAACACTGTATTTTATAGATGTCATTATTTTATTGGACGTAGTACCCATTGGTGTATTATTTACTTGAGTTGAATAAAAGATGGTCCATCTCTATCAAAATAATAAAAAAAATAACCAAAAAGAGAGCATGATGAAGAAAAATCAGTTGCCATGATGTTTAATAAAATATGGTTTGGGGAGCTATTTTGACCAGCATTAATTTCATTTTGGTCAAAAAAGTAACAGGATGCTTTTCTTAAATTTTCCAAAACTTTCTGCAAGATATTAATCCCTGTTGAATATGTTCAGTTTGACTTTCTATCCTGGCAAGTTTGACACCTGATCTTGTATACAAATCAATCCTTTCTAAATCCCAAACAGACATTTTCACTGCTCGAGTCTCTATTTTTCAGCTGAATACAATTTAGCATTCAACTGAAAACTGTACCTAGACTAGTGATGGCTAACCTTTTTGCCATCACGTGCCAGGAGGGGGTGTGTGGGAGGTTCACATGCACATGTGCCCACACCCATAATTCTATGCGCCCCGCCCACCCCCACGCATGCACATGCGACCCCCCCTCCTGGCACATGATGGCCGTGTAGGCCCGTTTTTCTTTTTCATTTGGCTCCAGATCCTCTCTATGAGTCTAGGGAGGGCAAAACAGTCTTCTCCATCTCCTCAGAGGCCCTCCAGGGGCCAGAAACAGCTTGTTTCTCAACTTCTGGTTGGACAGGAAGTGACATTTTTTGCTGTCCCCAGCCTTTAGAGACTCCTAGAGAGGCAAAAATGCTACTTCCTGTCTAACTGGAAGTTGGGAAATGGGCCATTTCTGGCCTCCAGAGGACCTCCAAGGGGGTGGGGAAGGATGTTTTCACCCTCCCTAGACTCAGAGAGGATCTGGAGTAAGGTGAGAAAGAAAAATAGGCCTTCCCCACCCCGCTAGGCCCTCTGGAGGCAGAAAACAGCCTGTTTCCCTGCTTCTGGTAGGCCCAGAAGGCCCAAAAATCAGTGCGCACCAGAGCTGAGCTTGCGTGCCCACTGATAGGGCTACATGTGCCACCTGTGGCACACGTGCCATAGGTTCGCCATCATGGAGCTAGACTAAAATTCAGGGCAATAATTTGTAGCACTTGATTTTTGTCCAGGTTAATCCTCTGGTTTCTCCAGATTAAAATACAAAAGCTTTCTCTTTGCCAAGAAAATGGAAACTATGCAGACTGAAGCTGTGCCAAAATTGATCTCGGGAGTACATTTTTTTCCCCATCCTCATATAAAAAGATCCCTTTTATTTTCTATCTTACGCTCAGAGCTTTTACAAATTTCGCTTAACTATGTTTTTGAAAATTCAAAAAATGAGTTCCTCCAAGTTTCAAGTGGTCTCCACCCAACTGATATCTTAAAGAACTTTGAAGATGTGATTCTTTGTCTAGGCCTTTGGTGTGGACAACTGATGCCCCACTTTTCCTTGTTTCCATCTTGGAATAGTTTTCTGTGCCATCTCTGTTCCATCATTTTGTATTGTTTTAAAACATTTTTACCAATTTATAAACTTCCCAGAGTTATGAGTAACATAAACATTCGAACTTGTTTGCTTGTTTGCAGAGGTTTCATTACCTGGCTATATAATATTATCTCTACTAGTGAGTGTGGGATTTGTCCCGTATTTATATACAGTAGATTCCCCTGCCAGTATTCATGGAGGTGAAATTCTTTCCCTAGTTATTAGAGTGGTACCTTAGTACTCCTCGTTAATTGGTTCCATGAAGCACAAGTAAGAAAAACAATGAGCACCAAACAAACCATGTTGACTAACCATGTGACCCTTTGTTTTGGCTGGGAAGTACTTCCTGTCTGTCTCTTTTTCAATCTCAGTGACCTTCCCAGCATGGCTGACTTCCTCTGAGCCCATTTCCTGTTCCTTTTGCAGCAACCTTCCCAGCCTAGCTGACTTCTTGTCCATTCTCCATGGTTGCACCGTCTTCCTATCACAACACATTGAATATCAAACAAACTACGAGGATTTCACATTTTCACATCAAAATGTGTTGAGTAATAAATTCAATGAGTTTTGAAGCAGCCAAGTACCAAGGCACAACTGTACTTGATTAGGATATTGTTTTTTGCTATCTGGTTTTAATTCTTGCTTGTCTGGTGTAGGCTGCTGAAAATAATGTGTTCTTGTCTTTTGGTTTCATTCTTAGTGTTTTTTTAATTGTTTCTTTTGAATGGTGCATTGAATGATGTGAAGTGTTTGTCACCCATCGTACCCAGAGGTGGGTTTCACATAATTTTACCACCGGTTCACCCAGCACCAGAAATGTGAGTGTGTGCATCACAAAACGCAGCAATTTGCTCACACGTGCCATCCACACATGCGTGCGACATCAAAAACACAGCGATATAGGTTGGGATTGCACATGGGTGGGTGGGGGGCCCCATCCGTAGGTCACCCCTTCCGGTTCACTCGAACCAGTCTGAACCAGCTGAATACCACCTCTGGTCATACCATGAGGAAACACTGAAATGTAAATGTTGCTGCATCTTGCAAAGGAGTAGATGCAGCAAAAGCCTTATAACAAATACATTTCATGGTTTCATTCTGTTGCTGAAATCCTATAAGAGACAACAAAATTCATTTCACTTTTGAAAAAAAAAGTCATATGATGTAGCTCTAGACAATAAAATATATTGACACTTTCAGTTAATATGAAGAATATTGGAAGTCCCCTTTATATATTTTTTTATTTTATATTTTGCATAACATTTTCCTTTTTTTCACTTTTTCATTTTTCTTTGATTCCCCCCCTTCCTTTTCTCCTGCTGACTGTTTGTATTAGTTTTTGTCTACTTGTTTAAAAGGTTTATTTCATTATCTATGGAGATTCTTAGTCATCCAGGTGCCAAAGGTGCTTTTTCAAGATGCAACTGGACTTTTTGGTTTTTCTTTGAAAATGTTTTGCTTCTTATCCAAGAAGCTTATTTGGGTTTATTTTATTAATTTTAAAAAAGAATCTCAACAAAATTCAATTAATTTTTGAAAAAAGCAAATTATGCAACTTATAGAAATTATACTTTAATTTATACTCCAATGTATACTTGTATATAAAAGTGGATACAAACCAAACTAAATTGTGCATTTTATAAATTACAATGTAGTAAAAACAATAGGGTTATTAGTGAAGGCTGTAGCAGATTACAATTTTAGACATTTTATCAACATTAAATCATATTGATAACAGAATACATTTGGTACTTTGACATTGCAGTGTAGGGCTGTAGATTATTGTTCTGTTAAGCCTTAGGATCATCAGCATATGTATTTTAGTAATAGCGATTGTATGTAGACTTATATACCACTTCGTATTGCTTTACAGCATTCTCTGAATGGTTTACGGTGTCACCGTATTGCCCCCAACAATCTGGGTCCTCATTTTACCAGCCTCGGAAGGATGGAAACCTGAGACAACCTTTTGCAGTGTATGTGAATTTATATGCCATTTTCCCTCTTCCAAAGGAGAGGCAAATAGCTAACAATCTAAAGCATAAACCTATGTCAGCTGAAAGCAAATCATCCAAATCAAAAGACAGAGAAGAAATTACGACTAGTCCAATTCCCAGCATATTTGCTGAGAAATAAATCTTACTATGATCAGTGGAGCTTGAACCCAAATAAATGTGCATATGATTGTAGCCTGATACTAATACATTATGCAATAAATCAATCAGTACTCTGACAAATAGTTTTTTTCTTTCTTTTTTTTTAGCAATAGCAGAAACTAGCAAGGTAGAAAGCAAAATTGCCTCCCTGGATAGGGAATCCACCTGCTAAATGTCACACTTGGAGCGTAGGATGCCATTTTCCTCTAAGTTAAAATGATTTCACAGTAGAACATATTGCCATAAGAAATTGTAGTGTCTACCTCACTCCTTCATGTATGTGTTGTGGCCTGTCAGCTGCCGGCTCCTCTGGCAGCCAAATCAAATAAGGATTTGGCATGGGAATTGGGCCCAGCATCAAGGCAATTTGAGAGTTCTGAGGGGAAAGAGAGAATGGAGCTGTCAGAGATTGAGACAGGTGGAGCCTGGGCCATTCATCAGCCCTGAGATGGAGAGTCAACAGCTCCCAGGTTTGGAGTTGGCTGATGTGCAGAAGGCAGAGAAGAGGAGAACAGCGGAAATCTATGAGCCGGTCCTTGGGATGGAAAAGCCACTGCTGCTAGCTAAGCCCCACCTTAGCTCTGGGGGATTAAAGGCAGTGGGCAGAGAAGAATAGGTGTGGCAGGCAACTATTCATCTCCCCATCAATCAGCCACTGATAGCCTAACTTCTGAATCCTGTCTGGAACTTATCAGAATTCTTCCTTTGACTCTCCTTGCTGAGAGTCAGGTGCACCTTTTGAGAGAGACTGTGTGTGTGTACGTGTGTCTGCTGCTGGAAAAAAGTGAGTGCATCTTCTAGGACTTCTTTTGTGAGTGTGGAGAGAGAGAGAGAGAGAGAGAGAGACTCTTGGTGTGTTGGAGCCATTTCAGGGGGAAAGGGAGCTAGCTTTGCTTTTCACAGGCACTTAAAGACTTGTTAGCCTGCAGTGAGAGAGACTTTTTGCCGGGGCTGCTGTCCTAATAAAGGGAATGTTTTAGTTAAATACAGAGGGTGGCAGGCCTGAAGATCCATTGCAAAAGGATGGGGGGTGTTGCCAAACACATTGGGGGTATTACTTGGAACCCTGACAGAGGGCTTGTCATGTTTGGGAGCCGGGTCCCATTATGGCTGTGCTTGAGCTCACATTTATAATGATAAATTGTGATAGTCACCAAGGGTCATTAAATGGCCATGACCAATTTTATGACCTATTTTCCTGTGGTTGTTAAGCAAATGCAGTGGTTGTAAAGAGAACATTGTGGTCATTAAGCAAACACCATAGTTGTTAAGGAAACCCATTATTCACTATGTGGCATTTCTTGTTGGAAACTGGAAGTATATACTGATTTCCAGCAAAGATGTCATACATCATGGTCAGGTTACTCTGGGATACTACAGATAGCCATAAATGCTAAGAGTTCAAAATGCAGCCATGTGATGTTGGGTTTGGGGAGTGGCCATTGGAACTTTGAATCTGGATAGTAAGTATTTCTTCAAGGTATGTTGTAACTTCCAATTGTCACTAAGTGATTGATCATGAGTTAAAGATTACCTGTAGATTGCTTAACAATAATCAACCTGGTTAACTATAATCGATGTCCAGATTGATTGGCTTGCAATTTGGCAATCCCTTGCTGCTGGTTTTATTGGTTGAGACAAAAATGATACCAAATCTGAAACATCTGGAGGCGAGTCTCCTGCCATTTGTTGTAGCTGAATCCTGCAATTAAATCCGGTGTTGTACAAGGTAGTCTCAGAGTTTCATTCCTATTTTAGAATTCCAACTCCCCAAAAAACCTGAGCCTTACCAGCATGATATGAAGATCTGAAGAAGCTTCTTAGATAAGAAGTGAAATATCTTCAAGGAAAACCAGTTTACTTTTGAAAAAGCACCTTTGGGACAACCATGACTAAGAATCTGCGTAAACATAATATAAAGATGTTGATGCTTTTGAATTTTGGTGTTGGAGAAGATTCCTGCGAATTTTGTGAAAACACAAATTATTGAGTTTGGACACATGATGTGAAGATTTAACTTCTTCTAGAATGCTGAGAAAGGTGGAAGAACTGTGTCCCTAGTTTTGATCCCTATTCTAGTGGACAGAATAGGGGTCTTATTGCTCATCCAGAAGGTCAGAAAAATGGGGACCAATCTTTCCTCTGAGGATAAGATGTGCCATAGAATGGGAGCAATGGCAGAAAACATTCCCTCCTAGACACCACCAGTCAAAATTCTTTAGATTTCATATACATACATAAATGGTATAATTGGCTTAAGACTAACAATAAAGAATAATAACTATTAGGAGAGAAAAATAGAAGTACAAAATAGAGATGTATGTGTGGAGTGGAATAAAAATGTATATAATATGAAGGTAGAAATGTATAATAGTAAAGAAATAACTAAAATGTACAGTTCTCTATAGGGGAAAAAGGGAAAAAAAGAGGGGGGAAGGAAAAGGAGGGGAAGAAGATGGAGTAATAGATTAAGTAATAACTGGAAGACCACTAAGAAACAATGCTTAAATATGATAAGTTATTTATATGTTGTATGTTGTGTAAATATATGTTCTAATAAAATTACAAATTTTATAATTAAAAAAAATTCTTTAGATGTCAGGTGTCATAACATGCCCTTTGTACTGGACGGATGGGATAGATTGATGTAATTGAGATGACACAGTCCCTCAGGAAACCTTGATTTAAACTATGAAGAGCTTTAAAGATCATAACCGGGAATTTGAATTGGACCAAAAGCAAACCAACATCAAATGCAGCAAAAGTCCAGTCCTAGCAGTATCCATAATTATCTACAGATACATAGATATCTACACAGGTGTAGCTACCTTCTGTATCAGCTGTTCCAGCTGAATACATTTCAAGGATAACTCCATGTAGGGCACATTGCAGTAATACATTGGACATGGATACAGGAGATGACTAGGCCATAATAACGAAGAGAAGTGCATCCTGATTTAGGAAAGAGTGCAACTGGCACACAATACAAAGGCCTTCCTGGCTATGGCTACTACCTGTGAACTGACCATAACTGGGGGAAGAGAGAGTAAGGATAGCTCCCCTATCAGAACACAGTGTCACTGCTCCAACAAGGAAACCAAAACAGAATTTATAATACAGATTTGAAAACTCTTCCAATAATTACAGTACTTGATTTCCTATGTCAGTGATGGCTAACCTTTTTGCCGTCGCATGCCAAAAGCGTGGGGAGCATGGGGCAGGTTGTGTGTCTGCGTGCCCACACCCATAATTCAATGCGCCCCACCCCCCATGCATGCACACGCGACCCCCTGCGCTCCTCTCGCTTTTGGCACGTGATGGCATGGTGGGCCCAGAAGGCCCCTTTTTCACCCTCCCCATCCTCCAGAGGCTTTCTTGGAGCCCAGGGAGAGTGAAAACGGCCTATCCCACCCCCTCCAAAGGCCCTTTGGAGGCCGGAAATGACCTGTTTTGTTGTGTATTCCGAGTAAGCACACTGAGGTGGCGGCTAAAACTAATCGTTTATTAAAACATCGTAACGGAACTCACAGAACAGCAACTCTCTCGACGGGAACGAGTGTCGAACGAACAACAAAGGCAGGCTGACAGGCAATTAACATATGGCTGTCAGACCGGCAACCAATCAGGAGGCCCGGCCGTTCCCGCTTCAGTTGTTGCTAGCGGCTGGGCCAATCACCTCCCGTTACAGTACAACCAGCCCGAGGGGAATCGTAATCCTCGGATCCAACATGTTTCCCAACTTCCAGTGGGCCCGGAAGGCCCAAAAATCAGCTGGCACACTGGAGCTGAGTTAGGGCAATGCTTGTGTGCCCACAGATATGGCTCCATGTGCCACCTGTGGCACACATGTCATAGGTTCGCCATCATGGTCCTATGTCATTTCTAGCATAGATTATGCCAGAAAAACAGAAATTATTAACATTCCCTATTACTGTGATTAATGAAGTGTATAGGTGATTTGCTATGCAGGAATTTTCACATACATACATATATACATATACATATACATACACACACACACACACACACACACATATATGGTAGTGTACATGCTGGATTATTCTGATCTCTGATTATTTCCTCCTTTGACAGTGGCCATAGATGATGTAAAAAAGTATGAATTTTGTACTAGAATGCAGTTATTGTCTGGAATACACAAATTTGGCAGGCTCATCCATCACTTCCATAAAATAGCATATGAAAATGGTTCTAATAAACAAGAGAGAGGGAGGGAGACAGGGAGGGAGAGAGAGAGTGTGTGTGTGAGAGAGAGATTTCTAAATCTCAATGTGAGTTCAAGAATTACAGTCATTGAGGACATTAGGAAGGGGGAAAAGACGGTGTTTCCTACAAAGTGGGATGAGAATTGTGACTGCAGTTTGGTATATATAGAGGAAAGAGTACAACATGGCTCCAATTGCTAGTTGTGTAAGATTTGATGGAAATCTAAAAACGAAAAGCAAACACAATACTCTCAAAAGTGAATTACCAAAACGGGTGAAGATTCAGTAAATAATGCAGTTCCAACAGAAGCAAAGCTATAAGTGCATATATAGTTAAAAATACAGCAAACTCCAATAACAGGAAAAAAATATTGTTTTTATTTAAAAGGCTTATATAGCCACTCAACCAAAAATGATGCAACACTGAGTTACATCTTAAAACAACAGAAAAAAACAAAATACAACCAAAACAATAAAACCAAATATTGGGTGCCATGAAGATTCTCCTCTGATGCACCCAACATCATTATGAGCCACGGTGGCACAGTGGTTAGAGTGCAGTACTGCAGGCTACTTCTGCTGCCTGCCAGCTGCCTGCAATTTAGTAGTTCGAATCTCACCAGGCTCAAAGTTGACTCAGCCTCCCATCTTTCCAAGTTCAGTAAAATGAGGACCCAGACTGTTGGGGGCAATATGCTGACTCTGTAAACCGCTTAGAGAGTGCTGGAAAGCACTGTAAAGTGGTATATAAGTCTAAGTGCTACTGTAAGTGCTATTGCTATTAACTTCAAGTTCCAACCTCATTGTGTCCCATCACTTGGGTGAAGAACTAGCTTTGGAAAGCTAAGAGCATAGGACCTGCCATATCTCAGGGAGAAGAGTGGTCACAGAAAAGTTACACATTCTAGGTCTCACTTAATGGCAATATTTAAGGAAAGAAACATAGACCTTGCCCATTCTATTCAAATTGATGAAATGGATAAATACATTCAAGGAGAGATCATTCCACAGATAATTTAGCCTCATGCCATGTAGGGATTTAAAAACAATAATGACCACCTCGAATTGCATCTTGAAAATAACTGGGAGCCAGTGCAACTTATGCAAGAGTGTACAATATGGGCAAGTCAAGAGGCACCCAACAGAGCACATACCTCTGCATTCTAAACCAGTTGTAACTTCCCAGAAACATGCAAAGCTTTTACATGTAGACTACATTGCAGGGTTCAACCACAAAATATCCAAGGCATGAATGATTGACAACAAGGCCTTCCAGTGTCAGGAATTGACACACAATATGAATGTGTAAAAATGTTCTGCCCCAGCTACGGATCCCAAGGAATGTAGCACACACAAACTATGAACAAAGCTCAATTTACTTCCAAATGTAGTTTTCTACAAATGCAGGCTGTTAATTAAAACATCCTTACCAACCTGCCAGAAAGTCCACAGATAAGATAAAGTCTTACGAGAGTTGGCAGAAAGCCCAGAAGCCAGGTTTGCAAAGACAATCGACATTCAATGACCAGTGAGAGAACATGCGTTGTTTCCTGCAATGTTTACAAGCTGTGTGCAAACTTAAATAGACTAAGGGAGTGCCAATGAGCCCCAAGCCTTACTCTCAAGGAGACCTTCTCCTGAGTAACCACTCCTGCCTTTTGGCAGCTCTGTGTGGTCATGCATTGAGAAGAGGTTCCTCCACTTCATCCTCTTCACTTGAAGGAGCCTCTGGAGGTTCTGAAGGCCATGGCTGAATCTCTGCCTCTGGCACCACATCTTCTTCAGCCTGCTCGCTGTCCGACTCGAGCACCAACTGCGTAGGCTGCTGGCGCAACACCACACCAGCCTCCTCCTCATCGGGATCAGCAACAATCCGTGCAGGCCGCTGGCAGGCCACAACAAAAAGGGACTCCTGTAGCCACAAATGCCATCTGCTCTTCAAGTAGGAATCATGAGTCCAAAAGAACCACCAAAGGTGCATCAGCTCTGTCCAGGGAAGTGCTATCCTGACAAGAGTCAAAGATGACACATTACCAGATCCTGGGGCAATGGGGTGGGGAACAAAAACTGAAAGCTACTACAACTTGCTAGAGTTGGGTTGAATCTAGTTCTTTCCCCCCCAACCCTTACAGCCTCAAGTGCTGGTTCAACACTACAACAGCATCCCATGCTCTTGCCCCGCCAAGAGCAGAGATACATTACTGGGTATCATCAAATTAGTAATGATATTGCACTCTGTGCCATCAAATGATTTCATGCAGTAGTTTTATGTAGTTGCTAAAGAAGAGCAGCACAGGACCTAAGCTGTGAGGCACCCCACATAGCAGGAGCTTAGGGCCAGACTTTTCCTCCCCTCCCTTCCCCCCCCAACATGATTGGAACCAACCACAAAGGAAGGAAGAGAAACATTGCAAAGCAATCCTGGAGCTGATTCAGAGTATACCCTGGTCATTGGTATGTAAAGTTACTGAGATACCCAGAACCATTTCGTGCATCTTGCATATGCATAAAACCTTTTCAAAATCTGAGCAGTATTTTTTTAAAAAATTAAATACTTTTCTTCAAATCACATGCAATGATCAAATACATTAATCATAGTATTAATTTATTAGTAATTTGTGTTTTAATTCAACTTAAAAGATATCATTTCTCCCTGACTAATAGCGGTCTTTTGAATTTATTCCCAGCCAATATGTATTCCTTAAAAAGCAATACGCTATTCTGCCACACTTCTTTTATGAAGTGTTTGCATTTGAATTGCAGATCTAAACTAAATTCTAAATTACATCTGATTTTCTATGAGATTAAATTTAACCATATTAATGCAAAAGTTGGCTCTTTGCAATAAAAGGAATTACAGTGAATAGAGAAGTATTCAAGATGACTCATAGGAAAGTACATTTCCACCCCTCCTTATTATAGATAATTGATTACCTAAAAACTTCAAGGCAAAGAAACAGGCACTGTTCATGAAATACTCATTACATTTTATTCTTCATAATATAATTGCCCATATTAGCAGCATCAGCTTTTATAGAAGTGGTTTTTGTTTTCAGTTTCTTTCAGATAAAATAAAAATAGGTTTATTTCCCTTTAAAAAATATGAAGAAAATGGCTGATCGTGGGCCACAAAGTAGCCTTTGATTGAGCCTCTCCATACAATTCTCTATTGATTCTATTGTTTAATGCAACCCCTGAGCTCATTTCAAGGTGTAAGGCATTCATTTTAAAGATTGAATTGGGCAGCTTATTTGAAGAATGTCTAATTGTGTGTTGCTCTCTAATTCATTAGCAACATTTATCTAGCTTTGGGGCTCTATAAAAAGACCCTTTTCGAACGGAATTCATTACTATGAAGCTCTTTCCCATGAGTTTGACTCAGAGTAATATATAGCTATCCTGACTGATAACCACTGAATACATATATAAATAAACAAATGTGGATTTGCTTATTAAAGTCATCCAAATTGTGATCAATATATGTCATGGTAGTTAATTAATAAATGATATGATTCTATCCTATATGAGGAAATCTTTAATTCATCTGCTTGAAATTTACTATGTTTTAGCTTTATCGGATGATACTAGATTTAATATTATAGTTGGAAAATAAATTTTTTGAGTGTTCCTGATTTTATCAACATATTCTCTTGCTCATTATATTTGGCAGTTCTAGTATGATTCACTGAAATTTTCAGATTTTATAAGTACATCTATATATAAGTATCCTTATTCCTTAATTCTTCATTTGCAAAGAAGAGGAGGAATCTGCTTGGACCAACTGAAATTAATTGAACAATTTAATTATGGCAAAGATCAAAGGCTTAAATGACTTTCAATTACTTTAAATATGACTCTAATCAATTCAAGGTCGATGTTCATATATGTTGACTTTAGCGCAGTGGGAAGAGCAAAGGTCACAGACAGATATGTATTGGGATACATTAATAAACAGATTAAAGAAATGTCTTTCCTTTACAAAGATTTGAGAACTGTAACATTTTTTCCCCCTGAGTATCATTGGTGCTAAGTATACATACTCAGAAATTAAGCACCAAACAACTCAGTTCATTTTAGGACTGATTTTTGAAAGTATTTTATGGCAAGTGTTGAAATTATAATTTTCTTTTCAACATGGATAATCTATTCAAAGTGTTTTATTATTTTGCTGAGATATGAATATAAGAAAGGATGGAGCAATTTGGAGATATGCCACCTGGAATTGCAAATGCAAGTTGTGTGATTGTATAAATTAATACAAGTTTTTAAATGTTACTTCTTTAGATCTTCTCCAAAATAAGAGACAAATAAAATAACATCTATTTCTGACTTTATCTTATTTGTCACACATGTACCAGAGATAAACATACCCAAGAAGACATTGTATATACATTGACAGCATGGTTCAAGTCTAAACTTTAATTCTCCTGGTTATCCAAATCCTGGAATTTCCTTGGGGAAAAAAAACTGGAGGAAAAAACCCCACTATATCAGACAAAGTTGTGGAAGCCTTCAGCTTGAAACTAACTTGTTAAGATGAAAAAGATCATGTATTCTGCTTGCAGTGTATAGTTTCTAATAGAGTTGTACATCAGATTTAGCTGAAGATAGATCACAAGTGAAGTGGTGTAAATTTGGAAAAGACTTTCATTCACTGAATATTGAGAAGACTTGTATGACAAACATTTGTTTCAGTTCTGGACTCCATGATACCCTATTTTTCATCTGTTTTCTCATAACTACACTATTTAGCTGTCTCCAATGATCAATTCTTCCCATCCAGGAAACCATAAGAACATATAGATGTCCGTCAACATCCAGAAGTGAGAAATATCTGGAAATTGCCCACACAAAGGAAAATGGAACCAAGAAGTGAAGCAGGATTATAAATGGGAAACAAACATTGAGATTCTAAATACAAAGAAAACATACTTCTCAGAAACAATAATTTATATTTGAAATTCTGTATTATGTCTTCAGCCTTAGAAATAGTTATAGCAAATATTCTTCCATCCCTCTTTTATTGTAACGTGTTCACATTTTTTTTAAAAAAAAATTCCCCTTGTCTTTCTCAAAATGGTTGTTTTGTGACTTCAGATCAAAGTTGACTCATGGCAACTGCCTGGAACAGTTTTCTTGGTAAGATTTCTGAAATGGTTTGCCATTGCCTTCGTCCTAGGACTGAGAGTCTGGCCAAAAGAAATGATGTAGTGGTTAAGGCACAAAGCTAGAAACTGGGAGTTCTAGACTTATAGACCAGATTATAAAACCTTTATAGGTCTTATAAAACCTTATAGACCAAAGAACTTCCAGTTTCTGCCTTGTGCCTTAACCACGACATCAAAATGGCTTTCTCCAACAAATTGGGTTCTAATAATTTGTCAATTTCCAGACATACATCCTGTTTTTGTGAAAAGAGTATTCCAGAATTTTCTAGTCCTGAGTTAGATAGAGGCCAGCTAGTATACTGCTCACCTCTAAGCAATACAACTGAAGCCTTCTCCAGTGCAGCCATATACCAGCCCAAGATAGACTATTTTCATTTTTAAAAATTGTTGTTAGATAGTACAGCATTTCCATTGTTGTTTGAATCAGGGGTGAAATCCAATTTTTTCCCCCTACTGGTTCTGTGGGCGTGGCTTGGTGTGCCGGGGAAGTATATTGCAAAATCTCCATTCCCTCCCCACTCCAGGGGAAGGATACTGCAATATCTCCATTCCCTGCCCTCCTGGGGGAAGGATATTGCAAAATCTCCATTCTCACCCCAGCCAGCCAGAGGTGGTATTTGCCAGTTCTCTGAACTACTCAAAATTTCCGCTGCCGATCCTCCAGAACCTGTTAGAGCCTGCTGGATTTCACCTCTGGTTTGAATGCTTGATTTCTTTGCCAGCAAAGTCAATATGACTTCCTGTTTGGGGTGCACTGTAGTGCACGTCTTTCACATCTCTCTTCATTAAATTATTTTCAAACTTCTGAATTATTGGACTGTGGATAAGGACTTCCATCATTGGGTAAATAAAACTTTTCATTACACATTGTTTTTAATGAGCTATCAGAAAGGCAGTTAAATCTAAATATTTGACAGCTGGCTTAATTTCAACTGCATCACTATCTGCTGAGTCAGGCAAGATGGTGGAGGAGAATTCTTCCACTACTTTGTTAAAAGAGATGCTGGCTAAAAGTCTTCAAGCTGATCTAACAAGATCTAAAAGAGCTTAAATGTGATTTAAAATGGATGCAGTACGAGAAAAAAATGCCTTGCTGTGAGGATTATTTATGTTATGTCCTTATAAGGACATCCGGCCGGGGATTGGTTAATCCTCCGGGCGGGAAAGTTAAACCGCTGTCATTGGACGGCTGGTCTGCCGGAGCGCTATAAAAAGGGCTCCGGCAGCACAGCCGTTCGTCTGTTCTGACTTAGTTAAGAGCTGAATAAAACTTGTTGAACAGACCCCGCTGGTCTTGTCTTCTTTCCTGCGCCTGATCTAACAATTTACATGCCCACAAGACATTTACACCAGCCAATCATAACATTTTGGATAAATGGATTACTTATTCAAAGTCACAATTGTGTAGGAAACATCTTTGTGTGATTGGTATTGAGAGCCATGACATCAGAGCCTCCCCAAAGGATCTGGGGCAATAAATAAAATAGAAAGAATGTATCTTTTGAGTAACTGGAAGGCAAATTTTTAGTTCACCGTAACTTTAAATTAGGAGAGGAAATATATGTAACTGATGGTCCTCTCCTTCAATAATTCTTTGTAACCTTCTAAAAATAACTTTCCTGTAGCTTCACTAAGAGGAAATGTCACAAAAGTAGTAAAACCTGTCTGTTTTCCCCACCTCACCCTAGTAATTAATGCTTTGGCACAAGAATATATTGTTTTACCCTTTGTTGCTGATTTCCTAACTGTATCCCAATTTCAAAGGGAGAAGGAAACAGCCTGTATATTACCAAATCTTCTTTTCAGTAGGAGTGGGTTATAACAACTTCTATTTATAATATTCCCATTGGCTTTCCAATCGAGTCTGACTTTTAAATACTTTTTCATCTGTGGATTAAAATCTAATATATCAGGTATTTAAGTTTGAACTTTTGGACACAGTCCAGAGAATATTTAAAAGACAAAGGAAACATGTATTTTGCACTATACTCCGAATGTTCATGATGTTCTTGATTAAAAAAAGTAAGAAAGGGAGAAGCCCACTAAGATTTTTTCATTGCGCATCTGGCTGTGATATGTTAATCAAAGGAATCTCAATGGGAGTACTCTTTGACTATGAGATTCTCTAAGCCTACTGTCATATGTTCTGAATGCCAAAAGGAGACTGATGATCTCTACAGACATGGAGCTATCTGCAGAGAGGCTTAGTTCTTCTGGGTTCTGAATCTGTAGGCTAAGTTAAACCTTCATATGAACATTTCAGAAAGTAGAAGACCAAAGATTTGAAAGGATTAATACAGCATCTGTCTTTTTCCCATTAGGGTTAAGAGGTTTTTGGAACACCTGCCATCTAAATATTTTCATTTGTTTGGAATCCATCCTGCAAAAAATGTTTTCCTGCTTCAATCATCATTCATGCCTGGAGGTTTATATAAATGACATGAAGATCAGTTTGTATCTTTCCTGCTAGTGAAGATGTAAGTCTTCAAATAAAGTCACATTCAAACATAAATCTCTCTTGCTACTTCTACTGCTATCCTTTTCTTCTGCCCAGGACTTTATTACTTACTTTAAAGCACAGACAAGCAATTTTACTTTGGCCAGGGGCCTTAATAATACAGTGGTGACAAAATGATATTCCCAGAAGATTGAAGCAAGGTTTTTTGGTCCATCTCTTCCTCATTTTCCTCCAAATTAAAATAATGTTCTTTTAATTTTAATGTTGTTGGAATATATAGCACATCTATTTTTTTTAAATTCATGTCAAATATTAGTTGGAAATTGAAATAATATTGTTCACTAATTTTGTGTTGATTTCTGGTGTAAAATCTTGCAATGCACTAAGAGGCTGCATAAGACAACGTAAGTTGAGAGGTCCTAACTTCCTATATAGTCCAGTAAAAAGACAGTTAATACATTAATCATATCTATATTCTTCGAGCGGTGACGTGCTCCAACCCTCTTGGTTCCACATGACCTACTAGGGGTTTGAGAGAGGGGAGCACTGGGCTCAGGTTGGTCTATTTTAGTGTCGGGTCTGTGGTCAACAAAGCTCCTCTCATTCAGGATTTGATTGAGGAGGAAAACACAGACCTGGCTTGCATTATGGAAACCTGGTTGGGCCTGGAGGGTGGTGTCCTCTGACAGAACTTTGCCCGATATATCTGATATATTAGATTTTAATCCACAGGTTTCTGGGTGCTACACCAGCCTAGGGCCCAGGGTAGGGGAGGGAGGTGGCGGTTGTTATTAGGGAGACCCTTAGTCTGCAGGAGGTCACTGCTCCTAAGATAGATGGATGGGAGACCCTCCTCATGAAGTGGAGCCCATATGGGCAGTTGGGCTTGTTGGTTGTGTACCTGTCTCCCAGATGCATAGCAACAGCACTGCCTGGGCTACTCGACACCCTATCGAGGCTGGTGGTGGAGTTTCCCAGACTTATTGTGCTAGGGGACTTCAATCTACCATCCCTGGGTGGGGCGTCAGGGGTGGCTCAGGAGTTCATGGCTTCCATGGCAGCCATAGACCTGACTCAGATTATTCAGGGCCCGATACATGAGGGGGGCCACATGCCCAATCTTATTTTTGTCTCGGAGCAGTGGTGGGTGGAGCTTGGTGGGGGATTATCTGCTGTTTATCCCCTGTCATGGACCGATCACTATTTCCTCTGGCGGGGCTTCCAGTATGCCACCCCTCCCCACTGGGATGTGGGACTGACCATCTGGTTCCACCCCAGGCGCCTCATGGACCTGGAGAGGTTCCAGACAGAGCTTGGGACAATGCCTCTCTCTCTCTCCCACGCCCCAGTCACGGCTCTGATTGATGCCTGGGATGAGGCTGCTACTGGGCCCTCGACCAGGTCATTCCTTTGTGGCCTCTGACACAACGCAGATCCTGATTAGCCCCTTGGTTTACCGAGGAGCTCCGGGGGATGAAACGAAGTAGGAGAGGCCTAGAGAGCTGTTGGAGAGCCAGTCGTTCTGAATCTGACCAATCTCAGTTAAGGTCGTTTACACAGGCCTACCTGGTGGAGTGGGCAACTGTGAAGCATTGCTACTTCTCCAACATCATCGCATCTGCAGAGAATCGCCCAGCTGCCCTGTTCAGGGTGTCCTGCTCCCACTTGAATCAGAGGGTTTGCTTAATGCATTGTAAGCCGCCCTGAGTCTCCGGAGAAGGGCGGCATATAAATAATAAAAAAAAGAGGGTGAGGGAAGACCCTTTGCAAGGGCGAGTTGAGGAGTTTAGCCAGCATCTGCTGGACAAGATCGCTCGGATTCAGGACGGCTTGGACTCTGACTGGACAGTCAGATGGGGAGGAGGTGGCAGGTCTTGTTCTTTGGGAAGAGTTCGATCCTGTTACCCCAGAGGAAGTGGACAGGATCATGGGGAAGCTGAGTGCAGCCACATGTGCATTAGACCCGTGTCCCTCCTGGCTGGTTTATTCAGCTCGGGATGGGACACGAGGCTGGATCCAGTCGGTGATAATTGCCTCCTTGGAGGAGGCAACCTTTCCTGCTGCCTTGAAGGAGGCAGTGGTGAGGCCCCTCCTCAAGAAGCCTGCCTTGGATCCGGCTGTTTTGAGTAATTACCATCCAGTCTTCAACCTCCGCTTTCTTGCGAAGGTTGTTGAGAGCGTGGTGGTACGTCAGCTTCCGATGGCCCTGGATGAAACGGAGTACCTTGATCCATACCAATCGGGTTTCAGGCCCGGATACAGCATGAAGACGTGGATGCATGGATGATCTCTGGAGGGCTCGGGACAGAGGTTATTCCTCTGTTCTGGTCCTATTAGATCTTTTGGTGGCTTTTTATACCATCGACCATGGTATCTTGCTGCGGTGCCTCGAGGGGTTGGGAGTGGGAGGCACCATTTTATGGTGGTTCTCCTCTTACCTCTTGGGTCGGATGCAAGCGGTGTTGGCAGGAGGGCAGAGATCGACCATGAGGCCCCTCACTTGTGGGGTGCTGCAGGGGTCGGTTCTCTCGCTCCTTCTGTTCAACATTTATATGAAACCGCTGGGGGAGATCATCCGTGGTTTCGGGGTGAGGTACCATCAGTACGCTGATGATACGCAGCTCTTTATATCCACCCCAAACCAGCTCAGTGATGCCCTTGACGTGATGTCCCAGTGCCTGGAAGCGGTATGGGTCTGGATGTGGAGGAACAGGCTTCGGCTCAACCCTGCCAAGACTGAGTGGCTGTGGGTACCGGCATCTCGGAGAGGTTCCATCGCTGGCTATAGGGGGTGAAGTTTTACCTCCCATAGACAGAGCACGCAACTTGGGTGTCCTCCTGGATTCACGGCTGAGTTTAGATGATCATATAACAGCCGTGACCAGGAGGGCATATGCCCAGATTTGTCTGGTGTGTCAGTTGTCTCAATCCTATTTGGATTGAGATGCTCTACGCACAGTTACTCATGTGCTAGTCACCTCCCGTCTTGACTACTGTAATGCTCTCTACCTGGGGCTGCCCTTGAGGACCACTTGGAGACTTCAGCTGGTGCAGAATGCGGCCGCACGGGTTGTGATGGGAGGGTCCCGATACTCCCATGTTACACCTCTCCTGCGCGACTTGCATTGGTTACCAGTTGCCCTCCGGGTGAGATTCAAGGTGCTGGTGATGACCTATAAAGCCCTACATGGCTTAGGCCCAGGATATTTGTCGGACCATCTGCAGACAGCAACAGCTTCCCATCGCCCGGTATGTTCTCACAGGGAGGGCCTTCTCGGGGTGCCGTTGGCTAGACAATGCTGGCTGTCAGCCCCCAGGGGCAGAGCTTTCTCTGTGGGTGCGCCCACTCTCTGGAATCAACTCCCCCTGGGACTTCGGTTGGCTCCTGATCTTCGCACCTTCCACCGCGAATTAAAAACATGTCTGTTTACATCACCCAACCTGGACTGAGGGGGTTTGACTGTTTTAATGGGTTTTGATATATGTTTTAATTGTATATATATGCATTTGTGTACTTTTCATGTGTATTTTGTGTTTTATTGGGTTTGTTTTTGTTTGTTGTGAGCCACCTGAGTCTACGGAGATAGAACGGCATACAAATTGCATTAAATATATATATATATATATATATATATATATATATATATATATATATATCATCTGTCCGTCCATCCATCTCTCTGTCCGTCCACCCACCCACCTCTCCCTCCCTCCCTCCATCTGTCTAGCTATCTTCTATCTATTATCTATCTATGCATATATACATAACACTCATATATATACATTATACACACACATACACACATACATATACACGTATGTGTGTAGTTATTAAAGCTTCATCAAATTTAAATGCTACCTGAGTTTCAGCAACAGTTGTATAACATTAAAGGCCTTCTAAAAGTTCTTTCCCTTCCCAGAAAAAGCCTAGAATTGAAAAGACATCTTTAGACATTAGAAAAATGTCCAAGAAAAAATGATAGAGATTTGACAGTTCCCACCACTTATAAGGGACAATAAAATAATATGGGCAACTACAGGCAAATGTAGCCTGATCTCATTGCAATCAGTCATTGTCTGCAGAAGACATAAAGGAACATGGCTTATGTTTTTATTCTTAGACAGGTTGAATGCAAATAGACTATGTATTTGAATATTAGTTTATTTGGCTAATTCATTCTGTTAGAAAAAGTTAAGACCCATAGCAATAGCATTTAGACTTATATACCACTTTTTTTAAAATTTGATTTATATGCCGCCCTTCTCCGGAGACTCAGGGCGGCTTACAATGCGCTAAGCAATAGCCTTCATACTTTTGTATATTTATACAAAGTCAGCTTATTGCCCCCACAAATTGGGTCCTCAATTTACCTACCTTAGAAAGGATGGAAGGCTGAGTCAACCTTGAGCCTTGGTGAGATTCGAACCTGCAATAATTGCAGGCAGCTGGATGTTAATAACAGGGCTTTAGACCACTGTACTATCCAAGGCTCTTCATAGTACTTTATAGCACTCTCTAATTAGTTTATAGATTTAGAATATCCCCCCCCCCCCCCCCACACACAATTGGAGTCCTCATTTTACTGACCTCAGAAGGATGAAAGGAGTCAATCTTGAGTAAATGAGCCGAATTATAGGTTGGGTTACTTATATATTTGAATATGTTCTAGTTCTTAATATTTTAAGTATCTATAGAATATTCCATGGAAAAATTGTCATGTAGACAATCTACATGGTCAAACATGACTTTATGGCACATAATCAATTAACCAACCAACCAACCAACCAATCATAGATTCTCACTTAAGAAGATTTTCCGGGTGTGCCCCTTCAAGTCAGTTTTTGACTACTGGTGATTGTCTGGATTATATTCTGCAGGTTTTTCAGAAATGGTTTCCCAATGCTTCCATCTTGGGACTTGAGACAGAATAGCTGGCCCAAAGTTGCCCAACTGGCTTAATATCTAAGGCAGAACTAGTCATCCATTTCCAAGCTTAGTATCTTAACATTATACCAAACTGCCTATATATACCATTTTAAAGACATATTTTATAATTTCTGACTTTATGTGAAGGCAATCAAGGTAGCACACTGTCACTTTAAATTCATTCATTCAATCAATCACAGATTTTGATCCAGACTTTCTGAAATGGAACATTCCAGAGTTCTCCAGAATGTCCTTGAATGTTATTGGATTTCCAAATGCTGAAAGACTATTCCTATCTTTACAAGTTGTGAAATCTGCGACAAAATAGACCATATTTTAGATCAATGTCAATTCCAGGCATAAGTGTAATCATATGGATGGGGTCATCTTAAAAGTGTAAGTTCAAAGGACAATTGTGATTGCAGCTAGAAAATGTCTATCTCATTATAGTCATCTTCTAATAGAATCTACTGATGAAAGTCAAATCAACCAAAGAACAAAATTGAAATTGCTGAACAACAGAAGTCAGCTGTGTATAAAAGGTAATTCAATCCAATTTGAACAGAATGCCTTGCAATTAGATAGGGCCAAAATTGTAATAAAATAAGTCCTTCTTGCAGCATTTTTATAATTGCACTTCTGTTCACTGTTTTTTTGCACAGCATCTCATGGGACCCTCAGGCTTAAGGAAAAGAAAAACAGGGAAAGTAAATGTCTTACTAAAGTTCAGTGTATGGGATGAATTGAAAATATTTCACTGTGCTTGTTATTACAAAATAATATATAAGTGCTTCTATCATTTTACTTTCAGTGAGAAAAAAAAAACCCTCCCCCTATGAAAAATGCAGGAGCATTCATAGCAAAAATTGAAAATGTTGCATTTGGCATAACACTTTTTAAAAATTCTTTCAGAGCAACTCTAAAAATTAAACCAAAATAGCTGCTCTTTTTTCACGCATCTTAGTCACATTAGCAACTGCAATGTTATTAGCTTCTGCTCTCAGTAAATTAGATATGCAATGAGAAAGGGCAAGAGGTATTTTGCCAATGCATAAAATGGTCTGCAAAATAATAATTAGCTCAGTGATATGCAAATGCTTGAGATCATGGCATGTAGAAAACTTGTGTATATAAATATTGGTGAAGCTGCCAGTACTGACTATTGCAATTCAATGTTCAATCAAGTGATTATATTGGGTCATAATTGAAGACAAATCTTAAACTGGTTGGATTAGTCTCCAGAAAAATCAAGTGCTTGAAGTACTTGGAATCAGCATTTCAGTATTAAGTAAATAAAGTGGCCAATAAACTCCTTTTAATAAAATAAAAAATCTAATACATTTTCATGAGTTATTTGTCAGTAGAGCCTGTTCAAAAAGACAATTCATCAGCCATTTTAAGAATGCATCAGCCAGCCAATATTGGATGCTAGCTTCCCAGGAATGAAAGGTGAGGGCAGGCTGTCTTCCTTAATTACTCAATTTTCCTGTGTAGATTGTTGATATCAAAATATAGAAGGGCAAAACATGAAACACCAATTGCAAACTTAGTCAGAAGACCTGGAGGTGTCAACCTAGCTCAAGCCAAGTGTTCAAAATATGAAAAACATTTTGGGCAGATCTCCTATTTTTGCTGGAGAAGGGCAGATAGAGTTGGGAAGCGGAGTTAAGCGTGTCATTAGCTTAGAGTTGTTCTGTTCCCATAAGTGTTCTGAATTCTGTTGACTCTTATCTATTATCAATTTAGTGTTGAACATTAGTTAATCAGATTCTTTTGTATAGGCTTGAATGAGTCTTCTATGCTGCAACCTTATGAATTGTCCTGATTCTTTGCACCTGACATTAATAACACATCAAATATTTTTGGGCAGTTATCTCTGCATGCAGTCATCACAGGGAATATTCTTGCAGAAGTATCCCTTAAGTACATGTGTGCCTTTAGTGCACACATGGAAGGAACCAACTCCCAAACAGGAAAAAAAAATAACAACAGAGAGAATATAAAATCTCCCTGGACCTCTTCCCACCTCCCCAGCAATATTTTAAAATGGATAAAATTAGGCATATATTGATGTGGGGTTAGATAAAAAATAATTTAATTTAATTAATGAATTTATTTATATCCCATCTTTATTATTTTTATAATAATAATAATAAATGTCCAATATCCTTTCCTCCTCCTATTTCCCCACAGCAGTCCTGTGAGGTTAGTTGGGCTGCGAGAGAATGACAGACTCAAACTCACCAACATAGTTTTTTTTTTATTGAAAAAGTTTTAAAAATTTTACATACATTTTCTCCCCCCTCCCCAACCACCCCCCCGACTTCCCAGAGCAAATACAAAATAAAATACAGCTCAAATTCTCTAAGTTAAACTCCATTTCACACTTATCATAATCCTAATCATTAAACAGGTAGATAAAAGGAAAGCAAGTCTTCTTTCTTCTTATTCCATCTAATTCAACAGAGCTAATCTCCATTTATAGTTACAGCAATTAATAAAACAATTAAGTATTACCTAATCAAACCTATCATTACTCAATATAACTAATTAATACTTAACAAATTATTAAGTCTATACGATTTAACAAAATATTTTATAACTTCTTTCATTTAAAACAGAGAGAAAAAAAACCCCAACAACAAAAAAAAAATAAAGAAACCCTCAATCAAAAAAACCCCCAAATTTAAAATAAAATACTATATAAAGTCTTCCATCCTCCATTTTTAAACCATCAAGGTCCAGTTATAGTTAAAACACTTAATAATAATAAAAAAATAATGATAAATTTTTAATTAAAAAAAGAATATAACAATCAAACCTCTTATTAATTTATCAATACAGATAAAATGTCATTTAATAACTATATCAAATATTTAAATTCTTCATACTAGATTAAACCAGTTGCTAATCTTCTTGTCTTCACATCTTCCAACAGCATATAGAATATCTTCATTTACGTCTACCCACCTAAATAAAAAATTGCTTCTTTATAAAAAAAAAAAACCCCGAGGGACTTTATAATTATATTTGTGATAATATCCATCAAATCCAGTCAAAAATTAGATTAGTAGATTCATCAGACGTATTAGGGAAACCACCAGATCACCTGCAGTTGCTCTAGATCCATAGTCCTTTTGCCTTATATTTATTACCATCAAACAAGAAACTCCAGTTTATTATATTCAATAAAACTTCTGCGATTACAGTTAGATCCAGATTTATCACAGTCCTTAATAAAATATTCCAAATCCTTCAAGTCAGGGCATATTTCACAGCCCAGCACACCAGCATTGCTGTGATCTGTTTATTCTTCTCAAAATATTCCAATACAGCTATAGATTGCCTCCTCATCGTCGCTCATCACTTAGTTAACTGGCATTAAACTGCTGTCTACTTTTTTTTCCCCCAAAAATTCAAAATCTTTAAACATTTAAACAATACTTTTTAAGGACCATCATCTCATCAAGCAGGGTTATTTTCCATTTCTCCAGGCTTTCTTCTTTTCCTTTTTACGAACTTTCTTCTTAACTTTAATCCCTCTGCCTTTTTTAACTCCAGTAAAATTTTGCGGTTTTTGGGATTGGATATTATAAAATTTTTGCAGAAATGTAGCTTCTTCTGGAAACAGCTCTTTAAATACAGATTGAATTTTATAAAAAAAAATTCGTGTAGCCAAAATTTCATCAACTTCCAGAATTTCTTGCTCCTTATCCTGCTCAGCCTTCATCTTTCTCTCTTCTGTAAGATCTGCTATGGTCTGTTGTTGTTTTTTTTCCTCTCCCAGCTCTTCATTCAATCCCCCACTGCTAGATTGCAACTCAGTATTTCCATATGTTTCATTGTTTCCAGCTTGAGAAGCTTGAAATATAGTATCAATTATTTTCAATAAAGCAGAGGTAATTGAACTCAAAGCTTCCTCAAAATCAGACCATTGAGGGTTAAATAACCCTCCTTTGCTTTCTTTGTTTTCAAAAAGCCCAGCCATCTTGCCCCCCTTCTTCCTTCCCCTCCAGAAGGACAGAAAAAAAAGGGAGAAAAAAAGAGTTTCAAGAAGAAAAAAGAAAAAAAAAGACCTTTTAATTTGTATTGCTGCTTGAATTATTATTATTACATCCTTTCTTATTTCATCCACTTTTCAAAAAGGAGTTTTACATTTCAAACAGGAGCTTGTCAATAATTACTTTTAACTTTCACTTCTTCACGCCCCGTTGAAACTCAAACGCCATCTTGCTTTCACTTTCCACTTAGAAAAAATCTTTTAAAGAAAGTAAATCCCTGGAGTTAAAAAAAAAGAAAAAAAATACTTGCTGTTTCCTTTGTGGAACTTGTGCTCCGCCAGCTTGGTTCAAGAAGTATTTGTTTAAAGTTGTTTAATGGGGTGGCCGCAGCATCTAGTTCTGACAGGGAAAAACTTCCCCATCAGAGGCATCCCAGGTCCAGAGCTTTGACAGGCTTCACGGGGAGCTCTCATCTTAGAGCACCAGATTATTAGCATAACCTGGTGTTCTTAGGGAGCTCTACCCCACCTGTCTGCTCTCCTTCCCCCCTTCTTTCTGGGGGGAAGGATTCCAAACCGCAAGACAGCCGATTTTCGCTGTTCTTGCAATTCTACGGAGTCTGGGGCTGGCGCTTCGCAAAGAAGCGTCTGGCGATGCCGGCGGCTCAACCAGAAGTCACCAACGTAGTTTTTCATACTTAAAGTGGGATTAGAACTCAGTCTCTTGGATTCCAAGCTAGCACCTTAATCACAACAGCAAATATTTCGAGATTATAAATTATGTCTGGTATTGCTAATTGCTATTTAGTGAATTATTTTCTTATTTTACATAGTGTCCTCATGATTCTTTTTGTTAAATTCTTCAGAAAGACGTATTATAATCCTTTGTGGTATCAGAGAAAATCTACCCTTTTCATAATTTAGATGATTGAGAATTTCTAATAGGTTGATTTTTTTTATGTGTCATCTTTTCAACTCCTAGAGGTTTTCTCCATGACAATCTAGCCCTAGATCCAATCATAGATTGATTACATTTCAAAAAATAAATCAGATAGTTCTGAATTCAAAACTTCAAAGAGAAACTTTTGATGCAGGTCATTTAAAAAGACATTTTAAGGCAGGAGTATAAGCTCTACAGTTCTAAACTGCTTGCTAAAACATAGCTGAAAGACTCTCTGCATCCTTATAATGTCACCTAAGTTTTAAAATTAACATCTGAAACTCAGCTTCACTGAGTACATCACTGAGAATTATTCCAAGAAGATGATTAAGGTCTCATTCATTGCATTTTACGTTTGCTTACACTGACATGTTGTATTTTTAACTGAAGTTTGAACTACTACTGTCATGGAACCAAGACAGCAAAAGCTCTATTGTTGCTATAACAGCAATATAAAAGCTCTTATTTGGAGTATCTGTCTGAATAATATAGTGGCCTCACTGCCCTTTGCTTCTAAACCATATTGTACGACATTCTGTCAAACCATGTATGTAACATTGATATCAAATAAATGTAACTTATGCACTTGCCTCTGAAGTCAGGATAGATAATAATGATCTTTGTATGATTATGTCACCGCATTAATATAACCATAAAAAACTTTCTGTATCGGCTTGGAATTTGCCTGAGTAGAAGTCTCAAACATTGTATCTTGTTATTTGGTTCTGACTCTAGGTTATGTTATAACCTAGGTTATGAGGTCCAGACTGCCCCCACCTATTGGCCTTCCGGAAAGTGGTGAAGACCTGGCTTTTCTGGCAGGTCTGGGGCCGTTGATCTCACTACTGCGATCTTGCGAGACCCGGCCATGGAATGGAATGCATGGGTTTTTAATGTTTTCTTTTTTTAAAAAAATTAACGGGATATTGTTCACATTTTTTTTTGTTGTAAGCCTCCCAGAGTCCCTAGGGAGTTGGGCGGCATAGAAATGTGATAAATAAATAAATAAATAAATAAATAAATGAATGAATGAATGAACGAACGAATGTTCCTAATTTTCTGGACTTATGTTCACATTTTAAATGATCTACTGGAAATCACATTCTAAAAAGTAAGTGGGTGGGACCAAAAAAAAGTTATTTTCTTGTCATTTAAGAAAATAAATACTATAGTATAATCACTAATGAATATGATTCATATTGCTATTCTTTAGTAATATTTTAGTTTTTTTCTCTCTTCTATTGAAATAAAAGATAGAGTTTGGTCATCTAATTTTGAAGGTTCTGGAGACTCTATTCTAGACTTTCAGTTTTGCAAGTAGCCCTGGAATGTAACTTTTTAGTATTGATTCCTAGCTCTCACTTTCTCATGCTCCAATATCTATGGGTCTTTCCTGCTGGAAATCATGGAGTCATTCTCAACCAAAACTTTTGCTCTTCAGGTTTTTTGCTGGAATTCCACCTATATGTCATCTGATTCTCTTCCTTCCTTGGCTTGCACAGAGAAATCAGCAGAAAACGTAGGTATTTCTTCTATCCCTCTACATCTTGCTAGCATGATTTAGCATATAGACACCAGATTGTTTAAAGCAATATGAGTAAATTGAGGTAAAGGTCTCCTTAGGGATGCTATAAAATCAATGGGCCCATGTTGACTTACACTAGCAAAGAACATCTGTTCTTGACTATCTCCTTCAGCAAACATTTCTGTCATTCCCACTTCTCCCTGGAGTAGCCTTCTGCCTTAGCTGCTATTCTGAGCAAAGTATAGATAGTATAATACACCTTTTCTGCTTTCTGCATTTTCCTTTGCAAACAGATTAAGGGAGTAATACAGTTCCATAATGGTGCGATAAATCAGTCAATTTACACTTGGCAGAATAAAATTAGCATTGCCATTACTTCATAATGGGTTGTGGCTTCAGTTTTGGAATTGATTTCAGGCTAAAGTTAATATATTACAATTGTGTTAATATTGAACTTTAAATAGAATGAGGAATTGCAAATCAATTCCATTACAAAAAAGATACTGAGAAAAACAATCCTATATTTTTAATTGCATTATTATTATTTTGTTTTTTTGCATTGCCTTTTTTCTAGCTTGGAAAACTCAAGTCAGTAATATTACAAATTGTATATCAGATTTACTATTGAAAGAACATCACTCCTAATTTCAGAGGCAGAAGGAAGCCATCATTTTGTCTTGAAGCAATGAAGATTCACTTTCTTAAATAAGAGAGACATTTAGCTAAATCGAAGTGTGCAACTTTAACCAGGCTGAGTTTTAGACCAGCCTTTGAGTAGCATGCAAAATTATCCTCAGATACACATATGGAATAATTCTTCATAGTAATTGCTTTGCCTTCCCATAAATTTTGATTTTCTCTCTCTCTTTTTTTAAAAAAATAATTTTTATTGAACAGTTTCTTTAAAACAAAAAATGGAATTTTTGCGATTTTCTTCTTTCCAACATTTCCACATTAGTTTTCATTTCTTATATATCCATTTTTCTTCCTTTTTTCTATTTACTATCTGTACATGTGATTCTAATATTTATTAATACATATGAAAATATTAATGTACTAAATTACAGTCATGCATGCTGTATCCATTCCCTTTCGACATATTTGTTACTATATTCAAACTCCTGTTTCTTCCACATTTAATCTTTCCTTGCTCTTTATACCTCACAATACCTCACACATACCACACATCTCCTGGGCAGTGAATTGCTTTTAAATGCTGAGCTGAGGTGGCGCAGTGGTTAGAGTGCAGTACTGCAGCTACTTCAGCTGACTTCTAGTTCAGCAGATCAGCGGATCAAATCTTATCGGCTCAAGATTGATTCAGCCTTCCATCCTTCCGAGGTGGGTAAAATGAAGACCCAGATTGTTGGGGGCAATATGCTATTTAGTCTTTGGTGTAAGCTGCCCAGAGTCCTCGGAGAGTGGGCGGCATAGAAATATGACAAATAAAATAAAATAAAATAAAAAATATAAAATAAAATAAAATAAAATAAAATAAAATAAAATAAAATAAAATAAAATAAAATAAAATAAAATAAAATAAAATAAAATAAAATAAAATAAAATAAAATAAAATAAAATAAAATAAAATAAAATAAAATAAAATAAAATAAAATAAAATAAAATAAAATAAAATAAAATAAAATAAAATAAAATAAAATAAAATAAAATAAA
>WNWU01000019.1:10870925-10905304 GCA_012654045.1 Ptyas mucosa
CCCCCCCCCCCCCAAGCGGTGTTCTTTTTTATATGAAGTCAGCTTATTGCCCCCACAAACCGGGTCCTCATTTTACCTACCTCGAAAGGATAGAAGGCTGAGTCAACCTTGAGCCTGGTGAGATTTGAACTTGCAGTAATTGCAGGCAGCTGGTGCTACTTAACAGCACTTTAGTTTGCTGCGCCACCAAGGCTCTTGGTGTATTGTTTTATGCTTTTATGTTTTTTATATTGTTCTTTGTTTTAACATGCTAGGAGTTGGGTGACATATACAATTAATATATTATTGTTGGTCATATAGTCAGGCAGATTTTTAGAGCTGAAGAAGCTTCTTGGATGAGAAGCAAAACATCTTCAAAGAAAAGCCAGAAAATCCAGTTGTCTCTTGAAGTACCTTTGGTTTTATTTCATTTATTTAAAAAAAGAATCTCAACAAAATTCAATTCACTTTTGAAAAAAAAAATGTCAAAGCAAATTATGCAACTTAATATATTATGGTTGGTCACATAGTCAGCCGGATGTTTAGGTTGGATTTGCCATTTTTATCCATGTATCAAGTTCATATGGAGGCCATGGTGAATTTGCCATATTATCTTTTTTCTTGTGAAATAAAATGAGGAAGACAAACAAATTAGTTTCTTGGAGGAAGTTTATTAGACCATGAGGAATAATGTTTATCTAGAATCTACCTTGAATAGGTGATACTGCTAAATGCCTTTTATTTTCTTAATATTATTTGAACAACTTTTTCCCCCTTTTTTATTTTTTAACTGCCATTACCTCATGGTTATTCATCTACCTCATGGCTATACAGCAGTGTGCCAATATTTAAGGGGCTGCCAGAAATAAGAAGTGTTTCCAAGGCAAGGCAAGACAAAATGAGTGGAAACTAGTCAAGGAGAGAATGAAGCTAGAACTAAGGAGAAATTTCCTAACAGTGAGATCAATAACCAGTGGAACAGCTTGCCTTCAGAAGTTGTGGGTACTCCATCATTGAAGCTTTTAAGAAACTGGAGAGCCACTTGTCTGGAATGGTATACCCCTGTTTGAGCTGGGGGTTGGATTAGATTTTACCCCTGTTTGAGCTCTTCCAGCTCTGTTTTTCTGTTAATATTAAAGAGAACTTCAGAAGAACGAATATATAACATGGGGATTTATCGTTCAGCAAAGGAAAAGAGGTTAAATAGCAAGCTACCTGAGTTAAAAAGCAAGCTACCTGTGGAATACCAAAAATGGTTGTTTCGATGTTATAGTGGACCGTGACATACATCAGCTGAATCATCTGCAATGTTCAACTGGAGCTCTTCAGAAGGAAAAGAGTAATGAAGAAGAAGGGCTACCTCACAAGAGTTTTGTGTAGAAAGAGAATTGTACAAAAAAGAAATTCACATGAATAAAACAATCACTTCAGTCTAGTGGTGTGCAGCACCTGCACAGTATATTTGGAAAATATAATTTGTTTACTTGCATGAGACTATTCAGGTGTGACCTGTTTGAATATTTAAAGCTGTCTCTCAGACATAATGGAATAACTGAAAAAAAAATCACTGAAAAATTATTTGTAACTCAACTTCTTTATTGCTACAAATATTATACTCTTTTCTTTGGTTTAGTTTACCTAAACCAAAGGTACTATAGTTTACCTATCCAGATTTGCCTGTCTAAAGGAGGGAATATTAGAAAACAAACAAGACAACAAAATTTTATGCCCTTCTAGAGTCACAAGAGTCAAGTATTCTAGGCTTATACACCTACAGTATTATTTGACTTAAGGCACTTTAGGATAGATCCATCTTAATGTCACTGTGTAACATTTACAATTTGAGAATTAACATACCGTATATTTCTTCTAGAAGTGCTTTCTCTATAGAAGAACCCAGTGGTGAAATCTATTTTTTTTTTACTACCGTTTCTGTTGGTGTGGCTTGGTGGGCATGCAGTGGCTTGGTGGGCATGGCGGGGAAGGATACTGCAAAATATCCATTTCCTCCCCACTCCTGGGGGAAGGATATTACAAAATATCCATTCCCACCCCACTCTGGGGCCAACCAGAGGTGGTATTTTCCAGTTCTCCGAACTGCTCAAAATTTCCGCTACCAGTTCTCCAGAATCTGTCAGAATCTGCTGGATTTTACCTCTGGAAGAACCCAACAGTAACATGTAAGGTATGTTTGCACTTAGGACTTTTTAAAAGTGTAAATAGCTTTTTCTGGAAGAAGGATTGCAGCATGTAGGAAGTGGGAAATTATTCTTCTCACCTGTCCTTTGTCCTTGAATCCTTTCTTAGTGATTGCTATTTACATTAGGAAACAAATAACTTTATAAAAGTTTTTCTATCAGTGCAAATGGCTTCAGCTACTGAGGAAAAATTTGCTCAGGATCAGAGCATAGAAGGAAGATTAAGCTACCCATCCAATGTGCTGTGATCCTTATAAGGTTGACTTCTTCCCAGCAGTTGGAATTTGTGCTTAAAAGCAATGGACTATGATTATAGAGAACATTACTAATGCAAATGTGTGTTTTACTTGATCAGTAACTAGTTCATTTGCCTTTGTGAATCTCAAGAAACTTCTGGACCAAGACTAACAATAACAAGATGAAGAAATACTGCTTTGTAGCTCCAATGTATTTATTGTAAGCTATCCAGAGGCACTTACAGTAGGTGAGATATGTCTTTGGAGATTCTCAGTCATCCAGGTCATCCAAGAAGTGTAGGTGAGAAGTAAAACTTTTTCAAAGAAAAACAAGAAAGTCCAGTGCCTCTTGAAAAAGCACCTTTGGGACAACCATGACCTGGATGACTGAGAAGATACGCAGAATAAAAAAATGTAATGATTGATCGATAGATCAATAGATTGATAGATCAATAGATAGATAGGATATAGAATGAAGAAGTGGGATAGAGAAGCTTCTATTTCAGATTGGTGGGGAATTTTGGAAGCTAAAATCTGCAGACAGAAGGTTTTCAAATGAAGAAAGCTATAGTGTTTCCCTAGGTATACATAGATTCCCTTGTATACCTGATGACTCTATGTTCAGAATAAATCAACAAATCATCCAGTGAACCAACATAAGTTTTGTCTATCACATTATGAAAAATATTTTCTTTGTTCCTTTTCTCCTTAAAGTGGTTGACTAATGCTAGTTATTCCAGTCCACATTCCAAGCAAAAAGTTAAAAAAAAATCAACCATGTATGCCTACCTTGTCATAAGCATCAGATCTCACAATCAGTTGTACACATTTGGTGGGGGTCTTCAAAGACATTTTTCACTCTGGCAATGAGATTAGTATAATTTTCCATATATAGATACTTCTGTTGCTCATTTCGCAGCTCTTCGGTTATAAAGACCAATTATACATTCTATTCAGGAGCAGCTTGTGAAACATTTTCCTTAAACTACTGATCTCAAAATGATATGGAATACTATTAAATAATGAAACCTGTAAATGTCTTGGACTTTCCATCATATTTATTAGGCAAGGAACTGGATGATTATAGAACAAAAGTTGAAGTTGCCAGTCAGACAGTGGATTCCATTTCCTGAGCTACGATGGAAGATGATGGAAGCTGAATATGATACATCTTTAAATCCTCTGATTTAAATACTATATTAGGACTGCCACCTGTTACTGATGCTGTGACAGAACAACTAATAACAAGAGCAAGGTAAAATCTTTGAAAATAACTTTTGAGGATATTATTTGTATTTACTAAATATGGTTTGATGTTTCTTGAACAGAGGTGTATCTATGCCACTGGGGGGGGGGGGGGGACAGATTTGCCGTCAATGGCCAAAGTAATTTGGGAAACACACATTAACTAAATCTGCTTTGCAAATCTCAAAGAAGCCTTTGGATTAAACTAAATCATTATGTGGAACTCTTCCCTCCTTTATTAATTAATTGCTTTGCCTCTACAGGATGCTGTTTTTCAGCTAGTTGACTTAAATCTATCTATATCAATATCCCTACTTATCTAAAGCTTGTAAAATTAGACTGAAATATAAAAATTGAAATATAAAATGTGTCATGCTTTAAAAGCCAGATTTTCAAACTTGTTTATGAAATGGCCTCAGGCATTAGAATTTTGGTAATAATTAATGCTTATTCACAGTTGTATTTTTGCCCTGCATCAAATAGCATTGTTAATTCCTTGATTGGAGGAGGAAAACAGTGATTTCTTTTGATCAGTTCGGGTCTCTGAATAAAAGTTTTCCTCAAGTATAATAATTTTATGTACTTACCCTGTTTTCCCCAAAATAAGACATCCCCTGATAATAAGCCCAATTGGGCTTTTGAGCACATGGCAATAAGGTCAAGTGCTTATTTCAGGGTTTAAAAAAAATATAACACAGGGTCTTATTTTCAGGGAAACATGGTAATATATTTCTTAAAAATGGCGGAAGGCAAATTGATAGAACAATTTTTATACAAAAATTAAAAGATGTAAGAATCTAAAACAGAATAGCAATCAGTGCAATAAATCATGACCTATATTTTCTTTTCTCTCTAATATCTTTTGTTTATTTAGAATTTTAATTTCTAAAGCCACACACTCACCAATGACTTTGACTGTCTTACAGATTTAAAATAATTAATAGCGATAAAGAACAATAAAAGTAACACAATAAGAACAATCTGATAGTAACAGAAAGAGATTCAGTTAATGGACTATATTTTCATGACAGATTTCACACATCTGCTTGATTTAATGTCTGTGGGAAGAGACAGTTTATCCAATTGGACTATTTAATCGTGTGCTCTGAGTACATTTGAATATATCTGAAGCAACGTCATTTGTGGATACTTGGTTTTGATCCCTTGGAATAATATTATTCAATTGTCTTCCTTTTCTTCTTTTTCCTTCCTTGCTCTCTTCCCATATTTCCTTCTTTTTCTTTTCTTTTTCCCTTTCTCCTTTCCTGTCCTTTCTTGCATGCTCAAATGCAAAAGGGGAAACATTTCTCCTTTTGTTTTGTTTTTAGTTGTTTTCATAGCCCTCTGCCAATGAAAATGGAGCTTGGGGGGGGCTGCATCCCCCCACCCCATTCCTCATTTTCAGCCATGATGGCCTCCTGTAACCCTCTGCCAGCAAAAACATTTTCTTTGGCCGAGGCACCGCAGGCTGGTTCTTTGCTGTTTCCAGGCTGGCCCGCCTGGAATCCTCATTTAAATTTTCTACAGATGTTGCAATAGCCAGTTGATGGAAGGTATGATAAAATAACTTCTCTTTTAACATTTAAAAATACCCAGACATTTAACATCCAGCTGCCTGCAATTATTGCGAGTTCTAATCTCACCAGGCTCAAGGTTGACTCAGCCTTCCATCCTTTCTAAGGTGGGTAAAATGAGGACCCGGTTTGTGGGGGCAATAAGCTGACTTCGTATAAATATACAAAAGTATGAAAGCTATTGCTTAACCATTGTAAGCCGCCCTGAGTCTCCGGAAAAGGGCGGCATATAAATATAAATTTGAAAAAAATGTATATTGGATATGCTATATTAATCACTGGAGTTAATATCAATTCTGGTACTGAAATCAATTCCATGGATTCCTAAATGACAATATCACTTATTAAGCTTGTATCATGTTCATGTTTTTAAACTTGTTTGCATTCATAACTGTTCATACTTCCTTTCCTTCATTGATTTTCCCCTTGTTTTCCTAATTATTTTATTTTAGCATGGATATACAATCTATAAGATCTAGTTCAGTGGTGGGTTGCTACCAGTTCACCCCGGATTGGGCGAACCGGTAGCAGCGGTGGCAGGAGGCTCCATCCACCTGCCCAGAAGCTTCTGCACATGTGCAGAGGCTTTGTGCGCGCACACTATCATTTGCAAGCACATGAGTGCACCGATAGCAAACTAAATTGAAACTCACTACTGATCTAGTTCCCTAAGTTCTTTTGGGTGGGCGTAGAAACATTATATTATTTATGATTCATTCAAGATGAGCAAGAAAATAAAGATAGAGCAGACTATTTCTGGTAAAGGTTCTTTCTGCATGTGTTTATCCATAGAAACATTCCATTTTGTATTGATTTTCGGTATTTTTTAAAAATTAAATCTTTAACTAAATCACACATTTTAAATAATTTTTTTTCTTTCAAAACACACATCTCCGAGCATATTTTAATATATTTTTGAGCTGCAAACTGATCACACCTTTTGAAGATGTGCAAAATCTGATTTTGATCTGTGCAGAACTACACTTGGTGTGCATCTGCCACACATATTTTGTAATAAATAAATGAAACAATTCTGATCTTTACCTTATTTTTAATGGAAAAAATGGAAGAGAGCTACTGAGACTAAAGTCACTGTCCATGCACATATTGATTGTATGTATCTGTTTATGAATATATAGCTTAACACTTTTTTCCTTTTAATTTGATTTATATGCCGCCCTTCTCCGGAGACTCAGGGCGGCTTACAATGCGCTAAGCAATAGCCTTCATACTTTGGTATATTTATACAAAGTCAGCTTATTGCCCCCACAAACTGGGTCCTCAATTTACCTACCTTAGAAAGGATGGAAGGCTGAGTCAACCTTGAGCCTTGGTGAGAGTCGAACCTGCAATAATTGCAGGCAGCTGATGTTAATAACAGGGTGCTTTAGACCACTGTACTATCCAAGGCTCTTCAGAAATATTCTTACATGCTTACACTCCACTTTCTTCTAGGAAGTTAAAAAAAATTAAAATGAGGTATGGTAGTTTGATTAAATGTCAGCAATATTTGTTTGCTTCCAAACTGACTTAGCAGGCACTTAGCTGCTTATAGATCCACCTATTGGCGCTCAAATAAATTAAGATGGGTCTTCTTGTGACTGGCAAGAAGTTTGGGTTGTTCATTGATAACTTTAATAAAGTTTCTGATAGATGCAGGATATTTCAGAAATTTCAGCTTGGACTCTGCTACAAGTTTTATTAGTCTGAGGTTGTTGTCTCTTTCCGAGTTGCTTATCCCAATCTATCTCATGAGCTTTGATAAGAGAATCTTTTAGCAGGCTCACAAACAAAAGCTTCAAAGCGACTCTTCGGTGAGTCCCAGTTTTCATTTAGTAGAAGCTAAGTGCTCAAAAACTGAAGCTTAGCGGCTCATTGGGTTGAATCATCCTTTTACCTTTTCTTTTCCCAATCTGTTCTTGGGTTTGTGTTGTAGTTTATTTATGAGAGGAGTTAGACAGAATCAGATGGGGAGACTGGGAGGGATGTAGACCCCCCCTCAATCAGATCATCCTTTCAACTGGCCAAGAAATCTGAGAACTTCTACTTTTCTATTTCTCTTTGAAAGTTCCATTTAAGTGCCACAAATCTGTTGGAAAGTGAGGTAGAAGTAATCATTTTACTTTCTGGGGGGTGGGTGTAGAAGGAACTCTCCAATTCTTAACTATTCAGTTGAGTTAGAGGATAATTGCAGACAAGAACTGGCTTCATGATAATTTTTCCTTTTTTTCCATTTTATGTAGCTTTTAATTTCTTCTCCTTTTCTTCCTTTCTGCCTTGTCTACTGGCTTTCTGTTTTCTTTCTTCCACCAGAAGATAGTGGTTCTTTGGATAATTAATATAACCTTTGGTGTTATCATATAAATAACACTTTGTCAGAGTATAAATATTCATAAACTGGAATAGATCAGCCAATGAATAGGCATAGCCACTAAATCAGCCAATGAGGGCCGAGACAGACTGGAGCCAGGGCATATCTTAATCTGCAGCTTCTGAGTCTGTGCAGAGAAACTGAAACCAGAATGTAAACTAGTCTGCTCTGCTGAAATGAAACTGTTCTCTGCTGTTGGTATTTTATATATAAAGAAGTTTCTTATTTAAATCAATCCTGTTGCATCAGTCTGCCTGTGTGTGCTTTCTGGATTTAATTTTTGCAAGAAACTCTGACACACTTAATTGCAGAAGGCAGAAAGCACATAAAAGTTAACTGATTGCCATCTTCATTTCTTTTGGATTTTAATGCTAATGAAATGGTGTGACCTGTAAAATGCTCTAAAGTTGCAAAGAATGGAGTGCACAAGATAGTTATATTAAACAATGCATCAAAAGCAATTGTACTAAATTAACTAATTGTAACCAATATAGGAGGGGAAGAGAAAAATCTGGAAATAGTAATATGGATTTCCCAGCTTATTTTAAACACTTAAATGAAAAAGGAGGAAAATAAAGTGGAATTATATGGGAATAACGTTGACATTGAATGGTCATGTATGAAGAATCAGGACCACATGTTAAGGTCTAATTAAGAAGATATAAATTGGCCCAAAATCACTCAATTATGTTTTTATAGTTAAAGCTGAACTTGAATCTGAGTTCCCAATTCTCCTATCTTTCCTATTATACAACACTACAGTTTAACACATACAATTCCTAGGCTGAATATTTTATGAACATCAAGCACTAGAACCCTTTTTATAAAGGTGAAAAAAATGAATAGTCTTTAGTTATTTATCCTGAAATTCCAGAGCTGCATGTGATTTCCATGGTGTCTTTTTTATGACTAAATTTTGATGGCAGGTTTGCCAAATGTTTTCATGGAATTCCTAAAATAGTTTCCATGTGGTTTAAAAATAAACAATCCAATTAGAGTGTATATGTTTGGAGCACTCATGTGTGAATTGGATAATTCTACCTACCATTGTCATGTAAACCACTGCAGCTCATAGTCACAAAAAAGTTCCGGCTTGGTAGGTATTTAGAAATGTCAGAAATGGTGTAGGGTCTCCTGCTTGAGTGTGGGGTTGGACTAGATGATCTACAAGGTCCCTTCCAACTCTGTTAATCTGTTAAATCTGTATTCATTTGTAGTCCAGATGCTGCAAAAAACCCCAAATACCTAATTTTCTATTTCAGTGTATCTAAACACACACATGCACCTACAAATATATATTGATAAGGAATTTACTTCCATTTTGTGTTTTAAATTTACCATATATATAATCCAGGGCTGAAATGCTCCCGGTTCGGACTGGATCGGGCGATCCAGTAGTGATTGTGGCAGGTGGTTCGGAGAACTGGTAGCGATGGCGGCGTGAGGCTCCGCCCACCCACCCGGGTGTCATTACTTCCTGGTTTTAAAAGGTTAAAAAAAGGCTCTGATGATCGCGCGGCACAGCTGTGATCGTCAGAGTCTTTTTTTTACCTTTTAAAAGCATTTTTTTACAACCTATTCTCCTGAATAAGTTGGAAAACAATGCTTTTAAAAAGTTTTTTTTAAGTTGGCCACGCCCACCCAGTCACATTACCCCCACATCAAGCCACGCCCACAGAACCGGTAGTAACAAATTTTACATTTCCCCACTGATATAATCAACTTAAGCATGATAATTTATATCCTGCTTTTTCTCTGAAAACTCAGTATGGTTTTCATACATCTCATTTCATTTCAACACTATTCTCTGAGATAGGTTGGGATAACACATAGTGACTTGTCAAAAGTTTTGAATTTTCTCAGAGCTCAACTGGTGGCTTATTACTCAAACTACACAAATCCTTCTCACGTTCACAAAGAAAATAGGAAGCCTAAATCACACCTCTATTCAAGGAATAGGCTCCTTGAAATGTATGGTTTGTATGGTGACTTATACCTTCTTCTCTCTCTCTGTCAGGTCTGCAGGCTTTCCTTCAACCTTGGTGCCTTCCAGATGTGTGGCTTTTAATTTCCCAAATTGTCAGCAATAGCCATCCTGGCTGAAAAGATATTCCACACATTTGAAGGATATCTGGTATAGAAAAATAGAATTTTCAAAGACATAGTGATTTATAATTTCTCTGTGGAAAAAAAATCCATGAACCATGCACTTTACCTATACCTACCGGTAAGTGATTTTCCTTGATGGTATGTCAACACTAGTGAATTGCCCCAAAAGTTGCAACTTGCCCACAGGAATGTTGTACTCCATAGCAACTCTAGACTAATACTGATTAAAGCAAAGAAAAACAACTCAGATTTGAAATGAAGAGAAATTGCAGAGAAGCTTTCAGGATAAAGAACAGCTCTGCTAGGAACACCAGTCACATAACAGAGAGGATACTATTAATCTGCTTCTGTAGGGGTTTGCATAGATCAACAAAAATTAGTCTCCATAATCTAATCCTCTTAAATTCATTTATGTATATAGACATTCATTTAATGAGAAGAAAATAGTTACATCCTAGTGCAGGATTAATTGTTTGTGCTGAATGGAGCACGTTTGTTCTCATGGTGCAACACATGACTTAAAGGCTGGTCCTAAATTAAAAAGGAGGTCATAGGCATGTTAAGGGCCAGTGATGTTTCTCACAGCATTCTTATAAGGTTACTATGTATTAATGTATATTAACAGGAGAATAAGTGTTGTTTGCAGCAAAATACCGTGTTTTCCCAAAAATAAGACTGGGTCTTATATTAATTTTTGCTTCAAAATACTTCTATTAGGTTTATTTTCTAGTTAGGTCTTGTTTTTGGGGAAATACAGAACTAAATTCATCCATCTAACTGACAATCTTAAATGGGGCTTATTTTGGGGATAAGGCTTATATTATGAGCATCCTGAAAAATCATGCTAAGACTTATTTTCCGGTTGGGTCTTATTTTCAGGGAAACAGAGTACTATAATACAAACAGATTAAGTATATATATATATTTCTTTTTTGTTTACAGTTTCTTTCTGCCTCTTTGCTTTTATTTTTTTTCTTGATTATTGATTGTTTTAATTGTTTTGATCATTTTTAGATAGTCAGTGAATTGGGTGACTATATAACTATGATTAAATAAATCAATAAATAATATTTTATCAACTTCAACCAGATGAATTTGAAGTAATAAATACAAAATGGAGACTCATTCCCTTTTGCTTTTTCAATGCATGCATCTAAAATGTTTCTCTGTTTATTTTCTTCTTTTCTCTTTTATACTAATCATAAGCACTGGACCAAATATATCTCTGATATTTTTTATTGACATTAACAAAATTAAATCATAATTAAACATGACCAGTATGTTTAATTTCAGACTGGAACATTAAACTACTAGAGAATGTTTAAGTTCTTAATTAGCAACATATCACATGGGACTAAATTACACACTCTAATAATTAATGCCCAAATATTGACATATGAGGGTGATGGAAATTATATAACCAATGAAATCACTCATGCACTCTTAAAAGTTGAAATAATACAATTTGATATAATGCAATTTGTTTTTGCACTAATTAATATCTTAAATGTTTGTATTCATATCCAGCATTTTCATTCATGATTATGATTCCAGATTTACTTTAATGAAGAACATGGAAGGTTTGATTTACTCTTATTTATACTACATATCCAGTGTAGGTTTTGCAATAAATTTGGGCATTGATTCATTTATTTTAGGCCTCCAATAGACAGATTTCTCCAACTTTCATTAAATATTGCCATAATATTTGAGAACTGATAAGCTACAAGCATATTGTTGTTGGATGTGTTTTCTACATTCCTTTTATTGCTTTTCTTTAAAGGGACTATATATCTTTACTCAACTGCTTCTTAGATTTCACTCACATATACAATAGCATAGAATAGGACATCAAAACTCAAAGAAGCATTAATAAATAAAGCAGCCCTGGAACAGCGAAAGAGCTCCCTAAGGCTAAAATTTATATATCATCCTGACAACTAACAAAGTTATACACTAACTGTGTAGTTCTTGAATACTTAAGGAGCAGCTCAAGAATTATCAAGGAAAGAACTTTCTGGAATATTTGCATTTTGAACCATGCAGATCTTAAAAATTCAATAATGCAGTATATTTAAATTTGGTTATGTTGATAATTGCCTTTGATATTTACTATTGATATATGTTCTAATAAGCGTCTTATTACTAAAACATGGAGAACTAAGATATATTTTGATTTGCCAGTTCCCACATCAAAGACAATGAATGCAAAACTACTAGCCATCCACAATGAGAAGGGATTTTGCTAAATACAGAGGCTGTCAACCCACTGATCATAGCCATGTAGCTTCCGAGCATTTTTGTAAATGTCTTTGCATTTTCTACCAAAAATCAGAGATAAGATTAGTGGCTAATAATCAGGTATGAATTCCATAGCTTGCTTTTAGGCAAGACAGTTTAAGAGGACATTAATGAGTTAGAATTTATCTTGAGTGAACTTTCTTTTCTCTAACAAGAAAAAAAGAAAGAAAAGGGAAAGAAAGAAAAAAGAAAGAAAAGGAAAAATAAAAATAAAAAAAGAAAAGATATTGGGAGCAAAAGTGCTCCTGAGGGCTCCTTGGTGTTTTCTGAGCTTGGATGTTTTTTTGCAGACATTTCATTGTCCAAACTTGGTAACAGCATCAACGTGTTAGTGCTGTTACCTAGTTACCTACCTGTTACCTAGTTTGGGTAATGAAAACATCTGCAAGAAAACAATGAAAGCTCTGAGAGCATCAAGGACCCTTCATTTCTACAAATATTCTCCTTTATATGTGCTCCTGTTTTCCACATTGGAAAGAACACTTCTTGCTTTGAAAGTATCTTCGGCTTCAATGACTATTCAGGAGGTATGGTGGGTCAGTGGTTAGAATGTAGTATTGCAGGTGACTCTGCCCACTGTCACAAGTTTGATCTTGACCGGCTCAAAGTTGACTCAGCCTTCCAACCAGGGGTGGGCTCCTGGGGTTCGGCAGGGTTCGGGCAATCCTCTAGCCAAGGATGGCCAGGGTTCAGCGAACTCCCAAATGCCACCCCTGGCTGGCCACGCCCACCCCACCCCTCCCAGGAGTCTCCATGCGGCCTGTTTATCATTCCAGGTAAGTACAGGGGCCATGCGGAGGGTCTGGGAGGGCAAAAAATGGACCTCCCAGAAGTCGAGAAATGGGTCTGTTTCCAGCCTCCAGAGTCTGGGGGAAGCAGTTTTCACCCTCCCGGAGGCTCAAAGAAAACCTCTGGAGCCTGGGGAGGGTGAAAAATGTCTCCCCTCCACCACCTCTGTAGTGTAGGTGGCCGACTAGACTATGTCCACCATGGCAATGCCCACCAGCAACATTGCTAAAGGATCTGAAGCTCACCCCTGCTTCCATCCTTCCAAGGCTGATAAAATGCAGACCCAAATTGTTGGGGGCAATACACTGATTCTGTAACTACTTATAAAAGGCAATAAAGCACAGTGAAGTGGCATATAAATCTAAGTGTTGCTTCTATTACTATTGCTATTTAACCTAGCCCTAGTATATGAATAAAGAATGAAAGGCCTCTGAAGAGGTTAATCCACGTTTAGCACATTCGAAATGCATTGCATATGGGCGAGACATAACAAATCACAGTCTTTCCAAATATCCTAAGAAGAACTATATTCCCATTACAATTATGGTCATTTGAAAATTTATGTAGTATGCCCTTCTATTCAAACCATGGGTCTGTATTTATTTTGTATTTTTGTATAGAAATTATTTGCATTATGGGTTTTGTCTGGTCTCTGAGACAAGACTGCAAACTTCCATCTGTTGTAGTGGTTAATGCAGTGGGAGAAAGGAGAATAGGAATAGAATCCAAGTGCTGTGAAAGAGAGAAAACAAACAGGGTCTGGTAGTGATTAGATTTAATGAGGTGAGACAAGTAGGGTTTGGATAATAAATTATCAATTTTCAGAATTGACGAAAAGGGTTTCACTGGTTAATGGGGAAATCCACATGTCTGCCAATTCTTAGAATTTTATTTTGGAGGTTCTTTCCCAGGTGTTTTTCATCCGGCAGCTAGTCAAGCCTTTCACATGGTTTCTATGACCTTGCACCTTATTTTTTTCCCCCACTCAGTTTATCTTGTCCCTTATTCTAACAAGTTATCTAAGCTGTGATATTTGAAACAAGAACAGGAATAAAATGGTTCACTGACAAGAAAATTACCTGCTGAAAGCTAGTCTCTTCTGCTAGGATTTGAGATAGGGATAATAGCAGTAACAGTAACACAGTTGGAAGGGACCTTGGAGGTCATCTAGTCCAACCCCCTGCTCATGCAGGAGACCTGTACTAGGGATTCGAACCGCTGAACTGCCAACCTTTGTGACCAATAAGCTCAGAGTCTTAGCCACTAAGCCACCTAGTCAGGCATATGGCAATAGCACTTAGACTTGTATATCGCTGCACAGTGCTTTACAACCATCTCTAAGCAGTTTACAGAGTCAGGGGATTGCCCCCAACAATCTGGCTCCTCATTTTACTGACCTCAGAAGGATGGAAGGCTGAGTGAACTTTGAGCAGGTGAGACTCAAAGTGCCAAATTGCAGGCAGCCGGCAATCAGCAGAAGTAGCCTGCAGTACTATATTCTAACTGCACCACCGCGGCTCTTAATTTATTAAATTTCTATGCTACCAACTTCTCAGTGACTTTGGGTGTTCACCATAATTAAAGAAATTGCAATAAAACCAGTAAAAGATAAAAATGGTGTGATGAAGTAAGAAAATATCATTCTCCTTCACCAAAGGTTTGCATGAAGGATCAGTCTTCTAAACCAGAGCAGAATAGGGGGTGGGGTAGCATTCATAATTCAGGGGAACCTCATCTGAAGGGCAGGCACTGCAAAAGAAAAGGCATCCCTATTAGATGACATTGTTTACTCAAAGGGACCTGAAACACACCACACCTGCAGAATCAAATCAGTCAAGAAGCTGCTATTAGAAACATGTGATGTCTCTAGTACCAAAACACTATGCTACTGTATGTATGGCTTTATAGACATTAATTAGTTACTTTCAATTGCATCTGGAAGCAAACTGGCAACCAGGCCATTCATATTACTTCGGCACATACTGAGGCATGTTCATTATTGCTCATGTCACTGCATTCTGAAACAAAGTGGTGGCTATTGTATACTTCTAGAATGTATTTTTTTTAAAGAATATTTAATTTACCATTCTGCCTTAATTTTGAATTATTCTTTTCGTCTCAATTCTTAGAAACCACATAAGTAGAATTTCCTTTTGGAAGATCTATTCCCAGCCTGTTCCTTCAAGTCTTCCAAGAGTGGACTCATAACTATCCATTGCAAGCGTAATTGTTGCTGGACAGCCTCTTCCTCTCTTTCTTTTCACTTTTCCTATCATGGTAGCCTTCTCCAGAGACTACCTCTTTACCTCTTTACCTAAATTAAAATAATTTGAATTTGGCTGTTTCTCTCTTCAGTGAAAATCCCAGAGTGATCTGCTTGAAGATCTATTGGTTTTCATGGTGGTCTGTGATATTTTCAGGAATCTTCTTCAACACCAAAGTTGGTCAGCATCAGTAGTCTTTCTATTCTGCTTTAACATCCAATTTTTGCTTTTATACATTGTCACAGGGAACCCCATTGCCTGTGTGATTCTGAGCTTTAGACATATCCCAGCTTCTAATATATTTTCCAAGGTCTTCATTGATATTCTATCAAGTGCTACTCTGCAGCACATTTCTTGGCTGCTGATTTATTTATTTTGATAGCTGATTCTAAAAGACAGAAACTAACCACAGCACTTCACACATCTTCATTTTCAATTTGAAATCTATGGTAGTTGTCCTGTTCTGATTAACTTTATCTTCTTTATATTTAATCTTCGTATATTTAATCTTAGTAATGTAATCTTAAAATAATAGATGGAAGCTGAACAAGGAGAGATTCAACCTGGAAATAAAGAGAAATTTTCTGACAGTGAGAGCGATCAACCAGTGGAACATCTTGCTTTCAGAAGTTGTGGGAGCTTCATCACTGAAGCTTTCAAGAAGAGACTGGGCTGCCATCTGTCAGAAATGGTGTAGGGCAGTGATGGCTAACCTTTTTGCCATTGTGTGCCAAAAGCTGGGAGAGCGCGGTGGGGTCACACGCATGCGTGCCCACATTCATAATTTTATGTGCCCCGCCCCCCCGTGCTCCCCCTTTTGGCACATGATGGCACGGTGGGCCCGGTAGGCCCGTTTTTTGCTCTTACCAGGCTCCAAAGCCTTTCTAGGAGCCTGGGGAGGGCAAAAACGGCCTTCCCCACCCCCCCAGAGGTCCTCCGGAGGCCGGAAACAATGTGTTTCCTTATTTCTGATGGGCCCAGAAGGCCCGAAAATCAGCTGGCTGGCGCACGCATGCATGCCAGTGCTGAGCTCGCGTGCCCACTGATATGGCTCCGCGTGCCACCTGTGGCACCCGTGCCATAGGTTCGCCATCATGGGTGTAGGGTCTCCAGCTTGGATGGGAGGTTGAACTAGATGACCTACAAAGTCCCTTTCAACTCTGTTAATCTGTTAGTGCCATACTCTAATCCAACACTTTCAAGTACCCTTTCATAGCTCTGCTTAGTATCATTGGATCTTTTGTTCCTGCTTCTTACTACATTCCAAATTTAGTTGTAGGATTAATCCTTCAGTATATTGTTTTTTTAAAAAATGTCTTTGAGTCAAACTTGACGCTAGGTGAGTGCCTGGACCAGTCTCTGCAGGTTTTTTTGGTAAGATTTCCAAAGTGGTTTGCCACTGCTTGCTTTCTAAGGTTGAGAAAGAGTGACTGGCACAAGGTCAGCTGGCTTTATACCTCCTGGTTTTTAGCTGGATGCCTTAACAGCTAAACCAAAATGGCTCTTGCAGGATTAATTGTACCATACTAGAAATAAATCTGAATTGGTTTTCACTGTTTAACAAGCAAGGGTTTAATGGGAATTAATGCAATGTGCTAGTTTATGTGCCAGAAAGATGGGAAAAGCATATCTATGGAGATTCTCAGTCATACAGATCATAGTTGTTCAACAATGGATAAAGCAAGTCACCATCCCTGTTAAATGTGATCATAATATATCCGGATTATTTCTAATGTGATTCATTGATTCAGTTTAGATTTTCAGTTTAATTGGATGACTCAGACTGTCTCCCTTTTCTAAATTTATTTGGCTCAGTTTGAACCAGGATATCTAATCTGATGACTTAATTCAACTTTCCAGTTATAATTGGAGTTTCATACAACCCTGAAAGAAATCTACACTTAAGAGAAACTTTCAAGAGAAATGTGAGGTTTTGTGGCCTAGACCTTTGCCTACATAGACTCATTCTGGGTCAGATATTTTGTGCTTATTGCGTAAATTCAATAGAGCCATTCAAACAATGACAGATCTCAGGTAAAAAGGTCAGTTCACTTTCCAAACAATCGTATCATTTGGTTGCATCATTCTATGTTGAACATTATGCTAGAAGTTATTCAGATTGATGAATTGGTAAATGACAAATGGCTAATCCCCACTAAATTTTTAAAATATACACAGCTGCTTTGAACAGGCAATATAGCTGCCAATTAGAACATTATGTTCTAATGTTTACTCTTCACTTGCTGAAGTCGAGTTATCACCATATCTGCCAAAGTATCCATGTATTTTTTTAAAAAGGCATTCTATTAATTAAAGAGCCAGTAGAAAAAAATTGAAGATTAAAGTAATTTCTCATGTGGAAAAAAAACAAAAAACCTTGCCATTGTAAATTTATCTTCCCATACAGGTAACTTTCGGCATATAATTAATTACGTAGCATTTGCTCAAAGTTCGAATGGATATCCCCAAGACTACTTACAACCTGGTTCCAAAGTTCCAACATCTAATTACATGACCACATTTCAGGCACTCAACAACCAGATTACATTTATGGCTGTTTGCAGTGTCCCGTAATCATGCGACTACCAGATGTTTTGCAACATGGGTATTTGATTTTGTTTTTTTGGTAAAGCTATCCCATAGCAAATAATTGGCATTTGTTATCAAACATATTTTACCCTAACAGATCAAAAACCTGGGTGGGTTACGTGACTAATGTTCATCACAAGCATGATGAGTAGATCCATTATGGTTGCTACTTTTATTTTAAGAAGCAGAAACTTGTACCACCAGCATCTCAGCCACACTTCAGCTGCAAACATAACTGCCTTGCATTCTCTCTCTCTCTCTTTCTCTCTCCTCTATTCCCTCTCTCTCCCCCTCCCTCCCTCCTTCCCTCCCTCCTTCCCTCTAATTTAGAGTTTGCTTCCTTCACCTGGGAAATGTTGTTTTCTTACATGGAGTACCCCCTGAAGAATAGAATATATCTTTATTATGGTCATCGACCAGCAATAGACACACAATATATTTTTTAAAAAAATAATACTGACATATTAGTCAGTAATATGACTAATGACATAATAATATCCCCGTTAAGAAAATGCATGCTCTCAAACCGTTAGGATCACTCCCTAATTTACATGAATGGAGAACCAATAAGTATGTGAATAATATATTTTTCCAAAAATTGTTATAGATATCTTCAAAAATTGGCACAAGTTGACAGCTATAATTCTGTAACCAATTTTTTTTCTTGTGTACATTGCAGCGACACAGAATTTTGCCACTGCGTGTGTGTTAGCTGGGTTTGATCTCTGGAGGAGAAGAGCACCCCCCTTTCTTGAAAGGTCAAACTGGATTCACATATCTGTATTTCACTGAGTGTGAAGTATGCATGAAAAATAGATATACGAAGGAAAGATAGGACAAAAAAGAAACAAAACTGAATTTTACTATGGATTTTTACAAAGACTGTTGTTTTAGGAAAGCACATTAAAATATGTATGTCGTAGAAGATATTGCAAGTAAAGTACCAATTAAAGCAATTAAACCAATCATTTTTTAATAAGTGAGTTAGTAATTTGGGACGTATATCCATTCAAGAACAATTAGACTAAATTTCTAGGTGTTTGAAGGGAAATAGTTTTACAACAGACAGTAATGAAAACGGAATACAATTTCAATATCTAAAAGGCATCGAAAGATAATGGTGATATTAAAACAAAATAATCTTACCGCTATTTCAGGCAAAATGAAGTCAGTATTTGACACAGATATTTCAAAGTAAAGTTTGAAATTTAAAAATATATATTGAAAAGCAAAACCAAGTAGCATTTTGGCTGGGTTTCTTTTTTTTTTAATCCAAGGTTGGAACTGTCTTATAACACATTTTCCCCTTTGTTCAAGGCCATATAATATTTCTCAAAGGACAGGCTTTTAGGGATGTAAGGGCTTCTGAAAGATTTCACTGATGTTGTCAATATTATTGTGACTTCCACCAGAATCCTCGTAAAATTTTCAATTCATAATGGGAGGAGGAGAATGCCATCCCCAAACTCAGAGCAAATGTGGCTTTATGAAAAATGTTAAATGTTCTGTAGGTTGAATTCTGGTCCTGTTGAAAGAGAAGAGAAGAGAAGAGAAGAGAAGAGAAGAGAAGAGAAGAGAAGAGTTGGAAGGGACCTTGGAGGTCTTCTAGTCCAACCCCGTACTTAGGCAGGAAACCCTAGACCACTTCAGACAAATGGTTATCCAACATTATCTTAAAAATTTCCAGTGTTGGAGCATTCACAATTTCTGGAGGCAAGTTGTTCCACTGATTAATTGTTCTAACGGTCAGGAAATTTCTCCTTAATTCTAAATTGCTTCTCTCGTTGATTAGTTTCCACCCGTTGCTTCTTGTTCTACCCTCAGATGCTTTGGAGAATAGCTGGACTCCCTCTTTTTTGTGGCAGCCCCTGAGATATTGGAACACTGGTATCATGTCTCCCATAGTCCTTCTTTTCATTAAACTAGACATACCCAGTTCCTGCAACCGTTCTTCATATGTTTAAGCCTCCAGTCCCCTAATCATCTGTGTTAAGTATAACTTTTTCTGCCACCTCGTATCTTGAGATGCTGAAACAACAGTGACCCGAATAAGATGACTGCTGACCCATTCCAGTCTGTTCAGTTAGAAAATATCTCTTCTTATTGCTATAACTGCAGCTGTACCTATCTTAGGCCTTCCAATTTTTGCACCATTTGGGAACAGACAGTTATTTATGAACTATGTGTAAATTAAATGTATAGAGAACATGTATAAAATATGTGTCCATGTATAGGATTCAGGAAGGAAGGAAATTGCTCATTTTGCCCTTTCCCCACTGATAGTGGGTATATTTAAAAGGAATTGTATAGGAGCTGGATTTATCACATGTATCACAGATCTGTAAAAGAACATTATTATGGACATTTTTTGTGTGTTTTTCATGTCTTTCCTAATTCATCCTATGAATTGTTTTTGTTTTGTTTTGCAGATGTCACTCACTGAGTCAGCATCTTTATTGAACTATTCATCCTTGATAAGATGGTTCAATTTATTTAGCATTTATCTAGCCATTTATTTATCTTTAGTTCAATGCATTAATAAAGTGTTTGCTAGCCATGTATTAAGATACAGTTTATTGTTTAGCACAAAGAAATAAAGAAGGAATGGTCAGAAACCTGGCATCAACTTGCATAGATTTGAATTGTTTTGCTATGTAGTACTGATACGATTTTTACAGGCAGAGATAGCAATAGTGATAGCAATAGCACTTAGGCTTATATACCACTTCACAGCCCTCTCTAAGCAGTTTTACAGAGTCAGAATATTGGGTCCTCATTTTACCCACCTAGGAAGGATGAAAGGCTGAGTCAACCTGAGATAACAACCCTTCGAGTTAAACCATCTGCCTTCATGCTCAGAAATGTCTGTCCCAGTTATGGTTGATACCCTGGTACCAAGTTGTTTAGGAATGTTTTTACCAATAAGATTGATAAGATAGAGGTCTGGACCTTCCCTGTAACATACTCTGTAACCTTTAGTTAAATTGTGTTACTATGCCCACTGAAGATGTATGCATGATGATTGATTGTGATTGATTAATAATGCTATGTGTTTCCACAATTGAGTCAAGGGAATGTATACTTTTCAAAATTGTATAAAAGAGAATCCACTCCAATATGGGGTGTGCCCATTTGGAATTTGCTTCTGGATAACCCTTTTATTTGCAAATAAAAGTTCTTCCTACCCCCCTTTCCACCTATATGATGTGGTTCATTAGGCTTTCAGGCCAGGTAAATGGAGCCAAACTTTCTCTGCTAACATCATGATCTCTTCCGGGCTAGAGATAGGCTTAACCTCTTAACACTAGTCTCTTGTTTTCTCCAGCTTCCCCTGCTCTATTCAGATTATAAATCAGAAAAGTTCTATGTAATCTCTAAAATGAAACTATTTTACTCTAAATGTCTCAGAAGGCAACTTTCAGGTACTCCTCTGTGACAAACTCTGCTAATAGTAATAATCTTCTCCCAACCTTTTCTTTCCAATAGAAAACAAACAGTTATTCTGGGAATTGGATGATGCTATCACAAATCCACTTCCATCCTTAGACCTCCCTGGCTTTCTAAGCATCTCCAACTCAGTCACTTTAGCTTCAATGCACCAAGCACAAACCCACAGCTTAACCCCAATAGGAAAATTGTCTTTCTTTTGATATTTATGCAATAAATCGAAAATATACTTTTCCCTGTTGGTTTTCTATCTTCATATAACCTATTTCTTCTTAGGAGCTCTTTTATCTAAAAGATTGCCTTCATGCTGTTCTTTTACAGAGTTTGAAGTCCTGGATTCCTTTTCCTATTGCTAGAATCACCTTGATGCTTTGTCCTTCTATAGGAAATGTATCAGAAGATGACTTTTGAAAGGATTTTGTTAAAATTGTAAGTTTCTTTGCATTTTTGCTGGAAGACGGCCAAGCTAACTTTATTTGATTGCATAAATAATAAATAAGAATCTAATTTGCATACACTGGTCTTCATCATGAGAATAGCAAGTTATAGTTTTGAATAAGGATGCTACTCAAAAAATAGTGACTGAGTAACATCCCATGATACGTTTATATGTATCTTTATCCATGTGGCTTTTCATGCACATGAGATTATTGAAAAGTTTGATCCACTATTTTTAAATACATTTTCTTAGTTTCTCTGATGCAATGGAACCTACTTTCCACATCCTTTGTGTCTAATTTGGTAACCTGCAATTCTTGCACACTTCAATGGTTGCCTTCATTGCAGAATGATAAGGTTTGTAAATTTTGCCATCAAACTACTAAATACAGCGTGAAAGTAAACTTGGGTCCAAAATACTGAAAATAACGTTCTCCCCTAATAAAGGCTTTATCACATATCATGCTCATATTTTAGAAAGTATTAGTAGAAATATAAAGCAGGGGCATTTTGTTATGACATCCATATTAAGAAACTACTTCAAATGTTCTTTGATTAATTTACTCAGTTCAAGATTTGTTTCCTCTATAAGGACTCAAGTTTATTTCTGTTATCTCTAGGAATTTGATTATTTGAATCTGTGCTTATTTTTTTAAAACGTTTGGTTTAAACTTTTTTTTTGGGGGGGGGAAAGGCCAACTATAAATGGGCTTTATCACAGAAAAGAAAATTTAAACAGAAAAAAAAAATTGTAACAAGAGCTGTTCCGTGTCAGTTGAAGATCCAGGTATTCCGAATCCACAACACACTGGATTTTTTTGCAAAAGAAAAAACAATGAACTATCTGACAAATTGCTTTCATAAATAATATATTTTCTCAGGATTAAGAGCAGAACAGTTTGAATTTCACCTGTCTACTCCAAAATGTTTGTTTTGCTTAATTAAGGCTAACCCTTCTTACATGCCAATTACTATTTCTACATTTAGCAAAAGTATTTTTCCATTTCTAGGCAACTTTGAAAATCTAGGATCTTTTTCAAATAATATTTTGGATGAAAATACAAATTTATATGAGACGTAGTAAACAGCAACCAAGATTACCATACATAGTCCAGATAAATAAGTCCAACAGTATTGATTAGATGCATAAGGAAAAAAAATGGTGCATATATTTTCTTCTGGTGGTCCCACAATTGAACCATTTAAACTTAAATGTAATTTTGCATTCCCAACAGAATATTGCCATATCCTGCCATCATAAGAAAATGAACTAACTTAACTGGACACGTTTCATAGCAGGGGTAAAATCCAGTAGGTTCTGACAGGTTCTGGAGAATCGGTAGCGGAAATTTTGAATAGTTCGGAGAACCAGCAAATACCACCTCTGGCTGGCCCCAGAGTGAGGTGAGAATGGAGATTTTGTAATATCCTTCCCCTGCCACGCCCACCAAGCCACACCATGCCCACCAAGCCATGCCTACAGAACCGGTAGTAAAAAAAATTGGATTTCACCCCTGTTTCATCATATAAAATTATATATTTTTTCTGTTTTAACTAAAATACTTCAAGGCTGTGATGAGACTCCATCTTCACAATGTCTAATATGACTTTTAAAAAAGCAACAACACAGTCATACTCTTGAAAACAAAAAGGGTTATTTCCATCACAATTTTATTATGCAGTCCTCTTTGATCTACTATGAAAATGCTTCCAGTTTATGAGAAAAGGCAATAGACAAGAGCCTGAGGATTTATCAGTTATGTAAGGCTTCATCCTATTCGTTATTTCAAAAACTTACCTTCAAATTGTATTCCTTAAAAAGTTTTCAGAGGAAGTTTCCATTTATTTCAACTGCACTCAAACTACTATATTACATACCTGATGAATGTCTATCTCTTTTTATTCAATTATCTGCAAGTTCCTCTATATTTTGAAATCTCTCTCTCTTCCCCCCACATTCACAGAGAGATAGAGAGAGAGAAAGACCAATGTCATAACATTTTAATAATGCATAAACACACATTTTGATATTATTTGCTATACTCAGCAATCTTATGACTCTTTATTGAATTAAAGATGTTACGGGACACATTTGTTAAGAAAAACCTCCCGGGTTGATTTATCTGTAGTTAAAAATCAAATTCATAACAGTCTGTTTCTCAAATTCCTAGGCAGCTGTCTTTCACCAGGATGAAGAATGTTATTTTAGATGAATCCCAAAATCTAATCCAATATAAATGGATTTATATTTGGCCTCATTCATGTTGGAAGCACCAAGGTGCTTCTGGGTTGAAAGGATTAGCCAGTGATATCACTGTTGCCCAGGGAATACCTGGTTGGGGGTGCCTTTCATGTCCCCATTAGTGCACCCACCAAAGTGATAGTTATATATCTATTTGCAATTGCACACTTTCCAACTGCTAAGTTAGCAGGAGCTGGCATGAATGAAGGGAGCTCAGCCCATCACACAACAGCACTCGGGCCTTGAATGTGGGCTTGCTGATTGACAATGCAGCATCCTGGATGAAACCGTCTATCTAGATCCGTGCCAGTCCGGCTTCAGGCCTGGGTACAGCACGGAGATGGCATTGGTCGCATTGGTGGATGATCTCTGGAGGGCCCGGGACAGGGGTTGTTCCTCTGTTCTGGTCCTGTTAGATCTCTCAGCGGCTTTTGATACCATCGACCATGGTATCATGCTGCACCGGTTGGGGGGATTGGGGGTGGGAGGCACCGTGCTGCGGTGGTTCTCCTCCTATCTCTCTGACCGGTCGCAGTCTGTGTTGGCAGGGGGGCAGAGGTCGACCTCGAGGCGCCTTGCTTGCGGGGTGCCGCAAGGGTCGGTCCTCTCGCCGCTCCTGTTCAACATTTATGTGAAGCCGCTGGGTGAGATCATCCGTGGTTTTGGGGTGCGATGTCATCTGTACGCTGATGATACTCAGCGGTACATTTCCACCCCAGACCACCCCAATGATGCCCTCGAAGTGATGTCCCAGTGTCTGGAGGCCGTGCAGGTCTGGATGGGGAGGAACAGGCTTCAACTCAACCCTTCCAAGACCGAGTGGCTGTGGATACTGGCGTCCCGATATAGCCAGCTGGTGCCATCGCTGGCTATTGGGGGCGAGTTATTGGCCCCTACAGAGGGAGCTCGCAACTTGGGCGTCCTCCTGGACACACGGCTGTCTTTAGAAGAGCATATGACGGCCGTGGCCAGGAGGGCTTTTTATCAGGTTCGCCTGATATGTCAGTTGCGCCCCTTTCTGGATCGGGACTCCTTATGCACGGTCACTCATGCCCTCGTTACATCTCGCCTGGACTACTGCAATGCTCTCTACATGGGGCTCCCCTTGAGGAGCACCCGGAGCCTCCAACTGGTTCAGAATGCGGCCGCGCGGGTGATTATGGGAGCGACAGGGCGCTCCCATGTAACGCCTCTCCTGCGCGAGCTGCATTGGCTCCCGTTGGTCTTCCGGGTGCGCTTTAAGGTATTGGTTCTCACCTTTAAAGAGCTCCATGGCTTAGGGCCAGGGTACTTACGAGACCGCCTGCTGCTACCGATAACCTCCCACCGGCCAATACGCTCTCACAGAGAGGGCCTCCTCAGGGTGCCGTCAGTCAAGCAATGTTGGCTGGCGGCCCCCAGGGGGAGAGCCTTCTCTGTGGGGGCACCCGCCCTATGGAATGAGCTACCTTCTGGAATAAGACTGATCCCGGACCTTCGTACCTTCCGCAAAGCCTTGAAGACTTACTTATTCCAGCAAGCCGGCCTAGCTTAAATGGTTTTAAATTGGGATTTTGAATTTTATAGACTTGGGGTTTTAAATTGGGAGGCCGATCGATTTAATATCTTTTAATTTATCTTAATTTTTGTATTGTATGTATTTTAATTCTGGCTGTCCACCGCCCTGAGTCCCTTCTGGGAGAAGGGCGGGATACAAATTAAATTATTATTATTATCCTAACCACATACACCATCGTGTTCTCACATAACTACTATGATGCTTCAAAAGATATAATGATCAGGACTAACTCCAGTGAAAGTTCAAATAAAGCAGAACTTCCAGGCTACATTGTGAATTCATGTGTTCTTTCTACTTCTAGAATTAAAGCAACTACACTGCTTAGTCTCATTTTGCTTTATAGCCACCTTCACTCTTCTTGCACAAGCGTGAACAACAGGGGAACATCTTCAGCCTTCTCCTGATAGGTTGGTGGTAGGAAAGTCTGGATATCTTTGGTTAATATTTCTGCTTTGCAACAATGTGAGCAGACAGTGACTAATCTGAAATTCACCAAACATCTTCCAGACTGAACATTTCCAGTGAAGATTGAGGACAATCTTGCAGCATATATTGAAGGTGGCCATCTTGAAGCCCTCTTGGTCCTTCTTCAAATTCTTCCAGGCAACCACATGTGTCTAGATTGGCAGCATTGGCCACTTCAGTTTTTTAGCTGAGGCAAGTTTGGTAGTCTTTTCACTTCACCAGCACAATTCACATTGTGTCCGTACATGAAACACCACAAATTAGCTCTTTTGTCTAAGCCAAAAGTGAATCTTGTACACCCAGCAATGTTAGACATCCTAGATTAGCAGAAACTAATGTACATCTTTAAGTGAATTTGAATAAGAAAGCATCCATTTCAGCATTTTAAAAAATTGAATTAATCTACATATCATCATGTCTTTCTTTGTCTTATTGGTATATGCATGCAGAGTGTTGAAATAAAATATCCATATTTTCTTCATCGTTTTCTCAACCAATCTTTCCTCTTAGACATGTTGTTTGGGTATAGATTATTGTTAATTCTGGTTTTCAAACCTGCTCTGAAGTAACACTTGCTTTATTTAATATTTTAAATTGGTGATTCTAGATGATTTTCCCTTTTCCCTTTCCTTTCTCAGACTAAAAATAAAGCAGTAAGAAATATACTGAAGCAGGTAGAACTTGGTACATTGAGATCCCAAAGGTGTTTTTTCAAGAGACAACTAGACTTTCTTTATTTTTCCTTGAAGATATTTCACTTTTCATCCAAGAAGCTTTGTTAGTTCTGGCTGGCGACCAACCATTCAGTTAGTCCAGTTGCTTCTTGAAAAAGCACTTTTGGGACAACCATGACCTGGATGACTGAGAATCTTACTGTCTTACTTAGCAACAGAAATTTTGGGCTCAATTGTGGTTGTAAATTGGTGACTACCTGCATGTTTAACAAATATTTTTTGTTAATGTTTAACAAACATTAAAAAATATTGACTATTGTCCAGCCCTTCTGTCTGTAAAAGTGAAGACAATTCTTTGCCCCAGGTATACAACACTTGCTAAAAATCATTCAGATTCCCAGTCAACAATATAATAACATTTTGCATATATATGTCCCCAGCCAACATTCTTCTAATATCACCATAAACTACACACACACACACACACACACACACACACACACATATATATAAATAAATCCATAAATACTTTAAACAACCAAGGGGATATCACACATACTTGTCTTATTCCCTATTCAGCGCTGAATCTTTTATAACTAGTCATTTATTCTCACACATGCTTTACTCGCACTATCACATTCAGAAACCAACCATCATTTCCATATTTGTAGAAAACATTCCATATTTCAGGGCGATCATACACTATAATATATTTCAAATTATTATGTACTTTCTCTATGTCAACAAACATTCATACATTTTTCAACAATCTTGCTGAAGAGAAAAACCTGGTCTCGCATACTCCTGCCTGGCATAAAATTACAATGAGCAAAATTTGTTTATCTCTTCTACTGTTTCATTCAGTCAAAATATTGCCAAATACCTTTCTAGGGAACTTTAATATACTAATCCTCTGTAGCATTCAATGTAGTAATTTTTCCTTTGAGAGAGGAATAGTAATGGTATTTTTCTAATAATAAAGCAATTTATTTATTTATTTAGTGTATGGCTATATAATTTCATGTACTTATGAAGCAAATTACACTGGCCCTCCACATGCAAACCACATCCAAATTTTAGCATGCCTTTAGTTACATGATTTTAACTTTCTCACAACATTTGAACATTTCCTTTTCAACAATATTTTTGGTAGACATTGAAATTCCATGTCATTTCAATTCTACTCTTCAACTGTTTTCCTGACAGTCAGAACAATTAATCAGTGGAACAACATGTCTCCAGAAGTTGTGAATGCTCCAACACTGGAAATTTTTAAGAAGTAGTTGGATAACTATTTCTCTGAAATGGTGTAGGGTTTCCTGCCTAAGCAAGGGTTGGACTAGAAGACCTCCAAGGTCCCATCCAACTCTGTTATTCTATTATTCTTTTCTTTCATGTCATTCATGCCTTTTACCATTCAGTCCTCTTTATATATCAAGTTGCAAACATGTTTCATGTTTATCATTAGATGTTGTATAGATATTGACTTAAGGTATCCATTGTGGTTTTGGTAAATCAAAGTTTAAATTTAATGCTATTTAGTAATATAGATAAAATAAAGACTAAGCTACTAGCCTTAATCATAACAGCATGTTTTGTTCATGGAAAGCACAATATTGACCCATTTTGGTATATTTTAGTCAGTATATCACAATTGAAATCAAAACATGCTTTAGACCAAGCATCTTCATAATATTCTAGATGATGCAAACTAGAATATATAAAAATACCTCTCAAACCACCCTATTTTTCTGTATTCCACAAAGCTGGAGGTGTACATACTATACGCATATACTCTTGAGATCTAGTTCATACAGTCATTAAAAATGTGCAGATGTTTTCACAGAAATGGATAAATTGATGTTAGAATTAAAAAACAAAGGACAGAATATCATATATGATATATTTTATCAACGGTTGGAACTGAGAGGGGGGAGTTGGAACAGGAAATAATCAGGATTTGTAGATCCAAAATGTGATGTAATATATTATAAATATAAATTACTATATCGGGCAGAATAATTGTAGATAATCAATAATGTATGATGAGTATATATGATATTTGTTTTATCTGTTAGTGTGTATGGCGGAGATAATGCCAGGATGGCCGCACTGTGTCCAATATTTTAATATGAAATGAATAAAAAATTATTTTAAAAAATGTGCAGATGTTTTGGTGACATGCACAAGAAATGGTACTGGGGAGACTGGGAAAAAAAACCCTTAAAATTTAGTTCCACAAAATATTTCAGCGGTACAACTATCTATTCATTTCCAAACAGAAAGGATTGAGAAAATATATTTTGCTCTTTTGAACTAAATAAAATGCAATTGAATCAATAGGGGAGAAATGACGTATTACTTTTATTTATAATTTGTATATCTAGATAAGTAACAAGTAGCACAGTGTATGCTGTAGACTTTTTTAGGAGACTCCATGTAACATAATGCATTCTTCTGTAATTAGCTTTTTCTGGGAATTTCTTTTTTTCTTAATTTTTTTTATGTTTTTAATCTCTTTCTATTGATATTTAGAGCTAGAGCTAGAGCTATAGATCTATATCTATATTATCATCTCTGTTTCTCTCTCTCCATGCATACATACATATATGTGTCAGGGTTCCAAGTAATAGAACCCTGTTGTTCTGCAAGCAAAAACTCCAAGGCAGGTAGTTTCCTCAAAGAATAGCTTTATTGGAAATATCAAATTGGCACATACCTGGTGAAAACCAAGTCTGGGAGGCCCCTTGGTTTTCACCAAATTAAAAATAAAAGTTTTATTTCCCCCCAAACCCAAACAATCAGTCACATGGCAAAATCATGGCAATGTTCGCAGGTCTGGTGACATTATTCCTCCTTCCCAGTGGTGAAATCCAATTTTTTTTACTACCGGTTCTGTGGGTGTGGCTTGGTGGGCATGGTGTGGCTTGGTGGGCGTGGCTTGGTGGGCATGGCAAGGGAAGGATACTGCAAAATCCCCATTTCTTTCCCAGTCTGGCGTCAGCCAGAGGAGGTATTTGCCGGTTCTCCAAACTGCTCAAAATTTCTGCTACCAATTCTTCAGAACCTATCAGAACCTGCTGGATTTCACCCCTGCTCCTTCCTCCAGCCAAGTGTGAGAACGTCCTTGGTTCCCAAGAGAAGGTATTTTATTTTGACTACATAGCTCCAGCTATCTCTAGTCCCCCCTCCCTATCCCTCGCTCCAGTGTAGCAACCCTGAAGCTCCAAGATGGCTTCGGCCAGGTCAGCTTCAGGGTTAACAATATGCCTACATACATACTGCTTTATATAGCTCTCTCAGAACTTAAAAAACAAAACATAAAAGCCACAAACCATAGTGCAATATATAAAAATGTGGAAGAAGAAGAAAAAAGTCAATTATGTTCAGGCATATAACGCTGCTCCTTCATTCTCCAACCTCTATATATATTCAGGGAAGAAATCTGAAAAGAAGCAATGCTCTTAAATACTATGACAGAAAATTTGATAGGATAGCTGGTATTCTAGAAGAGAAGAATATAATTGAAAATTGTCTTGATGTGTCAGAGCAATGCATTGAAAATGACACAGAAACAAAAGTAGAGCTCTCCATTTGGAAACTAAAATAAAATGTGCAGCTTTGCAATGAGGTATATGTGGCTTGATAAAAAAAAGAAAACATTCACATAAGATCTTGGAATAACAGTTGATTACAAACCGAATGTGAGTCAGTTTGGGGTAGTGTTTAAAGCACCAGGCTAAAAATTAGGACTTCTAAACCGATGTTTGTCAGGGCTCTTAAATCTAGGAAGGAGTAAATGCCAAACCACTTCTGAAAAACTTTGCCAGGAAAACTTCAGGGACTAGTTACTAGATGTCAACACGGACTCAGAGTCATAACATTAATAATAATTCCATAGACTTATATCAACGTAATGAGATTGTTTTCATCACTCAGGCTCAATTTCACCTCAAATCATTTCTAGTAAGTTCTTATATATAACTATATATATAGTTCTAAAAAAACTCATTATGTTTACCTATTTCTGTTTGCTGAAATAGTGGATTATATTGCAACAGTTTTTGAATAAAGGTACTTAAAATCCACTAACATAAAGAATAGTAAAAAAATACTATTACACTAATGGAATTGAAATTTTCATGATGTTCAGACGCGACAATCTGTAAAGTCCTGGGAGTTGTGGTGACTCTCACAGTCACGCAATCATGAATGCTAACTTCCCACAAGAAATGTCAATGGGGAAGCCAGAAGGAAGTTGGACGTTGTTCCCACTCCCACTGTTTTTTGTCGACCAATGATCATTCCATTTATGTTGTTTATGTAAATAAATATTCATTTGCCCCACATTTTTTCTATTTTTCTACTTATGATATATCCAGTGCAAGAAAACTGCATAAAAGCTTTCATCAGGAGCATAAAAATGTACTTTTCCATAAAAACAACCTCAAATATATTAAGAATTGCAGAAGATGGTAAGATTGCATAGAGATTTTCTTACAGAGTTTATGGAACAACAGAGTTGGAAGGACCTTGGAAGTCTTTTAGTCCAGCCTCTAGCTCAAGCAAGAGACTCTATATCAGTCTGGACAAATATCTGTCCAATGTCTTCTTAAAAACCTTCAGTGATGGAACATCCGCAACATCTGGAGACAAGCTTTTGCAATGATTAATTGTTCTCTCTGACAGGAAAATTCTAGATTGGATCACTCTTTGATAAATTTCCACCCATTACTTTTTGTTCTGCCCTCAGGTGCTTTGGAATAGGTTTACCCCACCTCTCTGTGACAGCCCTATAGGTAATCACAAGACCATTCATCATTGATGTAAAAAAAAAAATATGATCAGCCTAGCATTTAATGTTCATTCTGGTCACATGGCACTACACCACCTTTCCCTTAATGCATAAGCCAATGGTTCAAAGGGTTGCCTAGTATATTCAAAAGTTAGATTGTTATCAGATGTACCTAAACTTTGGGCCACACATCCAGGTATGAATTAACTTTTTGCTCCATAACCTTCACAGGTTCTTCTTTAGAATGTTGGATATATTTAAAAGTTTTAACTTTATTTGGTTTTTGTCCCATTATTTGAAAATAGAGAAATAAGAAAATTCTCATGAAGTAGTCTTCAGGCTTCAATTAAAAGTCACAATGGCATATATCAGGATTCAGGCTGTCAAGCTAGGATTGCTTTGTGAGGAAGGATACAGAAGAAATATAATTTCATTATTTTCCAACATGAGTCTGCAAAGCAGATGGCCATAAACTATTTCTTCCAAGCCTCAGTAACATAAATCTAATATACTAATGCACAAATGCATTATAAATTTCTTCTATAAATGTGTAGCTTTTAATTTACATAAACCTGTGATATAAAAGCAATCAAGGTGATTTTTTTTTAAAAAAGGCATATTCAAAGCACTCTTAGAGTTTCATAACATTCATAAAGGAAATTTGACTCCCTCAAAGGATCATATCTGCAGATCAGTGGTAGGTTTCAAAAATTTTTACTATTGGTTCCGTGGGTGTGGCTTGGTGGGCGTGGCAGAGGAAGGATACTGCAAAATCTCCATTCCCTCCCCAATCCAGGAGAAGGTTACTGCAAAATCCCCATTTCCTCCTGATCAGCTGGGACTTGGGAGGCAGAGAATAGATGGGGGCCAGTCAGAATTTTTACTACCGATTCTCTGAACTATTCAAAATTTCCACTACCGGTTCTCCAGAACTGGTCAGAACCTGCTGAAACCCACCTCTGCTGCAGATACATCTCAAAGGCCTTTTTAAAAAAGGCTTTCCCAACTGACCTAAAATTCACCTGAGCTCAGAGGTGGTATTCAGCCGGTTGTGACCGATTCGGGCAAACCGGTAGTGGCAACCTGCGGGTAGGCCCGCCCATCCTCCCAGGCACAATCCTGTCCTATATTGCTGTGTTTTTGATGTCACAGACATGTGAGGATGGCGCGCACGAGCAAATTGCTGTGGTTTGTGACACCGCACGCATGTGTGGATGGCTCACATGCTCCCATTTCCAGTGCTGGGCAAACCAGTAGTAACAGTAAGTGAATCCCACCTCTTCACTACTTTTTCACATGTTAATTCTTGTTGAGTTTATTTACAGTTTAAAGAAAGTTATCAAGCTTGTAATAGATTCTTACAGTTGAATAACAAAACAAACACATAGGGGGTTTTTTGTTGGTGTTTTTTTTTTTTAATCAAAGTAGTAGAATTTTATCCTAGGTTTGGGATCTTCAACTTCTTTTATCTTTGGTTGCTCATTAAAATCGTTCTTTTAAGCTATTCTTCTAAAACAAGAATTAATGCAGTCCAGCTGAGATATATGATAGCCAGCATCAAAATATTCTCAAAAGAATATATCTACATAATATCTAGCCAGTAGGTTATTGTGCTCTTGGTAGGGTGTTATCATATACATGGGTCTATAGTAAAGCTAAGCAGGGCTCGGGAAATAATTAAGAATGGTGCTTTAGAGCACGCAGGATTCAAAAAAGGCTTATAGGCATCAATTCTGAGCAAGTTTTACACATTTGTTTAAAGAACTAAACTAAAAAGTTCCAGCAGATTCAGCAGCTGGAGCCTGGTGCAAGAGCCATGTTTTTTAATTAAAACATTTTAAGTCTAGAATTTAGCTTTGCTCTATAAATTCAATAGACTTCTCTACTAGCCTGATTATCTATTAGTCTATTCTAGCTGGGTTAACAGCACACACACAGAAAAAGAGGGGAGAGGGAGGGAGGGGAAGAGGGGGAGAGAGAGAGAGAGAGAGAGAGAGAGAGAGAGAGAGCGTGCGCATAGGTGAATAAAAATGCCAGGTCCAATCTAAATATCTGGCTGATTATGCATTGAACCATAAAATAAACTGTTGTAAACAAATCCAGTAGACAAGGTACAATGGTGTCAGAAAGAGAATTAATTTCAATTATTTGCCTAGAAGAACCATAAAAAAGTTTCATTTATTTATTTGGCAGGGAAAGAAGCTGAAATACCGGTATCTGTATGTGGGACAGACCCTATATTATTCTACAGGATTAAATTATAGTCTTTTAGAATTAACATTCTGAGCTGTGAATTACCATACAATGGGAGAAGATTAATTCATTTCTCTTTGGAATTAATGTGGAATGCTAAAGGATTAAGTATAGGTCTTTTTAATTATTTTTTTTATCTCTACTGTAAAATAAATAGCTATTACTTAAAACAAAATCTGTTGCCTTATGAGCTCTTTCAAGATATCCCATTGTAGCATTTAAGACTGTAGCTCCTTTCTGATTTGTTTAATAAATCCATATTTATATGGCTTAAATGATTTAATTTAAATACTCCAAAGTAATACTCTGTGAATGAACTGACATATAGAGTAATACTATATCAAGTCTCTAATATTTTTATAGTATTATCTTATTTATTTATTTAGAAAATGTATATTGCCACCTATTCTCACACGGCAACTCAAGGCAGCTTACATGAATATAAAAACATCATATATAAAAAATAAAACTAATAGAAGAAAGTAATCAAATAATAAATTAATAAAACAATATAATATCCTCCCACCCCAGCGACAACCCATCACACAAATCATTTACCCAGATCCACTGGGTATAATTTAGTAATACACAGTATACTAGGATTATGTATTTATGAGTTGAAAAGCATATTTTGAATCTTTACCTTAGTCTGATATTTCTGCAAAAAATATCTGACCAAGGTTTAAATTTTGTTTTGATTTGATTTCTGCAAACTTTGGGAAGGACATAAGATTGTCAGAAAAGAAAAAGAAACATGAGGTCACCACTTTAATCTATCATCTACCTTTCTATCTATCTATCTATCTATCTATCTATCTATCTATCTATCTATCTATCTATCTATCTATCTAT